>CM077645.1:44828349-45533349 GCA_039707465.1 Rhabdophis nuchalis
CAGCGCTGTTCGAAGACATCTCTATGGTCATGTGGCCGGCATGACTAAATCCCGAAGGTGCATGGAACGCTGTTACCTTCCCACCATAGTGGTCCCTATTTTTCTACTTGCATTTTTTACATGCTTTCAAACTGTTAGGTTGGCAGAAGCTGGGACAAATAATGGGAGCTCAGTCCGTTATGTGGTGCTAGGGATTCAAATTGCCAAACTGCCGACTTTTCTGATCAACAAGCTCAGCGTATTAGCCACTGAGCCACCGCATCCCTATAACTGTTAGGAAATGCTAAAACTGATCTCATTTTTGTATACATATACATAAATGTCTCATACATTTATGTATGAAAAATTGTAACATTTAATATAATTGAATGGCTAGTCAAACTCCAGGAAGCACACAACAGAAAGACAAAATTGAAATTACAAGTGGCTTCCCACAAATCTTTGCAAATGATTTAAGATCATCCATTTCAATCACATCTGCAAGAGAAGATTTTTTGCTTATGAAAATAAGCTTTTAGTACATCATAAACACTGATATTTAATAACAATCAAATAAGGAAGGATAGCAAGTAATAATTCTGATTTGAAATATTAAAAATCCTGTTTTTCCCAATCCCAAATCTTTAAAACATTTTGACTCATCTTCTCTCCCACAGAAATTTAAAAATTAATACATGTTCAAATATGTTTGGAAGAAGTTATATTCCTTACACCTCAGAGTGTCTTTCACAATATAAGTATCAGCAAAGAACCAGGTGTAATTTTCATAAATGCTACCTCAGCACTGCCTGTACCAACAACCATTCACAGCTTCTGAGGGGGAAGGGAAATTTTAAAATGCCAGTAACTCTATGAAGAACAAGAAATGAGCCAACCAAATGTAAAATAATGAAGGGGCAATGATACAAGAACAGTACATGTCATTATATTGATGCTCTTCATTAACTTCTTGAAAAGGCTAACTTTTATACTGGTACAGAGATTTATTGACTGGTTCATAAAAGGTGCCAATTATGATCAGCAAACCTAAAATATAAAACCATTTCTATATCTGCAGGAATATTACTGAAACATTGTTCTAAATCATGTATCACAGTGGTAAAGTTTTATAACTGATAAAGTTTGTAATATTAAATCCGTATCTAGCAGATACAGGAATACTGCCTATGGAGTCTGGACATATTACAATACAACTAGCAAATAGCTCTATTTATCAACATTAGCATTACACAAAGAAATGTCACACGTTTAGTGAAAAATAACAGTTTACAGTTTAATGTCACAGGTGACTTTTATGTGAGATTGTCAGATCAGCAATATTTATCAAATTGAAGAGTATGTTCTAGGCATCATCAAGTAAGACTTCAAGATAACTAAAATTATGCTTTGCTACATTTGTTTTTAAACAATTCTACAGGTCAGAAGGAAACAAACAGCTCTTTAAAGCAGAAATAATAATGCTGGTATTTTATACAGCAGTTATTTCTTTAGTAAACTAATTAGGATTATATAAAACCTGACCTATATCAAGCCTTAAAAATTGTTGAAATTACATAAAAAGGAAAAAAGATGTTGAGAAATAACTTCAAAAATGAAAATTTATTCACATACAAAACTGTAATAGTTTTATAGCACTTTTCTTTAGAATACCATGAACAAAAAAGATACAAACATCTATCACAAATTTTTACTGGTTCACCCAACAGATTTATATAGCCGTCCTATCTCATACAATGATTTTAGATGGCTCACAACTACCCATAAACCATAAACCTAACCATAAATCATAGTTAAAAACAAAGGTATTCTTTTCCTCAGGCACAGATGAAACATTTTCACAGCTCAACCCCCTATCCTAGTCGTGCTTGGAAAGGAGGAAGTACCAAATCTTCACAGCCTTCAGAAGGTTAAAATGGTAGAAGTCCCTCTGATCTCAGGTGGGAGGCTGTTCCAGAGAGCTGGGGCAATTACAGAGAAAGCACGCTTCCGAGATCCCATCATATGGCAACATTTAAGGGAGGGGACCAAATTCACTTTATTTAACCTAGTAGGATGGGCTGATCCACTCAGGGAAAGACAGCCTGAGAAGTAACCTGGTCATTTGGCATATAGGGCTTCAAAGGTGATAACCAGCATCTTGAATTGCACCTGGAAAGTCTCTGGAAGCTAACATTTCTCACAGAGTCCCACAGTATTACTCAGGTGAACTTGGGTCATCCAAAATTGCATGCTGATGCATTCTGGACCAATTGCAACCTCTAGATCAGGGGTGTTAAATTTGTGGCATCACAGTAGTGTCACATGATGTATCACAATTTCCCCCCCATTCGCTAAACTGTATGTGGGCCAGCACATGACGTATCTGGCCTGCGGGCCATGAATTTGACAGCCCTGCTCTAGATGGTCAAGGGCAGTCCCATATAAAGCACATTGCAATAATCTAAACAGTAAATGACTAAAACATAAATTCTTCATTGCTAAACATCTGTCACTGGTCTACCTGATGATGTCTGAAACCTTACCACTAATTTAAACTTTAAAAAGGGGGGAAGTTTAAAGAAAAAATGCAGCTTTCCATGCTTAGATCAAATCCAAACTGACATTAAAGAAATGGAGAGTTGCCAAATCAGCAAAATCATAAATATGCTTTCAGATATGACAGCAATTTATTTTCAAATCTGTAGCCTGCCACAAAAAACATTGAAAATTGGATAAACCAATGAATGAACTGAAAACATCCAATTCATTCACATGCTACTCTGACATTTTATTACTACACACAAAAAATATACACTCTTGTGAGACAATATCCAGTCCAAGAAAATCAAAAGCATAGCAAGGCCTCTATGATAGACTTCAACACTACTTTTGTATGTGAACTACTTTTAGAGCAAGGACTTACTCTAAATCAGCCATTCTTATGCCACTATGTAACAGAATACAGATTTTGTAATACACATCCCCCTTTCCTTAGATTTTTGTACACAATTCTTATGTATCTGCTGAAAAAAAAGTCAAAGATATATCATTAAACCTTGCAATAACCTACTTATGGAACTATATGTTTGCCAGGAAGGCATAAGGGTTTTTTTTGTGAAGATTGGAGACTTTCAAGAAGACTTATTTCAATGAATATTACAAAAATGATATTTCACTAACTCTGAGTATGTGTGAATGATTTTAAAAATTGCATTTCTACAGTAACTTACAGTAATCCCTGGAAAACTGCCCATATAAACTTAAGGGCAATAGTCCATAGAAAATGAATCTGTCCATTAAGGTCAGGCTTATGTTTGAGATTTGAAATTTGCCAACAGATATAGAAGCTCAAATTAAGGAAATAGAATCAAAACTATCCAAGCTTCCAGTATCCTCATTTTAAAGCTTCAGGAGGGCCACCAAAACCAAAACTAATGAACAGTCGCTTATATGTCCCACAATGCAAACTTGGGTATGGTTGCACAGAACTGCTACTATCTCCAATTACTTAACTGTCCTCTCAGTTTAGAAAATGAAGCATTCTGCCCAGAGACCACACATCAGCATGAGTTATGTTACACCCACCTATTCACCTTCTTTCATAAAAAGACAGCAGAGAATTTGGAACAACTGTATTTCTCAGAGCGTGGAAATCAGACGTGAACATTCCCACCTCTTTAGTCAGCACGAAAGAAATTAACTGATACATTACCAAAACACTACATGCACAAAAAAACTATAGGACTCTGCAAGTTTTAGTAATCCTAGCTAGCGTGGTCTATGATGAGAACTGCTGGGAGCTATAATTCAGAATACTTGGGGTACACAAATTCTACATTCCTGTCCTCAAACCCTTTGCATATGGCAAAAAGATTTGCTTGTCTAGAGCCAATCCTCTCCTAGCAATCCCTAAAGGGAGAGCAAGATTCAGAAACTACGTACTCCTGCCTGCTGTTTGGCTTTTAGCTTCTGGATCACACAATGGTGGGGGATTGTAACTAATGTGGTATTTATTCTTTGTTTTTTCAACTGACCTAGATACCAAATTAAACTAGTCAACTAAAGATGCTTGATATTGTGTCCAATTCTTACCCAACCTTCTGTGTTTCTAGCTTTGGGATTGGAGAGCCTGAGAAGGGGAAAGCATTGCCAATTACCTTGTGCACCAAGTTGCCAAACAACTCCTAGCTTATTTCTCAATATTGGAGGGAGGTGACTGTCACAAAAGCAGGAGGCAAATGAATGTCCACCCATCTTAAAACTTCAAAGTTATTTAGAAGCTGAATACAGATCATATTCGTTAGATAGCAGTGTCACATGGGCTGTACATTTGCTGGCAAATAAAACTAGGCCCAAGGAGTAGGTAGAATATAGCAAGCCAAATATCTACATCTTACTAGAGAAACTGCTTTCACCTTCTAACCCTCATTCTCTATTTCTGGCAATGCAGAAAAAAGTACAGAACACATGGGGCTCAATTCCTCCTTCTACTCTGGCTGGAGGGAGAATGCAGGTGATCAAGTTAGTGGAGGAAATGGCAGTTCCTTGTGCAAGCAATCACTTCTGCCTACTTGCATGCCAACACTGACCTTATGAATAGCACAATGGTGAAGACAGCAAACAACCCCCTCAGGAGTTCTAGACAATATCATGGAGGGCAACACTTTCCAGTCTACCACCATGCCAGAAATCAATCCTTTTCTGTCTATTTGCCACGTTCTCTTTGCCACATCTCCAAGGGGAGGGGGAAACCTGAAGAGTATCCCCTAATGGATGCTTCCAAGTCTGCTCTATGCTCTGGAACCAACGGTGGAAAGAGCCACGGGACTAACTGGCATGATGGCTACTTCAATCTTCCAGGAGATTAGGAAAGCTGCCAAGGGCCCAGTCCAAAGTAAATCGAAGGAGAAAAACAGAGTGCAACCAAGTCCCAAATCGCGCTCCCCCACCTCTCTCTCCTAATTTAACAGCATAAGCTGAAGCCAGGTGGGCTTACTTTTCCCTCCACGTCTCCTCGTAGATCCAGGCGGAAAGTAGGCAGCAAAGTTAGTGCAAAAGTTTTGTGGCTGAGTCGGGAGGGGGGAGAAGATCCGGCTCGTGCGCGCCTATGACACGTAGTCCGATCCGTTTCCCCGCCCCCCTTCTCCTCTTCAAGAGAGCGGCCAGACGCGAAGATTGCGCCCGGCTCGGATTAGTTTCTGACTACTAAGGAAATAAGAGGGAGAACGAGAGGTAGTTACACTGGAGGACACAGAAGGGCAGCCGGTGCCAGCACCTCCTCTCTACCTCCACGTCGGCAATCCCGCCCGACCCCATTCCTCTTCCTAAGGCATCGAGCAAAGCGCCGTATTTTCCACCGCCGAAGCGATCGAACCCCGGCTTCTCTCCCTCCCCCAGCGATTTGATCCCCTTCTCTTTGGCCCACCCGATTGCCCCCCTACGTGGCACTCACTCCGGCCCGTGCCTGCTAAGATCGCTGTGCTTGAGAAGCCCCGAAGCGCTCCCGAGAAAGCGGCGAGGCACCTTCTCGTCTGCTATATGAGACAGAAATTGCCAATCCCGAGCTCACACGTCAGAAAAGCCGAGCCCCTTCCCTTTCCTTTCCTGGGAAGGCCCAGCCCAGCTGAGAGCAGCCGCAAACCTTCGGTGAGGGTGGAAGCAATGCTTCGTAACCATTATCTCTGCACTACCGTCCGGACCTTGTCCGCTAGTCTGATGCCCCAGAAAGAGCACGAGTAGCAATGACATGGAAGCAAGTAGATCGGTCCGAGTTGTAATATATGGAGACGCCAACCATCTCTAGGGCGAACCGACTCTTGTTAACAAATTACTTGATTTATGTTAAAACAGAAGGTAGGAAATACGTTACATGAGATTCGCAAGACCCACTTATTAGCAGGCTTTTTTCTTAAATTCACTGGCTGGGTTTGCATATTCATGATTAACCAGATTACAATTTACTGAATTAGTTTGTCTGGGTTCACAAAATACATTGTAAAACAAACTAGTCCATTACATTTTAATTTAATGTATTGTGTGAATAGATTAGTTCCACAGGACATGGGGATACTTTTAGGTTAATATTTTTTGAGGATATCTCCCACTCTGCATACACTGATGATGGTTCATTATTGGCCCTCAAGGTTTTCCACATTAAAATACTTTTTCTGGAATTCTAAGATACCCTTAATAGACAAAATTCCTGATAGCCACTTGGGAATAACTTGCCAACACATTTGACCACTGTGTGAAACATAAGCTATGTTTCATAGGTTGTTTGTAAGCAAGGGTAAAGAAAATCATTAAAAGTAGCAGTGGTGGGGATAAATGGCACACTTGTAAGCCACATTGCTGGAACAATGGAGTAGATTTTAAGCACATTCTAATTTTCAACTACAATTTTTCTTTTGTTGACAACTAATGGAATTACAGTATTTATTCAATTTATCGGTCCTTCTAATAAATATTCAAAGATTGTAAAAAAAAAAAAAATCCCCCAATTCTCCAAAACAATAAAGAGTGAAACACAGTAACAATGGCATGTTGCAGGGAATACAGCTCAATCATTTAAAAATGATCCTCAACACGGCACTGTTCATATCTGCTAGCTACAGCTGTCAACAAGATAAGTTCCCAGTGGGAACTTTTTTTGACAACCACATTCTACAAACTGATGATTTTCATACTTCTATGATTCAGAGCTTGAAATGTTGGTGAGATTCACTTCATACAACTGCCTTCATTCTGGTTTTAATAACCAGAATGCTAAGAATCATATTACCATCTTCACTATACAATCATTCTTGAACCTATTTTTGAATGTTTGCTGATACTCCCCTAAATGATTAATACTTTATATGCTACACTAAATCATATGGTTAATTTATGGCTAGCTTATTATGGTTTATGCAACCATATTTTTGCCATTTATAAACTTTGGCTTAGTATATTATACACATTAGGTATTGTAGTTTATTCAATGGCATGTTAAACAAACCATGGCTTAATATGTGAATCATGATAGGCTGCATCTGGACTGCTTCAAATTTCATAATCTAAGATGCCTAATTTCCTATCATGCATTCACTAGGTACAAGCATTTTTGGTTCATATTGTATAAGAATCTTTAATCCCAAACTGAGTTTAATCATGAAATCTGTGTTTTTGGTGTCCCAAGTCAGAGTACGCTGAAGGAAAAACTTAAAAGATCAGCCCTGGACCTAAACATGTTCTCCATTACATAAAACATGAACTCTGGGGCAAGTATCAAAACGAGACTACTGTAATTCCGTGCAAAGTTTTCAATAAACATGTACAATATTCAACAAGAAAAATCATTCATTCTATACTATCTACCACTCTCTAATGATCAGAATGACCAAAATATTTTTTAAATGTAGGGTCTCCTGTATATGAGATATAACCAGATGAAATAGTCATGTTCAAAAAAGGAATGGTAACACTTCCTAGCACTGGATGCTTGCACTGAACAGATCTATCAACCAGGCTTTCCAGAGTCATTAAACTGTACATCAACCATATTCCAAGGTGCATAGAAAGGAAAAGTAAATTTTCCAAATGGAGAATTTAGGTTTTGCTTTAGTCATGAGAATAAACATGTTCATGTTCAAATAATTCCATTTTTACTTAATAATATGTTATATAAATGGGTGTTTGCACATGCAGCTTTGTTTTTTTTCTTTCCTAGGATGAGCAATCTTTAAATGATAGCTGCTATTCTCTATTTTATCCAAATCAGAACAATTAATCAACACGGGTCAGCAATGTCAGTTCTGCTAATTCAATGGATCCAGTTTTTAATTAATTTTGTTGCTTTAATAAGAGAAAAGCATACATTTATAATATACAAGGAAATAAAATAATTAAAACTTAAAAATACATAATACTTTTTTAAAAAGGAAAAAAATACAAAAATAGGTTGATAAATATATTGCAATCTATATGGCTGCAAGGATCAGCAATGACTTGATAGCACTTTCTGTAATCAAAACTTATTACAAACAAAACAACTCCAAGGACTCTGAAAATATAGTTCAAAGTCTTCTTCTTACCTGCTTCTTGGAAAAAAATACAACACATGAACAATAGACAATACATCAACAATTCATCACGACACATCAGGTATAAATTTCTCCTTCCAGTCTGGTATAATTTTTGTTAACTAGCTCTTTTGTTGGAGAATCCAATTACTGATACTTTGATATATTATAGACACTAAAAATATATATAACAAGTAAAGCGATTGTCCGAAGTCATATTAACAATCCTGTTGATGTCAACCCAAATATTATAATAAGACAGGAACCAGCCATATGAGTTAATATTTCAATTATTGGAATGCTGCCCAGCATTAACTCTGCACTTTTTCAGGTAAAGAATGTAAAGGAGTAATGATTGCACCAGTTTCAGTGATGATTTACTATCCAATTTTGTTATATAAAACACACTTTCCTGGTTTGGGCAAAACAGAAAACTATATTTAATAGATATTTCTTATCATTGCTTATAATATGAGACTGCAATATATAAAACAATTTAAAATACAACAACAAAAATCACTAAACTAATACATATAGTCTTTGACTTACCATTTTTCATTTAGTGACTGAAGCTACAACAGCACTGGAAAAAAAGTGACTTAATGATTGTTTTTCACACTTACTGCAGCATCTCCTTAGCCATGTGATCAAACTTTAGATGTTTGGAAACTGATTTATATTTATGACATTTCAGTGTCCTGGGGTCATGTGATCATCTTTTGTGACCTTATGATAAGCAAAATCAATGGGGAAAGTAGACCCTGTTACCAATTTAACAACTACAGTGATTTACTTAACAATGCTAGCAAAAATGGTTATAAAATCAGGCAATACTCACTTAACAACTGTCTTTTGATTTGATTTTGATTTTATTGCACTTTTATACCGCACCTCTCTCCCCAATGGGACTCAGGGCAGTGCACAGGGAGAGTAAAAACCAAGCATACAAACCATAATAAATACATACAAACGCTAAAATATAAATTAAATCCAGTAACCTGTGCTAAAATGTAAGTTAAAACTGATAAAAATTAAAATCACTAACTCAGTCTGTGAGGGGTGACCTCAAAGGTCTAAGCTAGGCCGGTTAGATGGAAGAAATGAGTTTTGAGTAACCGGCGGAAGAGGCAAAGGTGGTACGAAGTTCGGGGGGTAGGTCGTTCCAGAGGGCTGGGCCCGCCACAGAGAAGGCCCTTCCCCTGGGGGTCGCCAGCCAGCATTGCCCGGCAGACGGCACCCTGAGAAGGCCCTCCCTGTGGGAGCAAATCAGCCGGAGGGAGGTATGCGGTAGGAGGCGGTCCTGCAAATAACTAGGCCCCGTGCCATGGAGCATTTTAAAGATGGTTACCAGCACCTTGAAGCACACCCGGAAAGCCACCGGTAGCCAGTGCAGCTTGCGCAGGAGAGGTGTTATATGGGAATGCCATGAGGCTCCCAATTTCCCCCATGCGGCCGCATTCTGTACCAACTGGAGCCTCCAGGTGCACCTCAAGGGGAGCCCCATGTAGAGAGCATTATAGTAGTCCAGGCGGGACGTAACGAGCGCTTGAGTGACAGTGCGGAGGGCGTCCCAGTCAAGGAAGGGGCGCAACTGGCGTACCAGGTGGACCTGGTAAAAAGCCCCCCTGGCCACGACTGTCACATGGTCGGCCATGGACAGCCGTGAATCCAGGAGGACGTCTAAGTTGCGGGCCCTTTCCACAGGGGCTAGTTACTCGCCCCCGATGGCCAGTGATGGAGTCAACTGGCTGTACCGGGACGTCGGAAACCACAGCCACTCGGTCTTGGACGGGTTGAGTCGAAGTTTGTTATTCCCCATCCAGACCCACACGGCCTCCAGACACCGGGATATCACTTCGACGGCATCATTGGGGTGGCTAGGGGTAGATACATACAGCTGAGTGTCGTCAGCGTACTGATGGTATTCTACCCCAAAACCACGGATGATCTCACCCAGCGGCTTCATAAGTGTTGAACAGTCTTGCTTAGTAACATCAATTTTAGCCTCAATTCTCATTGTAAGTCAAGGACTACTTGTATTAGTAGAGGTAGCAACCATAATATATAATTACTGTAAAAAAAAGTGCAATATGACTATATATCTTGCACGAGGTGTACAAGCCAGAATTTTGGATTTTCACCAACTAATTCAGAAAAATATGAATGTAGGGAAAGAAAGTTTACTTTACATCGTTAACTTTAGACATGTGTGATAAGGTGAATAGGCTTGAATTAGAAAATGTTTCATGTGACATGGAGTAGAAAATTGGTTTGTTGAATGTGATTACGGCAATACTGTGTATAATGGAAAAGCATGTGTGTAATTAATGCAGTGTATAGTACATTATTTCTCTTTGAACTGGAATGTACGATGCCCCTTTAACTGAATTATGAATAAATGTAAATGGAATTTTTATGATGAAGTTAGAAGTGCATCAGTTAGGACATTGAAGTTTTGATATGCAAAGGACATCCAGCTGTTGGATGAGAACCTGAATGTTGTAATCAGAAGTATATATCTGAAAATTAATGCATTAAAGAATAAAGTAGGTATATTTTATAGAGAAAATGAACAAGTGCAAGTGTTATAATAAATAGCAAACAAAAAAAATACAGCAATACCATCTACTATAGCTTGGTAAAATGTTTGCTGAAAGTGTGGGGAGGGATATATAGACAAATTTTAAGAAATGCAATTGCTGGTAGACAAGTCTATATTTTTATATCCCTATGAAATGCTACCAGTATTAAGTAAAAAGAATTAGGCACAATTAGAAAATAACTGTGTGATTCCTTTGACAATCATGATAGAGGCATGGATTCACTTTTTTTTCCTTTTAATAATAAAAAGAGGGGTGATCAATGAATATTGAATGGATAGAAAAATAAATAACTAGAACAAA
Organism: Rhabdophis nuchalis; assembly: GCA_039707465.1. Taxonomy (NCBI): domain Eukaryota; kingdom Metazoa; phylum Chordata; class Lepidosauria; order Squamata; family Natricidae; genus Rhabdophis; species Rhabdophis nuchalis. The sequence goes on from CM077645.1 coordinate 44,839,292, forward strand.
TGAAGTATTTTGAGGTCATTGTATAATTCAGAGACAATGAGGACTGAATTACAAAAATATATATTAAGAGTGAATGAGCTAAGAAGAAAAGGAAGATCATGTTGGGATTAAATAAAAATCCTCAAAAAGAAAGAATTTTAAAAACAAAATTGATCTGATCAAGGGTCTTCAAGTTGTTGTCACCTACTAGCAACCATATAATTTAGATATTCTCCATGATGATCAGCTCTTCCAATAATGTACTCATAACTACTTAAGTGAGTCTATCCACCTTGCTGCCTGTTGTCTTCTCTTTCCTTTCATCTTTTTCAGTCTTTAGAGCCTTATGCAGAGCTAGGTCTTCACATGTGTCTTAAGGAGAATAATATGTCTAAGTGAACTACATTCAGAGTATTTATTTTTTGAGCTAGAGCTACTCTGTTTGATCATGTGCCATTTGGACAGTGGCTTCTTGACCTATGCATAGATTTTGTCTGAGGACAATGAGATGCTCTGGGGTTCCCATTTTCTTAAGCACATTTTGAACACCTTTTTGTAATTAAAGAAGTACACGTTGACTTATTTTTGTTGTTTGCTTTCTCAATCATCTAGCAAGCATCAGCAATAATGTCTCATGTTCCTCGGCCTTTTCTAAAGCCAGACTCAATATCAAGCATTTCCCTTTCTATGAAGTGCATGGTATAACTCTATGCACAATTGTGCTAACATGTCAAATTAAGAATGCTGTATAATAGTCTGCACACTATCCCTCTTTTTTTGATATTGGTATTTTATATGAACCTCTCCCAATCTGTTGGTCACTGTTGTTTTCCAGATTTGCTGCTATACTTGGGTTAGAACCTTTACAGATTCTTTCATCCATTGCATTTTCTTTACATATTTGACAATTCCTGTAGCGTTCTAATTTTGAAATAACCAGACTGCAGACCTAACTTCACTTCTAGTACTAGTTTCTTGTAAATATGTTTTTATTTATTTAATCAAATTTCTATGCCGCCCTATCTCCCTGGTAGGACTCAGGGCGGTGCACAGAAAGGATAAAAACACCAACATACAATCACAATATAAAATAGAATTAAATTTGGTAAATCTGTGCTAAAATATAATTAAAAACTATTAAAAACGTTATATTAAAATTAAATCATTAAATCTATGCCTGGCCAGCCACATGGAAAAGGTGTGTTTTGAGCGCCTGGCGGAAGAGGCGTAGGTCCGTGATGGTGTGAAGGTCGGGGGGCAGGTCATTCTAGAGGGCCGGACCCGCCACAGAGAAGGCCCTCCCCCTGGGGGTCGCCAGCCAGCATTGACCGGTAGACGGCACCCTGAGGAGGCCCTCTCTGTGGGAGTGGACAGGTCGAAGGGAGGTATGTGGTAGGAGGCGGTCTCGCAGGTAATAATAATAATAATAATAATAATAATAATAATAATAATAATAATAATAATAATAATAATAAAAATTATTTATATACCGCCTCCTCTCCCCGAAGGGACTCGGAGCGGTGCACAGGGAATAAAAACCAATATAAAATACATAGAAAAAAATAAATAGTTAAGAAACGAATTAACCAATTGTCCCTGCGCTAAAATCCCTTAAATTAAATTATACTAAAACCCCTAAAGCCCTATAAAAAGACGGGAGCCTAACCTAGGCCGGCCAAGCAGAAAAAGTGTGTTTTGAGTTTTTGACGGAAGGAGCGGAGGTCCGTTGTTGTTCTAATTTCGGGGGGAAGGTTGTTCCAGAGGGCTGGGCCCGCCACAGAGAAGGCCCTTCCCCTGGGCATCGCCCGCTGGCATAGCCTAGTGGACGGCACCCGGAGTAGTCCCTCTCTGTGGGAGCAGATCGGTCGCAGGGATGTGTGGGGCAGAACCCGATCCCGCAGATAACTAGGTCCCGTGCCATGGAGCGCTTTAAAGATGATAACTAACACCTTGAACTGCACCCGGAAGGCCACAGGCAGCCAGTGCAGCTCGTGCAGGAGAGGTGTTACATGGGAGTACCATGAAACTCCCAGAATCCCCCACGCGGCTGCATTCTGTACTAGCTGGAGTCTCCGGGTGCACCTCAAGGGGAGCCCCATGTAGAGAGCATTGCAGTAGTCCATGCGGGAAGTGATGAGGGCTTGAGTGACCGTGCGTAGGGCGTCCCAATCTAGAAAGGGGCGCAACTGGTGTATCAGGTAAACCTGATAAAAAGCGCCCCTGGCCACGGCCGTCACATGGTCATCCAAGGACAGCCGAGAATCCAGGAGGACGCCCAAGTTGCAGGCCCTTTCTGCGGGGGCTAATGACTCGCCCCCGATAGCCAGAGATGGCACCAGCTGGCTATATCGAGACGCCGGAAACCACAGCCACTCGGTCTTGGACGGGTTGAGTCGAAGCTTGTTCCTCCCCATCCAGACCCGCACAGTCTCCAGACACTGGGACATCACTTCAACGGCATCGTTGGGATGGTTAGGGGTAGAAATGTACCGCTGAGTATCATCAGCGTACTGATGGCACTCTACCCCAAAACCACGGATGATCTCACCCAGCGGCTTCATATAGGTGTTGAACAGGAGGGGCAAGAGAACTGACTTCTGAGGCACCTCACATGTGAAGGGCCTTGAGATGGAGATGGAATATGGAAGATATTCTAAATTGTCTTAATTTTGTCTTTTTTACTGTAGAGAATTTCAGTATACTTTCATCTGTGATCTTCTTCAAATCATTTAATCTGTCCATTGGTAACCTTTAGCACACCAATGGAAAGTTGGAATCATCTTCTGGGTATTGAAATCTCATTTGGCTGCTTTGATCACTTTGATCCTTAGTGTCTTTAAATATGTTGTTGTACTATTCCTTCTTTGTCTCTTTTAACAGTTTGCTGATATTTTCTGTTCTAAGATATTTGTCATTCTTGGCTTTGGTTTCTCTTCTCGGCAAATTCTGTCATTTGTTCCAACATCCAGTTTCCTTTCATAGCCATGTCTTTGCGGTTATAACTGAGCTTTAAGTAATTCTCCTCAATCATTTTAGTTTCCGAAATCATGTAGTCTAACTACAATTTTCTCCTCAATATTTCTAACATTGGTATTCCAGTTTCCACCCACAAGCGGCACATCTTCCTTGCTTGCTTGAACTTGAGGATAAAACTGACCAAGCTCCCTTTTTGTTACATCAGAAGATGCAGCATGACCTTTATCAACATTGTTCCTTGTTTTTTCTTGTTTGTGTCTAAATGATAAACATGATCTTCTAATCAAAAGCATCCATTTCCAGCCCATTCACTGATGCTGGAGATGTCAAAGTATAGATGCTTTTTATCTTTAACTGTATTGACCATTCTCACATTCAGCTTCATACATTTCACATTCCCAATTCTGCTTTAGCAGCTTTGAATTTTCTTTTCCTGCAATCATATCTCTTGAAGCTTTAGTCTAGCTGTATCATAATTATCACTGGTATGTTAAAAGCTCTTTAGTTCCTTCTAGTAGCATATTCAACGCCATCAGACCTGAAGGGCCAATCACACAGTTCTATATTGTCAATAATTTTATATTGTCTATCCATGTTTGTGTATGTGTGTATAAAGAACAGAAGAAGTTTACCAGTGACTTCTATGCAGTATGAAATGATGCATTTGCCAATATCACTAAAGTGAATATCCATCTCCAGCATTTTCCTGTATCACTCCTGCCCAATATAGAAGCTTGCTTGCTTTAGCTGGACAGCTGAGATTACCTTCATTACCCTGGGTGACCCTGCTGGCCGTATCTACTCTTGACATACACTCCCAGCTTGCTTCACTTCTTCTCAAGATCACAGTCATTGCCACAGTAAGACACCAAAGCAGAACTACAGCTTTCTCAAATATTTTTTTTACTATTATCCCAAGGTGTAATTCAATATAATTGTTTTTAGTGTACATGGTTTAGCATTTTTTGTGCCTTCAATTCAGTGTTGACTCCTGGTAATTGCTTAGGCAAATCCCTGCAGTTTTGTTTACAACTTTTTTTTTGCTTGCCATTGCAAGTGGCTTGCCATTGCGTCCTTCCTAGGGCTAAAAATGACTATCAGAAAGATCACTCAGGTGGCTTTGTGCCCAAGGCGAGACATGAACTCGTAAACTCCTGGTTTCTAACTTAATACCTTAATTACAATATTAAACTCAATCATATGCATTAGAATTAGGAAATTCCAAATAATTGCTTCATATGTGAAACTGGCTCTTTGAGCCATTTTAGAGGCTGGCACCAGTTTAAGCTTGAAACCTTATCAATATAATTAAAACAACTAATTTTGAATAGAAAATAACTTTTTCAAACATGAAACTCTGTGATTAAAATATTTTCTCACTAGTATTATTTATTACTTTTAATAATTTGCATATCCAATTTGCTAGTTATTAATATATGTGTGTGTGTGTGTGTGAGGTTTTTGAGCTGATCAATAAATAAATCAGGGAGACTAGAGATCAGCTCAAAAACCTAACACAGATATGAAAAAAGTACACAACGGAACTCATAGCTTTCTGTCTAGATGGTCTCTGGTAATGAGCCGAAAGGCAGAAAAGAAAAGCAGTATGCTCTCCTGCTTTTCCTTTTCTGCCTTTCGGCTCATCACCAGAGACCATCTAGACAGAAAGCCATGAATTCCGTTGTGTAATTTTTTTTATATGTGTGTTACGTTTTTGAGCTGATCAATAAATAGCCTAGTCTCCCTGACTTATTTATTGATCAGCTCAAAAACGTAACATACACACACACACACACACACATCCCTACAGCCAAATTATCTGAATAAAGAAATGTTCTCCCCATTTAACTGAGTGGGTGGCCTTATAAGTCTAAATTATAAATAAAATGCATTATTTGTACAGACAGTCCTCAGCTTACAACCATTCAGTGACCAAGTTATAATGGCACTGAAAAAGTGGCTTAAAACCAATCCTCACAAACACAGCAGTCAGGGCATCCCCAAAGTAACATGATCAAAATTTTAAAATTTGGCAACTGGCACATGTTTAGGATGGTTGCAGATTCCTGAGGTCATGTGATCCCATTTGCAACCTACAAAGCTGGCTTCCAACAAGTAAAGTCAATTAGGGAAGCCAGGTTCAGTTAATGACCACATGATTCACTTAAGAACTTTGTGATTTGTTTAACTAGTGCAAAAAAAGAATGCAAAATTGGGTATGACTCATTTAACTGCCTTAATTAGCAAGGGACATTCTGGTCCCAACAGTGATAAGTTGAGGACTGCCTTATTGAACATTATAGCAATAAATACACAACATATATCAGGATGCAATAATGAATTAGCTCATTTTAGTGGGAGTATAATTTTGTATAGAACACTAAATTTTGTCATTAATTTCAACAGCACAAAACTAAGATTATCTTTTAACACCATATTACGGTACACGTATTTTAAAATTAGTACAAACAAGCGCTAATTTCTCTGCTTTAGAAGTCTCCAACAATAGATTAGTTGGAGAAAAATTATATGTCCATAACAGCTGCCCAATTAGCATGTCCAAAACCTGTATTTTGATAGGTAATATGCTGCAGTGAAAAAAAGCTACAGTGCCTCCTTCTTTTATGTCGATTGTAAAGGTATCGGGGCGTTTCTTCCTTTGCATCCGAGCATTATATGTAAGAAAGTTACAAGGTCGATTTGTTTTTACACGGCTGCTAAAGGCAAGGTCAACATTCTTCGTCAAGTCCGCATTTTTTGGTAAATTACATTCAAAGGCAAAATCGGTAGGATTCGTATTTTTCAAGAACTGCCTCTAATAATATATTTGCCTAAACCTTTCCACTGTGCAGAATGAGAATACCGCGAGAGACATCACGTGTCCCTCAGAAACCAATTGAAATTAAAGACACCATAGAGTTACAATTGAGGACTACCGAAGAGTTCCCGCACTTGAAGGCCTATTCACTAATTCGACCTTACAACAATCTTTATAGAAGCGATGTCCACATAACAATTCTTCCGTCAGCCTCTTGCCAATTTCTTTTTTTTAATTGTGCTCAGAATGTGAAAAAAGCATACAAACCTACCTCGCATGGACTCGCAACACTCCTAAGCCGAATAGGAAGAGCTTGCCGCCATCTTGGTGAAGGAAAGAAGCTATCCGTCACCCGCTAATATCAGAAGGAGGAAGCTCCTCCTCCATCGTTGCCTTTTTTTTTAAATCACTATAGCAACCGGAAGAGGTGACGTGTTGGCAGGAGGGTAGCGCACGCGCTTTTGTTACCAGCAGCCTTGACGTTTTTTTGTCGCGCGCGAAGCCGTGAAGGCTTTTCAAAGCGGGAGGGGGGAGGGAGGAGAAATGGTTTTTGCCTCGTGAGCTGAGTAGAGATGCGTTTGTGAAGAGAGGCAAGCATGCGCATGCGTTGCGGGACCCTGTGAAGCGGTTGGGCGGGTCCGGAGGTTGCGGCGGCAGCGGCGACTTAGGATCGAGTTTGGGGCGGCTCCCAGGTGCGGCACCTCCTGCTGTGCGATTTCTCTTGAACTGGGTAATTTGCAGGGATATACGGTGGTGACGGTGGCCGCAGTTTTTTTTTATTCTGAGAGAAACGGGGAGCGGGGAGCGTTCCTGCTTTTTCTTAAGGAGACGCCTTCTTTCGGCGGGATGAGCTGCCCGTCCCTACTTTGCATCCCCCCCCCCCTTTCCCCATTCTCTAAAGCCGCCGTTCTTGCCGTACCTGGGTGTGCAATAAAGGAAAGGGGGGGCGGCGGAGGGAAGGGAGGGTGAGGAAAATCGGGGAGGGGGGAGGCTGTGGTGTAACGCGCGTTATTTCGTTCCAGAAGGTTAGAGTGTCAGCCGTGCATTCCGCAGTTTTCAGGGGACGATTAGGAAACGGATCCCGCCTCTCAATATATATGTATATAATAGGAAAAAATGGGGACGATTTGAACATACTTTCCGCCGCTCCATCTTGGACTCCCAACAAGCTGTGTTGAAGAGAAAGCTGGGTGTTGAAAGAAAAAAAACTATTTCTCGGGTGCCTGGCTGAAGGACCCTCCCACCCCGTCTTAAGAAATGTTAAAGGATTCCGATGAATCGGATTCTGATCTATTGTTCTCCTCACACACACCGCCACAGTCAGGATAGTTTGGATTTCAGGCATCTAAAAGTCACCTGGATGCAAGCCCGCTAGAAGTGGAAAAGAGGCAAAGACTTTAAAACGCGTGGAGAGGAGAGGAAGCAGAAATTGCTCGGTTTAAGTGACATTCCCGGCTTGACATGTTGGAGAATCGATCTCTAGGAGAAGAAAGATACTGGTTCTCTTTATTACATTAGAGATGTTGATATTTTCTTAGGTTGTTCCTAAGCAAAGAAATATTGATTATATTTATTTTACCACTTAGGGCATTTTTATTTTCCAGCATTTAAAAACATCAATGCGATTCCTACAGATCATGCAAAATTAATTAATTAATTAATTATTATCAATAATAATACTAATACTAATAATTCATCAGTATTTTCTCTGTTCCCCATTTAAGAGTATCCTGGCACTTCAGAAAAATTCTCTGTAGCAGAGTATAGTTTCTATATATGGCACTGGGCTATGTTGTTTCCTGCATTCCACATTTTTAAGGAAGAAAATCACCTCTCAAAGGCTTCCTTTGTCCATTCTGTTATATAGGAACCCTTTGTCAGATGATTTCTTTTTCTGGCTGTCTCTTTGTAAAGAAATCTGAAATGACTGATTGTATTCAAGCTGATTTTTATAATGCATCATATCTTAATAAAAAAATTGAGGGAGTAAAATTAAGTACTTTTGTTTTGAACAATTACTAATGGTGGATTTGCCATTTAAGGATATATACTTAATTACTGACGTCCTTTTTGTTCTTTGTTCTTGGTATGCTTTTCAGTTTAAAGAACAGACATGTAAATTTTATTTTAAAAAATGAGCCTATATAACTATTCTATATAATAAAATCTAGCATTCACTGTAACATTTGGGTTCTATTTCTATCAAAATGGATCTGCATCTGCTATGCCTTTTGTAGTCCTGTTTTTGCTGTCCTTAACTAATTCTTTGAAATTAACCTTTCCTCTCTATACATACATTATGAACAATATATTGTTCACCCTGGGGTTTTTTTTCTAGCAATCATTATATTTTTCTCATTCAGAGACTTCATCATCACACCCCAACATCATTTTTAATATTTCCCATTAATTTAATTCCACTTGTTAATGTAACACTTTGCAATATATAGTAATTCTGCTTCAGGCAAGTTAAATGTTTTTTTCTTTAGGCAGATTCATTATATAATTTTTCCATTCATTCTACTAGGTCAGGGGTCTGCAAAGTCGGCTCTTTTAAGACGGGTGGACTTCAACTCCCAGAATTCCCCAGCCAGCTATGCTGGCTGGGGAACTCTGGGAGTTGAAGTCCACCCGTCTTAAAAGAGCCGACTTTGCAGACCCCTTGTACTAGGTGATTAATCTGCCTTCTAGTTTTTAGTAGATTACTTAATACTGCCTTTTGCTATTGTTTTGTTTGTACTCTTCACTTTTTCCCCACATGCATTTTTTTCTCAATGTTCTCTCTTGACCCTACAAAAGAAATAGCCTGTTCAGAAACTGTAACTACCTTTGTTATTTTACTTATTCACTCAGTTTTTCATTATAAAAACATCATTATTAGTTTTAAAAGTACTAATTTCTTTGCTGTATGTAGACATGAATGACTTTATGTATTCAAAATATATTTCTCTATGTAGATACTCAGTCACAATTCTCATTCTCTCTTTGATCATAGAATGGTTCAGTCATTTTTCTGTACTCTTTTATTTCGTTCCCCCTACCTCACGTCCATTTTTGTCATGTAACAATTTATTTCCCCTGTATAATATAAAATAAAAATTAGCTGTGGTTCTGCAAATATTACCATTGGAACCTGGCATTAATATACACACAGAAAAACCTAGATGACACCAATACATACTTCTTTCATTCATAATTAAACATATATCTCCACTTGCATGCTGTCTTCATTACTCTACTCTTATGAAATCAGGCCACCTTCATTCAGTTCTCTTGTATCCTTTGTCATATTTTGATAGCCATGTAAGAGATACATATTCTTTACTTACTTTTCTTACATTCAAAGATTTTTTGGTCTTCATATTCTAGCCCTATCCTTTGCCTTAAGATAGTTTGTAAGTTACTGCTACCATCATGGGGATGTCTCACCTGGCATTCTTCACCTAGCCTTCATAGTGAGAGAGATGAGCTCTGGGCTGCCATTCTGGTGATTAAAAGTAAAAAAAAGAACAATTAATGCAACTTACATCACCAGAACATTCATGGGAGATAGACCAGCCTTGCAAGTTACAATTAAGCTTTATGTAAAACACGAAAAATGTTTTTCTTTTAAATATTCAAACTGCAGTCTTTCTGTAGGGAAAAGTGTTGAAGTACAGAGCTGCAGGATCCAATCAGGGCCAGTTACCAGGGCCAGAGGTTTAGTCCAAGCTTTCTGACTTGTGCTGGAGCCCATCTTCAAGGAATATCTCTCTGGGAGCTTTTGGGGACACGCACTGCTAAAGAGAAGTTCCCTGAAGATGGGCTGCAGCATTGGTCCAAAAGCTCGGAAGACCTGATCCAGGAGACAGACCCAGATTGGATTCTGCAGCATTATCATGGGACAAGTATATTTGCCTTCATTCATAAATACAGAGCTGTTTAGAAAAGATCTGCAGCTTGACTTTTAAAAAAAAATAGAAAAGAAAATGTAATGCTACCAGCAGGTCACAAGATGTCACAGGTGTATTACACATAGAGCATTACTGCTAAGGAGAGAGACAGAGAGATTATAGGATTTTAAAGAAAGAATAACCTCATGCAGATAAATACATAATAAAATAATATCTTAATTTTTACAGAGAAATAAATTTATACCACACAGAAAGAAATAATAAAACAAATTTTACTATGCTTTTTTTTCTTTTTTTCCAGAATAATGTTACCTGAAATATTATTCTGCTTTGGTTTTCTTGAACTTCCTGCAGATTTTAGTAAAATAATTTTAGGTTTGCTGGGAAGTTTCCCAGCCTCAGTTCCCAGCTTCTGCAGTTCTGATTATAGATTTAAAATCAGGTTTTTTCCCCTTTATTCAAGAGAATGATGGGCTAGAATAATCTAATTTGTATATTTTACATGTTTACCAACAAATGATTCTCTTAGAGTTCACTAGTTTCCATAAAAGTATATCTATGTATGTATATTTGCTGTACAAACCTAAGTTGATCATAAGACATACAAAAGGATCTTTTCTAACAATATATTGCTTTGGGCTTTTTTTAGTTTGTGCGAATCTACAGAAACATGTCTAAGGTAAGGAATACCTTTGTTAATGAGTATTTGTTGATTTCTACACATGTATGCATACAATATGTATACATAAATTGTAGTTTATATTCTATATATATATTTTAGAGCAGGGGTCTCCAACCTTTGCAACTTTAAGTCTGAAGGACTTCAGCTCCCAGAAAGCTGGCTGGAGAAGTCTGGGAGCTGAAGTCCTTCAGACTTAAAGTTGCAAAGGTCGGGGCCCCTGTTTTAGAGCATGTGAATTGTATTAATATAAGATGTAGGTTTTTATAATTAATAGATTAGATTAATTAAATATTTATTTAATTTAATATTAATGTTTGTGCAAGAAAATACTTACAAAACTAATTATTCATCTTGTGGCTACTCATGTATTCATGGATGCATTTATTTAATATTGGTACAGTCTATACAATTCCATATATTTCACTGGCAATAAAAGAAATATATTTGCTAATGTGGTAAACAAAAAAATTCTAGTTTAAAGAAAGCATGTTTTTTAAATTCATTAGCGTTACAGGTGATACATTTTTAAAAGAATGTGATTAATATGCTATTGTAATTATTTAATAATGGTTGGATTTCTTAAGGACTTGATTGTTAGGAAACAAAAGTCAGAAAATAAATGCTTTTTAAATCTTCACATTTTTGCGTTGATATTTTTGATACAATTCCAATTAAAATACTTTTTATAGTGAATCTGCATTCAAGCAGTTAAGCCAGACAATGAATTTTAAGCGTATCAGGCAAAAAGGATCAGGACCCTTGCTTGAACTCACAAAAATTCATTGCTCATGCCTATGTAAAAGAATCTGATCAATTCATGGTCAGCCCTAAATTGGTGCTAGATAAGAGCCAACAGAATTCAAGGGGGCTAGATTTGGATCTCTAGTGGCAACTCAAGGCCTCTAAACTGATGATGCATTTAACTGCAGCCTCTAGCTCTGATTGCCCTTCTCCTATAAAAAGCTCATTTTTCTTAAAAGATTATAATATATTCAGTACTTTGTGTATCCCAGAATTTAAGATATAATTTGTTTATATTGTGCAATAAAAATAGACTTATTTCAGAAATGTCAAGACTAATGTATTTTTAACAAGTTAATCAGAATCTAAAATCATATTTCTGTTTCTTAAATATTTCCTAAGACATGATTCACAATATGTTCTATTTCGAGAAACCAATGTGAAATAAATGGTACATGAGATTTGGATCAATAATGGTTGTGCAAAGTCAAAATAGAATTCAGAGTTGGAAGGAACCTTGGAGGTCTTCTACTCCAACCTTCTGTAACTTTAACCATTCCTCCTAATAGCTTGTTATTAATTACTAATTCTAAACCAATTATTGAACTATACTTTTCAAATAATGCCAAATGACTAAATTTAGTGAATCTGTAACTTTACCATTTCCTCAATAATTTTACAAAAATAATTATATAATGTTATTTAATTTTATTGTTCTATTTTTCTTTTCAGCAACAGCCTGCTGAAAAGTTTGCAAATCCAGAAACCCCTGGTTATGTTGGATTTGCAAACCTTCCAAACCAGGTTCATCGGAAGTCTGTGAAAAAAGGCTTTGAATTCACCCTTATGGTAGTTGGTAAGTATTACTATTTTTTAAATTGACACATGCACTATTAACCTTCACGATGCCAGTTCAATTGTTGTGTAAAATGTACTCTTAGTTTAAAAGTAAAAATTGCTTGCCAGTATATTATTCTGTTTAATTGATGCATCAATATTTCAGAATGATAAATGTTTCAAAGAACTGCATCATAGAGCCTGTTATATAAATAATTCATCATATGGTCTATAATCATTCAGAAATTTAGATATATAATCAAAAAGGTTATTTAGTTTTAAAATTCCTAAATCTGAATACTAAATATGGGCTTCAATGTAGAATTTCAGTGAAGAATAATAATAATCCATTTAAATAGTTAATGTAATTATTTATGATTAAGCTTGTTTCTAACTGTATTTTTTATTGTTTAACAGGTGAATCTGGATTAGGAAAATCTACTCTAATAAACAGCTTGTTTTTAACAGATCTCTACCCAGAAAGGATAATCCCAGGAGCAGCTGGTAAGATTAACATTGTCCTTTCATACAGTATTTTGGATCATAATATTGCAACAGAAAAATTAAATGGATTCTAATGGGGAAAAATGTGAAGTGTTGGGGGTGGGATGAGGGGGTTGTAGTTTTAGAAATTATTTGTCAATTTTTATTAAATACATAATTTTCTCTATACAATCACATATGTATTCATTGTAAAACCTCTTTCTTCAAATAAGGTGTTTAGGATTCTTTAAAATATAGAAGTACATTGCAATAATTTTGGTAAAATCTGCCATCTGATCTACATTTTGCAATTAGTTTTCCTTGCAGCACAAGTCTTGATCTTTTTGTAGCGTGTTTTTCTTTTTATCAGCTACATGTATTGGATTATTAGAAAATCATCTCAAACCGTGCTCTTTTCTTAAATCAGATAAGTTTGTCAAATGTGGAGTAATATCCATATATTTGAATTAGATTGCCTTGGAACATTTCAGTTTTATAATTCTATGGCATAATTTATAATTGAAAATATATATTGTGTTACACAACTTTATAATTGTCTATTAGGTATATCAGCTATCTACTGAGAATAATTGTTAATTTCTGATCCTGCCATAAAGGCTTGATGTCAGCAATCTTCTGAAATCCAGTTTTGTTCCTTTCCTAGAAAAAATTGAAAGAACTGTACAGATTGAGGCCTCAACAGTTGAAATTGAGGAAAGAGGTGTAAAGCTCCGTCTGACTGTAGTAGATACACCAGGATATGGTGATGCTATTAATTGTCGGGATTGGTATGTATTCAGTGGATGTTAAATTATTTAAACAATATAATAATATAAACAGTTATATTGTTTATAATTCTTAGCTTTAATGTTAAGAATTGCTAAATTTAATTGCATATTTCCTATGTTTTTTTGTAAAGTCCCCAGATTAATGGGATATTTGTAGAATAAGAATGATACCATTCATGGATGAACAGTTAACAACCAAAACTCAAAAGAAAATAGCAGAAAGTCTTGTAAGGTGTTGGGATTTGTATTATTATAAAATATTTTTAATGCCTTCTTATTTCTTTCTGTATTATGCATATAACATGAAGGGGATTTATGCCTGTCAATTCATTTCTTTTTGACAACAATTCAGTTTATGGAATTGTTATTTTTAAACTTTATTATTTCCTTAGGTTTAAAAAATTGTAAAGCACCTCTGATCATGAACATTTAAACAATCATATTTCATATTTGTTTTCATAGTTTCAGGACCATTATTTCCTATATTGATGAGCAGTTTGAACGTTATCTTCATGATGAGAGTGGCTTGAATAGACGACATATTGTGGATAACCGAGTTCATTGCTGCTTCTATTTCATCTCACCATTTGGTCATGGGTAAGTTCTATGACTTAACAGTGCATTGGATTCAGTTCCAAAAAAGTAGTTTATAAGGGATCAATGCATTCGTACCAGAATATATATGCATAGATACATATATACATATTGAACAATTTAAATTCTACAATTCTAAAATGGTTTGTTTGTTTATATAAAGTACATACAAACATACCTATTATGCTATTCTGTTTCAGGAAAAGTGATGTTAGTGTAGAAAAGGATTAAAAATAGAAAGGCAAAGGAAATTAAAGCATGAAATCAAAAAGAAATATAGATAAATGTACTTTACATGAAAACCCTTTACTATAATTCTCTCTCTCTTTCCACCTTTACAAATCATCCTTCTTCAATGCCCATACATAACTTTATACAGTTTGCATGCATGCATATCAATACACAATATGTATCTCTTAGCTGGGAGGAGGGTTCTTGGGTAATAATGTATCTACTTGCAAGTTGTCTTTAGCTTAAAAACCTAAAATTTGCATCAAGTAGTTTGAGTTTCTTTGGTATAAAATTGAGCTTTGATAGTATTTGTGGCATATTGGACAATATGTCAAAACTATTTGTTGTTGCCACCCATAGTTTTGCAGGGGAAGCCTATGTGACATGGTATACTTAAGATAATAGCCAAAATCACAACTTCTCTATTTTAAAAAAGAGAGAGATATCTTTTACAATAATGCATATTGAGGTAAACAAAGCAGTAATTTGACCTAAGAATCTGAATTTTTTAGAAATGTTTAAGTTTCTATGTTAACTGCTTTTGTTGATTTTTAGTTTGTGAAAGAATAGGAATCTAAATGTTAGAAAGTCATAATCTGTATTTTTAGTCTCAAGCCTTTGGATGTTGAGTTCATGAAAGCTATACACAACAAAGTGAATATTGTGCCTGTGATTGCAAAAGCTGATACCCTTACGCTGAAAGAGCGGGAAAGACTGAAGAAAAGGGTGAGGTTCTTTTCTTTAATTTAAACGTAGCATAAAGAAAAACATGATTCTTATATATTGTGCATAATAGCCCTTTGGTAAGAATCTAATAAACACTGTGAACTTTTAGGTAGCGTGTATAGCTTTAATGTTTTGAAGTGAAGGGGAATAATTGCTGGCTTCTCAAACAGCAGCACCTTGTACAATGTGTAATTCTAAGGGTATGGTTTCCTGGCCTTCAGAAACTGTTTGGGTATAAGGTGGAGGGAAGACATAAAAAGCAAGCAAAGAATCCCTGTTGATTTCGCAGATGTTGAATCTCAGTCCATGTTTAATTTATCTATTACTGTCCTTTGGTATCAGATTTTGGATGAAATTGAAGAACATAGCATCAAGATTTATCACTTGCCCGATGCGGAATCAGATGAAGATGAAGATTTTAAAGAACAGACCAGACTTTTGAAAGTAAGGACAACTTGTTAAGTCAGAAATAGTTTATCCTCTAATCTTATTTAATTTCTAGAATTTATTATTTTTGCTTATCAAAGCTAGTGTCTTTAATCTGTTTCTAAACTCAGAAGGAAGAGAATTCTTCACACCAAAAGGAAATTTGATCTCTGGATTGGAAAATGCTTTGTCATTCAAATTTGATTGCAATTTTTTTTAATATTATGCATTCAGAATGACAGTATGGAGCAGGAATTTGTAGCAAGAGTTCCTTTTTTATTTTGCTTTCTTTGTACCTTTCACTTAACACTGAAGGCCACACATGGAGAGATTCATGACCAAGGTTCAGGTAAAAACAAGAGTGTTTCATTTTTGACAATATAAATTGTAGCAATTAAAAGTATAGGAAAGAAATGCAAGGGGGCATTTCAAGCCGGGGCGGCGGCGGGGCCTGGAGCGGCATGATCCTGGCATGGCGAGGAGTAGAGGTGTGTGCCAAGTAGCCATGGAATAAAGGAGACTGAGTCAGAGGCGGGGGTCGAGCAGCCATGGGGCTGAACCAGAGACAGAGATATGGACTCGATGGACGGTTTTTGGACCACTCTCCCTCCACGTGAACAATTAGGCGCAAAGTCACGAACTATGTCATCTATAGGTGCTATGATCCATCTTCTATGCCCCCCCCCCCCCGGCGGGATAAGACCTCTCCACTCCATGTGCTTTTAATATCTCTCCCAACCGTCCGTCCTATACTTTCAATCTGTACTGTCGCCATTTTTAGTCGGACATGCTGTTTTATCATCTTATGCGTTTTACCATCTTAGGCATTTTTACCATCTTTGGCGTTCCTCCTTTTACAGCCAGTGTGGCCTAGGGAATGTTAGCGTACTCAAGGTTAGACCTCCTCTGCCTGCGGGAGTCTCCTCTCTCGCAGGCCTGGCCCCCCGGTCTAACACGGGCCCCCCTCGAGGATGGATTGATTGATCCAGAGAGGTGGGCGGTCACAGCACCGAGATGGCATTGGTCGCGTTGGTGGATGATCTCTGGAGGGCGCGGGATAGGGGATGTTCCTCTATCCTAGTCCTATTAGACCTCTCAGCGGCTTTTGATACCATCGACCATGGTATCCTATTGCACCGACTGGGGGGGGGGGGTTGGGGCTGGGAGGCACCGTATTGCGGTGGTTCTTGTCCTACCTCTCTGGTCGGTCGCAATATGTGTTGGCAGGGGGGCAGAGGTCGGCCTCGAGACCCCTCTTATGTGGGATTCCTCAGGGGTCGGTCCTCTTGCCCCTACTGTTCAACACCTATATGAAGCCGCTGGGCGAGATCATCCGTGGTTTTGGGGTGGGATATCATCTGTACGCTGATGATACTCAGCTGTACATATCCACCCCAGACCACCCCAACGATGCCGCCGAGGTGTTGTCCCGGTGTTTGGAGGCCGTACGGATCTGGATGGGTAGTAACAAACTCAAGCTCAACCCGTCCAAGACTGAGTGGCTGTGGTTTCCGGCACCCCGGTTCAGCCAGGTAATTCCAACTCTGGCCATTGGGGGCGAAACACTGGCCCCCGTGGAGAGGGCGCGCAATTTGGGTGTCCTCCTGGATTCCCGGCTGTCCATGGAGGACCATGTGACAGCCGTGGCCAGGGGGGCATTCCATCAGGTACGCCTGATGCGCCAATTGCGCCCCTTACTGGACCGGGCTGCCCTTCACACAGTCACTCAAGCACTTGTGACGTCCCGACTTGACTACTGTAATGCTCTCTACATGGGGGCTCCCCTTGAGGTGCACTCGAAAGCTACAGCTAGTCCAGAATGCGGCCACGTGGGTGATTATGGGAGCCTCTAGATGCTCCCACATAACACCTCTCCTGCGCGAGCTGCACTGGCTACCTGTGGCCTTTCAGGTGCGCTTCAAGGTTCCGACGACCATCTTTAAAGCGCTCCATGGCTCGGGACCTAGTTATATGCGAGACCGTTTCCTGCACCATACATCCCTTCGTCCACTCCGCTCCCACAGAGAGGGCCTTCTCAGGGTGCCTTCAGCCAGGCAATGCCAGTTGGCGACACCCAGGGGAAGGGCCTTCTCTGTGGCGGGCCCTACCCTTTGGAACGACTTACCCCCTGAACTACGTACCATCTCAGACCTCCGCCTCTTCCGCCAGTGTCTGAAGACACACCTTTTCCATCAAGCCAGCCTAGCGTAACCTCCTGCTGTGACTGCTCCTAGATAGTATTAATTTGGGGGTTTTTAGTTGATTTTAGCACAGGGTTAGAATTTAATATGTTTTTAAATTTTGTATTTTGTAATATTTGTTGTGTTTTTTAAATTTCCTGTGTGCCGCCCTGGGTCCTTTTGGAGAAGGTGCGGGGTATAAATCTAAATAAAATAAAATAAAAATAATAATAATAATAAATACCAGAAACTTAACAGAAGCATTAGTTAGATGATGGTAACAGAAGATAATGAATATACAACCAGCAGAATTTTTATCAGAAATCAGTGGGAAGAAAGGATGAAAGCGGTAAGATTAGGCAAGAAATTTTTAACTGGAGACTGGTAGGATACAAGAGGTTATGTATCTTATTGAAATGTATTTAAAAAGGAAGATAAAAACTAATGTAAGAAAAAGAAATTCAAATGTAAATTGTAAAAAAGTAAGGAAAATAGAAAAGAAAAAAGATACAAAGAAGTAGCTTCTGATCTTCTTTATAGCAGTTGTAAGTACAGTTATAAACTTATCTCTTACTCTATGGCTACAACATAAATCTTCTGACTATAATCTGATTTGTCTAATCACCAAAAGTAAAAATCATAAATCCATTTTTGCCATTTTATGTAAACAGTCCATAAGGAGTTTCTAGTCAATGGCATGTCTTGTGTTTTTAAGAAATAGTTGACTTTCTTTTCAGAAATATAAATTAGTGTTGATTGTTATCAAACTTCTAATTGCAAAGCACAGTAAGATTGTAAAAGTATTTTTCTCTTCAATTCCAGACCAGCATTCCATTTTGTGTTGTGGGATCCAATCAATTAATTGAAGCTAAAGGTAAAAAAGTTAGAGGTCGTCTTTATCCCTGGGGTGTTGTTGAAGTGGAAAATCCAGAACATAATGACTTCTTAAAACTAAGAACCATGCTCATGTAAGTAAACTGCATTTATTTTATTTATTTTTATTTTATTTATTTTATTAAATTTATACCCCGCCCTTCACCTTGTTAGGACCCAGGGCGGCGCACAGGCATTATATAAAACCATAAATACAATATACATCAATTAAAAATATATTAAATTAATTCACCCGTGCTAAAACCCGTTATTAAAACCGTAACCAAATTATAATTTATATTTAAAAGTCAGACGCGGGGGGCTATCCGAGGCCGGCTTGTTGGAATAAGTACGTCTTAAGACGTTGGCGGAAGAGGCGGAGGTCCGAGGTAGTGCGAAGGTCGGGGGGTAGGTCGTTCCAGAGGGCCGGGCCCGCCACAGAGAAGGCTCTTCCCCTGGGTGTCGCCAGCCGGCATTGCCCAGCCGACGGCACCCGGAGTAGGCCCGCTCTGTGGGAGCGGACCGGGCGAAGGGATGTATGGGGCAGGAGGCGGTCTCGTATATAGCTAGGCCCCGAGCCATGGAGCGATTTAAAGATGGTGGTCAACACCTTGAAGCGCACTCGAAAGGCCACAGGCAGCCAGTGCAGCTCGCGCAGGATAGGTGTTACGTGGGCTTGCCTTGAGGCACCCATAACCACCCGCGCGGCCGCATTCTGCACTAACTGCAGCTTTCGAGTGCACCTCAAGGGGAGCCCCATGTAGAGAGCGTTACAGTAATCCAGCCGAGATGTCACGAGCGCTTGAGTGACTGTGCGAAGGGCCCCCCGGTCTAGTAAGGGGCGCAACTGGCGTATCAGGCGAACCTGATAGAACGCCCCCCTGGCCACGGCCGCCACATGGTCCTCCATGGACAGCCGGGAATCCAGAAGGACGCCCAAGTTGCGCGCCCTCTCCACGGGGGCAAGATGTTCGCCCCCAATGGCCAGTGTTGGATTTATCTGGCTAAACCGGGGTGCCGGAAACCACAGCCACTCGGTCTTGGACGGGTTGAGTTTGAGTTTGTTACTACCCATCCAGACCCGTACGGCCTCCAGACACCGGGACAGCACCTCGACGGCATCGTTGGGGTGGTTTGGGGTGGATATGTACAGCTGAGTATCATCAGCGTACAGATGGTACTCCACCCCAAAACCACGGATGATCTCGCCCAGTGGCTTCATGTAGGTGTTGAACAGAAGTGGCGAGAGGACCGACCCCTGAGGAACCCCACATGTGAGGGGCCTCGGGGCCGACCTCTGCCCTCCTGCCAACACCCATTTATCCCTGCACCTCGACGGCATCGTTGGGGTGGTTTGGGGTGGATATGTACAGCTGAGTATCATCAGCGTACAGATGGTACTCCACCCCAAAACCACGGATGATCTCGCCCAGTGGCTTCATGTAGGTGTTGAACAGAAGTGGCGAGAGGACCGACCCCTGAGGAACCCCACATGTGAGGGGCCTCGGGGCCGACCTCTGCCCTCCTGCCAACACCCATTTATCCCTGCACTTTGGTCATTGTTCACCTTATTTTTACATATCTATTACTCATGATAAAATGTCTTTTCATGGTGTTCATATTTCCAACATACATCTATTTGTGGAGAAATAACATTCTTTAAAAAAATTGTTATTTGTGTTATGTAAGAAGGTATGTTATATAACTATTAAAGGACTTGGGTAACAATGTAGCATGTATACATTTCAGAGCATGTTTAACCCATTGGGTTAATCAAATTTTATATCCTGTTTTCACTTTCATTGCTTCTAATGCATAATTTTTTATTTGAGGATTAAAATAAAATTAGTCGAGCTGTATTAAATAATTATTATACCATAGGTTTTTTTTTGTCATTCCAGCACTCATATGCAGGATCTTCAAGAAGTGACTCAAGATCTTCACTATGAGAACTTCCGTTCTGAAAGACTTAAAAAGGGTGGCAGGCAAGTATCTCTTACTAAATGGTCTATGGTTCTATTATAATTCAGGCTTCTTGCCATGTTTTGATTGCTACCATTTTGAATATATGTCAAATACTCCAGGTTTACCTAACAATTAATGTATTTGCATGTATTACTCTTATTATACATTTTTTTCTGTAAAGAGTAACAGGGTTCTTTCCGTTATTAGGAACAGATGCTAACTTCACACGCATTAAACATGTTTTATACAAACCATCCATATTTTAATGTTTCTCCAGTTATGCCATTGAAACCTGCAGAAAAATTCCTTCTTTTTTCTCCTAATTGTAGAAAAGTTGAAGATGAAGAAGTTAATAAAGATCAAATCTTGCTTGAAAAGGAAGCAGAAGTAAGAACTTCTTTTTTTAAAAAAAAATATTGTATTTTGGATCTTCAAATCATGTGATATTCATAAAAAGTTCTGAATTCCTACACCATAGGGACAGAATAATACTCATCAGGATTTTGCCAAGAAATTACAAAGTTATTAGTAAGCATTTCTAAGTAAAGATAAAAACTTTAAAGGCATCTAGCACAAACACTTCACAATCTGAATTCTCTGAATGATATCCTTTTGCAGGGGCCATAAATTTAAAATTAAAACAATTACAGCCATTCATTGATTTATAATTAGTGAGAAAGGAGAGGCAAATGAACCTGTATGGCTCAATCCAGATTCAAAGGGAGCCCTAATTTGATATGATCTACTATGACTGTTTTCCAAGCAAAAACTGAATCTATGTATTTTATCAGAAAATCCTGAATGCTATGTAGATTAGATTTATATAGTAGCAATGGGAAAGTAATCTCATGCAACTATATAATTAAAAGTATGCTTTAAAGAAACTTGATCATCATTTGGTAATTCTTCAGGTATACAAAATACGGAATTTTTAATTGATACTGACTTAAAATCAGTTTATTGCAGTCCTTCAGTTCAAAAGATATTTTATTCCCAGTTTTTAATAACTAAATCTGGACTGGTAACTCCTTATTTGATTTGGATGTCATGCCATTCTGCTTTAATAGCTGAATTTTGTCATTCAAACTAAGGTTTATTGTTGCCTATAGCATAATCAATCTGGTTTGTATCTCTTAGACTTGTATAATGAAATAAAGCCTTATTTCATTATGGCCTTGATCTTAATTCATGCGAATTGAATCCATTGATCTCTATAGAATCTGTTTTAGCATCATACTAAAAATGTAAAAACTGAACCAAAAACTGGAAAGTGTGCACCCTCAGTTGCTAAATTCTAGTTCTCCGCATCCATAACCAATGTTTCCATTGTGAGATATGATGATATCTATAATTCCAAAATATCTGGAAATCCATAGGTTTCTTACCTATACTGCACATCAGTTGTAGGGAGTAGGGGATAAAAGTGGTGAAAGAACCTGGCCTTATGATACCATTATCACGTACTACAAAAACGTACTACAAAAAAAATCATAGTTTTAGATGAAAGATACAAAATCTCTTTGTTTTTAATTGGTGATATTTTGGTTTAATGTTTTTGTTATAAGCTGTCAAAGCATTCCATTATTCTTTTGTTTTAGCTTCGCCGCATGCAGGAAATGATTGCAAGAATGCAGGCACAGATGCAGATGCAAAGGCAGGGAGGTGAAGGAGATAGCAGTGCAACTCATGGGTACAAAGTTTGAATTATTTGGTAAGAACACTTTTATCCTAAAACTAGCATATATAAACTACAGTGGTACCTCGCTTCACGAACGCCTCTCTTCACGACAAATTCGGAGCACGACCAGAAATTTTCCAAAAAATGTGCTCCGCTGCACGAACTTCGCCTCGCTGCACGAACTCCGCGTGGCGGCCGGTCCATTGAGGGCGCAGGCGAATTGTGAGTTCGCACTGCGCCTTTTCCGGGCTGCACCCTGCCGCGGTTGTTGTGAGTGATGGGGACGGGTGTGTGTGTGTAAGCGAAAGCGGGGGGGGGAGGGAGAGCTGCCTTCCCGGCCGGACTTTGCAACTTTCGCCCGTCCCTTTCCTGACTCGGCGCTCCTGCTTCTCGGGACGGGAGAAAGCTGCAGAGCCCAGCTGGGAAGGGAAGGCGGGGAGGGGGAAAGAGCTGCCTTCCCGGCCGGACTTTTCAGCTTCCGCCCGTCCCTTTCCTGACTCGGCGCTCCTGCTTCTCGGGACGGGAGAAAGCTGCAGAGCCCAGCTGGGAAGGGAAGGCGGGGAGGGGGAAAGAGCTGCCTTCCCGGCCGGACTTTGCAGCTTTCGCCCGTCCCTTTCCTGACTCGGCGCTCCTGCTTCTCGGGATGGGAGAAAGCTGCAGAGCCCAGCTGGGAAGGGAAGGCGGTGAGGGGGAAAGAGCTGCCTTCCCGGCCGGACTTTGCAGCTTCCGCCCGTCCCTTTCCTGACTCGGCGCTCCTGCTTCTCGGGACGGGAGAAAGCTGCAGAGCCCAGCTGGGAAGGGAAGGTGGGGAGGGGGAAAGAGCTGCCTTCCCGGCCGGACTTTGCAGCTTCCGCCCGTCCCTTTCCTGACTCGGCGCTCCTGCTTCTCGGGACGGGAGAAAGCTGCAGAGCCCAGCTGGGAAGGGAAGGTGGGGAGGGGGAAAGAGCTGCCTTCCCGGCCGGACTTTGCAGCTTCCGCCCGTCCCTTTCCTGACTCGGCGCTCCTGCTTCTCGGGACGGGAGAAAGCTGCAGAGCCCAGCTGGGAAGGGAAGGTGGGGAGGGGGAAAGAGCTGCCTTCCCGGCCGGACTTTGCAGCTTCCGCCCGTCCCTTTCCTGACTCGGCGCTCCTGCTTCTCGGGACGGGAGAAAGCTGCAGAGCCCAGCTGGGAAGGGAAGGTGGGGAGGGGGAAAGAGCTGCCTTCCCGGCCGGACTTTGCAGCTTCCGCCCGTCCCTTTCCTGACTCGGCGCTCCTGCTTCTCGGGACGGGAGAAAGCTGTAGAGCCCAGCTGGGAAGGCAAGGTGGGGAGGGGGAAAGAGCTGCCTTCCCGGCCGGACTTTGCAGCTTTCGCCCGTCCCTTTCCTGACTCGGCGCTCCTGCTTCTCGGGACGGGAGAAAGCTGCAGAGCCCAGCTGGGAAGGGAAGGTGGGGAGGGGGAAAGAGCTGCCTTCCCGGCCGGACTTTGCAGCTTCCGCCCGTCCCTTTCCTGACTCGGCGCTCCTGCTTCTCGGAACGGGAGAAAGCTGCAGAGCCCAGCTGGGAAGGGAAGGTGGGGAGGGGGAAAGAGCTGCCTTCCCGGCCGGACTTTGCAGCTTCCGCCCGTCCCTTTCCTGACTCGGCGCTCCTGCTTCTCGGGACGGGAGAAAGCTGCAGAGCCCAGCTGGGAAGGAAAGGTGGGGAGGGGAAAAGAGCTGCCTTCCCGGCCGGACTTTGCAGCTTCCGCCCGTCCCTTTCCTGACTCGGCGCTCCTGCTTCTCGGGACGGGAGAAAGCTGCAGAGCCCAGCTGGGAAGGGAAGGTGGGGAGGGGGAAAGAGCTGCCTTCCCGGCCGGACTTTGCAGCTTTCGCCCGTCCCTTTCCTGACTCGGCGCTTCTGCTTGTCGGGACGCTTCCCAAAGCCAGCAGCCGCGCGGCCAGCCACTCCGTTTCTCTGTCTTACTCATCGGTCGCCTCTCGGGGTCCGGACCCGCCGCGCCGCCGCCGTTCCACCCTCACCAGCCCGGCGGCGGCGGCGGCAGGTCTGGACCCCAAGAGGCGACCGATGAGTAAGACGGAGAAACGGAGTGGCTGGCCGCGCGGCTGCTGGCTTTGGGAAGCGTCCCGACAAGCAGAAGCGCCGAGTCCGGAAAGAGACGGGCGAAAGTCATGCTGGCTTGCTCCATCGCCCCTCAGCTGCTTTACATTGAACCCTATGGGAAACTGTGCCTCTCTTCAGGACCAATTCGCAACGCGAACAGAGTCCGTTCAAAAATCACGACCCAAAAACAAGGTCAGAACGGATTAACCGGATTTACGTTGAACCCTATGGGAAATTGTGCCTCGCTTCACGACCATTTCGGATCGCGACCAGAGTCATTTCACCAATTAAGTTCGTGAAGCGAGGTACCACTGTATTGCTTTGAAAATTACAGTATTACAGATTTGATCTTTTTACATTGATTTTGACTTAGATAAATAACTTTAAGAGTGACATAAATACTTCATTCTGAAACAAAAAGGAATCCGTTTATTTAATTATTTGCTCATTTATTCAAGTACTACAGTTGTCTATTTACCATAAGGCTTAAATTTAAAAAATTAAAAATGCATATATTAATAGACTAAAGAACCAATTCGCAATTGACTTTGCAATGTTTGGACAGCATACCTTTATATTGTTCACTGTATACCAAATCCTGTTTTTTAAGGGAAGAGTGGCTTTTAAAATCAAGAAAAATGAGATAATGCTTTGTCCATTTTCTGTATTATCTCATGCCAGCATACAGTTTAACTTCCCTTCCTCCCTATTAAAGAACCAAAACAAAACATAGAATGATACAGAGAGGAGAGCAGGGCCGGCTTCATTTTTTCCCTAAATGATCAAACAAGCAATGAACTACAACATTTACCATATTTTTCAGAGTATAAGACACACATTTTTTCCTCTAAAAAAAGGCTGAAAATCTGGGTGCATCTTATACATCAAATACAGCATTTTTTGCCTCCTGAAATACCACCCCTTCACCAAAATTGCCGCACACATACCCTTATGGAGGCTTTCAGACAGCTCCTGGGGGCTGGGAAGGGCAGAAATGAGCAAAAAAACAGCGTGTTTTTGGGGGGGGGGCAGCCCCCAACAGCACTCTATAAGCCTCCATAAGGCTATGCATGCAATTGTTCCCTTTTGGAAAGCTCCAAAGGTGGTTAGTGATTTCCTTCTCCAGCACATGGGTAAATACACCTGGAAACATCTACCTACCTACCTACTCTCTCTCTACCTACCTATCTACTGTATTTCTCTATCTTTATTTCTCTCTATCCCTCTACCTACCTATCTACACTCTCTCTTCCTACCTATCTACTGTATTTCTCTTCCCCCTCTAAATACCTACCTACCTACTCTCCCTCTCTCCCTATCTACTGTATTTCTCTATTTATCTCCCTCTATCCCTCTACCTACCTATCTACTGTATTTCTCTCTCCCCCCTCTATATACCTATCTACCTACTCTCTCCCTCTCCCCCTACCTATCTACTGTATTTCTGTTTCTCTCTATCCCTCTACCTACCTACCTACCTATCTACACTCTCCCTACTTACCTACCTACTGTATTTCTCTCTCTCTTTCTCTCTCTATCCCTTTATCTACCTACCTACCTACCTAACTACACACTCTCTCTCCCTACCTACCTACTGTATTTCTCTCTCTCTCTCTATCCCTTTATCTACCTACCTACCTAACTACTCTCTCTCTCTCCCTACCTATCTACTGTATTTCTCTCTCTCTCTCCCCCTCTCTATCCCTCTATCTACCTACCTACATTTTTTTTTAAAAATTGCCTCTTCAAATCCTGGGTGCGTCTTATACTCCGAAAAATACGGTAACACAGAATAGCAATAGTCCTTGCTTAATGACTAATGACTTAATGACCAATCAAAGTTACAAAACTACTTGTGATCTAGTTCCACAGTTCTGGGGGCCAGACCACCTCAACTTATTCCGCTACGGTCCGATGATCACATTTTGGGAACTTATCCTGGCTTGCATTTATAGCCATTTGCAGTGTCCTGCAGTCACATGACCATGATTTTCTGTGTTTTTGTTAGTTTTCAGCATTCACTTCCCATTTCAAGCAAAAAAAAAAACCCCACTGAAAAAATGGACTCATTTAACAGTTGCCACGTTTGCTTAATGACTCTGATATATGCTTAATAATTACAGTGTAACGTTAATGACGACCGCAATAAAAGTCATAAAAACGGGCATGGCCATTGGCATCACAGAATGTTATGCAGTAACAATCTGTAATAATGGAATATTATTATTATGGCCAAAAGAAATTGAGACAGTGTATACATAAATGCATAGAAGAGGGAACCTTTACCTTTATGCATAGATAGTTGGGGATATTTCCTTTTTATTTTTAGGAATACATTGCAAAGAACAAGAGGGAGTTAACCTAGGCTAACAAAAAAGAGGAAAAATGACTAGAACAATATACTCTTTTGTGGTTCCCTGTGATCTTTATGCTGTAATCTTTCTTTATAGTATATGTCTATGAGATGCTGCCATTATTATTTTATTAGTAAAATTTGTAGGAGGAATCTATAGGTATTGTTCCTTCCCAGATTTGTAATTGAAAAGTTTGGTTATTGTTGCTTTTAATTATATTTTTATATTATTATATTATATAATTAAATATATAATACTATAATATACTGTTAATTATTCATTTTTTAAAAGTATCATGACCATGTAATGTGTCAATATTCTCTTTTTATCATTGCAGTTAACTTTCATTAATTGGAATCATTTAAGACTTAAGAGACAGAGCTTATTTTGTGGAGAGAGTTACTACTTATCCTGCTGTGACTTGGAAGTTCTGTTAACAGTCAGCAAACAAATATATAGTTGTTGTAATCTCTATTTTGTAAACAAATAAGGTTTCTTTTGTCTTTTTAAAATGTTAAATGCAATATGAGCTTGTTAAGATTTACTAATATTTTATTGAGCTGATTTTACTATGCAGACTACACAAATGTTTAGATTTTCCCTAGCCTGTTGTTCATGTAATACTATGGACTAATGCCACTGACGGTTGGTGTTTTTTTGTTTTTTGTTTTGCACTCTATATAAATGGATTATAACCACATTATATTTATGGTTTAAATTCCTATTCTTAATTTTTCCTGATTTTCTTTTTACAGCTGACATGATTGTTTGAAAGTCCCTTTAACTTACCTACCCTACAAATATTATGTATTGCCTTTTTCTTTGAAATGTCATTGTAAAGGTTTTCATAGGAAAGACTAAAGAAAGTCTTAAAGGAATGTTCAATTTTTTTGGAATAGAGACCTTTGCATGCAGACTGACCAACAAGAAAATAAGTTATAATATTTTCAATTTTTTTCAATGTTACTCTTTTTATATGCAGGTAGCCCTTGACCTACAACCATAATTTAGCCTGGAATCTTAGTTGTTGAGTGAAGCAGTTGTTAAATGGCACATCACATAACTGCTTCCCTCAATGACTACCATCCTGGCTCATTCATTTACAGTTGTTAAGTGACCATGTGGATCATTCAGCAGAGTGAGGGGATGTTGTACCAGATAGGGATACATAAACCTGCTGATGTCTGAGAAGATTCAGCTGGTTCCCAATCCAGCCACTCAGCCACCCAGGGAGCCTCAGGCTGACTAAGGAAGCTACCAGCATGTACAAAGCTGCTGCAGGTGGCTGGGTGAGTTGCTCCCCTCTGTCCCCTCTACTTGCAACTTCCCTCTAGTTTCCCAGCAGAAAAGATAGCAGATGGCATTCCCATGATTGTGGGGCACTTGGAAACTGATTGTAACTGTGAATCGGCTGCCAAAACCCTGAAATGTGGTCATGTGATTTGGGATGTGGGGGGGCAGTGCTACACTTTACAATGTTTGAAAGTGCTTTACAAGCCTAGAAAAGCACCCTTTCCAAGCCTATGGTAACTAATCAATTGTAAAATGGCCAGTTGTAAAACGAGAACTACCTGTATGAAGTAACATGTCAGTCTTTATGCCTTGACTATTTGTGGACTGCTGTACTTTGCCAGTGCTATACAGTAAATTCAAGTAAATTCCATGTGTGTAGCATTTTGTGTCATATGTGAGTTTAAAAGAAGTAATATAATTTAGGGAAAAATATTCAGTTATTTTTTCAGACTTTTTAAGGGGCATTCTTTCAGATTTTCAATTTTTTATTTAATTTTTGAAGAAAGCAAGGTCAAATTGTACCAAAGGGATGTGTTTCTACAAAGGAGGATCATAACGATCCATCATGGAAGAAACTAGCTACTCCCTGATGACCCAGTATACCCATGACATACATACATACTGACAGACATAAATACTATCCTTGGAAATACTGAAAAGAGAGTGACTTAATCTAATGTCCTTCAGGCTTCTAGCATTAAAAGTCATTATAGCATTTTTATTTGTTGTTACACACAGATTATCAAAAACCTGATGTGGTCCATAGTTTAGTCTGTGTTTACTATATTCAAAAATAAAATCCAAATTATATTTCTTTAAGTCTGCAATGAATGATATATAAATATAGTAAAAATGTTCTGCCATTTATTAATCCAGTATTTTCATTTTAAAAAGGGGATCATAGAAAGATTACACTTTGATCTTATAATTTATTTGGAAAATATAATACTAATCTGAAGAGTTGTCACTAATAGTACTTTTTTTCCCTTAGAAAGACAATAATTGTTCAACACCTCTTCTATTCAGAAGTAACACCTACAATCTTTTTGTGTCCCACAAAGGGTATATTACTGGGTTAAATTATGCTACTTGATTTGAACACACTTGTTTACCTAGAATGTTTTAGATCTGGGCTGATTTCGGTATTATTTGTATGAAGCTATAATTATAATTAAATAGCAAGGAAAAAAATTCCTAGTATTTTGAAAACCTGTAAAAATGTGAATGTGTGTGCCAAATAACTAGTATAAACCTAACCCTACTGTACATTAGTTTTCATTAACTGACTTTAAATAATTGTTCCATATTTTTAAACATATTCTGCATGTATTGTTTGCTGTAATTAGACCTTCATTATATACTATAATGTAATCTTTACTTGTGGTGCTACGAATTTTGGCTTTTATGATCACTTATAAGATCCATACTACTAAAACTTAATTCCTGAACAGCTGTAATTTACTAATTTGGATTGTACCTTTTAAAGTAAAGTTAAAAAATTTTTAAAGTGTATTTCCACGAGGTTGAATGGTGTTTTCCAGTCTGTGCCTGATATAGGAATAACGAAGTATCTCTACCTATTTCCATGAACTATCAGCCTAGAATAAAAAAATAAATTTCTCAAGGTTTGGGGAACATGAAAAATGGTTAGCATCACAAATGGTCTTTGTCTTTGTTTTTCGATCTAATATAATTACAATTTTAGGAGTATATTGTTATATTCATTAACACTTGTACTGGATTTTTATAACTGGGGTACTCAAAGGGCTACTTTTTGTATAAGACAGTATTAACCTATAATTGATTTTCTGTACCTTAATTTTAGCCCAGATTATTAATAAACCCAATAAATTGTTATGTACAAATCTGATGAAGTGTGTCGTTATATTAAATGATGTAGGTGATATGGTGGCTAATTAAAAACAGTTTCTTGCAAAAACTGTTGATAACAGAGCTTAAAATAATATGTTCCATTACACAAAAACATTTACATCAGCCAGTTGTTTTACTGTGGACATGCGTTACCAAAATGTTGATACTCTTAGAAGTTGGGCAAGATACACATAACAACATTTGGTTCCATATGAATCTCGTTGTTTCACAACTGTTATTATCCCATCTTCCTTTTCAGTGGTATCAGAACATTGACATAAACTTCCAGTATAGTCATTAATGATATTAAAGGCTAATACTTAGTTCAACAATACTTGGATATATGCATAAAAAGAAGTTTCCCATAGATAAAGGTACTGTAGTTTCCCTTGCCCAGTCATTTCGGACTCTAAAGGGCAGTGCTCATTTCTGTTTCTTAGCTAGGGGAGCCAGCCTTATCCAAAGACATTTCTGTGGCCATGGCCAGCATGATAACATGCTGAGGTGCATGGAACATTGTGATCTTTCCAATGAAATGGTACCTATTTATCTACCTGCATTTATATGCTTTCGAACTGCTATGTAGGCAGGAGCTGGGGCAAGGAAAAGGAGCTCACCTCATCGCCCAGCATTTCCAGCTTACAAGCTCTGTGTCTTTAACCATTAGCCGCCACCACACACACACCAAGTATAGATATCTCTATATTTATTAATAAAATTTGGTTACGGTTTTAATAACGGGTTTTAGCACGGGTGAATTAATTTAATATATTTTTAATTGATGTATATTGTATTTATGGTTTTATATAATGCCTGTGCGCCGCCCTGGGTCCTAACAAGGAGAAGGGCGGGGTATAAATTTAATAATAAAATAGAAATAAAAAAGTACCGATTGTCTTAATGTCAAATGCTACTTTTTCAGGTAATTTCTGTCTGTCTATCTCTGGGATCTTAATTATTCCCACCACCTTTTACATCAGTTTCATTCTTCTGCAAGTGAAAATGCTAGGATATGTCACCTCATCACAAGTAGAAGTGGAGCTGAACTAATGATGGAAAGTACTAGATTAGAAATTGGGAAGATGGCAAGTTGTAGCTCTCTGTCATGAAAGCTAGCTCTGATTTTGGACCAGTCATATTAACCAATTTCTAAGGCCAGATATAAATGTAATGGATGTCAATTAACTGAAATACTTTTCTTACTTGATATAAATAACATTTAGTACAAGAACTCACATCAAAGGCGAGTTCTTATACTAAAAAGATATTGGCAAAATTGCTTGCCAACCCCCATCCCCCCAATATAGACCAGCAATGCTGTTAACTATGACACACTTGTCAAACCTGACACTACACAACCATTTAGATGACCCATCAGCTATTTACTGACTCCAGAGACACTGCAACGGTTGTAAGCTTGGGCAGGGTAGTTACTTCTTCAGGGTTAAGCAAGAACTACATGTATTGGTTTTAATCTGACCTGTTTTAACAGTTGGTTAATAATCTATTCATTTGGTGCTATGTATTTATTAGCGTATTTAAATTACTATTTTGCATGTGTCTGAGTCTTACTTATATTTCATTTTTGTAATTATAGGATGCTTCTTGATATAATAGCACCAAACATGATTGACCTGTATTTAAAAAATAAATGTATATATAAGGAAGTCTAGTGGAAGAATCTTACCAGAACATTTACCCTGGCTGAATTCACACATCCAAGCTACTATAAACTCTATCCATTTGTAAAATAATCCACAATAATAACACCGAAGAAAAGGAAAATAAGTAACATGCAAACTTAATCCTAGCATTCCTATTTGATTTGGCTTTATTTTGTTTTGGTGTTGGAGTATGTGACAGTCTAGCTAAGCTTTTGCCAGACACATTTGGTGCCTTAACAACATCTTCATCTTTCATCATGTCTCCTTAGATGCCTCAAGTTTTTGAAGAAGTCTGAATGAAATTGAGGCAGAGGGAAAATGCTATATTATCACCACATGGTTCCAAGAACATCCATTTCTACATTCATTAATCTACAGTTAAATGAAGTATAGTCAGAGTAGGCCAGTGAGTACATCACACTATTTGCAGCTCTGATTTGCAAATCAAAGCATCTGTTCTATGCAAGTGTGTTTTGGAGAGATTCAAAAATAATCATTCAAGCTTACCGCATAATGTTAACTTTAGTATTTTAAAAGATTACTATACTCTTTAAGTTTACTAAGTTACATTGGTTCATGTGGACAGGAGCCCAAGTGCAGTTTGCAAGCAGTGCAAATTAGGGGTTTTAATACTGTGGTAGAATAAGAGCCAAAAAAAGACTTCATTTTTGGCAACCAAAAAGCCATTTTATTTTCAGACATGATAACAGTCTAAACTCCGGATAACATTTTTGCCCTGTAATGGGGCCAGTATAGACTATGTCAAATGTGTATGTTTGCACAACAAATACAAGAAATTTTAAAAAATGACCTTTTTGCGTGATGTATGATTTTATATAGATAACGTAAACAGTTTTTGCTTCTTCCATAAACTGCTAGTTTACCTATACTACTTGATTAGAATATTGGAAGAAATCCTAGGACATAGAGTCCAATTCCCTGTCCAGTATAACTATAGAAATTAAAATTAAGTAGTTAGTGTCTGTTTGAATACATCTATTAAAAGGGAGTCTACCATCTTCCTACATAATTGATTCCAGTAATCCTAACTCTCATATTTTATTTATTCAAAATAAATAAATAAAATTTATTTAAAAATAATTATTTATTTAAAATAATTACTGTTATTTAAAAATAATTATTTTTACAATGTTAATTTAAACACAATAAATATTACAATAAATATTGGCATCCTGGGAGGAGACACGAGGCTGGCTCCAGGCCATTGTGAACGCTTCTCTGCGTGAGGGGTCCTTACCTACCATCTTGAAAGAGGCGGTGGTGAGACCCCTCCCCAAAAAGCCTTCCCTGGACTCAGCATTATTGGCTAATTATCGTCCGGTCTCCAACCTTCACTTTCTTGCGAAGGTTGTAGAGTGTGTGGTTGCACAGCAGTTTCCTCGTCACCTGGAGGAAACTGATTATCTAGGCCCGCGCCAGTCCGGCTTTCGGCCCGGTCATAGCACCGAGACGGCATTGGTCGCGTTGGTAAATGATCTCTGGAGGGCCAGGGATAGGGGTTGTTCCTCTATCCTGGTCTTGTTAGATCTCTCAGCGGCTTTTGATACCATCGACCATGGTATCCTTTTGCACCGACTAGAGGGGTTGGGGGTGGGAGGCACCGTTTTGCGGTGGTTCTCCTTCCTCTCTGATCGGTCGCAATATGTGTTGACGGGGGGGCAGAGGTCGACTTCTAGGCCCCTCGCATACGGGGTACCGCAGGGGTCGGTCCTCTCGCCACTCCTATTCAACACGTATATGAAGCCGCTGAGTGAGATCATCCGTGGTTTTGGGGTAGAATACCATCTGTACGCTGATGATACCCAGTTGTACATCTCTACCCCAAGCCACCCCAACGATGCCGTTGAGGTGATGTCCCGGTGTTTAGAGGCCGTACGGATCTGGATGGGCAGTAACAAACTCAAACTCAACCCGTCCAAGACCGAGTGGCTGTGGTTCCCGGCTTCCTGGTTTAGCCAGTTGACACCATCGCTGGCCATGGGGACTGAAAATTTGGCCCCCGTGGATAGAGTGCGCAATTTAGGAGTCCTCCTGGATTCCCGGTTGTCCCTTGAGGATCAGGTGGCGGCCATGGCCAGGGGAGCATTTTACCAGGTTCGCCTGGTCCGTCAATTGCGCCCCTTACTGGACCAGGATGCCCTTCGCACAGTCACTCAAGCACTCGTGACTTCTCGTCTGGACTACTGCAACGCTCTCTACATGGGGCTCCCCTTGAGATGCACTCGGAGGTTGCAGTTGGTCCAGAATGCGGCAGCGCGGGTGATCATGGGAATCTCAAGACATTCCCACATAACACCACTCCTGCGCGAGCTGCACTGGCTACCTGTGACCTACCGGGTGCGTTACAAGGTTTTGATGACCATATTCAAGGTGCTCCATGGCACGGGGCCTAGCTACCTTCGAGACCGTCTTCTGCCCCATACATCCCTTCGACCGACTCGCTCCCAGGGAGAGGTCTTCTCCGGGTGCTGTCGAACGGACAATGCCGGTTGGCGCCTCCCAGGAGAAGGGCCTTCTCTGTGGTGGGCCCTACCCTCTGGAATGGCCTACCTTCTGACCTCCGTTCCATCACAGACCTCCGCTTGTTTTGCCGGCACCTAAAAACTTATTTTCATCTGGCCGGCCTAGCATGATCTACTCCACACCCATTATTTTATAACAAATCAAAACTGTAATTTGGGTTTTAAATTTAAACTTATTTTAAGTTAAGCAGGATATTGATTTAATTTCGTTATTTAATAATATTTTGTATTTATGTATAATGGATTTTAAATCTCTGTTCGCCGCCCCGAGTCCCTTTATGGTGAGATGGGTGCGGGTTATAAATGTGAAAAAATAAAATAAAATAAAATAAATTACTTTAATGTGTATTAGCCATATGCACAAATCAGAACTGAATTTTATTTTCAGTCCAAAACAAATTCATCATGTTCAGTGAGTTCTAAACGTTTTTTAGATCTATCACAATGCAGCAGAAATAAAATCCAAAATGTTTTTGTTGCCCTGAGTTGAAAGAACCTGAAGTGATTCTGGGTAAATTTTATGGAGCAATTGGAGCAAAGCCAGGATGCTTCAGATACAAAGATGGTGCCGCTGATGCCTCTTCTGAATGGCCTGTATATGTTTATTAATCGTCTCAGCAGTTCACACAAACACAATATATCCCACTGGCCATGCACCCGCTGATCTCAACATCTTTCCTACTTTCCTCCTTTCTCTCAGTCACCATTACTGATGTCACAATATATCATATCCTACCAGTCCAATCGTCCTGATTTTCTTAGCACCTTCCCTTTCATTCCTCCCCACCATCAGAATGTTTAAATAGACTCTGCACTAGTTTGGCTAGAACTAAGGACCACATGGAAAAATGGAGGTTTCCCCTAGACGACTAGGATATTTACTGCGAATGTGGCTCTATTCAAACAGCTATCAATCTTTTATAGTTGTCCCCCTGTGATCAACATGCACATAGAATGACTTGCTGGTCAGAAATATCCCTCTATTAATGTGGCTTGGCATTGGTCTAGATCTCTATAAATTTATGTTTTATTAAAAATTTTAATCTTTTTAAAATTTAAATTAATAATGTTCCCCTTTCTAGTTCCTGCATTTCTGACACGAGACAAGATAAGGTTGGCTGCCAACAGTAAAGAAATAGGTGTAAAATAATATATCATAGGCTAGGATGTGGTAGAATACCTCTTGGAAGAGATGTCTGTGGTATGTCTGGACCAACAAATATAAACATTCAGGCAAGATTTTTGTGACTATGAAAATGAGATTGTAGTGGAGGCAGAAAAGACCAGCCTAAAATTATCGTACTTGGGACTTAACAATTCATTTAGTGACCATTTGAAGTTACAACATCATTGAAAAAAATGACTGATGATCAATTTTCACACTTACAGCCACTGCAGTATCTCCATGGTTACATGATCAAAATTCAAACACTTGGCAATTGACTCTTATTTATGATGGTTGCAGTGTCCCCAGATAACATGATCACCTGCAACCTTTTGACAAGCAAAGTCAAGGGGGAATCAGATTTACTTCACAAACATTTACTAACTTAACAACTACAATGATTCTCTTAACAACTGTGGCAAGAAAGATCATAAAATGAGGCAAACTATCACAACTATCTTGCTTAGCAACAAATTTTGAATTCAATTGTCATAAGTTGAGGACTACCTATATTAAGACAGAGGTTTCTTAAGTAGTCTATAATGCTGGAAAAGTGGAAGGAAAGGATAACTAAGGTGATTAAGGATGAATTAAGGTAGATGTACTCAATTATAGCAGTGATGGGGGCTGTAATTGGGTGCAACCTCATGCTGGCAGATTTTTTTCCCAATTGCTTTAGAATCTGTTACTTGGCAATTTTGTCCAGACTAATGTTTAAAAAAATCCTTTAAATAGCCTGTTTTATACTCAGGACCTGCTTAAGAGCTTTCATGAACATTCAAGTAGAAATAGAACTTTTGAGCTAACCCAGGACATCATCTGTATTCTGAATCAGATTTGATTTTTTATTAGAAAATTGAATTTGATTTTCTACTAGAAAATCAAATCTGATTTCTTTAAGCATTTCAAATAGATACCATCTGGACTGTTACATTTACTGAAGGCCCAACCATACATATTGCCAGTGATAAGTATACTCTGGCACCATGGAAGATGATGAGTTCAGACCTAAAGCCCAACCAACCTGAACGATGTCTGTTTAGTAATAAGTTATTTTTTATTGAATGTTCCACAATGAAAATGAAACATCCATCATTAAACTGTAAATTAATGTATTGTTTGATCATATTTATTTCTAGTAATATAAATTCATTTGAAATTGGCAATATATTTGATGTGTTATATGGAATTTGTTATGCAGAAACTATGAATACTTCGATTTTTTTTTTCTGGTTTAAACTTTAAATCCATAAGTAAAAAATATTTTTCCTTGAATTATAACTGCATGGCTTGGATTGGATGCTAATATCATTTTTTCAAAACAAGTCTAACAATTACATAATTTGCTTCATTTTATTTGCAGTATCTCTGCCTCTTCCACCAATACATACGTACCCTCCGCTGCATTAAAATACTTTATATGGTTTAAAACCCAGCAGAGTACCTGGCAAACTATTACTTATGGATACGATTGTGCACTAGTTGTCACTTGCTTACCAGGAATAAGGTGTCGGTATTCATCTTTAAACCCTAAATCCCTTACTCCTAAATACCTAGGGGGCCATCTCTCCCATTATAAAACTATCTAGTTATTGAGGCTACTGGAAGATGTCTTTTTGAAGGAACAGCTATCCAAATACCATCTTTCTAGCATGTAAAAGGCACTTCTTTCAAGTTATATAGTGTGCTTCTTTAAGAATTGCAGTCTTATTAGACTCTGAGGGCACCTCCTTTTAATCATTAGATAATTGTATATTTTATTAATTTGTATTTTAATTTTTATACCACTTTTAAACATTAATTACTTTGATCTGCCAGAGAAAAAACTACAGTTATAAGTGAAAGATATAAGAAATGAAATAAAATCCACAAATGTACTTGCATGCTATTACAAAGCAATTATAATCAGGTTCTAACAATGACTGAATTGTATTTTTCTTGCTATTGTGTACTAAAATATTACATATTTATTACATACAATTACATTCATTTGCCAGTTACACCTGCAATCAATGAGAGATACTGTTATGTCCCCAGATATAAACAATTGAGCACTTAGGAATATTATAACAAAGAATTATTACAGGAAGAAGAAGCATAGAGTAGTATATATTGGAGTATAGGGAGACTGGAAATTAATGAAAAAAGTTGAAACAGCTGAATATATTTGCCCAAGGAAGAAAAGGTGAAGGAAACAAATAATAGCAATCTTCAGCAACACCTGAAAGGATAATATGCAAAAGACTGAGCAGGTTTTTCTTGT
The DNA here is from genome assembly GCA_039707465.1 of Rhabdophis nuchalis. Taxonomy (NCBI): domain Eukaryota; kingdom Metazoa; phylum Chordata; class Lepidosauria; order Squamata; family Natricidae; genus Rhabdophis; species Rhabdophis nuchalis. Next base: position 44,876,391 of record CM077645.1, read on the forward strand.
GTTGCTTCATGTGGCAACATCAGCATCATTGGGTAGAAATTACAGGGAAGCAAATTTTGAGAAAACTTTACTGGGAAAAATTACTAATTCTTAAGACATATTCAATAATGTAAGACACTGTTCAAAAAGATAGTCGTATCCTCTTGGACAGAAGTATTTAAGCAAAGACTCCATGGCTATCTACCAGGGATATGTAGTAGTGTCCAACATTGTAGATCTTGCATTGAGTGATCATAGAGTTGGCTTGTGTTAGATGATTTTATTTCCAAAATCCATTCCAACTATTTTGAGTTTCTCATGAATCTAATCTTTGCTGTAATAAGAAAGCTGCCAGTATAAGGGTGCATTGTCCTGACTTTCCTTGATATTTTCTTGATGTGTGGTATTTTATGGTACAGAAAACAGCAGGATGAGACTGTATAAATTATATTCTAGGAAATGAGACAAAGCCAACATGACAGAATTAAAATGAAATTGAATTGTTATATTTTTCTATGCCATAAATAATGAAAATGTGCTCCATAATGCTTTAATTTTAGTGCTTTTGAAAACTTTATTTTCTGGAATAAAAGCTTTTTTTCTAAAATTCCACCTAATTTTTTAAACAAGAGAATTACAAAAAAATTTCTTAGATTGGTTGGAAACATGTCAAGTATATATTGGCTCCTTCCTCCTTTATTTCCACGCTTTGGCTCTTTAGGGCACAAACTTAGCATCAGTTGGGGTTCACTAGGAAAAAAAGGGCCAAAAAATAATGAAAACACAAGGTAGAAGCAGCTTAACACCTGCAATCATATTGTATTGGACTGTTTACTTAAAGGGGAACTTGTAATATATTAAATACAGCTGGCCTACGCTTTCCATTTTTCAACCCATTTGGACACCTATCTGCGGATGTTATGAGCTCTAGTTAAGCATAGCTGGAACTTTGAAAAGCAGAATTTCTCATCAGTTGTTTTAGTGGCCCATGCTAAGCCCATCTCTGAGGAAAGTAGACACCGGCATGACAACTATTTCCCCATTGCATTAGCTGGGGCGAGTGGGGGATTTTGAAAAGGAGTAACACAACGATATACTTTTATAAGTATGATTTTCTTATTCGATTTCATTATAATAAAAGCACACTTCGCAGGGTGCCATACTTATTAATTTGAGGAAACCTATCTTCTGCCTTCTGTTCACACATTCTTCATGAATAGCGATGCATGCCGCGCCCAACCCTGCAAGGTCCCGAATGCCACTAGGGATAACGCCCTTAGTTTCTTGTCGCCACGCATTTTCTGAGCTGCTCCCATAATCGGGAGAACACCCCCGCGTGCTACTCCAGGCACACCCCGCCCTCCTCGGAGGTTGCTGACTGGGCTCTTGGAACCGGGGGGAATCGAAGCCCCGCCCCGGGAAGTCTGCGGCAGCCAATCGCAACAGGTATCGGGCAAAAGGGGAGGCAATGATGGCGCTGGCCTTCTGAAGCGGGCAAGGGGCGAAGCAGGGAAGGCGCGAGCGGGCGAAGGACTGACCGAGTGGCAACGGTGGTGGGCGGCCGTGTTCTTCCTGGCGGCGGTTTAAGGTGAGGGCGCGTTCGAGAAAAGGGCGGAACGAGCACAGTGGTGAAGGGGTGATGTCCACAACAGAGATCTGTGCTGAGGGGGGGGGGGGGCTCACTCTTTCAGAACCCTGATGAAAGGGGGCCTTTTTAGACGAAGCCCCTTCGCTTTTCCCTATTGTCAACCGTGTCGGTTCCTAGGATCCGTGGCCCGAGGATGTATGATGAGGTGGGGGCGTGAGGCTGAACCTGGGGTGGATTAGCAATCTTTTCCTAGAAAATACAAAACTACGGTCGTTTCTTTGGCCCCTGCCACTCCCTTTGACAGGGCGGAGCAAGCAGCAGCGATACCCCTACCAGATGGGTATCATATGGGATTCCTGTGACTTCTGGCCTGGAACCAGCGGTTGCCACAATCTGTGCACTCACTAAATTTTTGCAGCCAAGATTTGATAGCTGTGTTAAATCTTGGTGATTGCTCCCGAGTATGCCGCACAACTTTTAACTTTGTAGAGAGATTTGTCTTCTGTTTTACATTATAGATTGTCTTTATCCTGATTCCATGCTAGCTGCTGAAAAATCAGTTGTGTATTTAAATAACTTTGTAATAACACAATGATCATTCTTCACAAGGGGCGTTTTAAAAGCTGGCTCATGTCATCGCGTCACAGCCTACTTTATTTTGTTTTTCTTCTAAAAAACTTGTGGAACATTTTCCTGTTTATATGTTGTAATTCTAAGTCCAAAACATTGTTCCTGAATATTTCTGCTTTCTTAATTTGCTGTAGCTAGAAATTTGGTTATATTCTATTGTGTTTTCACAAGGTTTGCATGTGTTTCTTTATATGCTGATGATTTACAATTTTGCTGCAAAGAGAATATTTTAGAAATAGGTGCCACCTATAGCTAAATAAATGGCAGTAGGAGTTTATGGTCAATTTGTGCATAGCATAGGTTTGTATATAGTCTTCAAGATTTTCATGTCTTTTTTGCAAAACATTTGCACTGACTGAAGTTGCTGGAAATATTTTCTAAATTGTAGGTTCATTTTCTCTAGGTTCATATTGTAGTGTTAAACTGAAATTAAAGGGGAAATGTAATAAAAACAATTAGAAACTAATAATTCTGGCTTCTAGAGAATGATTTACTGTATATACCAAAACGTAGACCCCCTTAAAGAGTTTATATTAAATGTATAAAGTGGTTGTCACTTTCTTCTAAACATTTTCTTACTTTTTTGATACGTGAGCTTTATACATTTTTAGTACAATAATATTTTCCCCTGGGAAAAAAGGTAATAAAAGATATTAAAATTGACCTGTAGGGGCTGACTTTTGGTATACTGTCTATGTGTGTGTATGTTTGTGTATTATAATTCTGTTTTAGAATAGTGGGAATCAAAACAATAGATTTGTTTGATTTCAAATGTTGGATTTTTATAGTTACTAGTAAATATAAATTTGCATTAAATATTGCCTCTTTCTTGTAATGATCATTTTTACTAAATTTTTCATACATGTTGGTATTAAATTATATTCTGTTTTATCCTTTAATTTCTCTGGTTTTTAAAGCATTGTTTAATAAAATAATACAGTAAAATGTTAAAAACTTCATTAGGACTGTGCACTATTTTTGAAGTAATTCAGAAAAGATCCTTTGGGGTGCATAGGAGCACAAACATAGCATCTGCCTGCATCTCTTTCACGCTACTGCATCTTTTCCTGCAAATATATGGCTGCCCTCTGTAACTATTGTGTGATTCTGGAGAAAATTGTAGCTATTTGAACAAGTTAAAGATGGGCATTACATTGGCACTCTGAAGCCAACTTTTTATAATTAAATCTGGAATATTACACAATCCTTACTTGAGCAATAGTTTTGTTTCCAATTCTGGTTAATGTATGTCACGTGACCAAACTTGACTGGTCATTCAGATGAGATAAGACACAAAGATTGTTACAATATTACATACTAAGAAATAATTGAGTGCTATTACAGCTATCATTTTTTTCCTGAAGCAGGTTTACAGATTATGGATACTCCAGAGTGTGTTCACCTTTGATCAAGTAAGAGTGCCATTCCCAGAATGTTGCCTTCATTTCCCCTGAATACACATATTGTATCAGCTCCTTGATGAGCCTTATGTTATTTGTCATACAAAATATTGTTTGTATTTGGGATGCAGTCAAAGTACTAACCTTGACCTTTTTAATTCATCATAGACGTTCAATTCTGACTGAATGGAATAAATGCCTACTTTCATATATTTCCCATCCTATACATTGAGACTAGGATAAATACCCAATGCACATTTCTTGTATGATACAGTGATGTTTTAATAGTGGTGCATAGCTATGGAATTCTAGATAAGAATTAACTCTACAAGTTAAATGAAAATCCTTTCACCTGAAAGTACTTTTAAGTTTGGCTAGCTGCAGCCTTTCATCTTTTATTCATTGCTGGTTTTAGTTGTGTATTGTATTTAGCATTTTAATTGCATACTGCTCAGAACCTTACTGAGTGAAACCTACATCTAATAAACATAAATACAATTCAATTAGACCACCTTAATTTCTTACATAAATGTACTTTATTGCTCTGGCATCTTTAATCATACTTTTCTTGCAGGGCTAGCAGAAGTTGCATATAATTGTTATGAGTTCATCTTTTAAACTATTTCGTGCAGAATGTTTTGTGGCACTGGTGACCAATAAAAGTGATAGAAAGTGACTTCATTACAATTAGTTTCCTTAAACTACCATTTAAATTAAAACTCAATATTGGGTAATGGTTTATTTATCTGTCTATCTCGATATAAATATTGTGGATAAGATTTTTAAGCAATTGGCAAAAACAATTTTGATGAATTGAACCTAAATAACACACATACAACAATCTCTTCCAACTGTAAGAGTAGTTGTTGACAATAAAAAGATTTAATATTGCAATAATAACAAAAATAAAATAAATTCTAAATAAAGCCTCCAAATAACTCTTAGCTATGCTGACTGGTATTTCCATTTTTAGTCTGCATAAAACCAGACTAAAAAGAAGAGCAGGGTTTGCTTGAGAAGATTGGCTCAAGACAGAATGGGAAGAGGAACAGAACAAAATTAGGGCATAGAAGTTGAAAAGATGTATTCTCATTGAAAGATTTTTTCTGCTATTAACCAGGTTTTTTTTGCAGAAAAAGGCAAGATTATGTATCTTTAGTTGAGAGAGGGGAAAGGTTCTATTTTGGTGACAGAAATCCTCCTTGGAGACACAAGGGAAGGTTCAAATGGAAGACACCCAAGTGTCTCATTGGATTTGCCTAAAAAATAGATGGGCAGCAGAAGTAGCCTGGATTCAGGCCACAAAATAATAAAAAAGTTCTCAAAATAGAATGACTGCATCATTGCAGATCTTCTTCCCTATCCTTCTTTGAGAGGAATCTTGCTGCTGTACCATACCTTTGCATTGTAGTAGTTGAAAAACTTTTAACTGTATCCTAGCAGTGTTTCTTAGTCCTCCAGGGAAGAGGCACAAAGTCTTGGCCTTTTGAAGTAGGATATAGCTGTAACTTTATCTAGGAAAACCAGAAATGTATCTCTTGCCTTAGGAGTTTTTCACTGATGAGGTGGCTTTCTGTTATAATTATTTTTTTCTTTGGAAAAGTTGGGCAAGAGGTAGACAGAGATTTGAGGTTCTCTTTTCTGTTTGTCTGTGGAGATCCTAAGTTGTCCAGGTCAGAAGTGTCAAACTCATGTCATCATGGCAGCATCTCATGATGTATCACAACTTTTTTCCCTTCGCTAAACTGGGTGTGGGTGAGGCCAGAGTGTGAAGCATCCAGCTCGTGAGCTGTGAGTTTGACACCTGGTCATAGTTGTCTCAAAGGTGTTGGTTTTTTTCAAAAGGCAACTGGACTGTCTTTTGAAAAAGCACCTTTGAGTCACTTCTGTTTGGTTATCTCAATAGATGGTATAGTCCAAGCAGAGTACTTGGGTAAATGTCAGGTTGGTGGGGTTGGAAGACTGCAATTGTTGAATTATTAGAAGAAACAAAAGCATGTCTTGATTGGTGTTAAACCATTGAAGCAAAAAGTATAGTGGAAGGATAATGCTATTGTAGGTCAGACTTCACAAGCCAAGTAATAAATCCTGACTTCAAACACTAGACCATGTATTAAGAAAGTTGTTTGTGGTAGAAATTTCAAAATCTCAACATGGCCGAGAAGACTGGTTTATTGCAGCAAGAAATGTCACATACATAGACCAATCTTTTGCAGAAAATAGAAATTCAGCCCTGTATGTTTGTTCTGGGGTTTAAATCTTAGCCTTTTCCTCCTGCCTTTCTAAATCAATGGACTTTGCCCTGTTTTTCCTCAAGTTGAGAGTCAGAAACATTTGCTGAGTGTTTATATATTGATTCTATCTAACTTGGCCATTGCTGGATCCCAGCGAGTTTTAGCTTTTACCCAATGGAATGGAGGAGGTGAATGTTATCATTCAACATTTCTTGACCTTGATTGACACTTTAGCTGGCAAAGTAGTAGTAACAGAGTTATAGTTGTATAATAGCATACGTAGATTGAATGAAGATCCAAGTTCCTTTTTTATTTTCTAAACATATTATTATTTTTTTAGAAATAACCAGAATTGGACTGTTCTACAAAGCACATCTCTTGACTACTAGGATTCATTCAAAGCAGAGTTCTTACTTTTTATTGCCTTTTTTCAGAATCATGATGGGAGAAATTGCTTTCAAAATATAATTCAGATATTAATATTTACTGTCAATAAACTATCATTCAGAAGATGGATACTCTGGATGAACAATTAGCAGCTGTTTGGTGTTCTTAAAAAAGGATAACCTTTTATTTTATTGAGAAAGCTATTTGAGCTCAGAGTTCCCTTTAGCAAATTCATTTATTTATCTCAAATTAATATGGCTGTCTATCCCTCACAAAGTGATTCTGGGCAGTGTACAGTAATATCTATTTTAAAAAATACTACAAAACTAATTAACTAAAACAATAATCATGAATAAGACAAGACCATGGCAAAGAAAATATCATGGTATATATAATACAGCCAGCTTGTGGGGTCTCTGATATCAAAGGATTCCCAGACTTGCTGGAAAAAACATGTTTTCCAGAAGACCACGAGGGTTGAGCCTAACTTTACCTCTGAGGAGATTATGTTCTAAAGAGTAGGCGTTATGGCAGGAATGACCCCCTTCCTAGGTCTTGCCAGATGGAATTCTTTTGCAGACAGGACTTACAGTACACATCTCCTGTTGAACCTGATTGGATGGGTAGATGTAATCTTGAAGAGGCAGTCTCTTAGATAAACTGGCTCCATGCCATGTGAGGCTTTAAAGGTCAAAACTGGTACCTTACATTGACTGCTAAACGTGCTCAAGTAGCTTTGCTTCAGCAGTGCATTGCAATTTATTCTATATCTTCCTTGGAAATGAATGCAGACTTCAAGCCTAAAATACAAATGGTACCGTAATTTTAGACATGGCACTAACATAAAAATTAAGACATTAGGAATTAAAATCATAGCCTCAAAGAGAGTTTATATTAATGATTGACATGTATTGTATGTTCTGTGGACAGAATGGACTCGGAAAACTCATATGGAGCCATTGGCTAAGGATTATGAGAATTGCCAATACATCTGAAGGATGTATTGCCCAGACTGGGGAAAGTTTCCCAATGACTTATTTTATCCAGTGAGGCTGCCAAGATTCCTTTCCCTTTTTTTAATGCCGCAGACAACTATGGGCAAAGGTTCAGACATTCAGTGAGCTATAAATGGAAAGGTTATGAGATTATTGTCTATGCTTGTACTATTTTGATTGAGCTGAATTATTTAACTGAACTAAAACATTAGTGATGATTTTGATTTTTTAAACAATTTCCTCCCTATGTAATGGCTATTACTAAAGACATGAATATAAATTTACATACTGTATCAGTTTTTATTTTAAGAATTGTAAAACATGTTTTAGGAACAGTTGTTTTGCAGTAATACCAAAGTTTTATTCAATTAGATATTGAGGCATTATTTGTAAATCATGTAAATATGCATATAATTGCAATATTAAGAAGCATATAAAGGTAGGAAATTATGTGTGTGAAAGAGTAAAACTTTACTGGTATGAACTACAAGATATACCCCAGTTTATCTTTCTTGAAATTGAAATAGTGCTATTTGATTAGTTGTCGTATTATGTTCTTCTTGCAACAATGTATAGAAGACTCCAGTTGTACATTTATTTATATTTAACAGTATTTATTGGCCATCCAATCCATGTTTGAAAATATGCTCAATCTACATTTGGAAATGAAATTAAACCTCCAATTTTTGATTCAGTATTATGAAGTCAAGACATTGTAGTTCCTCTCTGGTCTCTTATAAATATGCCTGGGGATTGAGCTGATGTTAAAACTTGAAGTGAGCACAATGTATCCTGAATGTGAATGGAATTTCATTTTAATATCTCAAATGTAGTTACAATACATTGTTGCAAAATTTCAACTAGATGAATGATGCACAGGTTTGATTAAAGAATATACATTGGTTTGGCTACTGAATGTACAAGATAAATTGCAGAACTGGTAGCTTGTGAATCTCATTTTTTAACTTGTTTATTTCTTCTAGAAAGCTGTCCTTCTTACTACAAAGCTAAAATTTACTTCCTATCATTTTGAGATAGTAATACACAAAACTGTATTATAAAGCAAAAGTTGTTTTTAAAGCCTTAAAATGGTACAAAAGTTGCCTTAGAAACTTGAAACTAGCCTTAAAATCCTTACAGATAGCCTTAAAATTATTTTTAAAGGCCTTAAAGCAGTACAAAAGTAGTTTTAAAAGCCCCCCCCCCCCCAAATCCACGCCTTAAAAGTTTAGAAGAAAAACCAGAAATTCCTGGCCAAGCTCATGTATAACCCTACCCATCTTGTTTCAATTTTTTTATACTGTAGCAATCCTTCATCATACTCCCCCCCCCCCAAATGTGACAGCTGGCACTTCAAGATTGTTTATTCTTACCATAGGATCACTTAATTATTTCATTATTTTACAAACTTTTCCAAGACTGTAAAAAAGCAGTATTTTGCTTCATTCATTTTTTGAGTATTCATATTAAAATCTAATTCCTGTGTTTCACTTTAGATTATTTGGATTCTTGCCTGATGTGAAAAATGGGAGAAATAGAAGGCACTTACAGAGTATTGCAAACTCCAGGATCTCGTTTGGGACTGCAAAAAAATTCTGGAGTGAGTACTCTGGAACCAGGACAGAATATTTCGTCTGCCATGGTCTCAACATCTCCTAGAACATATGAAAGATCTATACAAATCAAAGTCAAGCTTTTGGATAACACTCAGGAAGTACTTGATATTGAGGTAAGATTTCAGCAGGGTGTTTTGTCCAAATGTTTAAACTTACTCTTTGGAAAATGGATTCATTTGAATGAGAATGTGTTGCTTGAATCTAGACTCATGGATTACATATTTAAAAGCCTTTGTTTAAAGTATATATGTGTGCATACATGTCTCGGGGATATAGTTAATTCCTTTATCATAAAAAGTACTATACTATTAATATGAAGTTCATAAAAATATAACTAAGTCTAATGAAAGTTTCCATTTGGTTTGCAACCATACAAGCACTGATTTCATCTTTGGTGAATGACTTACTAGACATTTCCCAAATGCATTTCAATAATTGTATAATGTGTCATTTTGTTTATGCTGTTGTATTGGCTGTAATGCTAAAAAATATTGTCACTATAGATCAGTTTACTACATTTTTAGCATTATCATAGAAAGCATTGCTCACTTGTCTCCAGAGTGGCAATTTTATAGAATCGTAGGGCTGGAAGACTTGAAGGTCATCTAGTCCAACCCCATACAATTTGTATGAAGTATGTTGTTCTTCCCAACTCAGTAAGATATGTATAACCATATTTTCTTTGATTATCATAAAAACAAATCATATTCCTAAAGCCAACTGTCTTTGGATAATAATGTTTTGTGCATAAACATTTTGCAACAATTGTTATGTTTTTCTTTTTTCTAACAGCAATGGATACATTTATATTTTGATTCTTTTTTTGGATATTTCTTCATAAAACAAAATTTATTTCTTGAAACTTGTTCTATATAATGGGAAAGTGTCATCAGCTTTAGAAAGTCAGGGCGTGGCAGAATTAATGCTTTCAAATCCTATTAGACTATTGTTCTTCAATAGATTGAATACTGTTTAGCATTATCTGCATCTGGTTGCCAGCCAGAAAAAAAGACTAAATTCCAGAAAGAATTATTGCCAGATGTTTGTCATGACACTGAATATTCTAAATTTGGCAAATAAACTGCCTGAAGCTTATTTTTATCTGCCCTCAAAAGAGAGTTAGTAATTCATGGCGGAGGATATTACAGGCTGTTTCTGCAAAAGCAATTTAGGTTTGGCGTTGTCCCTGTTATTTGGTCTGAAATATGGTAAAACCTGTTATTTTGTTAATGGCCTGACTTTCCTTTGAAGAAGTTTTTAAGAACAACAGTTTTACCTCTCATTCAGTACTAGTGAAAGAGTTACAGTCTTGGAAACAGGAATTGGGATTCAAAGAATGCATGTTCAAGAGGTGGGATGCTTGTTCTTGATAAAGTAACGCACTAATTTTAGTGATTTAGTTCTATTGAGAATTGAAGTGTCGAAATTTGAAGGTCATATATTGGCCATTTTTGCTATAAAGTTTGGGGAGAGTTACAATAAAATTATTTTTGGATTAACTGATGGTATTTTGCCTGTAAGTACCTCTTCAGTTGTTGCTGTTGTACTTACTTGTCCTAATTTATCCAGATCAGTCTAAGTTTCCTGGAAATGGAAGATCTAGTACAACATTGAAAAACTTGTTTTAAAGTGCATTAAAGTATTTCTTTTATTTACCTTCCTAAAGTACTACATTGAATTAAATCTCCATATTGTTTTTATCTCTAGTAAGAGAAGGATTTTTTGTGCCTTGAATCTTGACTTTCAGTAATATACAGTCAAGCCCCTGCAGTTTATCCTAACATCATGAATACAATTTTCATTCACTGGCAGGTAGCTCTTCATCATGACCTGGCCTTCTTTCAATGGCCATAAAAATAAATTTGCCTTTTGTCATGAAGGTTCTTGCAATAACCCTTTCTCTTAGAAATCTCATGGGAATTCAAGGATGCAACTTAAATAGATACTCTGTTAAGACATACTGTACAGGTGATCCTCATTCAGCAACTGTAATTGGGACAGCAAATTGGTCATTAAACAAAATGGTTGCTAGTGAAAATTACACAGTCATGACTGTGCTTTATTTCAGCTTTCCTTTGCTTTAGAAAGGATACAACTCCAGACAGCCAGGTGAGCTGAAATGGCAGGGAAACATGACTCATAAGAAAGCTGGTTAAAAAATCCCTAGTCCTTTTCTTCCATTCCTCCATCCTATGGAATGTTCACTCCAGTGCTGGGATAATTAGCAATAAGAATTAATGTTTGTATTTACATTCATTGGAGAGGACGGGATTACAAGAGAATAAGCAGGCATACAATGAGGACTACAGATAGAAATGCGCTAGCACTTGTTGTTTGCCTAGCATGATTTTGTCAGTATCAGGCAGGCTGGAGGGTTCTAATTAACTAATTAAGGTCACAGAACTGAGCTTGTTAACTCACAGGTAGCACTTTTTATGGATGCCTTGTAGAGAAAAGCAGCTCAAGAAGAGTAGCTTGTTTAGGTAATGTCTGCACACACTATAAAGGGGGGCAAAAAAAATCAGGAGCAGAAAGATAAAAACTGATTGACAATAATGGTAAACATGTAACAGAGGCTGTGAAGGTTGCAAATTTGTTAATTTTTTTCACTACTGTGTTTTAACAGTTAATAGTTATTGTCCAAGTTGCAAAATGTAAGAAAAAACTGCTTAAAAATATGATGCTACATATAGTTATGATCAGAGGTTTAAATCTTGAACTTCTCTCTTAACCTTTTTGTAATGGATGACTTACGTTTGTGTTTACAAAACACAATTCTGGATTCTGAGCTTGTCAATTCTTGTCTTTATATTTGTGTGTTAATATTACTGTGGTGAGCAGTTAAAATATTTTATTCTTTCAGGGAAAAAGCTTTCTTTTAAAAAGAGAACATCATAATAATTTTGGGAACATTGTTAGGGGGAAGTGGGTTCTAAAGCTTTTGTGGACAGTATTAAACTACATAAATGCTTTACTGTAATTTTTGTGAATAAGAAGGGAAATAATCATAAACAAGCAATGTATAAATCTGTGATCATTATTGCAATATTTACTGTATTTATCGGAATATAAGATGCAGCTTTTTTTCTCTAAAAAGAGGATGAAAATCTGAGTGTGTTTTATACATCGAATACAGCATTTTTTTTGCCACCTGAAGCCCCACCCCTTCACCAAAATGGCCATGCATAGTTTTATGGAGGCTTTCAGACAGCTCCTTGGGGGCTGGGGAGGGCAGAAATGAGCAAAAAACAGAAATGAGCAAAAAACAGCAGCACACTATAAACCTCCATAAGGCTATGCATGCAATTTTTTGGATCAAAAAATGCCTCGTTTTTGTGAAAAACAAGCCATTTTTTGCTCATTTTGGACCACGCAATCCCCCCCAGGAGCACTCTGCAAGCCCCCCAAGGCTATTCATGCCTTTTATTTGGGGAAAAATGGGCCCGTTTTCATGAAAAATGGGCTGTTTTGGGGAGGTTTGCAGAGTGCAAAAACTCCCCCCCCCCTTTCGGAAAGCTGTTTTGTTAGAGTGGTTGATGAGAATTACGTTGGTCAAGTGCTGTGCCAAGAGAAACAAGGACTTAGGTGCTACAGGTTGTCAGCTATTTCCTTCTCCAGCACGTGGGTAAATACACCTGGAAACATCTATCTACCTACCTACTGTCTCTCCCTCCCTCCCTACTGTATTTTCTCTCTCCTCCCTCTATCTAACTATATACCTACCTACCTACTCTCTCTCTCTCCCTACCTATCTACTGTATTTCTCTCTCTCTATTTCTCTTTCTCTATCCCTGTACCTACCAACCTACCTTCTCTCTCTCCCCCCCCACCTATCTACTGTATTTCTCTCTATATATATATATTTCTCTCTCTGTATCCCTCTACCTACCTACCTACCTACTTATCTACACTCTCTCTCTACCTACCTACCGTATTCCTCTCTCTTTCTCTCTCTCTATCCCTTTGTCTACCTATCTACCTAACTACTCTCTCTCCCTACCTACCTATTGTATTTCTCTCTCTTTCTCTCCCTCTCTATCCCTCTATCTACTTACCTATTTTTTTTTAAATGCCTTTTCAAAACATGGGTGCATCTTATACCCCAAAAAATACGGTAAGTAGCACTTAATGGAAAAATACAGAAATGACATTATACCCAGAGACTAATCTACACAAGAAAGGTGATCAGAACTGCTTTATTTGATTTTTTTTTTGTAAGGACAAGAAAATAAAAATGTGTATCTTCAGTTTTTCAGAATAATTTGTAATGTAGATGATGGAATACATATAATATTACAGGGAGTCCTCAATGTATGACCACAATTGAGCCCAAAATTGCTATTGCTAAGCAAGACAGTTGTTAGATGACTTTTGCCCCATTTTATTACCGCAATCATTAAGTGAATCCCTGAAGTTGTTAAATTAGTAACATGTTTGTTAAATAAATCTAGATTCCCCATTGACTTTGCTTGTTACAAGGTTGAAAAAGATGGGATCCAGAACCCACCACTGATGTACATGTACAAATAATGATTTAACAGGATTGCTTCTGAAGTGCTTTGGCAATGCATTTTGCTTCAATAGCATCCTTGTGGAAGTATTTTCTGCACGAACATGCATGTTTAGACAACAAGCACTTAAAGAGGTTATATCAGACTTTTAAGTGGACATGGTGCTTCGGTATGTAAGGAATCAGATTTGAAGGAATACAAAGCCCTAATGGTGATGTTTCTAATTTAAAAATTAGGTAAGTAAGTAAAATATGATCTACCATAGAAAACTAGCAATTCCAGTTTTTCTGGGCAACATGAAGTTCAAAATAGATCTAGTTCTTCTAGTTACTATTTTCTTTGTTGAAATTAAGGTTGCAGGATTATTATATGCAGCATCTAAGCTGTACTTGGCAATAAAAAATTGAAAAATAATTCAACTAGGTCCTCAAGCTTTTTATTAAAAATAAATAAATTAAAAAATAATTCACAATAGGAAATTCTGGGGTCCTTGGTGCAGTCTGACTTCAGTTGTTTTCTTCCAGACATTTCAATACCAGACTAGATAATATCATTGAGTAGATTGGCACTGATGATGTTACCTGATTTAGTAATGAAACATCTGCAAGAAAACAACCAAGTTTCAGAGAGCGTGAAGTTCATCTCTGAGCTACAAATCTTCAAATGGGAAAGTTCTATTGCAATTTTATAAACTTTAAAGACTCTTATAGACTTGCATTGTTGTTGTCAAGATTGGAACTATGTGGGACTAATGTATGAAACTTTCAGTTTACGATATGTTTCTTGAAAATGCATAAAATTTTAAGGTGAGAGTATGAAATACATTCCAGTGTTCTAAACAGGTATGAATTGATTGTATCTTGTCAAATAAAATGAAAAATAATGAAAAATATAATAAAAAGCTTGAGGACCTAGTTGAAATTGCTAGAAGAAAATGTTATCATCTTTTGGAGAATGTTAAAACATCATGGAGAGCCAGTTTGCTGTATTGGTTAAAGACACTGGGCTAAAAATTGAGAGACTCTAAATATTAGTCCTGCCTTAGGCATGAAGTCAGCTGGGTGGGTTAGTCATATTTCTCAGCCCTAGGAAGAAGGCACTGACAAGTTATTTCTGAAAATGTTGCTAAGAAAACTGCATGGGCATGTCCATGTCATTCCCAGGAGTCAATACTGACTCAAATACGCAACAAAAAACTCAAGCAAAAATTCATGACTAATTTGGAATTAATTCTGTGCTTCATAATTATAAGAGTTTTTAGGATCCATTTTACTTTTTTAAGAAATTGGAGCTATTCTTGAAAGATTGAAAAGCTAAGTAATTGCAGCAGTGGTAATCCAGTTGACTATGGGAAAGTTGCGATTCCTAATAGCTATAGCTTGATGGTTAATGTCATTGATAGTCTGGTCTTATACACACACACACACACACACACGTGTGTGTGTGAGTGTGTATGTGTGTACATAAAATTGATTGTGTGTGTGACCAGACCATCACTTACACACACACATAGTTGTGTATGTGTAAAAGTGATGGTGTGTGTGTGATGGTTTCTTGTTTGCTTTTTTTGCTTGCTTGTTTGCTTCTGCTTTTAATGTTCTACAGCAACCAAAGTCTTTGTGAAAATTGAGTCTGCTTTTAAATTGCACAAATAAATGTTGTAGGAACCTCTTTAAATTTTTAGTTATTCCTGCATAAATCTTGAATGTTAGGTAATAGTGTCAAACCTGACTCGACTCCATACCGGTAGTTGCCTGGATCTTTTGCTTGCATCTTTGCCAAACAGTGATGAAGGAGGTTGGTGAATTCCTAAGGGTGGAAGGAGGATGTGGAATGTAAGTGAACCCTCTGTTACTGGAGAGGCATTATCTAACAAGGCCAAGTGATGAAGAATGTTTTGACCAAAGCAGACTGCTTTTCCCAAAGCAAAAGAACTGAACTCATTTGGTGAACTGTGGGTGGCCCAGAGGGGGAAAGGGGAATTACCTATGTGGGTTTTCACAGGAAAATCCCAGAACTAACTTTCCTTGTGCTGTGCCTGGATGGATTTTTCAATAAAGCTACACTTTTAGTTAATTTAAAGAACTGAGAGTTTTTTTTTGTTGAATGTGTCAAATGGAACAGTTGACAAGTGGTATCTTTGTGTTTTATAATAGCAGGGACTTCTGTAAAATTACTAAACTGGAGCAAATAGAAATCATTTTTTTACTTGTTGGAGAAGCGCATAAATATATAACTTACCCATGTTTATTCATAAAATACTGAATCACCTTATCTTGGAAGTGATTGATTTGAAAAATCTATTTCATTTGTGATTCAAAGATGAGGGAACTGATTGATGGATAACTCATTGATTCTTCTAAGGTTTGGTAGCTGTTTGAATTGAATTGAAGGCTATGGTTCGTTCCAGAAACTAGGATCCTGTAATTTTCTCTTCATACTGTTTAGATTTTCACAGATTTTCATTATTTTTGCATGCTTTTTAATAGTGGCCGTTTGCAATTTTTGGTTTATAATATTATTAATTTGTAGATGATATATTTCTTTCTAGATTTCTAATTCAAATGATATTGGGATGGAGTTTGAATGAGTGCCTTAATGCACTAGTAATTTCCATATATTTAGAATCTGAGGAAGACCTCACTACAGGATGTTTCCAAATGAATAATATATAAATATTATAGAGTTAATCTAGCGATATTTATTAGTAACACAGATAATTTACAGGTAGCCATCAATTTATAACTATTCATTTAGTGACCGTTTGAAGTTACAACAACACAGTTACAGTGATTAACTTAACTGTGGCATGAAAGTTCATAAAATTGGGCAAAACTCATTTAACTGCATGCTTAGCAATGGAAATTTTATGCTCAATTGTGGTTGTAAATTGAGGACTGCCAGTACAACTATAATTTAGTGTAGATGAGGGTCCCCTGGGTAAAGTAATTAATGATCAAAGAATTTCTTTGGAAAATCTCTTGAGGATAGTTCAGAATATTCAGTTGATAACAATGTATATGGTAGTAAGACCATACACATACTCATTCAAGGAGCTGTAAATATATGCCAGAACTTTCTTTGCTTTATATTATTTGTTATTTATTTATTTGTTAAATTGTTTGCTGTCCATCTCCTGAGGCTACTGGGAGCAGCTTACAACAATAAAATGGAAAAAATGATAAAAATGTAAACATAGGTTAACACATGTTATTTATTTTTGCGGTCTTTCTAAACTCAGTTTTGGAGTCCTAGGTTGTGAGCTTAATCCCTAATTTACCCACTATAGATGAAGTAGTCTGTGTTTATCATATTAGCTGCCATGTTTTGCTTTAGTGGGCAGAGCTGAAATTTTACCACTTAAATCTACTCTAAATAGGGAGAAATCTATGTGACATATTGAAATTTGGGATTTCTTAAAGGATGTAAGGTTATGGCAGCCTTTAATACAGATAGTCATTGACTTAGGATCACAATTGAACAGAATTTCTGTTGCTAAGCAAGTCATTTGTTAAATGAGTTTTGCCTTATTTTATGACCTTTCTTGCCACAATTGTTAAGTGAATCATTGCAGTTGTAACACCGTTAGTAACAGTTGTTCAGTGAACTTGGCTTTCCCATTGACTTTTCTGGTCAGATGGTAGCAAAAAGTGATCACAAGAGCTCAGGACACTGTAACTATCATAAATATGAGTCAGTTGCTAAGCATCTGAATTTTGATGACATAACCACGAGGATGCTGCAAAGGCCATGTGAAAAACAGTTATAAATCACTTTTTCCAGTGCCATTGTAACTTCGAACAGTCACTAAATAAACTGCTGTAAATCAAGCGGCACTGTAATATTTTTGGAAACTGGGCCAAATGCAGTTGTGAAGACTGCCAGACAAATATGACAATCTTGAGGAGTAACTTCCCATTGGGGCATTTTTTCCTAATCCAGCTCAATATCAGTACAAGTCCCTCCACCTTTATGAACGATGGCAAATAAAGGATGCTAAAAGTTATAGCTCAATAGCTGTCAGATTATAAGAAAGATCATGCATCTATTGTTATATAATTTTATTTCCTTCCAGTCTAACTTAAAATCTAAAGTTTAATTTAAAGTAGCTTTGATTATGTTTAAATTAGATCAGAGGTCTCCAACCTTTGCAACTTTAAGTCTGAAGGACTTCAGCTCCCAGACTTCTCCAGCCAGCTTTGCTGGCTGGAGAAGTCTGGGAGCTGAAGTCCTTCAGACTTAAAGTTGCAAAGGTTGGAGACCCCTGTATTACATGATTTCTTAAAACCAGATGATCTGTTAAAATATACTGTATACATAAGATGTTTATTATGTATATATTAAGATATGAAATGAAAATAAAATAAAGTGCTTTAGAATTTTGTTGTTATTTATGCTACATGAAAATGGTAACCTTTTCACTATAAAAACCTTATACACTATATTGCTGTATACATATATAGCAATATTTTTCTTGATTTGAACAGTTTAAAACTGATTATTTTTTTAATACAGACCTTTGAAATTAACATTAACATTTTTAACATTTAATACACCTTGAGTATCATAAAAGTTAATTATAAATATTTATTTTTCCAGTCAAAATGTTGTGGTCAGAAACTACTGACAGAGATATTTAATCGTCTGAATTTGATTGAATCTGACTATTTTGGAATTGAGTTCCAAAACATGCAATCATATTGGGTATGTAGCATGTTTTTTTTTTAATTTTCATTCTTTGATTTTGTTTGTTTGCTAGGAAAAGTCTGTAGTGAAAATGTATGTAAAAGTTTTTCATTAATGTGATTATAGATTGCCCTCTTACAAATCAGAAATGTTGTGCAATGTCCAAAAGTCTACATAAAAACTTAAATTCCACAAATCCTCAACAGAGAAATCCATGAGTACATATCTACAAAAAATATAGCTACTGTCTTGTTTTGTATTTCATTTATTTCTTCAACTTGGCTTAGAGAATTAAGCAAACATGTAAAGTAACTTGAAGGTTTGCTTCATGGAATGAACTAGTAGATTCAGTTTTTCAACTAAACAATATTACATTCAGTATGCTGTTCAGAGGCTATTTAGCAGGTTCTGACCAGTTCTGGAGAAATTTCCGGTAGTGAAAATTTTGAGTAGTTAGGAGAACTGGTAAATACCGTCTCTGACTGCGAATGCCCTCATCTATTCTCTGCCTTTTGAGTCCCAGCTGATCGGGAGGGAATGGGGATTTTGTAGTAACCTTCCCCTGGAGTCGAAAGGGAATGGAGATTTTACAGTATCCTTCCTCTGCCACAGCCACTAAGCCACGCCACGGCCACCAAGCTATGCCCACAAAACCAGTAGTAAAAAAATTTGAATTCCACCAGTGATGCTGTTGCTAATTGGAGTATTCAAAGTATTCAAATGGACAATTTTTTCCTGAGATCAATTCCAAGTGTTTTCCTTTAATTAAAATATATTGCAATTCCTTATCCCATCTTTTTCACTACATTTCTGAAAAGTATGTTAACAGATGTTTTTATTTACCAGATTTAGTTTAGCTAAATTGGATTTTAAGTGAGAAATGCAAACAGATAATTTTTACAATTGTTAGAATTTATTTAGTTGTATGATAATGTTTGCCTGTTTATTTGTCTATTTTTTTTATTCAGATTTGGTTGGAGCCAATGAAACCTATTGTAAAACAAGTAAGAAGTAAGTGTATATATTTATAATTCAACGTTTCTTTCCAGAATTTAGCTAAAACAACACTTTTTAAAAAATAATGCTGCTCATATACTGGAATGTATATTTTAAAAACATGTTGCCACCCCATTCCAGTAGTGGTATTCTGCCAGTTCTTATCGGTTAAGGCAAACCGGTAGTGGCAGCTGCCCACCTGCCCCAACGTAATGCACAATCTTCTGTGCATGTGCAGAAGGTGGTGCGCATTATTATTATTATTATTATTATTATTATTATTATTATTATTATTATTATTATTATTATTATTTATTGGACTTCTAGACCGCCCCCTCTCCCCGAAGGGACTCGGGGCGGTGTACAGGTACAAATTAAAACCATTACAATCAATAATACGTATAACTAAAATCGAATTAAATAAACCCGTACAAATTTATAAAAATTAAAAACTTAACCTTTCTGCATGAGCAGAAAGTGGCATGTGTGAACGTATTGAGCGTGCGCGCATCTGCTAACTGGTAGCAAAGGTAAGTAAATCCCACCATTGCCCCATTCCCAAAGGCTGAAGCTGTTTTAAAGTAATGATTAGCCCTATTCAGTTAATTATACTATTCTTTAAATTGTTATAACAAAAATAACAATTTAACAAATTCAATAATACAAATGCTGATTATTTTATTATATTTTCACTTATAGACCAGTATTTATTTTTCTCAGCAGAAGGCAGAACTTGTCCTTTTAGCTAGCCTCAAAATCCTCTTTTGTTTTATTTGTTTGAATTGAAATCCTCAATTTCCCAATAACATTGGTTCTAAATCCTACATATATTCTTTTAATTGGATAGGAATTCTTAGTCTCGAATTCTTAATGTTGTAGGCTATGATGAAATAACAATGAATCATTGATTTATGAATGTTTTCTTATGGTTTTTTGTCATTTTTAGGAAAATAATGTTGTTTTCATATGTTATAAACAATAAGAAAATATTTATGAAATTACTTTCAAATGAAAAGTTTGAGATAGGGCCCAGGGTTTTCAGGGCAGCAATAGCAGTTATATAAATGTGCAACAATTACTTGGCTACAAGGCCATCAGGCATTGTAAAAAAAGTGAATTAATTTGTGGACAGAGCAAGAAAGCAGTGAATTTAAATACTTTTAGATATATAATTAGATCTGAAGTGAAAAAGCAGGTTCAGAAGAGATGTGGGTGGGTTTCTGAAATATTTTTTTAAAAGCCATGCCTTAGTGTGAGCTTGCATATCAGTTGTATAGTTCTAGGAAAGCTTGATTTAAGAAGGGAACATCAATAAGTAAAGGAATCTGCACTTTGTACATCTTTTGGTCTATAAATCCTGTTGGCCTCTCATATAATCTCAGATTGTTGTTGTCACTAGAAGTTAGATATTCACTGCTTATTTCAGAGTCTAGAGTTCAGTGGACAATCTTCCTGTTAATAAATTCGATCTTTGCACTAGTTGCTCTCTGTCATTGAATTGTGTATGGTTTATAGAAAATAAATTTCTTTTTAAGAGTAATCTTTGTTCTGTGGAACTTTCTACTAGAAGGATGTATAGTTGCTTTCATTTGTTGATTTAAAGACAATTTCAAGTAGATTTTAAGCAAAGGGCTGGGGCATGATTGTCTTTCAATTGATAGAATTCATTATTTGTTCTGGTGTTCAAAATTCCGACTTTATCATGAAATTGTTTTAATTTTTAAAGATACTTTGGGAAGATTATGGTGTTAAAAGTGACTAAGAAATTTATAAAATATTGAATTAAAATAAACTGTTTGATCCTGCCTTCTTTCCCTAATAAATTTAATTTGATATTTTGTGCATGATATCTCATGTATTTTTATGAGGTATAACATGTAATGAATGTACTGTTATTCATTTGGGAACTCTCCCAAACTTTGAGAAATAGCATAAGGACAGTAGTCTGTAAATCAGTGGCAGTCCATTGATAAAGCCATAATCCCATGATTAGTTTTAAAATGTATAACAATTAAGGACATCAAGCATGCAATTACAATAAAAGAATAAGATTTTGAGTTGACTGTCATGTTTTAATGATCTATTGGCTTTCTGTAGGACCAAGGAACACAGTGCTTCGTCTAGCTGTAAAGTTCTTTCCTCCAGATCCTGGCCAATTGCAAGAGGAGTATACAAGGTAAAGACTTTCTATATTCCATTAAAAAAGAGAGAAAATAGCTTTCATTAGTTGGTTTATTATATAAAATTAATAAATGCTAGTATACATGCAACACAACTTTATTTATTTAGCTATCAAATAAAGATATCACCCTTTTTACTATCCAAGTTGATTTTGGACAGTTTATAGATACAAACCAAAAATAATATAAAAGAGACATAATAATATAAAAGAGACATAATCATATAATTAATAACCAAGATAAAAGGAAAAAAGAGAAGGAAAAAAATGAAAAATTATGTTATAAGAACTCCAAGCAAAAAAAGAAACTTTTGACCATTTGTTGAAAAGAACGAAAAAAAGAAAAGAAGGCTTAACTCAAATATTGAGAAACAACACATATAATTACTGCTGCAGATCATTTCTTTAATAATTTTTTAAGTCGGGAGATAAAATAAAATATTTTTAGAATGAAAACACATGGCAAATTTATCTAAATTGGGCACATGAAATAGTATTGATCAGTTTTTTTATACTACTTCTGCAACTGTCTTTCCTTGTATATTTTTTGCTACAATCCAAGCTTGGTTGATTGATGTATCTTTGTACGGTGATAAATTGTTGGTGTTTAATTCAAAATTAGTTGCACACCCTTAATCAGTGAAGCTTGGAATTACAGTTTAACAGTACCTGTAGGTTAACCATAGAATTGGGTTAGACAGCACCACCACCAAATGGATTCGCAACTGGCTGACCAACCGCACTCAACGTGTAGTCCTCAATGGAACTGCATCTACATGGAAGGAAGTATGCAGTGGAGTCCCCCAAGGCTCTGTTTTAGGCCCAGTACTCTTTAACATCTTCATCAACGATTTGGATGAGGGGATAAATGGGGAACTCATCAAATTTGCAGACGACACCAAGCTGGCAGGAATAGCCAACACTCCAGAAGATAGGCTTAAGATACAGAAGGATCTAGACAAACTTGAACATTGGGCACTATCTAATAAAATGAAATTCAATTGTGAAATAATAATAATAATAATAATAATTTTAATTTCTTGACCGCTCCCTCTCCCCGTAAGGACTCGGAGCGGTGCACAGGGAGACTAAAAAACCATAAATATACAATCAATATACAACATCTTAAAAACAAATTAAACCATACCTGTGCTAAAATACCCATTTTAGACTAAAATTCCCCCTAAACAACTAAAACCCCATAGAGAGAGACTACCCTAGGCCGGCCAAGCAGAAAAGATATGTTTTTAATTTTAGACGGAAGGAGCAGAGGTCCGTGGTCGTTCTAATGTCGGGGGGAAGGTCATTCCAGAGGGCTGGGCCCGCCACAGAGAGAGCCCTTCCCCTGGGTGTCGCCCGCTGACAAAGTCTAGTGGACGGCACCCGGAGAAGTCCCTCTCTGTGGGAGCGGATCGGCCGTGAGGATGTATGAGGCAGGATCTGATCCCGCAAATAGCTAGGTCCCGAGCCATGGAGCGCTTTAAAGATGATGATTAATACCTTGAAGCGCACCCGGAAGACGACAGGCAGCCAGTGCAGCTCGCGCAGGAGTGGTGTTACGTGGGTAAACCTAGAGGTACCCAGGATTGCCCGCGCGGCTGCGTTCTGGACCATCTGCAGTCTCCGGGTGCATCTCAAGGGGAGCCCCATGTAGAGAGAGTTACAATAGTCCAGTCGGGATGTCACGAGAGCATGAGTGACTGTGCGAAGGGCGTCCGATCCAATAGGGGGCGCAACTGGCGAACCAGGCGAACCTGGTAAAACGCCCTCCTGGCCACGGCTGTCACTTGATCTTCCATGGACAGCCGGGCATCTAGGAGGACACCTAAGTTGCGCACCCCATCCACAGGGGCAAGATGTTCGCCCCCTATGGCCAGCGATGGAATTAGCTGGTTGAATCGGGCAGCCGGAAACCACAGCCACTCGGTCTTGGTCGGGTTGAGCCTGAGTCCGTTACTTCCCATCCAGATCCGTACGGCTTCCAGGCACTGGCACATCACCGCTACGGCATCGTTGGGGTGGTTTGGGGTAGATATATACAGCTGAGTATCATCAGCGTAGAGATGGTATTCTACCCCAAAACCACGGATGATCTCACCCAGCGGCTTCATATATGTGTTGAACATATACTGTTGAAAGTAAGGTCCTACATATAGGCAAGAAAAACCAAATGCACAAGTACAGTATAGGTGGTACCTTGCTCAATAGTAGCAACTGTGAGAGGGATCTAGGAATCCTAGTGGACAACCATTTAAATATGAGCCAGCAGTGTGCAGCAGCTGCCAAAAAAGCCAACGCAGTTCTAGGCTGCATAAACAGAGGGATAGAATCTAGATCACGTGAAGTATTAATGCCACTGTATAGTGCCTTGGTAAGGCCACACTTGGAATACTGCATACAGTTTTGGTCGCCACGATGTAGAAAAGACGTGGAGACTCTGGAAAGAGTGCAGATAAGAGCAACCAAGATGATTAGGGAACTGGAGACTAAAACATATGAAGAACGGCTGCAGGAGCTGGGTATGTCTAGTTTGATGAAGAGAAGGACCAGGGGAGACATGATAGCAGTGTTCCGATATCTCAGAGGGTGCCACAAAGAAGAGGGAGTCAAACTATTCTCCAAGGCACCTTGGGGCAGGACAAGAAGCAATGGGTGGAAACTAATCAAGGAGAGAAGCAACTTAGAACTAAGGAGAAATTTCCTGACAGTTAGAACAATTAACCTCTGGAACAGCTTGCCTCCAGAAGTTGTGAATGCCCCAACCCTGGAAGTCTTTAAAAAGATGTTAGATAGCCATTTGTCTGAAATGGTATAAGGTTCCTGCCCACGCAGGGGGTTGGACTAGAAGACCTACAAGGTCCCTTCCAACTCTGCTATTGTATTGTATTGTATTGAATTGTGAGTTGGTAGTGACCATAAGGATCATCTAATCTAAGTCTAATGTTCTGTAGTGTGTAGTTTTGTGTCCTGCACAAATTAGATCAGCAGTCTTGTTACCCAAGTCATTATATCCTGGATGCAGATCATCAAATAATCATCACTTAAATATATTGCTTATGTTAAAATATATTCATGCCAAATTTTGCACTCTTGTTAAAATTAATGTTAAAATTTTCCAAATTTGCCTAATAGGATGGTAAATAATAGTCACTAAGATGATGTAGCAGTAAGCAAGTGTAATTCTTATATGTAAGTTAGAGAGTTAGAGTGAAAGTAAGCAGCTGCTAACCGGCCTGTTGCAATCTTGCTTGTGCTATGGCTATTGCCAGATTATGTCCTTCTTTCTAGAATATGGAATGTTCTGTGCTTCAAATGACCAGACATGTTACTAATTCTTTCATTTTAGATATCTGTTTGCACTTCAAATGAAGAGAGATCTGGCAGAGGAACGCCTTACCTGTAATGACAATACAGCAGCACTCCTCATATCTCATCTTCTACAATGTTAGTATGAAATGTTCTTTTATAGATAAGAATGCATCGAAATATTGACATAAGAAGAATTTGGAATTACATTGGCAGAATCAGATGGTGTGTGATTCAGCCAACTTAGTCAACTGAAGCAAGTTTTGGTTTAATCTGTACTTGAATAAAAATAATATACAGGGAATACCAAAGATCAGTGCCCATAGGCCAGTCACAATATGTTTTACTATTTTTTTCAGAATATGTATGCATGTATCTGTATATCTTAACTCAATGTTCAAAATTATGCATCAAATGAGTAAGAAACTGTTCAGAAGAAAATGGTAACTATTTCAAATATTTAAAGTAATTTAGATAATAAATTGTTTAAGAGACCTGACTTTTGGTATGTTTTGTATTTCTTAAATACAGCAAATCTATAGCACCAATATTTGCTGCTCTATTCGAATAAAGGTCATTTTATTCATGGAAGAGTCCCTGAATTCAGATATTTAATACGTTTTATTTCCTTTTACATACAGAGAAATCTATTGTGATCTAACTGAGGGTTTCCGCTAATATGGTGTTTGTCATGTGTTGATTTGATAAGCACTTTGTTTCTTTTGTTAAATGACATATAAGCATACATGTTTTCACTTATAGTGTACAGCAACTTTGTCATTTGATTATACAGTCTTCACTCAATGCATTTTTGGATAAAAGACTGTAGGAGGTCAACTATATAAATTTTACTGTTGTATTAGTTGTGTCTGTAAACAATGAGGCATCCATTCCCTTTCCATAAGCCTTAGTGATATTTATTTTTATGCAGTTAGGTCTGAACCCTTTTGACAATGTAACCATTCACATTAAAATTCAGCAATCCCATAGTTTCAGCATAGCAGTATTTATGATACATCTTAGATCCTGAATATCACTGAAGATTAAGTCAAGGATTTTCTCCTTTCTGGTTTCTTCCATGACACAAGTGTGTATCTAGAAAATTCATCTGAATTTGCATATCTTGTTCCGTGCAATTTAAATAACAGTTGAAGTAAAAGGAAAACTGGTAACTGCCTATATGGACCCTTGAACTTATCAGAATCACATTTTTAGCATCAGCCTATAAAAATCCTGTCAGAAAGCAAGTAATCAACTTTTAGGATGAAATCTGTAAAATTGACGGTTTTATTTTTTTCAGAAAAGCCAGCACATAAAGAGCTATTCTAATAAATTAATAGTTTTTGTAAAACACCATAAAATAATAATTTGCTAAGAGTTTGAAGTACTTATAATATGAAATAGTGAAGTATTTTATTTTAAATATATTTTCTGTTATGTCACAGCGGAAATTGGGGATTTTGATGAATCAGGAGATCATGAACATCTTAAAAACAATCAATACTTTCCAAACCAGGAAAGACTGCAAGAAAAAATACTTGCATTTCACAGAAAGCATATGTAAGTAAAGTAAAATTATTTTTTGATTTTTGTTTAATTTTTTTTAAAAGACCAAAAAACCTCCTTGCTAGCAGTCAATACCCAGGTAAGCAGAGGTAAACACCCAAATTAATAGGAAACCAACAGTCAAGCAGTAAATTATATCCCAATCAAACAGTAAGCAACAGCCTAATTAAAAAATTACCAAGAACACTTCTATCAACACTGACATAGTAAACAACATATATAAACAGAGATTAAACCCCCTCCCTTCTGGAACTGATGATGTTGTCTAGCTGGGTAACTAAATGTCTCCAAGACAATAACCAAGCTATTTATTAGCCTCAGTCAATTTTTTATCAACTAATAGTAAGTTGATTGAAATCCAGATACTAAATAAAATTAGTTAATAAAGAGCATCATTTTCAAGTTATTTTTATACACTGTTGTTAAGTTAGTTCCCCCCTTTGACCCAATAAAGTAAGCCCATGTGGTTGCTTGCAAGGAAGGAGTATTTCCATTTGGTTGCCTTAAATCACTCCATTTTCATATATATGCAGTGTGTCATAAATTCATCATTAACTTCTGTATTTTTATTTTATTTTTATTATTAAAGGGGTGAAACCCCTGCTGAATCAGACTTCCAGGTGCTTGAAATAGGTCGGAAATTGGAGATGTATGGCATGAGATATCACTTGGCATCTGATCGTGAAGGGACAAAAATTAATCTGGCGGTTTCAAACATGGGTGTATTGGTTTTCCAGGTAAGAAAGTAAATTTAAGCATATATTTTTAAATATTGTTTAATCTTAAGGGTCAAGAGCTTGACATCCTTTCTGAATGAGAAATTAGTCCTGAGGCAGATTAAACTTTTTTTGACTAAATAAATACAAATGATTAATCAGATAACTTCATTTGGAGTCCATATGAAATTGCCAATGCTGGTAATTTCAAGCTGAAGTAGCACTTTGGTTTGTGCTAGTAAATATGACATATTTTTAAAAAATCATATTAAAAAAAAATGATTATGGCATGCTGACTAGTATAATTTAAATGGTCTGATACAAGAGGGCTCACAATAACCTGTAGCATCTCACCCTTATCTCGTCTTTTTTATCAAAGTCCTATAGAATCTTGATCTTGGTATTGAGGAGACAATAGTAAATATTTATTTAAACAGGTGTAGAGAAAAATAATAATCTGATAGTATATGCTTCTACATGTAGATGTTTAAATCCTGTTCTATGTATTTTATTTTATTTGTATCTTTAATGTACTTTTCGCATTTCTGAACCACCCATTTTCCTCAAAGAAGGATGCTGAGAAATGTTTAAATCCTGTATTATGTGTATTTCTTCACCTACTACATATTGCATTTAACACAGGGCAATATAAAAATCAATACTTTCAACTGGTCCAAAATCCGAAAAATAAGCTTCAAGAGAAAACGATTCCTTATCAAGCTTCATCCAGAAGTTCATGTAAGTTCTATCATAATATCTTTTCTATAATTTTATGTTGAGTTTAAGTATGAGCTGACATGCATGCAGACTGTCAAATAAGCCTGTTATTTCTGTGACATTATGTTCAGGGATGTTATCTGATCAGACAAAGATGGATTCCACTTGCAATTTGAGAACACAATCTTTCCTTTGTACATACTGATACTCTAAAACCAGTCATGTCTGATTCCTACAAGAGCCAATACACTGGTTGCCCTTTTCTAGAGTTAACTCCCTAATATGAAGCATGCTTCTTCCTGAAGGCTCAAGCAACCCTTTCCCCTTCTAATATTCTGAAAAAATTGTTAAAACCTTCCTATTTCATCATACTTCAACTCCATTTCCTCCTGAATGCTAACATAACAAATAGAGAATCAGATCTATCTAATGCAAATATATATATGAAGTTACTGTACCTAAGAAAAATATAATTGAGGAATTTTATATCTGTTCTCAACATTCATTTCATGCGCAAGGATATTATTGTACCTAATTTGATATGAGACTTTCTTGTAGTTTTCTTCAAAGGATATTTTTAGTTCATGTGGCAATTATTCATGTACATGGAAAAAATGTTGCTCAGTGGTAGAGCAGTATGATTGAAGTAGTGAACATTTGTCCTATAATTATATTATTGGCACTTGGAAGAACATTATAGTAATTCAAAGATTGTTCTTTCAATTGATGTTGAATAGCTATTTGCCTTATCACCTGAAACACTACAAATTATTGCCTCTGAAGCACACATAAACTGAGCATGTCTTCCCCCCCCCCCAATGCTGGCATTGTGCCATAAATGCCTAACACATGTATACAGAGGTTTTTGGGCAAATAAAAATGGCTATCCATATTCTACTGTATTAGCAATAGGAGACACTGGTTTCATCTTTATTATAACTTCTCAGGCTTAGGGATCTTCAATACTAAATTGATATGTTTAATCCTTTTACAGAGTTGCATGTATCAACAAAGAAGTAATAGTATTCTAAAAATGTGGTGACTGGTAACTTCAATAAATATAGTAATGACTTATTTTACTCCTGCTGGTATTCATTCATATTGATGAATGATTGTCTCCACATGAATCTTGTCTTAATTTTTTTGTTCAAACATTTTCTGCGGTTCAGATTGTTTCTATTTCTCATTCAAATCACCATAGTATATTCGAGAAAGGGCTTTGCATTAGCTTATTTCTATCAAGAATTGTTTAAATTATTCTCTCTCTTACCTTCCCATGATGATAAATAAATGGCTACTTGTGTGTAGTTTAAATGAATTAAACCACACAGTGCCATTAAACCTGTCTGACTACTTGAGCCTTGTTGATTTTTTAATTGTAGGGTCCATATCAGGATACTTTGGAATTTCTTTTGGGAGGTAGAGATGAGTGCAAGAACCTGTGGAAGATATGTGTTGAATATCACACATTCTTTAGGTTATCTGATCAACCAAAACCAAAACCAAAACCAGTCTTCTTCAGCAGAGGATCATCTTTCAGATACAGGTATGATATAACTCGTTTTCTTTTGTTACAAAAAAGGCATTCAAGAAAGCTTTCCCCCTCTTTTTTATCCTAAAAATGTAGAACTTTATTACTACAGAAATTAAAAGCACAGGTTTAAATATTGTTCTCATGAGATTTTAAAAATATTTATACTTATTGTTTTACAGTGGACGAACGCAAAAACAATTGGTGGATTATGTTAGAGAGAGTGGGTTGAAGAAAATTCCTTATGAAAGGTAATAAACTATTTATGCTGTAAACCTGCAAATTGTAACTATTTTGGATTTTGTCTTATGTGTTCCTTAATCTGTCTTCTAAAATAATAGCATTCTACTTTTTATATTTAGAATAAGTTTATAACTGTACAATTAATTTGATTTTCCCCCAATAGTTTTAAGTTGTAATTTTCATGTTTTTAGTAACAACTTGGTTTTTTAAAATTCAAGATTCACTAAATTTAGTTAAGCTATGGATAATTGAATCTTAGGCAGGATGGGATTATAATTAGTTGTTAAATATTTAATTGATTGATTTAAACACTTTTATTTCAGATAATGTCAATTGAAGGAATATCTTGCAGTTATTCTTCATATATATATATTTGTTCATTATTATTATAATCGCAGCAAATGGTCATATCTTTTGTAGAATAGCATTTGTAATGCTTTGAATAACATGTCCTAATATCTTAATCCCTTGTTGATGTAAAAGTATGTTTGGTCCCTATCACATCAGTGAAAAAAAATAGAAATAGAAAAAATATAAAAAAAAGTTGTATTGGATATCAGAAAACATATAAAATTGTAATATGTAAAGGCAGGCTATTAGTCCTTCAAGCTCATTGCTATTTTGACTAATAAAAATGGCTCCAGAATTCCCACTCCGTCTTCTGCGATGTTTAACTGGGAAATTTAATCCCAGGCCTGCTTCATGATTAATGTATATTTTAATGCTAAGTTAGATGTTAAAATGTCTACTATCTTTGCAGTTGTATGAATACTATGATTGGTATCTGAAGTCAAGAAAAAACTTCATAATCTACAGTTTCCTAAAATATACATTAGAACAGTGATGGCGAACCTTTTTTGGCTCCTGTGCCTAAAGCGAGGGAGCGCAGGGGGGTCGTGCACGGGTGTGCCACACCCATAGAGGCGCATTATCCCTCTCCCCCGCTTTTGGCATGGTTTTTTCGCCCTCCCCAGGCTCTAGTGACTTTCTAGGAGCTTAGGGAGGGCAAAAACAGCCTCCCTGCACCACCACCCCAGACGCCCTCCAGAAATCTCGTGAGCTTCCCTAAAGCCTCCGAAGGGCGAAAAATGGACCTATGGGGAACCCAGAAGTTTGGAAATGGTGACTTCCGGTTTATCCGTAGGTCCAGTTTTTGCCCTCCGGAGCCTTCAGGGAAGCCTCCTGAAGGCCCCTGAAGGCCCCGGAGGGCAAAAAACAGACCTACGGCCAAACCGGAATTCCGTTCCCGAACTTCCAGTTTGACCGTTGGGCCAGTTTTTTGCACTCCAGAGGCTTCAAGGAAGCCTCTGGAGGGTGAAAAATAGCCTCAAAAGAAGGCCAAGGTCAGCTGGCCAGTGCGCACATGATAAATGGCTCTGCATGCCACCTGTGGCACATGTGCTATAGGTTTGCCATCTTGCCATTAGAATATGGGCTGTTTAGGAATCTACATTCCATGTGATGTGACTGAATCTTTTCAGAATGTGGAACTAAAAGGAATGATTTGGATTGCTGGACAGGTAGGTTGGAGGTCAGAGTCATTGTTTTCCTCCATCTAGATATTTGATAGTCTAAACTTCAGCGATCCTATTGCGTGTTCAACCACCAGCAGAGTTAGGATGATGGGAAAAGGAGATAAAATTAGATCTAAAGAACTCTCTAAGCAAGTTAGATTGCTCCATTTTTGCTTAATTATATTTAGGGTTTGGTTGGCTTTAATGTTTTTTTCTTAAGCAATGTTATTTTATATATTTTAATATTGGGTTTACTTTATATAAAAACTAGTAACTTTTATAATAAAAAGTTCTGAATTTCATATTTTTATACAGTAAATCAGCTTGAGAGATAATTTCTTGTAAAATAATTACTTTTTAAACCTGTATATAGCAGAAAGAGAACTTGGATTATTTCTCAGTTGCATGTATCAACTTCTTTGTTTACAGGAGACATAGCAAAACTAGAATGTCTGCTCACACCTTGAGTCTTGATGCACCCAAACAGGTTAGTCTTGAAATTAACCTGTTTTAAGTAAAATATCATGATTAAAAAGATTATGAAAATCACTTGATGTTCTTAAATTTAAAATATGCATGGTCTATTTTTTACTTCTGGAAATGGTATTAGGTAATTATGCAATATGTATATTATAGAACTGTATTTATGTATTTTATATCACTGTGTAGTTCATTAACCAAAATGTAAAAGCCTACAAAGTAGGATTATCTTCACAGCAAGAAGATTTGAGTTTTTTTCTCTCAGTTTTCCAGATGCTAAACTCTCTATGCCCCTGCCACAACCAGCTCTTAGTTTCAGGTTTGCTATGGAGTTTGCGAAAAGGGTATACTGTTTAAACCTATCAGCAAAATATAACTGATGGAACTGTGCAATTTGTTCAAGTTGTTTGACTAAATATTGAATATTATCTCACTTCAGTAAGGAATTTAATTAATGAGGGGCAGGTTTTACCAGTATAATTTTTTAAAAAAAGATCTTGCATAAACTTTTCAATAAGTGTAATTTTTGATAGGAATGTAGATTTGTGTGATTGCTAGAATATAGTTAGCACAGTCCTATAATTACTGATCTTAGTCATCTCTCATGATCAGCATTTGGAGCTAGCTTAGTTTTCCTGTTAGGCCTTGAATTGAAGTGTATTTTTTAAATTGGAACAGCTGCTGATTTTCAACAGAGAACCTCTTATAGTTAAAGACTACTCTGACCACCATCATTCCTTTAAAGCTGCTTCATTAAACTGGATGAATTTATTTAATCATATGAGGATATCTTTCACCTCCCAGTCATAAAATAAGCATAATAATCTGTGTTTTGCTCTTTTTAGGGTCCAAATAAGGTGATGTCTATGCAATGGAAACATTTAATGAACATATACCAGACACTTAAAATATCTAAAATCTATTTAAAATAGCTGAGACATAGCTTTATCAAATTAACACCAAAAAAATTGTATGCAAGTTCCTAATTTCAACAAACTAAGTAATATTGAAAATAAAAGCCAGATAAAAATGTAGAATAGTTATTTAAAATAATCAGGTTTGCAATTTCAATTTTATCTTAAATGGATTGAAAAAAGACAGTTTTAGATCTTATAGATATCAAGTTAAAATACAGTTATGACAGGAAAAAGAAATTAGCAGCTCTATCCAGTTGTGAAAATATATGACCTCTCAATGATGACACATGTAAGTGCCCTGGCTTGGCATACCAAAAGCACTGAGTAATCCATACTATCTTCATATTTGTCTCCGACTCATAACTTCTTTGCATGCTTTAAGTAATAATTTCTGGTTATTTCTCAATAAAATTACTATCCCTGGATGGTGTGAAAATGGTATCGTTTGTGCACATGCATACACACACATGTGTATTTACATTGCACGTGCACAACTTCAGAGATGCATTTATAAAAAGTACTTGCAAGCCAGTACTTTTCTGTCTTGCAAATATTCTTGCTATTCTAACAATAATCTACTATTATTTGATTTGCAAACTGTTTGACCTTAATCTCGCTCACTATATTTGCCAATATATAGGCATTTATCAGAAAATTGATAGAGCAGAAAAATGTGCATTCAAAAAAACTTTTTTTCTACATTGTTCTGTAGATCAGATTTCTTCAACAACCCTCAGTTTTACACCTATAATTTTTCTTCTGCCTATTAAGTCCTTTGATTTCACCAACCATCTCTCTTTGATACATTAGTATTGCTACCAGTATAATCTTGCAATGAAAATGCAGGAGTTGCCTATAGCTATATATGGTATGAAAAACCAATAGAACAGTCATTTACATTGTATAGGTAGTCATTGACTTACAACAGTTCGTTTAGTGACAGATCAAAATTACAACAGCACTGAAATAAGTGACGCACTTATAACCATTGCAGCATCTCCATAGTTATGTGACCAAAATTCAGATGATTAGCAACTATCTCATATTTATGACTGTTGCGGTGTCCCTGGATCATGTGATCACCTTTTGCAACCACCTGACCAGCAAAGTCAATGGGGAAGTCAGATTCACTTAACAACCCATGTTACTAAATTAAGAACTGCAGTGATTCACTTAACAATTATGTCAAGAAAAGTCACAAAGTGGGGCAAATCTCACTTAACAAATGTTTCACTTAGCAAGAGAAATTTGGGGCTCAGTTGTGGTCATAAATTGAGGATTAGCTGTATGTCATAAAGTGTATGCATATACTCATACACAAGGTGAAATGCATTTAATTTGAAATATATCAATTTGTATAGCTTTCTAATTTATGTAATTCTGGATGGCTGACAAAAAATTAAAAATATAATATAAATACTGCATAAAATATATTTCACAATGAATTAAAATACAAAGTGGCTGTCACACTATACCAGTAGTATGGATTCACATACTCTCTTAACTCCCATTCCCATGAAAATAGGCAAGTCTTTCAAAGTATTCTGAAATAATATAGCAATTATTTATGTGCGTTTTGTTTTGATAATTACACCAAGAAATTTGGAAGGGCAAATTCATATAAACAACCAACAAATATCACTCTACCGTACATTGATAATGTTACATGCTATGTTTGCAGAATAACAACCAGGCTCAGAGAACACTCAGATATTTGAATGCATTGGCATTTGGATAGAATGCAAAAGGCATATATATTTCCTAGTTACAGAAGACTTGCAGCTTTTATATTTCTATGTATTATAACAAAAATAAAATGGGCTGCTAAAACCTGGAAATGAAGCAAATATTTAAAAAAAATTGCGGGGAGGGGGGGCTATTGAGGTATACCTACTATTTTAGTTTTATGATCTTAGAGAATAAGTTCCTAAGCCAATTTAGATATTTTATGTTTGACCTTCTTAGATTCATGGTGAAATAATTAATCTAATACTAAATTTTCTTTTCTCTCCAGAGTATCTCATTTACAGAGGGGTTAAGAATCCCAGCATCTAATGCATGCACATACGCCTCCTTCCATATGGATAATTTATTACCTTCAAACATTGCCAGCTTGTCCTCTTTGACAGAAAGCAATTCTTTCTTTTTGGAATCCAGAATGTCACACGGAGGGAGCTTGTCAGCAGAAGGAAATAGTATAATATCAGAAGAAACTGGGAAGAAAGTGGTACAACAGTCTGCATCACCAAACCTCCAGTCATTCCAAGGTGTTGGGATTTGTAATGTTGAAGAAAACTACAGCCCCATTTGTTCTGATGTTGAGAATCATTGTGCTTTAGAAATAGCAGTAGACAAGTATAGCAAAGAAGGCAGGATAACTTACAACAATGAAAATGATGAGGATGATGATTTTACCACAAACATGATCATTGCTGGTAAACAGCGTCAACTTCAAGGTAGGGATGCCCCTCTTGTAAAGCTAGTTAGTTCTCAGCTTCATGTTTCAGAGGAGTTCATTGATGATGATCCAGCTGAAATCTCCTTTTTTGCTGGAGGCTCTGAAGCTTTTTCTTATTTGTATGATGGCCTAGATTTAAAGGACTCGAGTCTTTCTAAGTGTCTCTCAGATTCACCTACTTTAACTAAAGAAATTTTGCAACAGAGTATGGTATCCTCTCATTCAAGTCCTGATAGATATTCAATTGAAGCAGTAGATATGAATGTGGATGATGAATTTGAATTTGAAGGAGATAGTGATTTCAATGGAAATCAGCAGCCATCAAATACCTCAGAATTATTTGAAGTTAAAGCACAAGCAAGCAGAATGCAAAGTCTCCTGAGTCCTTCTGAAACTAGTTCACTAATTAATAACCAGTCTGAAAGTAGCTCTCTGAACAATTTAACATTAAATGGCACACCATTTATGCATACTTACAGCTCTGCTAATCAGTCTGAAGCTAGTTCTATGGTGAATTTTCCAGCATATTCAGTGCGTTCTGAATCAAGCTCAGCTCTTCAGTTCACTGACATTATTGACCAGTTAGAACAGCTGAGTTACCCACCTACCACTACAGAAGACTCTAGTAGTTCTGATGATTCATGGGATTCAGAATCTGCACCTCCATTAGATATAAACCTCTTTTTTAGCAATCCTTTTGCTCAGGCTACTGTAGAGAATTTCTCTTTTGACTTTCAGAATAATCTCAAAAATCTCACTAAAGAAGATAAGTCAGAAAACACATGCACAAATCATTAATATTTGGGATGACATGGCACATTAATTTATGCTGATTAGAATCAGATTTTTAAAAAGTACCAGAGCATCATTTTTTCCTGATTATTATTTTCAGTCATTGAAATATAAATTTGTAGACTAGATCATTATTGTTGACTCTCGTTCTAATTTTTTAAGGCATCAAGAACAAGTTATATTGCAGTGAAGGCATCAATAGTAAATACAAGGCACTGTAATATATATATTCATTTATTAAATATTTTTAAACTTTTTGTTATAAAAATAATATTGTACGGTATGTGTGTGTGAGAGAGATAAAGAGAGAGACAGTCAGAAGTCTTGAGTTACAATTTCCAGAAGCTTTTAAAATATTACACTTTGCCCATTTTTTTCAGTAACTGTTCTAGTTGTTACTGAGGCTAATTCTACTATTTTACAAAAAAGAAGCATGATTTTCAGGACTGGAATGAAAACTAAGACCCACCTGCATTTTGAAATTAAGCTATCCATAGGAAGGTGTATAACACTTATCATTCTTGCCTTTTCTATTTTTAAAATGTTTTTTTAATAAGTGCAATTATTAATATGTCACATTGCCTGCATTTTCAGTATGAAATAGAAACTAGTTCTTATATTCTCAGGTATTAGGAATATGTGAATGTATTGGTACGTTTTGTAGTAACGGCTAAAAGTACTTTTTCACAACACTTTATCCATTTTATAAGATCTCCAGGCTATGAATGAATGAATGAACAAATGAATGAATGAATGAACAAATGAATGGATGTAATATAAAACAGCATTCTTGAATAAAGCAAACTGAACATGCTGCACAAACTAGTTTTTTCACTAGCCTTTAAAAAAACCAGGATGTAGGCAGCATACTATGCACTGAAATGCCGAATTGGGTATTGAAACTAGAGAGCCACAATATTCAATAGAATTTTGCATGGAAAAGCGTGAATGTGTACAAATAAATGTCCAGTTCATTCTATTGTTTAAAAAAAAGAGTTTTTCTTGTTTTCCTAATTCTTATTCTGTTTCTTTTAACAAAGTTATAGTTCAGGAGCTGTTTGTTTATTCTTAAACAATCTATGCTGTAGAGGTCATTTTTTTCATCTTGCAATAGTCTAAATTCCTCAAAGTTTTAAAATTAGTTTTTCTCAGCAAGATAATTTATAGAAAAAATATCACAACAATAAATAGAGGCTGATCCTCCAAAGGTCAACAATCAGGCAGGGAAACATAGTGGGTGGTGGGGGTCAGATAGGAATGTTAAAGATCCTGTGCAAAATAATTATGTTTTCAGATAATTCAACAGCCATATCAATCCATATAATTCCATTATATACTGATAAGGTATTTGATTGCAATAGATGAGATGTGATATGATTAGATATATATCAGATACATTCATTTTGTATAGTATATTATTATAAATTGTGTTCACTCTATATTAAAGTAGTTATTTTTATCAATTTAAAAATTGTAAGAAGATAGGTGGTGTTACATAGCTAAAGAGTCACGCACAGTTGAACTTTGGAAGAACAAAATTTGTGTTACTATGTGGGTGTCATAGCAAGTGGCTTAGCTGATGGATTGGCTGATTTGCATAAGTTAAATAGGATCAGAACTGGTTACTGGTTGGACAGGAGATTACAGAACTAGACCAATTAGTTTTAAAAAATCTGAAAGGCAATGGCAAACCATTTTACAAAAACCCAACATGGATATATCTCTATTCACCAGGAGTCAGGTTTAACCTGAAATGTATTTTACTGTTGTTTTTGTAGAATCAAATACTTCAGCTCTAATTTCATTTTTAATTATTATTGTTATCTCTTAATTAGGTAGAATTATTCTCACTTAACAGTCTTGTTCACTTATACTAAACATAATAGATAATACTATTACTATAAGCTATAATGCATATCTTAAAAATGTTTCTAAAAACATTTTTACTAAAAATCTGTTCATATTCATTCTCACATTTTCATTTTGTGGATTTTAAAATATTATGTGACATGATTAGACTTTTATAACAAAATTATTAATATTGACTGTTGGTTACTTACCCTTTTATGTTAAATCTTCTCCCAATAAACGTTGCATATTAGAGGGTGCAAATTGACTAAATAAATACTGTGGACTTTTTTAAACAAATCTTTATGCTAACCTTAAGAAATAAATGATATTGGTAAAATTGTAGCATATTAGGAGATTCTACCACTAAATAATGGAAAAAAAACATTCCTAGGTACAGTTCTTTGAGAAGTTGGCATTAAAAGAATGAGGGCATTCCTTCAGTAGCAGTATATTAAAAATACATTATAATTCCATTAGTGACAAAGTATAACAGGTTGCCTTCACAATGTACTGTAATTACTTTTATTAAATGTTTTATAATGCAAATTATTTGTGCCTTGGTATAAGCAATTTCATGTTATTGGTATTTACTTATTAGGAAAAATATTTTAGACTGGAAATTCTTACAGTTATTTATCATGTTGATTTACGTAATATGAATGCTTTATACATCTTTGTTTCTGTTGAAATTTGATTATATATCTACAGATTTGTACTCATAATTTTGAAATTACATATCCAATAAAATTAGAAGGTATTCAATATAAATAAGAACACGTTTTAACTTTATTTTCCTTTTCTTTCTCAAAAGAGAATCATTATTGATTTTCTTAAGCTTTCCTGATTTACTGTCTGATATTTACAGTAGGAATAAAATTTTAAGCAAATATGAAATACAACAAATGTTTTTTTCTAAAGCATGTTGTTGTTTTGTGATATTTAGTACAAGGTCCTATTTTGGTATGATATGTTCTTGCTCATAGTTAAAATGTACTTTATTCATGCAATTAGTTCATTGTTAGTTACAAAAAAGAAAACAGGCTTAAACAAGTGATGCCAGTTACTGTGCCAATAAGATAATCTACTTACCCATATTTTCACAGTTGCATGAATTTAAAGGTATTATGATTGATTTATATCTTTATTTATCTGATTTACATGATCACCAGATAATATTTAGGTATCCTTCCTTATCAACAAATCTGTGGAATCAAAGGTCCTTAAAATTTCCTAGGGTAAACACATAGAGTTTTTAAACTTCAAGCACACTTAATATTTTTTTTGATTGTCATCATATTTTATATCACAATTCAGGTTACAAATGTAGGAAAAGATGCAGCAGGGAGGTACTTATAATACATGTTCAAATTCCTTAAGTATCCTGTGCCACATTTTTCATTCAAGCAGAAGACTCTACTATAAGCCTCTACATAACTTTATTGATTACCTTAACATGACATGTTTCAGTGATTAAATCCGACTTCTTTCCACTATCCCTAGGTTTTCATAGCCTTTCAGATTCACGCATATGATCTTAACTGAGAGCAAAAGTTAATGAGAAACCTGAATCTTCAGTCTAAATTAGCTCTGTTCATTTCAATAATGGCATCGCAAATTTAAATGTAGATACTGTTTTTTCTAGCTTAAGAGTATAATCATGTAATTTAAACTTAATGTTAAAATGTGGTAGTGCTTCTATTATTTCAGGAACAATGCTGTTCACAAGTTATTTTTAGAATAACACCAATACTACGTACAGTCACAAAAAATGTTTATATTTTTAGAAAACTTCACGTAGTATTATCCACCTTCCCAAATAACTGAACGTTTGTCATTGATTGGGAAATTATTTATTCTCAGTACTTCTTAAAATATTAAATTCCCCTTAAAGATGTTATTTCAGTACAGGACATGTTTTTAATATTATTGGCATTGTTGAACAATGTTAGAGAACTATACTTTGTGAATATGAATTTTCAGAAACAGATCTTGAGGAATGACTATTTCAAGTAAGTAAAATATTTTCCTTGGGATATTTATCTATCCTTTTTAATCTCCATGTACTATACTGTAGGAATATATAACACATCCTGGGAAGAAAGTTTTTGGCTTTTTTATAGTGAGCAAGATGCGGATTCCCTACTTCTCTTGCACTCAGTTTTATTCTGATAATTGGTGCCACACTGTTATGATTATAATTTATATTTATTTGCAATAGATTTGTAGAAGGCAAAAAGATAAATGGCAATTACAAGTT
Organism: Rhabdophis nuchalis; assembly: GCA_039707465.1. Classification (NCBI taxonomy): domain Eukaryota; kingdom Metazoa; phylum Chordata; class Lepidosauria; order Squamata; family Natricidae; genus Rhabdophis; species Rhabdophis nuchalis. The sequence continues at coordinate 44,915,940 of CM077645.1, forward strand.
TTCCAGGCTTCAATGCAATTTAATAACTGAACTGACTGGTTTTTAAGCAACTTTGCAAATGTAATGTTATGTAAGAGTTTTGGTGAGAAGATTTCACTAGACAATAAAGCACATGCACAAAAGATATGCTTCAGTCTGGTTTGGATGCTTTTATGGAAAGCAAAGATTCATTTCAGAATTTGTAGTTTTCATTGAGAAATCATTTACATACCTTTTCTTAGTCAGATGCAGTATAGTAGCCTTGTTATTCCTTAATATTTATACAACTCCCTGATCTCAGAGCATTTTCTATACCCCTTTGATGTCTTCTAATAGGTCCTATAGTTTGTTAGTACCTATTTGATAAATGAGGGCTGAGGCTGAGGTATGATTCAAGAAAACTCATAGCTGAGTTCAACGAGCGTGCATGCGTTTCTGCGCAACCTTTTTGGCACTCAGTGTCGAAAAGGTTCACCATCACTGCTCTAGGACATATTATTAACCAACATACTGCATCAGAATTTAATTTGGTTCTGCACTTAAACTTTGGACAAAACATCGGAACTCCTTAAAGTATGCCAAAAAAATGGCCCACAAGGCTGATATTCACGTTCATCCCCCTTAGAATTTCTTTGGATATTTTAGGCAGAGTCATTAATGATTTTTCCCATACTAAATCCCAAAATTAAAAACTTAATACTCTTGTTAAAGAATAAGAACTGTTTTCAATAATTCATATCAGAATATGGGAAGTAGAAAGGATGAATATGGTAGATTTTAGAAAATGCATTTCTGTTCAAAGTATATAGAAAAAGAACCTTGCACACAGAACGATTCAGCTTTTTTTAGAGAGAATTCATTTTTATAACTTTTAGTTTCTGGTATTAAGCCATATGTGGGCCTGGAATGTGACCTTTGTGCGTGTGTGTTATGTCTTGCTTCTTGGAAAGAAATATATATTAAAGAGTTGAGGTTCTCTGTTTTGCAGGGACAAACAGTGATTGTGGTATATAATTTGTGAAACCGGGGAGAAACATTAGAGGACTAATTCAGTATTACAAAGTAATCTTTTTTTTAATAGAGACCTTGGTTTTTATATTCTCATACGATGGGGCAGTATTTACATAAGTGTACTGCTTTTTCTCACTTCTAAATAGATTAAGGAGGTAGAGGGTAACAGAGACTATTGGAAATCTGAATGGACATTAATACTTGAATAGATTCCTTCTTTCTCTGAATGTTTCTAAGTTGAACAAGTGCATAAATGTAAGTGTATACATTGAACAAGTGTATAAAACAAATAAAGCAAATTTGGAGTAGAAGAAGGACAGTCTTCAGTCTAAGAAAAAAACCATTTTTGGAACTTCTGATGTAGCTATAATGCACATGTTAAGTTTCTAGAATATTAACCTATTCATCATTTAACAAAAAGAGTGTATTTTGGTACACATAACAGACAGACAGATATTCTATATGCATCCTGACACTAAAATTTTTTATAGACTTAAAGAATAGTTCAAACTAGACTTTGCTATGTTTTGTACAGTATTTTGGCATTAGTTTGCCTTTTTCAAGTATTTTATTAGTGAAATGCTTATTGAGATATAGACAATTAAAGGACAGCTAAAATTACTGGATCTTTCCTTTTAAATGCTAACAGATGTATGTGAAATTGAAAATATAATCCTGCATTATTTTGGTATATCTGTGTTCTCACTTTTTTGGCAAATAATTTCTATTTTAAACAATCTGCTGCTGCTAAAAACCTTCATATAACTTCACTGTCATGATGCAGGCAGAACAACAGGCAATGGAAGACACATCTCTTACATGTTCAGAATATTTCATTCACAGATACAAAGTCTTAGGTAATTGGGAGGCAGGGTATTGAAACTTCTGGACAAGGTGCTAGATTGTAATACTACTCCTAGGCCTACCTTTAAACTTGTGGTTTTGTTCTGATTGAGTCTTTCTGCAAAGGAACCTGGATACTTTTATTTTATAAATAACTCAAGGTGGCAAACATACATAATACCCCTTGCCCACAACAACAATGGTATGATTGAGTTGGACTGAGAGAGAGAGATTGTCTCAAGGTCACCGGCTGAGTTTTCATGTCTAAAATGGGACTAGAATTCAGTGTCACCTATGTTTTAGGCCAGCACCTTAACCACTACACTATGGCATACATATTTCAGTTAGACACTGATGGATACCTCAATTTTGTATCAAAAATACTTATAACAATTGACTTTTTTATATTAAAAACATTTTGCAGAGAGTGGCAAATTCTGAGACTATACTGTATATTTTAACTCACATAAACATTCAGAAAATTGCAAAGAAAAATATCTACTCCTGAAAAGAAACAATTGACAGGAGTGGTTGCAAACTGCATAACACATATATTAATTCATTTCCTCCTTTCCATTTAATTCCTTGAACTAAAACAGTTTTCCAGTAAATGGTTTTCCCTGCCAATAACAAATGTCAGTAATTTTCATTCTTGCGGATCTTACAGATGCTAACAAGGCCCCAGTGGAAAATATTATATAAGCTAATGTACAGTGCAGATATGCAGTGGTTTGGCAAAGAATGTTAATAGTTAACTTCTTCCCTGAATCTCTTCCAGGTGACTAAGTGTAACATTATTTAGCTTCCTCAAACTGTGCAAATACTTGCACTGAAACGTCCTTTCCTTCTCATGCTACCTCCCCCTTACTTCATTCATGGCTTTTTAAACAGCTTTACTTCCTGAGTCAAAAGACAGTATTGTAACAGAGAGTTTGAAGCTGGCTCTTTCCCAGCTTTGTAATCTACTTTTAAAGGAAGTCTTGGAAAAACTCTGCACGTCTGCTTATTTGTATCATCACTGTACAGTGACATTTTTGGGACAGTTTGACATAACTTTTAAAAAATCATACAATTAAGAATAAATGTCTCCCAGAGCACAAAGACACATGTTGTTTTTCTAAGAATACACAGGATGGAATTTGGAGTGGGAGTGGCAAACTGTTTGAAAGCATTCTTTTCATATCAGTATCAGCGTAGGAGACTTCTCTGGTACAGCCCTCTGCAAGACAGTTCTGTCATGGGAAATCAAGCAAGATCGTTCATAGTTACAACATCAAAAATGTCAGCCAAACCGAAGGTTTAAATAATGATAGGAATTTGTTCTCTTGAATAATAAATAGCAAGGCTAAGGCACAAAATTTATTTTAAAATCCACCATTCTTGAAACAGTATTATAATTGCTTGCAAAAGGAAAATTATGGGCGTCAGCTACCGACTTTCTGTGCGGACCGTTTGATACGTTGTGCCAAGTTTTAGAGGAAAGCAAGAAAAATTGGACTAGATATTTTAGCTTGTAAGCACTTCAACAATTTTGTTGCTTCTCCAGTTTCCTCTCTCTATTTCCTAGCTCTCTTTTCTTGGCAATTATCTTCTTGTGGATGATTCTTTTTCAAAAGATAACCAAAAATTGTCTCTATATAATTAACAATGCAATGTGTTTTAAGGTGGTGTCAATAGTTAGCTTAAGTTTCCTCCATAGGGTTTGAAGGGATTTCAGTCTTTGGTCTCTTTTTCCTAAAGCCCCTTTTTCGGTCTCTGCAAAACGTTTCGCAGATTAGTACTAAATTCTGAAATGTGCATCCATTTAAGTTTTCTTGCTTCTCATTTCCACTTTCCCAAAGGAATTATGATTTGCATGTTATAGAACTTATTTATCCAAAGGAGCATGTTAATTCACTGCTGTGCAACTTTGATTATTTAAACAGATGAATTGCAGATGGTGGGGGGAATCGACTTCATTTTTCTTGTCTAGAATTCAAATCTTTAGCTAATACTGGTTTAAACTTGAGCAAATCATAAAATTTTCATGGCCTACTTAAAATACATGAGGGCTTGTTAATTTAATGTAAAGTTACAGGAGGCAAGAATTGCTTTTACATAGATTTATATCTACTTTGGTATTTTATAAAAGGAGACATTGTTTAACTATTTTTCTTTCCCCTTCTTTTTTTATGTAATGCTTAGGTCCTCAACTATCTTCTTTTCAAGTGAAGAGTCCAGTGTCCTTGAGTCCCCCATTACAGGAAACTGTGAACCAGGGCTCATCTCCTCTGCTGAGTCCTGTCCTGAGTGATCTTAGTGGAGCTAGGTTTGAAGAAGAGGATGAAACAAAACATAAAGTAAGTGAGGGAAGAGCCATTGACAACAAGTAGTGCAATTTCCATTCCTACTTACTGCATTTTTCCCAGCTTGTCATTTTTTTTGTTACTTATTAATATTATTTGTGCAAGTTTGCCTATATTTGTCTAGTAGTCTTACTGCAAAGGATGCCGTATATTGGGGTCCCTTTGCATATGGAATCTTTGTTGTGTGGCTTTCCATCCAAAAGAGTTAAGGACAAATAAGTACGCCACAGTTACCTAAAATAACAAATGCTGTATTATCTTTTCATAGCCAGGAATCAATAAAAGCCTGTTCTTATCTTATGAGCTCATGTTATTTTTACATTGAAGATAATAATGTAAAAATGAAATGCAGTTTAAAATGCAAATGCATTCAACAGTTATTCCTTTTCAAGACTCTATTAGAATAAGGCTCATAGTTATGGGCAAAGTAAGGATTTACACAAGATTTTAATGCTCATTTTGCAAATTCAGCAAAACTCTTAGGTGATTTGCCTTTGTTAACATTATTGATTACATAACCATCATGTAAATGTGAATTTCTCAAGAACAAGACAAAAATCCTAAGACACAAATGGAAAACTTCATATCTTGAGTTGAAAGAATATGGTCAATTTAGGCTTATATTTTTGCCTTGTGTAAAAGGCTTTTGGTCAAAATCATGTAGTAAGATGAATAAAGTTGGGATTTAGTACCTAACGAGATAATTAATGATACATTGAAAAATATCCAATATTTATATTGTGGCGCACTGACTAGAAAATTATTCACTGCATGATTTTGTACAATACTGGCCTCACAAACACACATGCCTTATCCCAATGTTAAGATGGCCATTTGTTGAAGGCACATCCCCATAACAAAACCTCTACCTTTATGCTAACTTGCTAAGACAGACTGAAGCTAAATCAAAATAATCCAGCAGGAATGTTGTGTTTTCTTCTGATTCATTTTTTTAAGGCTCAGATAGAAATAGTGACTTTGAGGAAGATTGCCATTCCTATTGAAAACCTCTTCCTCTGGTAGGGCTTTTTCCATGTAAAGCTCAGCACTTTCTAGGAGAACATCTAAGGAAGACTGATCTTTCACCCTCTCTGCTTCTTTCTCTTCTTTTGGAAGTGCCCATTTTCATCAGCCTTAACTCCCATTGGTAGTGCGTTTGTGAATTAGGCAAAATCATTTGTATTTTTTAGTTGCAGGTAAAATGTATTGAAAGCAGCCAGTTTAAGCCATACCTGTGGGCTTATTAGTCTCAATATCCATTTTATATGTTAAAGCAATTTGAATACAGTAATACTACATGTTTCATATAGCATTTCTTCTTTATTTACTGGAAATTTGTTTGTTTCTTTCAGAAATGCCCAACAGACAAAGCATATTTCATTGCAAAGGAAATCCTTGCTACTGAACGAACATACCTAAAAGACCTGGAAGTTCTAACTCTAGTAATTCTTTTAAACCTACATTTATTAACCTTTTTCTCTCTTTTGGAGATTTATTCAAACAATTATATTGTATGGAAGAATATCTTTGAATCAGTTCTGTTTTTTTAATCTGCCTCTGTTACTGATACAAAGGAGATGCTCAAAATTCCATGGCCGATGTTGTGCCTTCCCATCTTCCCAATGTTCTGATATATTTTTGTTGCATTATAGTTTAGGAATCTGCAGCAGGTCAGATTTGAAGGCAAAAGATGTTTGCAAGTGAATGAATGCTTATCTAACACTGGTCTGCAATTTTTTCTCCACAATAGGACATTGATTTGTAGAGTTTCATTTTTAAGATATTGTATAAATGTCGCTACATGTTTTTTAAAATTACCGGAATTTTTCAGAATATAAGACGCACCTCCCCCCCCCAAAACGAGGGCGAAAATCTGGGTGTGTCTTATACTCCAAATGTAGCTCCGTCCACCTGTCCGCGCATCAGTCTGGCGAGGGTGCAGGAGCTGGGCATGGGAACAGGGCAGGCAGATCAGAGGCAGCCGGCTGATTGCCGGCTTGCCAGGTCTGCTGCTGGTTTCCTGGAGCATGCAGGCAGAGAAGGAAACCCGCGTCGTGGTCTCCTCCTTCTTCTGCCTCTGCACATTGAGGAGGCAGAGCAACAGCAGCAAGGAGAATGTGGACCTCCCGAGCCATGAGAAGCAACTGTCAGCGATGCCTTTGGAGTGAAGACATTGCGAGCAGGGAAGGCTTGGCCCCCTCAGGAGCTGCTGCCTGAAAAGCAATCGTGGAAAGAGCCGTGCACCCTCCCACTCCTGCGCAGACTTGCCTTCTCTTTTTTTCTGGACAGATCTGCCGCCTGAAACGGATCTGGCCAGAAGAGAAAGCGAGTCTGCAAAGGAGGAGGAGGGGGCTGCAGGAGAATGTGCAGGAGCTGAATCCCTTTTCCACCCGCTTACCCACAGGGAGAAAAAATACACACACACAAACACACTTACACACACACCAATCCGAATCAGTCCTGATTTTTGGAGGGACAGCGGGCAGAAAGGGGATTCAGTTCCTGAATATTTCTTTCTTTACTTGCAAACCAGAGAGCCTGGGTGTGAAAGGAGGGGGCAGGGAAGGCTGGAAAGTCTCTGCGAGACTTATTCTCCTTCACCCTAAAGGTCACCTCCAGCTTGGCGATGGTGATGGCCAGGACGATCACCAGCATGAACCAGTCCCTCCAGCCCTCCCCCCCCCCACTCTGCCTCCAAATTTGCAGTAGCTGCCCTCTCCTGCCCATTTTGTGGAGTCGGGCGCCCTTTCCTTCTTTCCCATGAGTGCGGTGGCAAGGAAGGAGTCTCTGGCGGCTGCAACGCAACCCTGGGCAGCCAGCTCCAGCTCTCCCTTCTCCGAGTATGTCCCATGATGGTTGCAGCTGGGCAGTGGGGCTCTTGTCATTGCAACTGGCACAACAGTTTCCCCGTCACCTGGAGGAAGTTGATTATCTAGGCCCGCGCCAGTCCGGCTTTCGGTCCGGGCATAGCACCGAGACGGCATTGGTCGCGTTGGTCGATGATCTCTGGAGGGCCAGAGATGGGGGTTGTTCCTCCATCCTGGTCCTATTAGACCTCTCGGCGGCTTTTGATACCATCGACCATGGTATCCTATTGCATCGGCTGGATGGGGCGCGCAACTTGGGTGTCCTCCTGGATGCCCGGCTGTCCATGGAAGATCAAGTGACAGCCGTGGCCAGGAGGGCGTTTTACCAGGTTCGCCTGGTTCGCCAGTTGCGCCCCCTATTGGATCGGGACGCCCTTCGCACAGTCACTCATGCTCTCGTGACATCCCGACTGGACTATTGTAACTCTCTCTACATGGGGCTCCCCTTGAGGTGCACCCGGAGACTTCAGCTAGTCCAGAATGCAGCCGCGCGAGCAATTATGGGAACCTCAAGGTTTACCCACATAACACCGCTCTTGCGCGAGCTGCACTGGCTGCCTGTCGTCTTCCGGGTGCGCTTCAAGGTGTTAGTTATCATCTTTAAAGCGCTCCATGGCTCGGGACCTAGCTATCTGCGGGATCGGATCCTGCCTCACACATCCTCACGGCCGATTCGCTCCCACAGAGAGGGACTTCTCCGGGTGCCGTCCACCAGACTCTGTCAGCGGGCGACGCCCACGGGAAGGGCTCTCTCTGTGGCGGGCCCAGCCCTCTGGAACGACCTTCCCCCCGACATTAGAACGACCACGGACCTCCGCTCCTTCCGTCTAAAATTAAAAACGCATCTGTTCTGCTTGGCCGACCTAGGGTAGTCTCTCTTTCTATGGGGTTTTTTTCTTAGTATTTTAATGGGGAATTTTTAGCACAGGAACAACGTTTAATCTGTTTTTAAATATGTTTGTATATTTATTGTTTTTTACTTTCCCTGTGCACCGCTCCGAGTCCCTATGGGGAGAGGGCGCGGTCTACAAATTAAATTATTATTATTATTATTACTATTCCTGCTGCTGCCGTGAACGGAAAGTAGCAGCGATGGCAAAAGCCCTGCCAGTGGGAGCAGTAACAGAACATGCTTGGGGAAGGTAGAGCCGGAGCTGGCAGCCCAGGGTTGTGCTCCAGCCACCACTGTTTTTGCTGAGACGCCTTCCCTGCAGCAGCTACCCTCTCTCTCCCTTTCCTCAGCCTCCATGCTATTCAGGGGGAGGAAGGGGAGCAAGCAGCTGCTAGGCAGCAGGACCACCACGCTTTCCCAATGGGTAGAAGGTTGAAGGGGTGACCACTGGCGCAAGAGAAAGACTTCAAAGTGGGTGGAGATGATGTGTGGCTGACATGCCTTGTTCCGACTTTCCCTGGGTGCAAAATGCTTTAAAAAATGAAGGTTTTGGGGGGGGGGTGTTAAAGGGTTAGGGGTACAGTTTTAAGACGTGTGCACTTTAAGTGCCAGAGTTGAAGAGTTGTATAAAGGATATGTGGTTGTAAACATCATTCTGCTATACTGATATTTTATTAAATAATATATTATCACACTATTTGGTTCACAATACTTTTTTCCTTGTTTTCCTTCTCTGAAATCTGGGTGAGTCTTATAGTTCGGTGCGTCTTATACTCCGAAAAATAAAGTATTTCATATTAGTTGATCACACAGTTGGTTATAAAAGAAATATTTGATCATGCTTTCAGTGGGAGTGGTTTTGGTATAGAAATAAAGTAAATTAATACATAGCTAAAATACAAGCACCTACAATTTGATTTTTTTTTTCTTTTGCAGTGGTTCCGCAGTGCAGTTGTCAAGGAGAATGCAATGCCTGAAGGTCTCATGACCTTATTCTTCTCCAATATAGATCCTATCTATGAGTTTCACAGAGGCTTTTTGAAAGAGCTTGAGCAGAGACTAGCAGTCTGGTAAGCATTATTAGTCATATGATTATGAAAATTGGCTTTCTATAATTCTGTGATACCTGACAAAACTCCTTTCCTGTGATGCTGCATGAATACATACTTGAAGTGTTTGTTTTTGATATTTTCCATGAAATCAGTTTTCTGGATGGCACTGATTTGTATCCCAATTGTATGATATAAAGTGTCTAAATGTTTTGTGACTGCAGTCATTACAGTGAGCAAATCATTGTTGTATTTATGAGATAAACATTTATTTGGATGTAATTGCTACATATACTTTCTTTATTACATTTCAATTGGTCAGAAATGGTCTCCAAAGAAAGTCTAATATTTTTGATAACCTTACAAAACGTATTGCTGAAGGAAGAATAGAATAAACTGAAACATTCCCGCTCTTGCTTCAACTTAAATGTTTATTTTTAAGAAGAATAGGAGAAAAATACATTTCTTCAGTGGAAAAAAATAATGATTTGTTTAGATGGCAAGATCTAATAGTTAATAAGTCAAGGATGAAATCTTTTGAGGCTTTTAATTCATAATGGATTAATTCACCAGAGAGGTTTCAGGAAATCAGAAGGAACATGGTTGTAGCAACAAGAAGGGCAAATACTTAGAATAATTAACCTGAATGAATTTGAAAAACTTATAAATATGGAAGTTAAAATATCTGCTGGGCCTTATTTATAAACTGCTGGTGAAGTAGGATTCAGAAACCGAACAAGTCAAAGACTGCATGCTCATATAGATGCAGCATTTGTATGTACTATAAATATGCAATAATGAGAATTTTGCTGAGCATTGTCCGATTCACCCCAAATATTATACTTTATCCATTTATCCATTTGTATTTTATTCTTTTGTCCATTTTCTTGCTTTTTCTTCTTTGCTTATATATCTTATTCAAAATGTTGAATTTAGCTGATAACATTATGTTAACAATTTGCCCATTTTCCTTTTTAAAATTTTTATTACAGTGGTACCTCGGTTCACGAACTTAATTGGTGAAATGACTCTGGTCGCGAACCGAATTGGTCGTGGTCCGAGGCACAATTTCCCATAGGGTTCAATGTAAATCCGGTTAATCCGTTCTGACCTTGTTTTTTGGTCGTGATTCTTTTTTTCTTTTTTTTAATTGAAAAAGTTTTATTGGTTTTACAATTTTTCATTGGGGTAGGGTAAGAGATACAAAGAAATTTTGAGAGCTTTCGCATCAAAGTCGTCGGCCCTTCCGGAGCTTCATAATAAATCATTAACAAAAAACATTTTTCATAATACTACAAAGTGAAAACAAGTACATGTTTCTAAGTTCTCAATTCTATGCTGTCAGTCATTTGCAAAAATCCAGATACACATGTTATACTATATTACTCAAAAAATCAAAGCAAAGTTATTTTTTAGATCTAAGTCTCTTGGCTATTGTGTCTTCTATCTCTCCTTCCAGGCCCCCAGCGGGCGGGGCCGTGGCCCCCTCTGCCCCCCCTGGATCTTCCCCCAGGACAGAGGAATGTTTTTTAAAAAAGGCTTCCGCCTCAGCAACTGTTTTAATCCTCACTCTTCCTCCTTTCCAGAACACCAGCATCCCTTCGGGCGTCACCCACTTGAACCAGATCCCGTGGTCAAACAATGTTTTGGACAAGAAGGAAAATTTCCTTCTCGTTTCTCTAATCTTTCTTGGGATCTGCTTCAAGATGGCAACCTCCTTTTGCTGGTAAATTAACGGACCCCCCCCTTTGCACTTTCAGGATTTCCTCTCTGGTTGACCTTCTAACAAATTTAACATGTATCTCTCTAGGTACTTCATTTATCCTGGCATATGCAGAGTTTATTCTGTAGGCTAGGTCAATGTCCCCCCTGATCTCATCCTTGGGTTTATGTAAATAGTCTGCTATAATTGTGCTCATGAGTTCAGGGAGACATTCACCAGATTCCTCAGAAACATTCTGAAATCTCAAAAAATATGTCATCCTTTCCATATCAATCCTAGACACATGCCCATTTATTTCCACAACCTCATTAGTAACATTTTTAATCTCTCCCTTAGCCCCCGCCAGCCCCCCTTCCAGTTCTTCATTCTTCTGTGTGTTCTCCAGCACTTGTTTCCGTGTGTCCAATAATTCCTTTTTAAAGTTGATATTTTCTGCCCTCTGGGCCTTGATTTCTTGTACCGTGATTCTTGAACTGACTCTGTTCGCGAAGTCAGTTTCCCATAGGGTTCAATGTAAAGCAGCTGAGGGGCGATGGAACAAACCGCGCGCAGCTGCCAGCATGACTTTCGCCCGTCTCTTTCTGGGCTCTGCGAGTGAAGGGGACGGGTGTGTGTGTGGAAGCGAAGGCAGGGGGGGAGCAGCTGCCTTCACGGCCGGGCTCCGCAGCTGAGGGGCGATGGAACAAACCGCGCGCGGCTGCCAGCATGACTTTCGCCCGTCTCTTTCTGGGCTCTGCGAGTGAAGGGGACGGGTATGTGTGTGGAAGCGAAGGCAGGGGGGGAGGAGCTGCCTTCGCGGCCGGGTTCCGCAGCTAAGGGGCGATGGAACAAACCGCGCGCGGCTGCCAGCATGACTTTCGCCCGTCTCTTTCTGGGCTCTGCGAGTGAAGGGGACGGGTGTGTGTGTGGAAGCGAAGGCAGGGGGGGAGGAGCTGCCTTCCCGGCCGGACTCCGCAGCTGAGGAGCGATGGAACAAACCGCGCGCGGCTGCCAGCATGACTCCCCCCCTGCCTTCGCTTCCACACACACACCCGTCCCCTTCACTCGCAGAGCCCAGAAAGAGACGGGCGAAAGTCATGCTGGCAGCCGCGCACGGTTTGTTCCATCGCCCCTCAGCTGCGGAGGCCGGCCGGGAAGGCAGCTCCTCCCCCCCTGCCTTCGCTTCCACACACACACCCGTCCCCTTCACTCGCAGAGCCCAGAAAGAGACGGGCGAAAGTCATGCTGGCAGCCGCGCGCGGTTTGTTCCATCGCCCCTCAGCTGTGGAGCCCGGCCGGGAAGGCAGCTCCTCCCCCCCTGCCTTCGCTTCCACACACACACCCGTCCCCTTCACTCGCAGAGCCCAGAAAGAGACGGGCGAAAGTCATACTGGCAGCCGCGCGCGGTTTGTTCCATCGCCCCTCAGCTGCGGAGGCCGGCCGGGAAGGCAGCTCCTCCCCCCCTGCCTTCGCTTCCACACACACACCCGTCCCCTTCACTCGCAGAGCCCAGAAAGAGACGGGCGAAATTTATGCTGGCAGCCGCGCGCGGTTTGTTCCATTGCCCCTCAGCTGCGGAGGCCGGCCGGGAAGGCAGCTCCTCCCCCCCTGCCTTCGCTTCCACACACACACCCGTCCCCTTCACTCGCAGAGCCCAGAAAGAGACGGGCGAAAGTCATGCTGGCAGCCGCGCACGGTTTGCTCCATCTCCACTTTTCCGTTCGTGAACCGAAACGGTGTTCGTGAACCGGGGCACATTTTTTGGGAAATTTTTGGTCGTAAACCGAATTGGTCGTGAAGAGAGGCGTTCGAGGTACCACTGTATATCCTAACATTCCATTATGAGGTATAAAATAAATGACAACAGATTAAATATGAAGAGAGACTCACAAGGGCTTAGAAAAAAATATTTCTTTTTGAATTTCAATCATTCAAGTTGTCTGATAAATTTCAGAGAAGTCTTTGCTCAGGGATAATTTTTGGTGAGTTCAGAGACAGATTTTCAAATTCTGAATGGGAAAGTAAACTATTCCTCCTTTCCAGAACTGTCCAAATGAACATATCACTGAAAAAGTAACTGGTCTTCAAAATGCATTGCAGTGTCTAGTTCTTTTTCCTTTCTGGCAGATTTATCTTTCTTGCTCATAATATTCAGATTGAACTACAAAGCAGAAGAATGATTTATCTGCTGAGAAATTACTGCAAACAAGTTATAGTGTTTCTTTCAAAGTTACTGTGGGTATCTTATTAGTTTTGAAGAAGAGCTGTTATATTTACTGGTTGGCTTTGAAAAATAATTTTAGACTCAGTTTTCCCTAGAGCTCACTTTTTCACTCTCTCAATTGAAGGGAAGGCCGATCAAGTGCCGGTAAAGGAGATTATCAGCGGATTGGAGATGTCATGTTGAGAAATGTGCAAATATTGAAGGTATGGAAAGTATCTATAACTCAGAGGAACTTTCTCCCCCCGCCCCTCATTCTCATTAATATGGTGCTTAATATGTGCCTTAATGATAAAATGGCAAATTCTATGTAGAAAATTTTTGATACTGCAGGATCTAACCTGGATCAGTCACCGGGACCACAGATTTAGTCTTCTGAGCTTTTGGACTCAAGCTTTCCTCTGGGAAATTCTCTCTCATTGGAATGTGTCCTTTGGGCTATACTATGTATAGTATTTTTGTGGTGCCTGGTTGTGCATGGCATTGTAAAGATCACTTGGAGGTGGGAGAGACTTCTGATGTAATCTACCAGATCCCCTGCATGGATTGTCCCTGTGATTATGTAGCACAGACAACGAGGAAGCTAATCAACAGGTTGCAAGAACACAAACAAGTGATCAGACAAGCAGATCCAAACTCATTGGTAGCCTCATATTGCAATAAACAAAGACATACAATTTTGAGCTACTAAGATTGTTGGCTGAGCAGGTACAAAAATAGCCAGGGAAATGACTGAAACTTGGGAAACAAGCCCCTCATCACTGAACAGGACTGCTGATTTACTACCAATTTATCAGGTACCTATGAGGTGAGAACTTGACAGCACAAGAAATAGCCAACAACTTAATAGCCAGCCATCAACACCCCAATCAACAACTAAAAAGCCACACACAACCAGGCACCACATAAATATTATGCATTGTATAGCCTAAAGCACACATTTTGTGCAAGAGAACTTCCCTGAGGGTACGCTCCAGTACGAGTCCGAAAGCTCGAAATATTAAATCTCTTACACTGGTGACTGACCCACATTGGATCCTGCAACATTGTTCCAGAAAACGTATTTTTGCCTTCGTCCATGAAATTTACATATTATTACTTTACAATAGAAAAAATTAAGTATCAACAGGCTTTTGCCTAAAAAATTAATCTGTATGCTATTACATTTATAGATAAAATTATAATTATATATGATTATATAAAATATGTTACTACTTTGAAAATTAAATATACCTTATGCTATAGTGATTGTAAAATACAGCAAATTCTGGTATTCTCTGATGAATTTTATGCTGCAAAACCTCCATTGTTCATTCATATATTTATTGAGATTCTGAACCTTTCACAAAATTTATTTAATATTTTGTCTTGTATAAAGATAGAATTCACATTTCTAAAGATTTATTGTAAATGGAAAATAGTTGCAGATAATTTTTTAAATAAGTATTCTTTTTTTCTTCAGTAATTAAATATTTCAAGTAAAGAGATTGCATGATTTTTTATAAATCTTTATAACTGTGTCTTCTGTGATCCCATAGGAATTTACTAACTATCTGCAAAAACATGATGAAGTCTTGATGGAGCTTGAGAAAGCAACTAAGCGTATTAAGAAACTAGAAATAGTTTATAAGGAATTTGAACTCCAAAGAGTTTGCTATTTGCCCCTTAACACTTTCCTGCTCAAGCCTATCCACCGGATAATGTACTACAAGCTAATCTTGGGAAGACTTTGTAAACACTATCCAGCCGATCATCAAGACTACACTGATTGCAGGAGTGAGTAATAGATTAAGCAAATGGTTACAAAACATCTAGCTGACATTTTTTGTTTTCTTATTTTATGTTGCTAACTGACATTAAGTTGGTGAAATAATATGGCTGCAGAATTAGTTCATTCAATTTTGTCAATTGAATCTCTGAATAAATAATAATAAAATACAGTTTAACACCTTCCTCACAGTCACCCATTTTTAGTCATCGGTTTGGATCACTGCAATGTGCTCTACCTGGGGAAACCACAATTGGTACAGAATGCAGCAGCTCACACAGTTTTGGTGCCCAGCAGTTGACCCAGTAATATCACTGCTGTGTGAACTGCATTGACTTCCAGTTGCTTTTGGAGTGCAATTCAAGGTGCTGATTATCACCTTTAAAGTCCTACAAGCATAGGGACAGCTTACTTCTGAAACTGCCTCTCTCTGAGGGTATCTGCCCATCCTACTAGGTTAGATATGATGTGTGTCCTCCAGATTCTTTCCCTTGAATTTCACATTTTGATGGAAATAAACCTTCTCAGTGGCTGACCCGACATTTTGTAACAGCCTTATTTTTAATTATGATTTATGGATTGTTGTGAGCCCCGAGAGTCATTATATGAGATTGAGGGCCATGTAAATATAAACATGCTCATTTTGGGTATGCAGGTAAAAATAATTAAGTAGTTAAATTATATAATATATCAGAATTATGTATCTCAATAATCCTCACAGGTTTTATAGGTTTGTATGTTTAATTCAGAGAAAATTTGAATTTTTAAAAATAGATTAACTAATGATGAAGTATGCTGTAAATTCATCCTTGGTGTTCTGATTGTCTGCCCTTGGGTGGGGCATTTTTTGGGTAATTCTGTAGAGGCACTGAAGGAAATCGCAGACATGACATCGCAACTTCAAAACAGTTTGATCCGGTTGGAGAATTTTCAGAAGCTAATAGAGCTACAGCATGATCTTCTTGGCACTGATAATCTCATAACACCTGGAAGGGTAATCAGTTCTCTTCTGTGTTAAAGTCTTTTCTTTTATACAGTATTTTGAATTGGTTTGCTGCTTACTTATATCCTATATCTTTGCTTTAGGCATTTGTTGTGTTACTTTAGAGTTAACTTAGGCTAAAGTGTTGCTAAAGTAGAAATTTTGAAATTATATGTATCTTCTAAAATATGTTTCTAACACATTTTAAGCTTATTCTGAGAGAGGCTGATGTTGAAGATATCAAGAATATTATTTTAATATTTTGTTCCATGTTAGTCTGCAGAGGCAGTGCGACCCAGCATGGAACTAATGAAGTCTACTTTCATGCTTCTTTTTTGGGGACATTTTCAGCACTCCTATATTTATGTTGAGCCAGTTTGATTAAGGCACCAGAAACCGTGAATTGTAGTCCTGCCTTAGACACAAAACTGACGTTGGGCCAGTTACTGTCCCTCAACCCTAGCAAGGGGCTGTGGCAAACCATTTCTATAAAACCTTGTTAAGAAAATTGCAGGGACTTACCCAGATACTTTCAAAAAATTGGATATGATTGAACAGAAAAAAATGTTATCAAAATAAAAAAAAATTCAAAGGCTTGGTCATAATAAAACCAAATGTAGCCATTCTTAGTGATACCAGAATGTTCAGAAGCCAGTTTGCCAAAGGCAAATAATTTTAAACAGCTCTGGTCTTCTGGTATAAATTTATATAAAATGGGCAATTATACTATAAGACAGCATTAATACATTATTGAAATATGAATGTAAATTGATAAAGTGCTATGTTCCATAGAAAATGAACACAAAGACCTGATTAATTTCAAGAAAGGTAAATTCTTCACTTTGGTCTCTGTAGTTCACACATATTGGTGTATGTAGAACCTCACTTGGAATCTTCAAAAACCTGTCAATTTCCTGACAGTTGTAGGGCAGGCCCCAAATTGCAAGCACATGACCATGGGATGCTACAACTGTCATAAGTACAAGCTGGTTGCCAAGAATCCAGATAGTGGTCATATGACTGTGGGAGTATTGAGATGGCTGGAATTCCGAGGATCAATTGTAACCACCACACTGTTGTAACTTGTAACTGTTATTGAATCATTGTTATTCAAGGACCATCTTAATCAATTTTTCTTGTTCAATTGTTCCACAGGAATTTATTCGAGAGGGTTGTTTGTACAAACTTACCAAAAAGGGTTTACAGCAAAGGATGTTCTTTCTGGTGAGTTGATACTCAAGGCTGTCGCAAAACACAACTGTAATCAAAGATCGTTCTTAAAAGACAGAAAGGTTTGACAAACAAAAATGCTTGTCTCAGTTTTCAGATACATTGCTGTATACAAGTAAAGGTGTAACAGGGACCAATCAGTTCAAAATACGAGGACATCTCCCTCTGCATGGGATGCTGGTAAGTAGCTCTTCATACAGCTGCCAAATCATAAGATAGTATGATCTCTCGTTTAATTTATACATTTTCATTATAATTATTAAACTATTATTTTTAATTACTAATTTATTTGTAAAAATAACAAAGGTGCGATATAAACACATGAGATAAATAAATCAATAACAATTGTCAATTGGATATTCCTGGTGGCTCTGAATTTTGTTTAGATGTTCTTACAATTTTTGTATGAAATAGAAGAGCAAACTTTGTCAATTTTCTGGTGTCAGAACAATTAAGTTACTATGGATGAACTTATCATGATGCTGTTCTTTGTACACCTATGTGGATGTTGCTATTTCTGTTACTCCCACACCTGGACATTGCATGCTCTTTTACTTTCCAATGAACTTTTTTCTATGTTTATGTTTGATTTTCAGCTGATAGTCCTGGATCCTCCGGTAAGTAGTAAGCAAGACAAATAGGACTGCTATGTTTAGACCTATTGAAGTGGCAATGTAATTGTAGCTACTAGTTTTACCCTTTAGAACAGAGGTCTCAAACTTTGGGCAACAGACCAAATATGTCATTGAGTTCAGTCATTCATGAATCCTGCCTTGTTCTCACATACAGCAGGAGAGCCAGAAGTAGGGCAACAGATTATGAATCCTCCCTTAAATTAATGAAGGAGCATATTGTACATGGGACTCATATTCACAACTCTGGGGAAGCCAGGAAAAGGACTGACAACCTGGGGCTGGCTGTAGAAGAAGGAAGAAGGAAAGCATTTTTGCTGCTCCTCAATGCAAAAGCCACATGTCTCCTATCCAGAATGAATGTCAACCTCCTGCCATGATTGTTCTTTTGTACCTTTAACTCTCCTACTGTTCCTGTGTAACCCTAATCCCAGTTGCTTAGGTTCATTGCAATGCACATGCAGTTGTTCTATCACACCACACTTTTCACATCTTGTTTGTCACCCAGAAAATGGTCAGGTTCTTTTGTCATTAGATGAGGTCAGCACCACTACTCGGAAAGGTATGAGACTACATTGTTGGTTGATTTATTACTAATCAGTCAGCAGTAGCAACAACACCAAAAAGCAACAGATAAAGGAATGTGTAGTTTTGTGATTCTCTGTAACAGTCTTTTTGATGCTGCTTAGAGGCTTTTGTATCAATGTAGGAATATGTTTCCTTATTGTGGATGCCAAGCTAATGAAGAACAATAGAACCTCTGGTCACGAACGCTTCTGACCAGAACCAAATCGGGTTCTGACCAATAAAATTCACTTCCCCCCCCTCCCTGCAACAAATTTTCCCTTCTGCGCCATTTTTTTTTGTGAGCGCCAAATTCCCAAAATTAGGTTTGGTTTACAACTAAGTCGGGTTGCAACCAAATTTATGGAATGAATTATGGTTGTGACTAGAGGGTCTACTGTACAGTACTCCTCATTAAGCCCCATGATGATAAGAGTTTGTGTCAGCCTTACTAGATAGACCAGAAATAAAACAAGATGAGCTAATTCTACTTTATTATAAAGGGTCATTAACAGAAACTTGCAAGTCTGAAAATACTTCTCTTCCCCATTGCCTTTCCTGCGAGCTAAGCTGCCCTTTATCTGACTAGTCCTTGTTACCCTGTCTCCCAAGGTCATTCCCTCCTAACATTACAGTTTGAGACCCTCAATTAGAAGGTAAATGGCCATGAAATTAACAGCGCTTTAAAAAAATAGCTGATAGGTAGATTGTCACAGTTTTCATGTCGTTTCTTTTAATTCAGAACACATGCCATTGTCCATTGAGTGATCAGGCATGTTTCTGTTGTTGCAGGTGGAAGAGAGTGAAAATGAATGGTCTGTCCCTCATTGCTTCACAATCTATTCAGCTCAAAAAACTGTAGTAGTGGCAGCAAGGTAAGACGTTCCTCAGTAAGATTATTGGTGCCAAGAATATACGTTGATAATTCCAAATGAATATGTCTACATGCACAGAGAATACAGGCATATACCATCCCAACTATGATCCGGATTATGCAAAGAAGACTCAGATTTCATGCTTCCCCAAGTCATGGCAGTGGATGCATAGAGACAAAGTTTCTACTTGGAGGAACAACCTTGGAAATAAATTGCATTCTGCACCTTAAAGTTTGAGATTTGCTAATATGATTGTTGTTCCCTCTCTTCCTTTGGTTACCTCAGATTTCAGAAGAATTGGAAAAAAATATTGAGATGTGTGGTAGTGTTTCAAAGTAGTTGTATTTGAATATAAAATTATTATGGCAAGATTTCTGGAGTGGTCAGGATGGTAGCAGTATTCCAGTATTTTTTTTCTTTTCTATGAAAAGGGAGAAAAATGTTCTATATACTGGATAATAAGCTGTGTTTCTTTTAAATATAAAATACATTGCAATTTAACTATGGACACGTGATGCTTAATGTTTTATCTGTGCTTCTCAGCACTCGTCTGGAAATGGGAAAATGGTTGGAGGACTTGAATATGGCAATTGAAATGGCCAAGAAAACTGTTGAGAAATCGGGCATGTTCCTTGAAAATTCTCTATCCAACCGTTCTAACAGTAAGTCCCATGTTTGTGATTACGATAGTACTGTGCCTATTTTATTGGGACAGCAATAATATGACAACAATAATGACAACTAAAAAACATTTTGGCTACGTAAACTATACCCTCTCAAACGCTTCCGATAATGTCAGTCTTGGCAAATAAGTACTCCCGCTGTTAAATATTGGTAATGAATTTTGTGGTATGTGATCTTTTTTCTCCATTATTTGTATTATTAAAAATAGCTATCCTTTGAACCCAGTTTTACAGTAGCCACAAAATAGATTTTTAAGAGTTGCATACTCCTGACTGACTTATTTTATAGGTATGAGATCCCATAAGACATCTCAAGAACTATAGCATTGTTATAGAATTTCTATGTATACTTTCTTCACTGAAAATCTGATCCAGCCAAGTTGGTTACAAAGTTGTGACTTCCTCTGTAATAACAGTAAAGTATCATCAGTTCCAAAACGTTCTGGACTGCGAAGGTCATGGATGCTAGAAACAGAGTTAACTGATGAATAACACCTTTGAGAGAGACCTAAAGAGATTTTTGTCACTATCATTATCCATGTACCACAGACTCTTAAATGTTTGCTCCCTTCTCCTCCTTCAGGATCCTCAGATGAGGTTTCTCTAGAGCAGGAGTCCGAAGAGGACATTCATTCTTCTCGTAGCTCCCTGGACAGGCAGAGCCACCACCGGGCCAACACTACCATACATGTCTGTTGGTACCGCAATACCAGTGTCTCCATGACTGATCACAGTGTGGCCGTCGAGGTACCCAGCAGCAGTTCACGCATCACTTTCACTTACCACTCTGTCTTGGTTGCTGGTTTCTCTAACTCTATACATGCATTTGCTTTTAACCTTCATCTTCTTCATTGCCTTCAGTAATTTTAATGGCCATATGAAAAAAAAATGATTGCAATATGATTTTTGTGGTGTGTGTACCTCTGCATGTTCCATTACAAAGTAGTGCTTTGAGGAAAGATTTTAAAATGAAAACAAATAAGGAAAGCTGGTAAAGTCCGGCCTCTAGAATTCTTTCCAACTCTTCAATAATGACTGTATTCCAAGTCATTACTCTAAGGGGAAGGGGCCTTATGTTGGAACAGTCAATAACATTGAGGTTGCTCCTCTCCTGTCTCTCCTTTGGGAATAATTTTTTTCTTTGTACTCTCTTTCCCATTTTTAATTATGTCCTCTCATAGAGTGATTTCTCCCCCTAGATTAAATTTCTTCTCATTTTGTTCAGGTTCGGTTATGGCTACGGAGCTCTTTCACATAAATGTCCCCCTACCATTCTATTTAACTGAAAAGAATTTTTAAAAAAGTATTTCCATTATTTATAGTCCCAGAAGTATTTCTTCTGTGCATTTGCTTGTGCTTGGATTGTGGACAAACCTAGGTTTGCAAGATGTTCTATTCTCATAAAATGTCCCCCAACAAGTGTTATTTGGAAGGAGTGATCTGTGCTTCAAGATAACATATGTGCACAGCATTTTAAGAGTTATAAAACTATAATGTGTCACTACTTCTTTTTAAGACATAGCAAACATATTAAACTTTTCTGACAGAGCCCCTGCTCTCTCTATATGGCAGTACCTTCTTTTTGGTATATGCTTTTTCATAGAATGTCTAAGGGAAATAGTATAACCTGACAGAGGTTCCTGCTAGAGAAAGGAAGCTCTTTCATGGAACAAACTCAGAATGGGAAACAGAACAGTCTTCTACAGCCTTTCCAGATAGATAGATAGATAGATAGATAGATAGATAGAGAGAGAGAGAGAGAGAGAGAGAGAGAGAGAGAGAGAGAGAAAAGGCCTTATTTTTCAATAGGATGTTTCTATCCAACTTTGTGTTGGCTTTGTAATTTTAATGGAACAGCTACAGTCGATTTAATAATTGATTGACAGCATTCACCCAAGAAGGATAGGAATATAAACAGCAATAAATGTAGATCAGTGTTTTCAACCATGGAAACTTTAAGATGTGTGGACTTCAACTCCCAGAATTCCCCAGCCAGCATGAATAAGTAGATATTTAGCCTTCACTGCCCACTGTGAAGGAAATCAGCTTTCTGACTGTGGAACTATAAATGTACGATCATGTTCACTCACTAATTCTAACTAACATTTTGCTTTGATAAATGCAATAATCTTCTTTTCTCATTAAAGCCTTGTGATCTCTTTGCACTGCTGATTTTAAGACTCATCATCCATGAGCCTCACACATCTTCAAATCATTTATTTTTACTTTTTACCTTTCATGCTATTTTAATGATCTTTTCAGATACAACCCTTACTTATTCTATTTTTTTTCCTTCCCTTTTCTGCCTTGCACCTTCTCCCTCTGCTCAGTTTGCTACTCTGTTGCTGTTTCTCCAGAGCTTCCTCCTCGCTATTTACTGGGCCAGACTCATCGGCCTAACACAATCACCCATGTTTGCTGGTATCGGAACCAGAGCCTATCCCTGTCTGATTATCTGTGCATGATTCAGGTAAACTGCTTCTTTCGATCTTAACAGGCAGATATATTTTTACACCACCACTATTCTCTCTCTCTCTCTCTGAAATACTCTACTAGTATGAAGCAACTAAAGATCTAGCATATTGAGCCAATGGTAAGAAATCATTTGTTTTCTGAAAACCAGAGCAATTAATCTGTTTTGTTGATTGTATGCACATTTACACACAAGCCTTGCCATTTTTTTATTCTTTCCCTGCAGTCCTCCAGATGTTAAATTACATCTGCCACCAGTACAGCATATTGGGTACTGGCAATTGCAATTCAGCAATGCCAGATTCCAGAAAATTGCTTCAGATATATTTAATTAATGCTGTAATTTTGTTCCTAACAAACTAGACTTCTTTTCCAATGGTGCTTTGGGGAGTGGTGTAAATTACTCTGCATAGCTTTGCCTTCTACTTCTTTTACTCTCTGCTTTTTCCTCAGTCTATTTATCATATTGTCTTCTTGCCCAGATTCTGTTTAGTGCAGAGGTCCCCAACCTTTGCAACTTTAAGTCTGAAGGACTTCAACTCCCAGACTTCTGGGAGCTAAAGTCCTTCAGACTTAAAGTTGCAACGGTTGGGGACCTCTGGTTTAGTGCTTTGCATGATGTGAGAACTAAGAGGCCAGGGGAAAAGATTTAACTGAAGAAACCAGGGCTAGAGATGGTTTGAATAACTTCAGCAGTGGTTTCTTTGTTGGGATTGTCATTGGTTCTTATTCTATCCTGGCTAAGGAGGAAATTCACAATACATCTAGATATTGGGACGGTATTCATATATACACTTTTTAATATGAATATTATTTATTATTATTATTATTATTTAAATTTATATCCCGCCCTTCTCCACAAAGGACCCAGGGCGGCGCACAGGAAATTTAAAACATACAAAATACAATAAATATAATTTTAAAAAACTATTAAATAAACCTATCCTGCGCTAAAACCAAATTTCAAAACCCAGTTTAAAACTATCTAAAAGTCCCCATGGGAGGTTAAAAGTAACATTAATGGTTATGTACCTTAGAGTAATCTTTCCCAATGTGACACTCTCCAGTTACACTTGAGATGTTGAATTACAATGAGATGGCTGGGAATTCTGAGATTTCTAGTTCAGTTCGTCCTTAGGAATGAAATTGGGAAAGGCAAACTTAATCTGTTTTGTCATTCTTCAAAGTTAGACTCAATCATGAGCGGTGTGGTGGCCTTGTGTTGAAGACACTCTTCTCCCACTCAGAAGATTGAGAGTTGAATCCTAGGTAGTGGCAGATGTTTCTCTCTGAGGGTGCAAAGAAAAAGTATCTGCTGGAAACGCCACATAAGGCAGGAAGGGCATCTGGCCAGTAAACGCTCAGTTCCATTCAATCGCCCCAACTCTATCCCAAGTTAAGAGATTACAGGATCACAAAAAGACGAAAAACTTAGAATCAACCCACATCTTATCTTTCATGTATTTCTCCCTACAAATATCTCACTTTGAACATTAGAAGTTAGTAGATGTAAGCAGGAAAGAAGCAGCCTTGAGAATGAAGAATTTGTGATACAAAAATCAACTGTTCACAATGAATATTATGTAACATTTCTTGGCCTAGGGGAATCAGGCCTCAAGAATAGCAGTTTATTTTTAAACTACTACAAGCAACATCAATAAACTTTTACTGTGGTATCTCACAATATTATTTCTCCTTCTCCTTTATAGAACCAGCTTTCAGGGTATCTGCTGAGGAAGTTCAAAAATAGTAATGGTTGGCAGAAGCTGTGGGTTGTTTTTACAAATTTCTGCCTGTTCTTTTACAAAACTCACCAGGTAAGATAAAAGTTGCACATTTTCAAGATGAAAGTATACTGGAATGCTAGAGAGAGGACTTGGTGACTCATCCAACATAATAATCATAGTTCTGTGTTTTCATGGGTGGTCATTATAGATCTGTAAACAATTTTTCAGTTTTTGACAAACAATTCTGATCCATGTGCCATTTAAGAGTACTCATTCAGCCACTAACTCAATTTCCTAGCCATCTGAAGTGTTCCTAGGTCCAATGTATTTTTCTGCACATTACATCCTCCAGAGTACATGTTATTAATTTTGCTGTGACTCTGGGCAGTGCACAAAGAACTAAAACCAGCAGCCAAACATAATGTATCAAATGCAGCATTATTACAAGAATTCAGTTCTTGGATAGAGGATTTTCATGTGCATGAAGGCCAACACCAATTAAAGAACTGGCAGCTGTGATGTAACATTTTTGTGTTTATAATAATAGTAAACCCTGCCACGTAACTCCCTAGACCAGGGTTGGCAAACCTTTTTTGGCAAACCTTTTTTGGCTGCCGTGCCAAAAGCAGGGGGAGCACAGGGGGGTTGTGCACCGGCGTGCCACACCCATAATGCTATGCGTGCAATCAATGACCACCACCACCGCTTTTGCTGTGGTTTTTTTACCTTCCCCAAACTCCAGAGGCTTTCAAGGAGCCTGGGGTGGGCAAAAACAGCCTCTCCATCACACCCCGGACGCCCTCCGGAGACCTCAGGAGTTTCCCTGAAGACTCAGGAGGGCAAAAAAGTTACCTACAGGGAACCGAAAGTTTGGGAATGGTGACTTCCGATGTGTCTGTAGGGCCAATTTTCAACCTCCAGCAGGTTTCCCTGAAGCCTCTGGAGGGCAAACATGGACTATGGACAAACCAAAAGTCACCATTTCCAAATTTCCAAGTTCCCTGTAGGGCCTATTTTCTACCTCCGG
Organism: Rhabdophis nuchalis; assembly: GCA_039707465.1. Lineage (NCBI taxonomy): Eukaryota > Metazoa > Chordata > Lepidosauria > Squamata > Natricidae > Rhabdophis > Rhabdophis nuchalis. The sequence goes on from CM077645.1 coordinate 44,940,809, forward strand.
AGCCTTTAGCAGGCTTCCCTGAACGCTCTGGAGGGCAAAAACTGCCCCTACCAGCAAACCGGTAGTGACTTCTGGGTTCCCCGTAGGGCCGATTTTTGATCTTCACAGCCATCAGGGGCCTTCAGGAGGCGTGTGCTGGCCAGCTGACAGAAGGCATGTGCTTGCCCGCTGACAGGGCATCGCCTTGTGTGCCTTGACAAATGGCTCCCCATGCCACCTGTGGCATGCGTGCCATAGGTTCGCCATCACAGCCCTAGACTTAACAATTGTTGGTAAGGAAGATGAAAAAGTCTGAATGCTGGACACTGCAGTACCTGGAAACAGCTGACTACAAGAGAAACACTGATAACCATACCAAAAAATCTTGGACATTGACAAAATTCCCATCGTCTGTTGCAAAAGACAAACACTGTTTGGATCTGTGCATGTACTATAGCTATCTGTTACAACATCCTAGGTTCTTGGGAGGAACATGATGTGTCTAAAGGCCAATAACAGCTAAAAAAACTGGACATCACATTGTCATGAACAGAGAATAATAATATCAAACCACATGTGCTTATCCTGGATCCTCAGGGTAGACTTGATAGGGGATAAAAATATGAAATCCTGTCTAAACATCTGGATGACTATGCAACCAACCATAATAGTTACCAGTATCTAAAAAGATTCCAAATTTAATTCATATAAACCAAGAGCACAGCAGAGCAGTTGATTTTATTTCATTCAATTCAATTTCTATGCTGCCCATAATGTTTCTGCAGGGAATGGCACATATTTGCATAAAGTGTTGCCTTTGTAATTTTGGTCCTTTTTTGAAGTTGTGACAGTTGTGTAGTTTTACCATGTGAAACATCCAGCAATATACAGCGGTGTAAAAGTTTCAGTCTCCATGGCTATGTTAGACTATAATCCCATGAATAATGAAGTATTCTTACATGTGAATATGTAACTGCTGATTGTTAATTTTATTGTTTTATATATACATGTAAGACCGATTCAAAGAACTAGAATTTCCAACTTAATTAGACTGGTCTTCCCAGATATGGTACAAAACTCATACCTCATGACCAAAATAGCTTGCTCTGTCGTCGTCCCCCGCCCCGCCTCCCTCCAGCCTTTCCAGTAATATAGCCCAGATAAGTCCTGTGGCCTTCCAGATATCCCTCAAGTATGATTACAGTCAGCTTCCAGCAGCTTAGCCAAAGGTGAGGTATGATGGCAGTTATCATTGTAGAATCACACATTATCTCATGATTTAGAACGATGGCAGTCTGTTGGCTAATTTTATATTCTCTGGATCCCCCCCCCCCCCCCCGGACTAATTTGGTTATCTGTATGTATCTGTAGTTAAGAAATTGAGATATACTTTTCATGTGCATTCTTTAAATGATGTGGCATTATTTTATGTATAACTTTATAAATTATTCTGTGTTTGTTAAAGAGTAGCACAGAATCACCAAAATAAATAAATAAATAAATAAATAAATAAATAAATAAATAAATAAATAAATAAATAAATAAATAAATACTTTCCAGGATGACTATCCACTGGCGAGTTTACCACTTATTGGTTACACAATCAACATGCCCACAGAGGCAGATGGCATTCAGAAAGATTATGTCTTCAAGCTGCAGTTTAAGTCTCATGTCTACTTCTTCAGGGCTGAGAGCAAGTATACTTTTGAAAGGTAAGTATGTACGTTAATCAGAATCTATTCAAGGAACTGATTACCCCAAGTTGTTATTTTAGGAGTATCTGTATATTAGCCTGGTAACCCAATAAGAAATCCACTTGTCTTTAAGACATAGAGTCCTGCTTTATACAGCCATTTTGATAATCACTGAAGAGAAACAAAAAAGATTCTGCTGGTGCAAATTTGGTCTGAATCCAATAAATGCAGAGATGTTCTGTGCCGAGGTAGAAATTTAACAAATGCACATTGTCAAAACACATAGGAGCAGTTAAATATGTAATAATAGTCAACGTTATTACATTCTATGACCAACATAACTGTACATACATATATGTATTGTATATGTACATAAAATTCTACATTAATGATAACAATTAAAAGAAATTAAAAGAAAAAAGGTGGGGGAGATGCTAAAATATTGAAAGTATCAAATAAATGCAATTTTCTTGGACAATATGTGCTGGGTAATGTGAAATCGTAAAAGCATTGAGAGCCAGAATAAAAATTAGATTAGTTTTAAAAAAATATTCTCTATGTAGAATTCTCCAAATATTCTCCAACATAGGACCTCTTTTTAATATGACTTAATATGTATTTTAGAATGGGGTAAGTAGCTATTATTAATTTCTTGTTCATAAATAATACTGCCATTAATTGTCTATAGAGATTCTCAGTCATCCAAGTCATGGTTGTCCCAAAGGCACTTTTTCAAGAGGTAACTGAACTTTGTTTTTTCTTTTGAAGACGTTTCACTTCCCATACAAGAAGCTTCTTCAACTCTGACAGGATAGTGGGAAATGGAAGGATTTATATTCCTTGCAGACAGCTGGTAATTTGCATCCTTTTGGAACAGGGGTGTCAAACCCGCGTCATCATGGTGTCATCACGTGATATGTCGTGACTCCCCCCCTCTTTGCTAAACTGGGCATGGCTGTGGCCAGTGTGTGACATATCCGGCCCATAGGTCGTGTGTTTGACAGCCCTGTTTTAGAGGCTACTGCCATTAATAATAGAGCGTACTGCCTGGGTACTTTTAGAAATACTGCCATTAATATTCATCCTTGTATTCTCTATATTATGCTCTACCCCTAGAAGTGAACAGCTGTAATACTACTATAGCTGTTCTTTTCAATAAGACAGTAAAAAGGGTAACACAATAATAGCTCTATGAAAAGCTACTACATAGTACAAGAGTCAAAACTCCATGGCCTTCAAATGCTAATTAAACCTTCCGATGTTGCTTTTCTCATCAGGTGGGTGGAAGTAATAAAGAGAGCCACAAGTTCTCCTGGAAGATCCAGCCTTCTGACCACAAAGGATGAAAAGGAAAGTAACATAAACTGAAAAAGATAGAGCTGGCTCTCTGTTGTAAATTATGTGCAGCAATCTGGTGGAAGATAGGAGTATGACTTTGGCAACAATCAAAGGAGACCTCTATTACTCGCTGTAGACAGTGGTCAATTTTACTGTAGTATGAAACATGGACTACACTCCCACTAAAATCAAATCCAAAGAGAAAACATGGGTGCTGGATTTATGTATGGCTCAATGTTGTTTTTATTTATATGAATAGAATAATTGGAAGTGTTTGGCTGGTCTGAAATCTTGTGATTTTGAATTGATTTTGTAGAACCCTTGAATGTTTAGTTTGTATTTAGTAACAATCTTTGTGCAACTTGCACATCAAATATACCAAAAAAAAACCACCCATATTTTGCAAGGTAGCTTTACATTGTTTATATGGTATTTCAACTTGCGTTGAATACTTGAATACTACGCTCAATACTTGCATTGAGTTCTAAAAATTGCCAGCAACATAAATTTTCATTTTCCAAAATTGATACAATGCTTTTTTTATAGAGAAAGCAAGCAAATTGACTGGAAATTTTGCTCAGAACATGCAGTTAATTCTAATACAAAGGAAATCGTGTCTGTATCACTGCAGTTAATATTTTGAGCTCTCTGTGTCCTGATATTGTTCTCACTAGTTTCCTATATCTATGTGCTTTTCATGGCTTTTGAATAATGCTCTTCTATTTTCTTTCTTAAGAGTTATAAATATGGACCCAACCTGGTAGAATAGGAAAGTCAGTTTAAAAAATACCCTATTTCCTTTGCAGCAGAAATAAATGCCTGCCACTGCATGTCTGAATAGAATCAGTACATTTAAAAAAAAAAAAATCTGAAGCAGCAGTAGAAGGCTGGGTATTTATGACCACTAACTTTGGATAAATAATGAGGTACTAATGAATTTTTATTCAAAGGAATAAATAAATGCAAATGATTTACAATGTAAAACTGGAACAGGCATAACTTCAAATATGTACAACATTCTGTTATTATGATGGTTCATTTAATTTAAATATCACAGCTACAAGTCAAAAATAACAGATATCCCATTCACAGTTGTCTCCTATAACTTACTGCCATTGTCCTATGCCATGAAAGCAAAGTTGATGTGTCTGTCTGTATCAGGGGTGTCAAACTCACTGTCACAACAGCATCATGTGACTTATCAGGACTTTTTTCCCTTTGCTAAACCAGGCTTGGGCGTGACCAGCATGTGATGCATCTGGCCTGCGGGCCAGGAGTTTGACAGCCCTGATCTATTTGGTATGTTTCGGTGAAGATGAAAAAAAACCTACCCTAGCAAAAAGGCTCCATGTTTCTTACATGGCACAGAGCCACATATTGTCTTTGGGTAGCAGTGTAAAGTAGCTACAGAGGGCTGGTGTTAATACAGCTCTGTTTCTGTTAGATTGAGCAACAATGTGGTGATGGGTGATGTACTGTAGGAGAAAGTGTGGGGTGAAATGTTATCTTAAACTTTGTATTTTGAAATGTGGGAGGCTGAAAATAGGACTTTACAAAAAGTTTTGATTCAGTTCGTTACTCATGGAATTGATTCAAAAACTATATAAAATTAGGGTTTCTTTCCCACGGAGGGAGGGAAAAGGGAAAATTCTGTCATCTTTCTTGATGAGAAGCAAATTCCTAAAGATTTATTTAACATAATGGCCATTCATTTTATCTTTTGTCTTTATTTATTAGTCTGTTTTTGGAAATAAACTATTATAGATCTCTTAAACATGTTTCACTCGTAATCAATCATGCATAATTTGGGCTTTCTAATAAGTTGATAGGATTTCACGAATGATACATGGCAACAGCAAACCTTACGGGGGCAGGGGTTGTTGGGTTTTTATTTATTTATTTATTTATTTATTTTATTTATTTTATTTATTAAGGAAACTCATACAAGCTACTATTAAGGAAAGCATACAAGCTATTTTCAAATTTACCATATTCCCTAGTAAACTTTAGCAAGAATTTAGTCACCTTCTCTCCCTGCACTTTTTCCTAACCATTCAATAGATTCAAATTAAAGACATTGTAACTTTTTTCTCCATTTGTGAATATCTGATCCTGTTTTTCTATGTATGCTTGCGAGCTATGAAACTGCTCAAACATGCATGTGCACCTTGGTGTTTAAAATTATGCTACTCTCTAGCTTCTTTAAAGAGAGCCAAGGTGGTACAGTGGTTAGAATGCAGTACTGCAAGTTACTTCTGCTGGCTGCTGGCTGCCTGCAATTTGGCAGTTCGAATCTCACTGACTCAAGGTTGACTCAGCCTTCCATCCTTCCGAGGTCGGTAAAAGGAGGACACAGATTGTTGGGGGCAATATGCTGACTCTGTAAACCGTTTAGAGAGGGCTGTAAAGCAGTATATAAGTCTAAGTGCTATTGCTATTAAAGATAAGGCTAAAAATATATTGTTCCTCCTCCCAATTGATACCTGAGGTATGAGTAGAAAACCTCCTATGGCACATTCTCTTCTTGACTTTGGCAGAGTTTTGCAGGTGAGATCCTCCATATCAGATGCTCCCAAGAAAAATTAAACTTCAGCCATGTAATAATATCCAAGACTTTTTAAGTTTACCAGTCACCGTTACTCTTTATTATAACCATTAACAAGCCTTTGGCACAGTTAAGATAGTCTAACTTCATTTTAATCTCCAAACCCATTATATCTGTTACTGTTCTTCATAAGCATTTAGGAGAGGGCTCTCCAACTTTGACAACTTTAAGATTTGTGGAGTCTCAGAATTCCTCTGCCAGCATGTCTGGCTGAGGAATTCTGGGAGTTGGTCTACAAATCTTAGTTGCCAAGATTGGAGAGCCCTGACATAGGACACTGTCAGATGCCAATAGTCCTTCCTCCTCTTAGAGAATTTTTTTTTTATGAGAAACAATTTTTTTTAGCTTCTTTTAGCTGACTAGCACAAAGGATTACTTGTCTATTTGGATATATAAACAGCCAGAGGAAGCTATCATCAAATACAGATTATAGCAAATACATAATCTGACATGAATATTCAGTATTTTTAAAAGTTCTGCAGTTTTGAGTCCCTTTTAATATCCTTTGCTGATAGGGTTACAACATAAACAGTAGCTGCCTATAAAATTAGTTGACTAATTCCTATAGCTTACCTAAGATCAAGCTTTATCCTCAGTTTAAAAAAATAACCTAAGGAAAGTGTACGTCCTTAATTAGCATCAACTTGAAACTTTCCATTCATTCCATCAGACAATAATACCAGTTATCTTTCCTTTGGGAGGCCTAGGTTCAAATCTACCCCCTGGCATGGAAGACCTGGGACTGATCACAAACATTCAGCCCAAACTACCATATTGGGTTGTTCGTGGAAAAATTAGAAGACTTATCTTGAGTTCCTGGGAGAAAGGCAAAACATAAAACTAATGAATAAAGAAGCAAAGTCACGTTGTTTTACAAGTTAATTTTATTGGAAGTGGCAGATCCCTCTTGCTGCTTATTTGAATAGCAATTGTTACTTTTTGAGTATTGGAGTCACTTTTGGGAGCATTCTGGCAATACCATGTGGACTAGCATAAAGTACCTTTTATGAACAGCACAAAGTAGCAGCTTCCTGTTCTCCATTGGTGTATTTTTTTTAATATTGTATGTAAATAATTTGGAGAAATAATGGTAAAGAAATTGGATTCAAATTCATGAGTGTGGCTGAAATACAACTGTCCCAGATATTTCTTAAGAGCATTATGTTCCAGCATAATATCTGAATATTATCAACAGAGCATTTTTCAGGAAGGATAAACAGAACTGGAAGATCCACTTCCACCCACAAATGTAATTATTAGGCAGTAACGTCTTTCTCAAGTCATCCATGGCACTATCAGATGTTACAGAATTAGAAAATGATACTTTAAGACTTCCCACTTCTATTTTTAATACTGCTATAGATCTGCTAACTTCCTACTTAAGAGTTTCAGATTGCTTAGAAAATGGTAGGATACCTCCTAAAACTATTCAGGTCCAACATAGAGTAAACAGTTAAAGAGACAGAACAAAGAACACGTTTCAGGAACGTCACTTGGAATATTCTTCACTGGTTGGCACCACACTTTATTTCAATTTAACAGAAAATTTTAGCCACATTTCACAAACAAAGCTCTAAACGTGTAGAAACTTTGAAAGGACTCTGTTGTTTCTCTTAACTTGTGGGAGTAGTTAATGTATCTCCTCTTTAAATACTTTGCTTGCCAAAATTACTGAATCAGATATGAGTTGACAGTAATGAATACTGTATAGCAGCAAAAGGCCTTGCCACACTACAAGCATTTCTGCTTTGAGCTGTTGTCACTGAAACGTGGCCAAGGGCAGATTACAGCAGCAGACAAGCCTGCCTGACGAAAGGGGCAAGCAGACTGAGGAGGAAAATATCACCTGTATAATTAAACTGAGAAAGTCTAAAGAAGATTCTCTTGAGTAACAGCCGTCTGTTGCTATCTAGCTGACTGGCAAGAGATCATCTATGTGCTTAAGTAAACTTTGCCTCTGGCCAGAGGAGAAACCCACCAGCATCTCCTTCCTTCTTGGAATGTGTTTGTCTAAGAGTTTTGATTTTCCAGCAGTCAGGATTTTGCTTTGAAACAAGGTCTGACCTGAGCAAAATTGGTTATTATTTAAAAACCTCCATGAAATGCATTGTAGAAATTACCCTCCCAGTACTGCAAAGTAGTCCATGATCATTTGCTTTACAAATCCCATCATGGGCGCATGACACATACACACATAAAGGCTCTGAAATGACTGGGAATTCATAGCACAATGTTAACATCCAATAGCAGGTAATAATTCAAGATGCAGTTCTTGTGGAGCTGGTGGGGTGGGGTGGGGTGGGGGAGTCACCCTTTTCATGAGCAATAAAGAGCAACTCATCAGCGTGCTGAAGACAGGTGGTTCCTACTGTGGGAGAACCTGAGGATGAACAAAAGAAATCTGTCAAGCTTATCCACCATATGTTTTTAAGCCAAAAGTGGGTAATATCATAGGCAGGTACATTGCACAATGGGGAATCCATTATTTAGGTGAGTAGTCTTTGTATGTTGTACTTTTTCATATGCTCTGTCCCTCAAAATAGTGGAAAGCTGAAATTCAACGGCAAAGATGGGAGAGCTTTACAGATATTATATACAAGTACTAGTGTATTATGTATACCAGTGGTCCCCAACCTTTCTGGGTGGTGGTGGTGGGGCCGGGGTGAAGGAGATGGTTTCACGTGCACAGCCTAATACCACACATGCACAAATGAAGCTTTGTGCACTTGCCCGCCACTTGCGCAGCACAATTTCCAACAGGCTGCAGACCAAGAGTTGTGGACCACTGATGTATACCATCACCTTTCTTCAAATTCAATAAGAAACAGGTGGAATATTGCTTTGGGCTAAATATTCAAAGTGATGCTTAGCCAAAATTGGTGTGGATTAGTACCAGAATGGATTTTAAGTATCCTGTCCATAGACAGCTCAAAGTTACTCAGTTGTAGAAGCTGACTTATACAGGAAGGAATCCATAATCTATAGCACTTACCTAAATACTGTGGGCACAAACAAAAAGCAGCCTAAATTAGGAATATAGGTAGTTGTTGCTCTTCTTACACTATTATGTTTGATCAGGCTAACGGCTCTTGCTGATTTTACCTTTGCACTCGTTCCACCATATAGGCAATTAGTTTATCTGAGATTCCAGGGCAAGACTCTTCAGCTAAGCTAAAAGCATTTTCAAGTTCTTCCATGGCGCCTACATTCCCTCCGGTCTGCTTGTGCTTGTCTTTCAGCTGCCAATAAAATAAAATCAACACTTTGTTTGGAACAGTCACAATATTGGTTTTAAATTTTCATTTTATGTCAGAGATGATAGTATATACTCCATAATAAGAGTCACAATTGTAATATGTAAGTTTTATTCTCCGCCCATATGTAAAAGGATGTCATATACAGTCCTCAACACTCAACCATTTGTTTAGTGACCATTCATTCGTTTAGTGTTTAGTGACAGGCACTGAAAAGTGACTTATAACTGATTTTCCATACTTAGGACTGCTGTAGCATCCCCATGGTCACATGATCCAAATTCAGATTCTTGGCAACTAGCATGCATTTATGATGACTGCAGGGTCATGTGATCACCTTTTGAGCCTTCTGACAAGCAAAGTCAATGGGGAAGCCATTCATTTAACAACTATGTTACTAACTTAACTGCAGTGATTCACCTAGCAACTGTGGCAAGAAATATCATAAAAGGAGGCAAAACTCACTTAACAACTGTCTTGCTCAATTGTGGCCGTATTTGAGGACTACCTGTACAGGTAGTCCTTGACTTACAGCAGTTCACTTAGTGACCGTTCAAAGTTACAACAGCACTGGAAAAAGTGGCATGACCATTTTCCACTTTATGACCATTATGAACATTCTTTGTTTCATTAAAAATAGCCTGCACATTCCCCACCCATTAAAAAAAAGTTTTTAGTGTGGCTTTTCATTTCTCCAAACAGCACAATCTCTGGAATCTCCTATTTAAGTTTTAGCAGACTTGACATTTACATTTCAGAAAAAAATGTTTGCTCTGCAGCAGCATAAGAATTTTTCCTTAAGAAATTTCTCCATAAGAAATTGAATAGCTTACTACGAAGCAAAAGGAAAAGCAAAAAATATCAGTACAAGAGCAATTTCGGTCTCTAAGCAAAAACCGGTCTGGCTGAACAACTTTCCTCTTCAATTATAGGCATGGCTTATGTACTTTTGTCTTTTGTCCTGAAGATATCCTGACCTAAGCCAGTTACCCTTTGCTTTGTGCCTCCCACGTAATCAGGATGCAAAACAAGGCAAAGCTGAGCCGATTGTGGGAGAAAAGCAGCAATGCATATTACTCCCTCTGGTGGAAGAAAATGCCTTTTGCTAGAAACACACCGCAAAGACACCAGACTGGCACCCAAGAAGCAGTGAACTGATTTCAAACAGATACTGTGAGGCTAGTGCATTGTTACCAACTGCTTATTTTGGTTATGAGTATTTTTGGCTTGCAAGAAGTAATCTGCACTGAATTGAGTACGTCATAACCAGAAGGACCCTGCAGTCTATCTGCATGCTATACTGATATCTGTTAACTTTTTTGGCATTGTGAATCGCCATAAATACTTGCTATTTGAATATAAAAATGACACCACCACCACCCCCAAAAAAAAGAAACTGCATGACTCAATAGTACAGGTAAAAACTACTTAGAAGCCTTTGTGAATATTGGATTTAGACATCTGTGTAGAACCTGTACCTCATTTTTCCTTTCAAAAGGATCTCTTGCTTTTCAGATTTCTATCCATTTCAGAGATCATCACCTAGTTATCTAAACCCCTAGCAAAGAAGTTTACAGAAATTGCTGAGAATGTGCCAGAGACTCACCTCTCTGAAGACAGGACGGACGAGAGTAGAGAGACACTGGGACCGGGGCTGCCTCTTGATGGGTTCACAAGCCTGGAAAGAGAAAAACTAAGGTTGCCAGCTAATGTTTCCCTAAGTGAGACCTCCAGTTATCAGAACAAGAATATTCAAGAACTGGTTCATACATTATGCCATGCCAGGGTTTGCTTTAATCGTTGTGGCTACATCCTGTTACATCAAAATGAGCATCTTTATGGCTAATGTAATGTACAAACCTAGTCTGAATGTTTTTGGATTAAATGTTCCATAATCCATAGCCATTTGGACCGATGGGGGTTGAAATCTGAAGTGCATTATGTTGCCTAAGGTAAAGATTCCCCTCACACATACTGTATGTGCTGGTCGTTCCCGACTCTAGGGGATAGTGCTCATCTCCGTTTCAAAGCCAAAGAGCCAGTGCTGTCGGAAGACGTCTCAGTGGTCATGTCGCCAGCATGACTAAACATCGAAGGTGCATGGAGTGCTGTTACCTTCCCACCAAAGGTAGTCCCTATTTTTCTACTTGCATTTTTACGTGATTTCGAACTGCTAGGTTGGCAGAACCTGGGACAAGTAATGGGAGCTCACTCCATTATGCGGCACTAGGGATTCAAACCGCCAAACTGCCGACCTTTCTGATCAACAAGCTCAGTGTCTTAGCTACTGAGCCACTGCGTCCCTAGGTTGCCTATCACTATCTATGTTTGCTCTGTCCACAAAAATGCAGCGTATTACAAAGCATCATGAACCTATATTGTTTTGAAAGAAACAAATATCATTAACTGCTTTCTATTTTTCCCTACAGCAGTCCCACTCTGATTCCAGAAAGAGCCTAGGGCTGGAATGACTTCCTATCTGCCATTTGTATCTGGTGCTAATGCTTAAAAAAAAGAAAAAAAGAAAAAAAAGCAGCCAAAGCAAATGTTTTAATACTGTTGTCTCAGTAGAGAGAAACATTAAAGTTCCCCCAGAGCTTCTATCAAAGGTTTGGTTCTTCTAGACTGCAATCAATACCAAACTGACCTTTTGAGACCCAGGATGAGATATTCCTTTATGCAATTTGTTCAGGGAACTGGGCCGAATAGTAGGAGGAAAAGTCCAGATGGGCCCTTGATCCCTCTCATCTGCATCTCCATCACTAGGAAACAAAATAAAACCATTTCCATTCAAAAAATATGTCGAACTGGAAAAATTACATTACAGATCAAACATTAGAAAAGAGTTTCCCCAACTGCTCCTACGCCCTCACAATTGGTGTAGTGCCGTGATGGCGAACCTATGGCAAGCGTGCCACAGGTGGTACGGCGGAGCCATTTCTGAGGGCACGTGAGATGTTGCCCTGTCAGCTCCAGCACACATGCACACGCTGGCCAGCTGATTTTCAGCCTTGATTTTCAGCAGTGTTTCAGCAGCTTCAGGAAAACCTCCAGAGAGAAAAAAATGGACTTACCGGGCCCACCGGAAAGTTGGAAAATGGGCTGATTCCACCCTCCGGAGGGCCTCTGGGAGGGGGGTGTTTTCACCTTCCCCAGGCTCCAAGAAAGTTGTGTGTGTATGTGTGGGGGAACAGGGCGGGGTGTCATGCATGCATGCACAGGGAGCATGGCATGGGGGGATTAAATTATGGGGGTGGACACCCGAGTGTGTGCAATATTGCGCAAGCGCGTGCTTTTGGCACCCGAGGCAAAAAAGGTTCGCCATCACTGGTGTAGTGTATCAGGGGGCTAATATTTGATGTGATATCACATGCACCAATCTTTATGGTAGGTCCCCAGCATGGAACCAAAGTATTCATGTATTCCATTGGTATACATTTTTTTAAACGGAAGCATCTAGCATTAAAATAACATCCATCGTTCCTTACCCAGCCACACCCAAAAAGCCACATCGATTATACCCATATTAAGATCTACAAAATATTATTTTCCGCGAAGCAAATTTTGTACTGTTCAGATTCCTCTTGGTAGCACCTGACTGTGAGTTATTTTTATCTGGGAGTGGAGCAGGAGAGAGGGAATATACATACATGTCAGAGTCATCTGAGCTGGAGTCCTCACCATGCCCCTCTGATTTCCACCGTTTGTACCGGTCAATGAGTTCCATGAGAAACGATGTTTTCTTTGTGTAACGTGTAATAAATTTGTGCTTTAGCAATTCCTTTGCAGTGGGCCTCTGTGCAAAAACCAAAACAAAACCCAAGAAGTTTCAGCTAGCAGAAGCCTAAATAAGAAGGTGGACATCACTTTTGGCTTTCTGAAGAGCATTTTGGTTTAGGAAACAACTCGGGCAGACTCACTTTTAATTAATCTTACATCCACACTTCCTCCAGAAGATCAGAGCAGTGTACGTAACATTTTTCCATCAACAATGTTGTAAAGTAGATTGGGCTGAAAAGCTGATAGCATAACTGGCCCAAAGTTACCACAATTTTCTGTGGAGGATAAACCAGAACTCCAGTCTCCTCTAGTTCCTTAGCTCCAAAGATCAAAGGATCACATTCTTTTAATAGAATGTGCCAGATAGATGATATTTGCCAGATATTCTGCTGCAGTACTCTGTAGGCCATTCTTTCTCAACCTTGGCAACTTGAAGATGTCTGGACTTTAACTCCCAGAATTCCCCAGCCAGCGAATCCTGGCTGGGGAATTCTGGGAGTTGAAGTCCGGACATCTTCAAGTTACCAAGGTTGAGAAACACTGCTTTAGGCTCTGCTTACAAAGACAAGCAAAAAGAAAAAGCCACTTACAAATCTCGGGTCCTTGTTAAGGCAGGCTTCCACAAATTCCTTAAAGGGCTTACTGTGGTGCCCTTCTAATGTTGGAGGGTTGTTCTTGGGAATCAGGAAGAGAACCCTCATTGGATGCAGGTCAGAATTTGGAGGCTCTCCTTTTGCCAGTTCAATAGCAGTGATGCCAAGGGACCAAATATCTGCCTGGAAAAAAACACAAAATGATACAAACTCAGAATAGCCCATCTTAATTTGCCTATGGAAGCCAACATTGTGTGGTCATAGGCTTTCATTCCCATTTCCAGAATACAATAGTTCAATTCACCTTCCATAATAATCCTCTGAATTTGAATTTGAATTTATTCGCATTGATATACCGCCCTATCTCCCTTGTGGGACTCAGGGCGGGACTCTGTGTGTGTGTTTGTATATGTGAGTAAGAGCAAAGTGCTGTGGCAGAGCTAGCAGCAGATTTGGACAGTGAAGAGGTTGGGAAGGAACATGGGCCAGTCCTGGAGTCTGGGAAAGGCTCTGATGAGGGGCTCTGTGTTCGAGGCAGAGAGGGGGCCAGAGTCGTAAGCCAGTTAGCAGCTGCCTTGAGAGTCGGACATCAGTGAGGCAGATGAACAGGTGAGTCTGCTCCCAGTGTGCACATGCACAGAGTTGCCAGACGAAGGGAACAGCTAAAGAACAGGGGTCAACTTGGGAGTAAGGCCACAGGTGGACAATGGATGGCCCCTCCCAGAGGACACAAAAGAAGAGTGAAAGGGAAGTGGAGTTTGCAGGAGACAATTAGTTTGCTTAATTGGTTTGTGATTCTCCAAGACTCTTTGCCAAGTTTTGCAGATATCAGCCTGGCAGCTCTCCAAGCCAGATAAGGGCTGTAAATCATCCCTTGCAAGACTTTGCTGTATGTAAATGAGCAGAATTCACAGTAAATTAATAAAAGTTTTTTTTTGTCGAGACCAGGAGTTTGTCTGCTCTTAGGAAGCCAAGGTCAGAACACAAAACTCTGTTAATATGCTGAAACATTACTGTGGGCAAAGGATGTGGATATAACATACTGTAAACCTTTTATTTTTTCTACAGGGCAATTCCCTGATGAGGTAATACATTGACAGTCTTTTTACTTCTAGTTGCTCCTCTCAGCTCACCTTGAAGTCATAGGCTGACTGCTTGATGACTTCGGGGGCCATCCAAAAAGGAGTCCCAACAAAGGTGTTTCTCTTGATTTGAGTGTCTGTCAGTTGGCCAGCAACACCAAAGTCAGCTAGTTTCACATCCCCTTGCTCCGAAAGTAACACATTGGCAGCTGTTTATACAAAAAGTTATACAAATAACTTAAAGGGGGTGGGTGGAAAGATAGTAACTTTTGAAGGTTTGGTATACAGTTTTCAGTTAATTTTCAAGACAGAGAAGAAGACAAATAGTTATTTAAAGAACTGTAGCAAGAAAACAGAAATTTGGTTCAGCCCTTGTCTATTTCTCAGTCCACTTTCTTAGATGTTCAGAAATAGAACCATTGGATATTATAATTGTCCTATCTGAAACATTTAATTCTGTTTTTCATTCTTTGTCCTTTCCATGTTTTATATCTTTTCTTTTTATATTCTATTGGAAAAGCTATTGTAATTATCCTAAATGTACCCTATATTCTGGTTTAAAAAAATCTCTGTTGAGAAATATTATACTGAATCAGGGGTGGGGTTCACTTACCTTCCCTACCGGTTCACAAATATGAGCAGGCACACATGTGCACAGCCTTCCGTGCATGTGCTTTGGCTAAAAAAGGTGCCTAAACAGGATGCCATACAGCTGGGGCGGGGGGGGGGGGGGGGCAGCTGCACTTTCCGCTACCGGTTTGGGGGAACCGGTCTGAACCAGCAGAATATCACTTCTGTACTGAATTTAATTTGAAAGTAACTGCAGTTTATACACACAACATAAATTTCTTCAAAAACTGTCCTTTTATGAAAGGGAGTCAATTGTTTCTATAGTATTCTTAACTATAGCAAATGGATTCAAAATTGTAATAACGTTTATAGCTAGATTTTTCTTCCTAGGATATTAGTGCAAACAAACAGCAAACATTGATTCACTGATCTCAGTAAAGAACTGCCAGGAATGAACACAATGTGTAGTCGGTGCGCCTTACCTTTGATGTCTCTGTGGATTTTCCTCTCACAGTGAAGGTAGTCCAGACCTTTCAGAATTTCTCGCAGAATTGTGGCAATGTAGGTCTCTTCCAAGGGACCAGGCTTGAGCTGAAAGACAAGGGCAGAAATATGTCCATGAAATATATAAAATGACTTTGACTACAAATATTTTTCAAAACATGAATCAGTGCAATGCCCCTCTAGCCACCAGCTCATAAGGAGAAGCCCCAAATTGCACACCAACTTTGTCAAGGAAAGTGTATCCGCATCAAGTATCAAAGATGAATATCACCAGATTCTAGGTAGCCAAAAACCCAAAGCCACTCCTTGTTAGGATTGAATTGGAGCTTATTCTTACGCATTCAGACCCTCAGAACCTCCAAGCACTGGGTCAGCATCTCAACAGCATCTAACCTGACCAGCTAGATTGGAGATGTATAAGTATTGTCAGCATACTGATGATAGCACACTCTATGAGCACAAGTGATCTTGCACGGCAATTTAAGGCAGATATTAAAAGGAGGGGCGAAAACCCTGAACCCCAAGATATCATATATTGTAGGAATCTAGGTTGGACCCCTCCCCTCAAAATTGGAAATGGCTATGAGAGGAAGAGGAGAAGTACTACAAAACAGTATTTCCAATTCCCAATCCTTGAAGCCAGTCCAGAAGTATACCATGGTTGATACTGAAAGCTGCCAAGTGATCCAGAAGAGTCAGGACAGTTATACCATTTCCATCCCAAACCCCCCAGAGGTCACTCACAAGTGGGATCAATGTGCCTCAATGCTACCTTGGCCTAAACCTAGACTGAAAAGGATCCACATAATCCACTTTATCTAAAGCCAGAATATCAAATCTGTTGACTGAGTGGAGCCAAATACCAGTTGGGTTAGTTAGATGGTTATAACTGATTATACGAAATCTTGAGCGGCTCCTAGGATAGTAAATTCTGGTAACGTAATAAACAAAACAACGAAGATACTTACTAGATCCAGAGCTGAACCACCTCCCAAATACTCCATGATTATCCACAATTTGGTGCCCTGTAGATTAACCCAAGTAGATGTGACAATAGTATTATCACAATGTTTCATTAAATCCATCTACTTTCTTATTAGAAATATTACCACTCAAAACAGGCTGCCCTTCATCTCTTATATAGTTTCTTAATACCAGAATAAAATCTAGCTGCCTCAATGACTTTTGTAACACATACATGGTGATATTTTTTATAGTTTACAAAATTATATAAACATTACCTGTTTCATACAAGAATGTTAGCATAAGAAAATACAAGGACACCTTTATCTTTGCTGCACAAAATTATCATAGCAGTCCTTCAGGCAAAAGATTAGCATTTCAGAAGCAAAGTTCACCCACCATAATCAAGCACTTTTAATTTACAAATGACAACATTTTTACAAACTCAGTAAAATTATTAAGAAAGTCTAATTTAGAATCAGTAAATTTAGGGAGGGACTACTGTATGTATTACTTATTCACTCCATTGATTGCTTAGACTGAATTTCATTCAAATTATTAGTTCTCTGGAAGATTAAATATTGATCATGAGTATTTTTATTTCCATAATAATAGAGAAAGGACTTTGAAGGAAAGTCTTCCCCTGTTCACTGACATTTATCCACATGTACCAGTGTCTTTACCATAAGATTTTGTGCTGCGATTTGAAATATAAACAATTCTTGGGAAAAAACAGAGGGCTTGTCTTAAAAAAGAAGCCATTTTAGTGTGCTCGAAGACAGAAAGGCTTGTACAGTGGTTGGTTTTTGTTTCCCTTTCCTTCAGTTTTATAGATAAATTCAAAATTATCAGCTTGCAATAAAAGCATTGCAATCCAGATTACTTTTCTAGCTTCAGTTACCTTCAAGTAGGAGCCATAGTATCGGGTGATATATGGACTATCACACTGACTGAGAACCGTTATCTCCTGCTGTATATCTTCAATTTCATCCTCTGCCTCTTCCAAGTCAATTATTTTGATAGCGACTACCTCCTTGGTACGGTTGTCAATTCCTTTGTATACTTCCCCAAATGATCCTTTACCAATCCTCTCCAGCTTAGTGAACAGTTCCTCTGGATCAACCCGAGAGTGCTAAATTGGATAAAAAAAACATTGAGGAAATGCAGAAGATAAGAGGTGAGAGGGAAAGAAAACACATTAAGACAAACTATTCAGAACTCTAAAACAGAGAAATACAAAGGGTAGTTATTCTTATTAACTAGTATAACAATTCTAAGTAGACCATCCATAGGAGAGCTCACCATAGTACAGTGACCATAGTGGCTCCCTATTAGAACAGGAAAAGAATATATGTGACCATCTATGAATACCAAAAACTAATTCGAGTACATGGAATTCCAAAGTATAAACTAGACTGGGAAGTTGAAAACTATCGTGAAAAAAGGCAAGCATAGTGGGACTATGAAGTCATCAGTTCAACTCAGAATCTTTATTCCTCTTTTTTTTTTTTCAAAATAAGGCAGTGAGCCAATTCATACATAGTGATAAAAGCATGAATTTGGAATTGCAATGAACTAGTCCAAACCAAGCAAGCCAGGTTACTTAGTATGATGTGTGAACCAGTAATGTGATTAATTCAGAAGACTGGCTTAGCAGAATGCCAATGAATCAGGTAAGACTATCTAATACATGCATTTAAAAAGACAGCAGTAAGCGGACCAACCAAATGTAAGATTTAGGTAAAAGATTAAGTATGGATTTAGAAACTGAACTGGTAAATCAGTGTTAAGTTTGGAAATAAAGGTGGTATCAATACAAATCTCTCAAGAGTAACTCCCTATATTTTTCTAAGGTCAACTTGTTCAACATTGATTTACTTTTTTACTACATAATGTTCCTAAAGGGGTAAAAATAATACTATGTAAGAAAACCATCTGGAAATAGAGCCATAGCAACTGGATTTTTCTTTTTGAAACATTTCATCACTTATTCAATAGTTTCTTCAGTCTGAGCTCAACTCTACTTGAATGACTGAGAATCTTCAATGACATATGTAAGATGAGTATCTGGCTGTAAATATCTGAATATTGTTCAGATAGAATTCCTTAGAATTTCAGAGTTCTATTCGTATTGGAGCTATTTAGATGAGATTATATTAATTTAACATCCTAGAAAGAGAGAGCCTTTCATGGTTTCCTTTGTAAATCACAGACCACCACTGTGAATAGCAAACTATACAATCATTACATATAACATGAAAATTAATAGAGGTAAAAGGAGATATCTATTCTGCCTTTATTATTTTTATAAACAACTCAAGGCAGCAAATATACCTAATACTCCTTCCTCCTCCTATTTTCCCACCACAACAATTCTGTGAGGTTAAGTTAAGCTGAGAGAGAGAGTGACTGGCCCAAAGTTCTCCACTTTGCATGCCTGACATGGGATTAGATCTCAGTTTCCTGGTTTATATTGTGGTTAACCTCTAGACCCAAGTGGCATTTGTTAATACATCAGGTTTTTTGTGATGCAGTCTTGGATAAATGTCTCTCCTATACTGGAGATTAATTGCTCTTGTATATCATCAAATTAGCTGTAACCTTTTATCAAAGTTTATTCCACCTTGAAAATTAATTATAAAGGCTTGAAGTAGGGAAGAACACTTGAAATTGTTCATTTCTATTCTGAGTGATTTTGAAAGGTCAATTTTAGATGTTATCCAAAAACGCAGTGTGCAAGATGTACTATAAAAGAATATCAGCTTACAACATTCTTATGAGTTGAAATATTTATTGAAGTAAAGTAGTTAATGGAGTTATGTTTGTGAAAATAAGTTTAAATGCTGCAGAATTCAATTTTAATGTTCATATTTTAACAAGATGTCCTGAGCTATTTTCATCTGATCTTTTCCAGTAACAGTGTGAACATCATAAAAATAAGATATTTAATAGCCCATGAACATTTCTTGCAGGCTGACCAACATCAAAAGAATTGGTGCATTCTGTGCCTATTTTGTGAGAGAACCTCATTCCAGAAATGGCTATTCTATACAGGCAGTAGAAAGCACACTAATATGGAATATGGATGGCTGAGTATCAATTATTTTCCTGAGAATTGTCAATAGACTACATTATTAAAATAGTAATAATAATTCATAGCTATCCATAATTATTATGAATTAATGCACGTTCGAAGATTAAACCATCAAACTTTTATATATATGCTGATGCTGTAGTTATCCTATCACAGTGCCTGCAGGCTGTGAGGGTTTGGATGGAGAACTGGCTTCAGCTGACCCCTTGTAAGACCAAATGCAGCTATGGAGATGTAAACATCTGAGTGTTTATCATCTTTAGTTCTGGATGGAGTTGATTACCCAGAAAGAGTTGGTGCACAATCTGAGGATTCTCCTAAACTCCTGATTCCTTCTCAAAGAGCAGGTGGCAGTCATGGCTAGGAGAGCCTTTGTGCAACTTCAAGTTGTGTACAAGTTGCGCCTTTTTCTGGATTGTGAGGCCCTGCACACAGTCATTCATATCCTGGTCATTCTACTGGTTGGTTTATTGCAATGTACTCTATATGGAGCAATCCTTGAAGAGTATTCAGAAGTTACAACTGGTATAGATGTGGCACTAACAGTTCTGGAGGGCCCACAGCTGGCACTTGTGACACTGCTGTTACTTTTTCCCCCATTTTTATTTTATTATATAAAATACAAAGAAGAAGAAAAATATGAAATTAAGGGAAGGAAAGGGAGTGGGGAAAAGGGGATGTGAGATACAAGGAGAAAGAGAAAAAGCAAGCAAAGTGGGCATTGACTTCTAATTTTTTTTAGCACAGTATAAGATAAACACACTCCAATCTCAACTTTTTGCTTTTACATATTAATATATAACTAGCCATTCCTATGAAATCAGATCTTTCTAATCAACAAAACCAATGTCAAATTATTTTTTTCTTCCCAAGGACAAATTACAAAAGTGATATCCAAAAAATGAACACATTTTCCTCTTTGAATAAAATAATCAATTTAACCATTCCTGCTTTATCTTCCTTGCTATGGAAATAATGCATATTTCTATTTGCACCTACTAATCTTTGTGAACTGTCACCATTTTTATTTATAAAATTTATTGTATCCTTTCAAATTCATTGACCCTACAGCTTGGTGTTACGTAAGCTGCACTAGTTGCCAGTTTGTTTCTGAATCCAATTAAAGGTGTTGGTTATTCCTATAAAGCCCCTTACGGAATGGCGGTAGGATATCTGAGGAATCATTTCACCCTGAAAGGACTAACCTGCCCCTCCTGTCTAGTGGGAAGGTCCTAATTTAGATCCTGTATGTCAAAGAGTTTAGGCTTGTGGGATTCAGGAATAGACCCTTTTCTGTTGTGGTCCCCAACCTCTGGAATATTCTTCCACTGGAAGTGAGGGGTCCACTCACACAGTTCTTATCTTCCAGAAGAGTTTGAAAACTTCACTCACCCATTTGGCCTGGGTATCTGGTAGGGGCGTGGATGATAGGTAGAGAAGACCCAGACTGCCCATTGCCTTGGTTTTCACCTTTTCTATTTACTTCCTTTAATTTTAATTAATTTGTAGGACTTTTTTTATCACAGCCCTCCAGATTTATTGTATCAGTAAGATGGGCAGGATTTAAAAAATTATATGTATGTATGTAATGCAATTTGTATACTTAAGATGCAAGGAAACTCCTCTAAATTAAAGCTCCTCTAAACTAAAACTAAAGCTGCAGATGTTTTTCTAAAACCAAAATAATAGGAAGTGTACAAGTATTCAAGTTCAGAACAACAAGATTAGAAATGCTCTCCAACTCTTTGACAGGGAACAAGATACAAGTAACTTTTCATACAATGACACAAAATCCATTCATACACTCAAAAAGTAAGCCTCACACTTGATTTCTGCGTTCAACTATCAATTATCAGCAAATATACATTAGAAATATAAATCAAATATATGAAAAGAAATATAAAAAGAAAAATGTATGCAGGGTGGTGGCAGAGAAGAAGATAGAAAATCAGCTAATCCCTCATAAATTTAGGGTCAATTGTGAAAAACTGGAACATATAAAGATATACACACCATAATGCCATCTAGCAAAATGTTAGGATAAAGTATCCAGGAAAAATGGCTTGGTTCACATAACATGGTAAACTGGATCATGAAAACTGATGCCACCTTGGACTTTTGCAACAATGAATGTCAGAATGTAATGTACAGTGGCCACATGCAGAAATTTGTTTTGATATTTCAATTTCAGCTAAACTGATTGAGAAATAGCCTCAAGTTCTCACTCACCTGATTGGCAAATTCCCTCAGATGAGCCATGACTGAAGACTGGCACCACACCCATATACCAGTTCTTGCACAGCAATAAAAAATATGTTACCTTCTATTGATCATTTAGCTACAAACAGAAGGAAAAAAAGTGCAGCCAATTAATGTGGTATGACAGAGACATGCTCACATTTTAACAGACTCGGGAACAATAACAATTTCAACAAGGAGGGGCTACCTCGAATACCTGAATCATCTCAGAATAGGCAACTCAGAACCTGTTATTCTGTTCGTCTATCAATTCACAAGTGTGCAAGGAGTTGGGAAAAGTTCAACTCTACCCAGATATACTACCTTGGAAAAGCATTGGGGTAAACACCTTCTTGTTTAATAAATAAGAAGGAAGCTCTCTTTCTTGGTAAACAGTATGATAAAGCACAGATTTAACAGCACGGGGACAACTTTGTCATCAGGATTTCATCTTAAAGCACAGTATGAAGTTTAACTTCAGGATTAAGCCCAGTATGAATTATTTCTGATTCCATTTGCTCTTCTGAGTGTTGAGATACCAATTATGTTGGATAATGGGAACGTTAGTCCAAGAGATACAGAAGAAAGCAGATCCGGGGATGGTTAATTACAGAAAGCCAAACCAAACCGTAGAGATACATAGTCCACTTTTCCAGCGCGGGACAAAACGACCCCTCTTATTCCCCCGTCCAGGTCTATTAAGCACGACAGGGCTGCACAAAGGGGAACCTTAGGGTGGACTGCAACGAGACACCAAAAAAAAAACGCCTTTCCTACCACCTGTGTTTTAAAAAAAAGCCCAGCGGGGTGGAGGTTAATTCGGAGCAGACCCCCGGTGGGTGATCTCCACCAGGTATTACCAGATGTGCAGCCAAGCTCGAGATGGATAAAGGCCAAAATCACCCCTGCCCTACGGCTGCCCCCAGAGAGAAAAGCTGCTAGATACGCCTTGCCATGGCAACGGCTGCAGCGGCCAGCCCTGCTCCCAGGCAACTTGCCCCGCCTCTGTCACCGGGCGTGCCCGAAGCCCTCTTCGCCTCACCTGCATCCCGAGGGTCCCTCCAGCCCAGCTGCCCCATTGTAGCTTAGCGCGCGCCAATCCAGCCTAGCGGACTCGGGGATAGTAACTGCAGGGGAGGCAGGGAGCGAAACGAAAAACAAACATGCGCAGGAATCCGCCTCGCCGCGGAGTCTACTGGGAAGGCTAGTTTTTGGGCCAGGGGACTTGCTAGAAAAAGGTAGGAACGGAGACTGCAATGACTATGATACATTTCAGGAGGGGCAGGGCAGGAAACTCGGAAAGCGAGGATTTCTGGGAAGGGTAGTTTGTCAGGCTTCGTTTTCAGGAAGGAAGGAAGGAAAAGTTCCGACTTTTTGCGAAGCTTTGATTCCTTCTGGTGGTGGAAGTGAGCAGTACGATTTTTGCATAAAGCAAAATGTCACACCAACTGCCCTGCTAAGTCAATGTTTAGCATCACTTTAAGCAGGAACAGAATGTTCCCAAAACAGCTAAAATAACGTTTTATTTTTATTGTAAAAATCCCATCTGATCTCTTTCAAAGCAAAGCAATCATTTCAGTGTGATTATTTACATTTTTATTTTATTTTTATCCATTTTTTAAATATTTCATTGACTTATGCAGAAACATATTTCAAGCAAGTTGTAGAACTATACTAATTAGATGATTAATAAGATGTTAGAAAAACTATACAACATTGGAGCAAGAGGAGTGTGACTTAGCTCCAAATAACTGTTAGGAATTGCACAGTAATAGATGAAGATGATTGATCACTATCATCTAAGACAGTGGTTCTCAACCTTCCCAATGCCGCCACCCTTTAATACAGTTCCTCATGTTGTGATTACCCCCAACCATAAACTTGGTGTCTTGGTTCCTAAGACCATTGAAAATATGTGTTTTCCGATGGTCTTAGGCAACCCCTGTGAAAGTGTTGTTCGACCCCCAAGAGGGTCCTAACCCACAGGTTGAGAACCACTGATTTAAGAGATATATTATTATTACAGGACTCAGATCATGATGACTTAGTTTATGCATTCTAAAATCACTTTTAGAATATTCATTGGAAAGATAGCTTTGTTTCATTGATGCCAACGCAATTTAATACAATGCAACATGCAAATATTGGTTACAAAATAAGAGCATTGATAGAAAAACTTTAAACAGTTGTTATCTAAAAGTCTTGCTCTTTGGAAGTTTGGAAATATTTGAAAAATAAACAGTTCAATTCAAACAGATTTAAACATATCATTCCAACATATTTGCTTGAAAGTTGTATTCTTAATTAAATTTACAGGTTGTACTTTGAAAGATACTTGAGAGTCTACTGTCACAGTATATAGCTGGTTTTTAATACAGAGATTTCCATAGTAAATAGTTAGAACTTAGTATGTTGTATTTGCATGAACTAAACTGAATTGTCTAACCAGCAATTTAAGAGTGTTAGTAAGCAATTTAATTACACACGCTAAAGTCTAGCCTCAAAAGATAAAGCTCGGTTTGGGTTAAATAAATTTTAATGGGCGGTATAACTGCTTTGGCCGGTCTTGCTAGTTCTCAATTCACAGCAGAATGGGGTGGTGTCAGATTTTTCAGGTGAAAGGTAGCAACCGAATAAACATTCCAAGGGGCTCAAACTTATGTTAATCTATTTAGATAACAATATTATTCTATTTTATTTAATCCCACTTATTTCCTGTCTATTCATAGTTTCTGCAACTGCTTTAAAAGTTACCTTAACCTTGCTTTTGAATCTGAAGTTAAAATATAAACTAGGTTTAGCGTAACATGACTATTAGCTGTATGGAGTACAAATTACATTTCTGAAATAAATCTTTTCTTAGATGTAGACACTCTACTTCAGTATAAAATTTATTTCTGGAAATAATCATTTGATTTCTAGTCTTTTTTTGATTCCACCCATTCCTTCTAGCTATCCACTCCAGGTTTACACCAGGCTATGTACGATATGTTGACTTTCTACCAGATGAAATTGGTCATGCAGAGGTGTGAATTAGAGGAAAAAGTGACCTGCCAAAAAGGAATTAATGTGGACATCCTTTTGGTAGACAATTTGCTTGCGATTCTTGATAGACTCTTTAATTTATACTACTATTAGAACAGGATGGTATAGCATCCTACCAAATGGGTTTACAAGAGCTACATTCAAAGCACAAGGAAGACAGCATTTTAATTTCCACTCTTCTGGAAAATGCTGTAGGTATTGATAAGTAATTTGAATAGCCCTTTTTATATTGTGTTTACCAGCCAATATTTTATATTACAGCTTTCATTTATGCATCATTAACATAAACATCTACTACTTGCTACTACTTTTCAATGACTAAAGAGTATGTTTTGTCTATGGGTGATGATCATTCCTAGTAATAGTTTGGATTCTGTAGTTTGAAAAATGTGGGATCAAGCATTTGCTCTTTGCTTTTGCAGTCCAATGATACTCAGGAGTCCTTGAACTAATTTTCATTCTGCTAAATATTTTCAGATACATATTCTTGTGATGCAGCCTTTCTCTCATCTCCAACTCATCATGGACACAACCTAAATTCATCCTTAGCTTTTCCAGTTTTAAAGTAGTGTTTTCTGTATTCTCCTGACAAAAGTCTTGGCATAAATCAGTCAATGATGCTTCATTCATTATCTTGGTGTTAATGTGAAAAAAGCAGCATGCTAGTAGGTTGAATTCCCATTAGTGGATTGAAGCTATTATATTATAGACAAACTCTCTACCTCCAATAATTGACCTTTGACTTCCACAGTCTTTTTGGCTTGAGTTCAAGCAGATGCTGAATACCTGATTTCTATGGAGGGATCTGCCTGTACAATACCTGGCCCATGGTTTACAAAGTACCATTCAAGTCTTTTGGAAGACAATTTGATCTGTTATTAAACACATGTTCAGTGATATTTCAAAAGAATAGTAGATCTGTTTGTAAAAACAAGCGTACTGGTTGATTTAAACTGGGAAAGAGAAGAATTGCTTGTTTTGTCTCAATCAATGATTATTGTGATTATTACTTCTGCTAACAAAAGATTTTATGTTCATGCTTTTTATTGTTTACATTACTTGGGAAGGAAGCTGCCATTTTGTGTACTCCCAGGCCATTTTGTATGTCCCAGAGGATAAACATCTAGCTGCTGCTGACCATAACCACTGCCCTTCCCTTGCAGCACTTATTAGGTGGGATATTTGATGAGAATTCTGCCTGTTTGTCTTGTTAATTGGATGAAAGGTTGATCTAAACCCCAAATAACCCAGCTGGCAGGTTAATGAACCTGGGAAAGGATGCGAAATGCAGCCTTTCAGTGCACTGAAATACCATGGAAGCCCAACCCATTTCCTCTCACACCCCTCTTTCATCCACCAACCTGACAATTTATTTTTGGACAAACTGAAAGTATCTCTGTGCCTGGTTGAATCTAATTTGAATCCCTGTGCAATCTCCTACATTTCATGCTAACACTGTGATTAAATAAGAGACTGATTTGTTTTAATACTAAAAATATCTGTGATAGATCTATAAACAGAAGAAAGTGCACCCAGTATAATACAATTTACTCCCAAGCGAGTGGTTTTCAATTGTCATCATTTACATTTTTAGCACATTTTTCCTAAAACAATTCATCAATCAGCAGGCAAAATTATTTGGATAATTCTCCATAATTTGAAACACAAGGGAACACTTTTATATAGATTCATGTATTGTATAAATACTTGTTTATTCTCTGGAGCATTCTGGACCCTACGCTAGAACCATCCCTTCTTGGTACTCTCTTTATGTACCTTCCTTTATAAGCTGAGTTGGAGAAACTTGTCCTATTCTCTCTGGGGAACAATTGGGACTATATTACAGAAAATTCTCTCTGTAGCTGATTTGAAAGTGCTGAATGACTATTCTAGATCTTCCCCAATCTAGAATCTGTCAAATGTGTTGGACTATCTCCTCTTAGCTATGGACATTACAGCATTTGAAACCCATGTCCAGAAGCATCAGGTTGAGAAAAGTGCAAGACTTTGTTTTTGGATTTCCTATCCACATTGACTCACATTGACGTCATTTATTGATGGTTATTGTTGCAAGCTCAAGATGCCTTGTGGTTATAACCAGGAAACCAACATGCCTTTAACATAAAAAGTATATCATAGATACAGGTTGGTTTAATCAACTTATTCAGCCATGGTGTAGAGTTTACTATTATAATTATTATTGAGGGTTTTTACTTTGGGATTAATGTATAGTATTGATTCCAACATTGTGAGTTACTGTATCTTATGCAGTGGTGAAATTCATTTTTTTTTACTACCAGTTCTGTGGGTGTGGGTTGGTGGGCGTGGCAGGGGACACATACTGCAAAATCTCCATTCCCACACCATTCTGGGGCCAGCGAGAGGTGGTAATTGTCGGTTCTCTGAATTACTCAAAATTTCTGCTACCAGTTCTCCAGAATCTGTCAGAATCTGCCGAATTTCACCCCTGATCTTATGGTTTTGAATGTGTGCAAAACCAATAAACTTCAGCTTAATGTGTTATGGGGAAACTGATTTGTTTTGTGTGTATTGGAGCTGGTTTGAACAAAATGGTTATTTATTAATAACTTAGCCATTGTTTTCTCCAGTTTTCTACATTTATGTAAGGCCACAAGCTGTACACTATGATATGGTACTCTGTCAGTTTCTGGTTCACTGATAGTCACTGTCTCTTATCTCATGGGAAGTCATTATTTTAAATTGACCCTTGAATGAAGTACCAATTCTCTACTATGCTAAGTACTTCTCAGCATTTTTGCTATTTTTATTCTGGATCCTGATTGCTCCTTGGTTCTAGCCATCTGTTCCAGGCCATTGCTCAGGATCCATGAGACAAATTGAAGGATCAATTTTTCATCTTTCAGACTCCAGATATGAAGTCCAGTGTTCTAAATTCTAGGGAGTGTAAAAATGACTTCACAGGTTGTTATAGCAACTCATTAAATTTCCACACTCTATATCATAATGTTTCTCTCTTGGACTGAACCTCTCATCTCATCTAACAGAAATTAAAACAACCCATTTTGTTAAAGATACTACAGATGAGACATTGTTCATAATTTGTGTATCTGACAAATTTTATTTCATAGCTCCCATCCCACCCCATGCTGAGACATAATTTTTGTAATCACATCATTTGATAGATTATAATAGAATGCACATACACACATACTTTTCTATGAGAGCCAGATGATGCAGTGGTTAAAGGCATTAAGCTAGAAACTGATAGACCATGAGTTAAGTCCTGATTAAGCACAAAACCAGCTGTGTGACCTTGGACCAGTCATTCTCTCTCCACTCTGAGAAAGAAGCAATGGCAAACTACATCTGAAAAAAATTCCCAAGAAAATTGTACAGACTAGTCCAGGCAGTCCCCAGGTGTCAAATATTGATTTGAAGGGGTGTGTGTAGGTGCGCACGCACACACACACCTATCCCAGTTCTAGCAGTTATATTCTTCTTCCTAGCGTATTACCGCAAGTGAAGGGTCCATTTTTTGGATCATTGAGCGCCACTTTGCAAGGTCAGCTGTGTCTCCAGGGCTCAGGCCATCAGCTTGCATATCTTTGTTGCTGGTGTCTTGCCATCTCTGCTTTGGGTGCCCGTGAGGTTGCTGACCATTAACTTCTAATTGGTAGGCAGTCTTGGTAACGGTGGAAGGTGCTGCTCTCAGGAAATCCATACCAGCGGAGCTAACCTTCTCTCATCTTCTCTATAATTGGTGCCACACCAAAACGTTATCAAATGGTGTCATTTGTGATGTGGTCAAGAAGGAAGATGCCCAATATCCAACGGAACATTTGCATTGCCATGGCATGGAGATAGCTTTTGGTCCCTGTTGTTGCTGCCCAGCATTTAGTGCCATCCAGTGCAACAGGGCGGATGGTTGTTTTGTAAATCTTACATTTAAGACGGGCTGCATTTGTCTGTCACATAATACACCAGTGAGTTTTCACCAACGCATACAGGCTGCATTCACCCTTACTCGCACCTCGTCATTGATGTCACCATTGCCTTGGAGATGGGACCCCAGATACCGAAAAATGTCCACCTTCTTTAAGTTTTCTCCATTGATTTGAAGCGTTCCAGGCAGGGGTGAAATCAATTTACCTTCGCTACCGGTTCTCAAATGTGAGCATGTGCAGGAGCGACCACCTCTGCGCATGCGCAGGACCTTCCATGCGTGCGCAGAGCGTCAAAAATGGGAGCCTCCCACCGCCACCACTGCCAGTTCGTCTGAACCGGATAGAACTGGCTGAATAGCACCACCGGTTCCAGGAGTGGTGACAGTCTCTCAGTTCCAGCAGTTATACTGGCATAATATTCTCAAAGAAAGTTAATGCGGTCAAGTTAGAGGTTTCTGTATCTCTTTGCTTTGCTTTTGATGGACAATCCAAAAAGGAAAAAGCTATCTACGACTTTGGTATCTTCATTGTCAATTTTATAAGGCTGGTTATTCTACCTGTTGTCATTATTTTTTTAATTTATATTTATTCTTAGTCCCATTTTTTCATTGTTTCCCCTAACCTTTATTACTGAAATTTACAAATCAGTTGCATTTTCAGCTTTCAGGCCTTCTGTTTCGAATACTTCACTTAGTAAGCCTCCCATTCAAAATAAGGGCTAATGTTGAGGTTAAACTTCAAAGGCATGTTGAGGGCCTCACCCCAAAAGTAAACAGAGAATAGGATCCTAAATGGACCTGAAGGATGTCAGCTTAAGAAATGAAATAAGCACCAATTCTTTAGATTTAAGATACCCATTTTTATTTTTAAGAAAAGGAAACTGGGAAGAGGTAAATATATTTTAAGGGAATCCTGCACTGCAAATGTAGTGCTGATGAAGCATGTGCAGTCTAGGGGTCAAACTTGTGTACTCTTGATACGTGAAGCATGAACATAGTCATGTCTTTTCTTTTATTGCCACGAGAGGGCAATAACTGCTCACCAACACTAGCCTAAGTGTGTTATACTCCGGTGTTGTGTTTCTTAGTGCTGAGCTCAAATGCTCTTCACCCATCGTTGAATTGGCAAAAAAGCATGAGATTTGCTGATTTCAGTCCTACTATTGTTGCTTCTATTTTAAATAACTCCATTACCTGACGTCCTGCAAGGCGATGGGTGACAAATCATTGCAGATCGTATACATCTGGAACTATATCTTGGCTCTATCAGAATAAGGGGGGAAAACCTATAGCCCTGCTAAGAATGGCTTAAGGATATTTCTCTTACGGGCATGAGTCATCCACCAATCAGATAGTTCTGAACAAGAGTACAATAGTGCTTTCTTTTCCCGAGATGGGGAGAAACCTTTGGGGTTTGATGGGCCATTTGAAACATTGAGAACATGTTGGGGACAACTCTAGTCAAATGGCTGCTGTAAGAGAGCTTCGTCATTCACAAAATGCTGCTGTGAGCAATACAATCCCCTACGAAGTATTCATTCACCAGAATTACTGCCAGCTATTGCTTCCCTACTCTTTCTGTCCATATATGCTTGGACATGTAGGACAAGGACTATCAAATCTTAGTTGCACTTATCCAGAGGACCACTAGAGGGAAGCAAAGTGTTAGATTTTTCTGTATCATTTTTCTGTCATCTAGTGGTCTTCTAGATTTGTGCGCTACCACTTACAAACAAGTTTGGCTGCAGCCAGTCAACTTTTTGAGAACTCTGTAGGGGTCAAAGGAATCACTGGGAAAGAGAGATGATATGGGAATCACATTAAAAACTCCAGCTCTAGAAAATGTTTAACATTTAACACAGCTAATGGAAGTAATTCAATAATATGATACTTCAGATAATGTGATAAGCGTGTGGAATGGAACCAAGGTGGGCTTCTTCTCATCAGGCATGAAATCCTCTTATCTTCGCTACCAGTTCGGAACTGGAAGCACTTGCAAGTGGCCCTTCTGTGCATGCGCAGAGCGTCCATCATGATGTCTGGGCAAATGGATGGAGCCTCCCACCACCGCCACTACTGGTTTGCCCGAACCAGGGCGAATCAGCAGAATACCACCTCTGCTTCTCATGATAATGTCCTTTGCTGATAGCTGTACTTTTCTGGGGTACTAATTGCTAGAGATTATACACCAAGTGTTAGGTACCATATATTTTGAAGTCTTCAGATTGCTTACACAATGAGCAAGTATTTTGCCAATCTGATATCCTCCAGGCAGGACAAACAACATTTTATTGGTTACATTAACTTTAATTTCTAGAAACTACAGTCTACTCTAGCGTATTTCAAAAGCACCAGCCTGGGGAAGGTTATAATACGCTGTGTCATTTGCCTATTATTCTAAAGGATCTATTTATACATCAAGCAGTTTGAGTCTGAATCCCCAAGTGCTCAGACACACACCTAGGCAAAAGATCTTTCAAAATTATTCATATGTGCAAATTATTCAGGTAGGCAAAAAAACCCAACAACAACCAGACACCAGAATTACCTGATTTCAAGGAGCCAGAATATCCAGTTAGGAAAGCTGCTGTCTCTACTGCCTCTCCTCTCCCTGAGGCTGGTGCCCAGCAAACCTTGGTTCCTCATTCTTAAAATGATTTTACACATCCAAGGTTCTATTTATTTCTCTCTGCATAGGAGCTGGCAACATGGAGAAAACTGTTTCAAAAAGAAATTGCAATGTATGTTTGGCTTAAGTGACATAAAAATTAATGTGATTAGCACTTTTAATGTCCTATTTTTTTAACTTTTAACTGACATAAGGTAAGATTTAAACAATTTTGTACATATCAGCAAGCAAAATGTGTGAATCCACAGAAGCTGATGCCTAAGGATAAAAGAGGGAAGCGGTGGTTCAGTGGCTAAGACGCTGAGCTGGTCAGTCAGAAAGGTCGTCAGTTTGGTGGTTCAAATCCTTAGCGCCGCGTAACGGAGTGAGCCCCCGTTACTTATCCCAGCTTCTGCCAACTTAGGAGTTCGAAAACATGTAAAAATGCAAGTAGAAAAATAGAGACTACTTTGGTGGGAAGGTAACAGCGTTCTGTGCGCCTTCAGTGTTTAGTCATGCCGGCCACATGACTATGGAGACATTTTCAGACAGTGATGGCTCTTTGGCTTTGAAATAGAGATGAGCACCGCCCCCTAGAGTCGGGAACAACTAGCACATATGTACAAGAGGAACCTTTACCTTTACCTTAAGGATAAAAAAAAAACAGTCAGTGCAGAGTAGGGCTCGGAATGATAGTCCCAGGGCCTTTCTCCAATACTTAATGGAATGCTTACTATGCACCCTTGACACAACAATGAAAACATACCAGCATGACATTTGCTGTCCCTTTTCAACCCCTATCCTTCCTTTATGGGGTCTCTTCCTAATCATTGCATTCCTCTGACTTCCTTCAAGATACTAGGAGTTCCCTGCGGATTTTACTCCGCTGGTCATTACCGACTATAGGGGGTGGTTCTCATCTCCATTTCAAGACCATTTAGCCAGCACTGTCCAAAACCATTTCCAAAGTTGTGTGGCCAGCATGGCATAACAAAGTGCTGTTACCTTCCCACTGAAGTGTTACCTATTTATCTACTCCCGTTTGCATGGTTTGGAACTGCTAGGTTGGCAGTAGCTCACCCCATTGGGTGGCACTTGGTTTTTGAACCTGGGCTGCCGGCTTTCCAACCGACAAGCCCTGCATCTTAACTGCTGAGTCACCACACCACCCCTCAAGACAGCAGACAGTAGTCTAAAAGATTGTATACATCTTTGAGCTTGTCCTGGCATAGATTACATTAAGGGGGAACTTTGCTTTTATCCTTACTACAGTAAGGATTAAGCCTGAATCTGAAAAACGGTGTTACAAAGGCATTTTTGTCCAGTGTTTAGGTTCAAGGTGGGAGGAAGGGCCCAGAGTGGGGCAATCTATGATCCTAAAATTAACCACAAGTAGAAGTCCTTCCTTCTCTTTCTTTTAACCCACCCATTCACCAGAGATAATTTAAAAAAATAATAATCTGGTTTTTAAGTCCACAAAGGCATGATAAAACAGTTTTATCTCAACTTAAATCAATTGAACAAATATGCTTCAAGTTGGGTTACATTTCCAATTCATTAAAATTAAAGTTGTGGATCTTGTTTTCTTTTTAAAATATAAGCATATACTGGTAAATATTTAAGCAATTTCTATAGATGCCTATCTCACCCGTGAGTCTAGGTCAGGGGTGTCAAACTTGATTTCATCAGGGTTGTGTTTGACCTTGGAGGGCCAGGGTGGGCGTGGCCAAGGTGGCATGGCCAGCTCGACATTACTCATGTTGAGGGTGCCTATGGCAGCCCAAGTGCTCTGCCAGCAAAAATGTGCTCCTGAGCTCTGTTTCCAGCTGCAACAGCTTCCTGTGGCCCTTGCGAGCTCCGTTTTCAGCTGTGACGGCCTCCTGCAATCCTCTGCCAGTGAAAACTGAACTCTGGCATGCAGCCATCCCGAGTTCCATTTTTTCTGGCAGGTCCTTTGTTGTTTCCCCAGCAGCGCCGCAGGTCAGATTTAAGCACCCCATGGGCTGGATATGACCCAGGGGCCTTGAGTTTGACACCCCTGGTCTAGGTAGCTTACGAAAAATCAAAACCAAAACAACAAAGCACAGTTTAAACAATATATAGGGGTGCGTGGGAGTCATACACAACATGCCTGAGTTTCAAAAGAAAAAAAAAGTTCCACTTCAGTCACAAAGACAAAATTAACAATCATTGGAGGTCACCCAACTACCTGGTCCAAATACATGTGGAAGCTTCCAGATCGCAATTTGTGTTGGCAGGAGAGCAGAGGTCGACCCCGAGACCCCTCACATGCGGGGTGCCTCAGGGGTCGGTCCTCTCACCTCTCCTGTTTAATGCATACATGAAGCTGCTGGGTGAGATCATCCGTGGTTTTGGGGTAGAGTACCATCTGTATGCTGATGATACTCAGCTGTACATATCTACCCCAAACCACCCCAACGATGCCGTAGCGGTGATGTGCCAGTGCCTGGAAGCCGTGCGGATCTGGATGGGAAGTAACGGACTCAGGCTCAACCCGACCAAGACCGAGTGGCTGTGGTTTCCGGCTGCCCGATTCAACCAGCTTTCTCCAACGCTGGCCATAGGGGGCGAACATCTTGCCCCTGTGGATGGGGCGCGCAATTTGGGTGTCCTCCTGGATACCCGGCTGTCTATGGAAGAGCAAGTGACAGCCGTGGCCAGGAGGGCGTTTTACCAGGTTCGCCTGGTTCGCCAATTGCGCCCCCTATTGGATCAGGACGCCCTTCGCACAGTCACTCATGCCCTCGTGACATCCCGACTGGACTATTGTAACTCTCTCTACATGGGGCTTCCCTTGAGGTGCACCCGGAGGCTTCAGTTAGTTCAGAATGCAGCCGCGCGAGCAATTATGGGGACCACTAGATTCACCCACGTTACACCGCTCTTGCGCGAGCTGCACTGGCTGCCTGTTGTCTTCCGGGTGCGCTTCAAGGTGTTAGTTATCATCTTTAAAGCGCTCCATAGCTCGGGACCTAGCTATCTGCGGGATCGGTTTCTGCCCCATACATCCTCACGGCCTATTCGCTCCCACAGAGAGGGACTTCTCCGGGTGCCGTCCACTAGACTTTGTCAGCGGGCGACGCCCAGGGGAAGGGCTCTCTCTGTGGCGGGCCCGGCCCTCTGGAACGACCTTCCCCCCGATATCAGAACGACCACGGACCTCCGCTCCTTCCGTATGAAACTGAAGACCCATCTTTTTCGACTGGCCGGCCTTGGATAGTCTCTCTGTCTATAGATTTCAAATGTATTTTTAAATGGGATTTTAGTCAATAATTTTAGCACGGGATAAATTGTTTAATTGTGTTTTAAGTTATGTACTTTTGTATTTATTGTTCTTATTGTTTTATTTTTCCCTGTGCACCGCCCCGGGTCCCTGTGGGGAGAGGGAGCGGTTAATAAATTCGATTATTATTATTATTATTTTAATGCTTTAAAATAATCCAAGAGGGTTGGAGCCCATGGGATCTTTGAGGAAAGACTGTTATATTATGTTATAATAATTGTATTAAACTTAATGGAATAAAAAAAGTAGAAGGTGCAGAAAAACAGAAAGTAAAATAAAAAAGAAAGCAAAGTAAGAATTTGGTAAAGAAGAAGAAAATAAAAACATAAAGTACCTTTATATAGTACTAAGATAAAATGTAAGAAAATACAAGCAGTGGTGGGTTCCTACTGGTTCGGACAAGTTCAGCTCAACAGGTAGTGGTTTGGTCACTGGAACCAGCAGCAACCCAGGCCTGCCACGCCCCTGAACCAGTTCTCCGGAGGGCACCATAGGTGCTGCCATCTTGTTTTTCAGTTCTGTGCATGCGCAAAACAATTTTAATTACATTGTACCTGCATGCACGCAACGAGCAAACTGGCAGTAGTGCCTGCCAAAACCCACCCCTAGATATAAGGTATTTTTGAAAAATCACAATCACTGTCATCTGGTTTTTCACCAGGAAAAAGCAGAAATTATCATTCCTTTCAAGTTTTTACCATTTCATTATTTAATACTATATCTTTAATATTATTAATAGATCAGAATGTTCCTGTATCTTTAAGACGTAGTGGTGAAATTGTTCTGAGAAGCAGCTGATTCATCTGATCTAGTCATATTCTTAGGAATCCCAGAGACTTTGTAAGTGGATAACGATCACAACAATGTGGGCGGCCAACTTTCTCCCCCAGGCTGTAAATTCCTACCAATTTTCTGGGGAATAGTTCGATTCCATTTCACAATAAGATTGGTAACCATACTATATTCAACAGTCATTAGGAATTACCTTTCTCCAAGACATTTTATAACAGGCAAGTTTCTGTTGTGGATCTTCCTTCTTATATAGAATAGTCTGAGTAGAATTTGAGAACTGTCTTTGCCAATTTGATGTTTAGATTATTTTAGAAAGCAAGAAATGAAGTGGTTTGGATCCTTAACATTTCTGCTCAATGCTTTTTGTATCCTTGATTAAGCAAATCCTATACTCATCGCCTTTTCAGTGAAAAATCCAGAAACAATTATTTTATTTATAACTAGCCAATAACCCAGCATTGCATGGGTATTTATTTATAGGGGGAAAATGTCTGGACTAAATTTCTAATGTTGGATTTTCCCCCTTACCAGAGGGAGCCCCTTTGTGGAGTACTGTGAAGTGGTTATCATGGCAACTCCACTGAGCTGTACAGTAGAAGCCATTTTAAGGCACAACAGGCTGTATTTTACCAGAACACACAGTGTGTGTGTGTGTCTTACCCCCCATAGTATTTTTTTCCAGAGAGTAAGTCATCTGTGTACCAGGTTTGGTTGAAATTGCTCGAGGCATTCCAGAATTCCACACATATATATCAAACAATCTGTGTTTGTTTTATACTATACGTTTTTAACTGGGTTTTTTAGGGGGGTGTAGTTTAGTTTTAGTATAGTGGGTTTTAGCGCAGGGACAATTTGTTTAATTCTTATTGTAACTATTTATGTATTTTATATTTGCTTTTTTAACTTCCCTGTGCACTGCTCCGAGTCCCTTTGGGGAGAGGAGGCGGTCTATAAATAAAATTATTATTATTATTATTACTATGTAATAGATGTAAATTAATCTATTTATCATTTATATTTAATATTGCACAAAATATGCCATCCTTTAGTAGCTTTGAAAATAGCACTGTCTTTCAATTTCAGTGAAACCATTCTGTCATTATAATTACTATCTTTCTTGAACTTCCATAAATCAAGTACAGTATGAGTATTAGAAGCCACAATAGAAAATACTATAACTATAAACTCTGTGACACTCCACGTTGTTGGTAGATTTCCAAAATCTAATTGTAAACACATAAGAAACACAATATATTTATTACATGCTGAAACTATAATGTGAGCATGAATCATAGACTTAAGTAAGAGAAGAGTAGGAGTTGATTTAAAAAATGGTTTTGTGTTTTGTATCCAATAACAATAACATTGTATTTGTTGATTCAGATGTTGTCATGTATGCTGGCTTTATTTTTTAATCCAGGTTTTTATGTGTAAATTTGAAAAAACCTGAACTGTAAGTCCTTCATTCGTATGCCTTTCATTCAGGTTTTTTTTTTTAAAGAAACAATATTTTTTGATAAGAGTCAAAAGGAAGAAAATGCTGACTTTAAAATATCCCTTCCTGCTTATCCTCTCCAGGATAAGAGATTGATTGAATATGTGCCATCAAATTGGTGTCACCTCTCAATAACCATCTAGATTTGAGGGAGGATAATTTGTCTATGACTTGGCCCTTCAGGCCCTGCCATTATAATTGAATCTATCCACCTTACTGCTGATTATTTTCTTGTTTTTTTCTTCCATCTTTCCTAGCTTTATACACTTGTCTAAAGAGCTAGGTCTTTTCATAATGTATCAAAATTTGAGCTAGACAAATATTTGTTCCTTGAATGAGAATTTTTGGTTGCCGATCTATTTGTTGGTTTTATTGTCTATCTGTGGTATTTTCAACAGTCTTCTCCAACAGTAAAGTTCAAAAGTATCAATATTCTTCCTATTCTGCTTCTTAAAACATTTTCTTCCATAGAATACTACAGAGAAAATCTGTTCTTTGTAGGAATAGATGCCTCAGAGGTGTATTTTATATTCCCAATCTTAATTCTTTACTGTGTCTACCTATTCTAGTTAAGTTTTACAATGCCTAATAGGCATCATAATAAACACAGGAAAAAAACAGGCCTGAGAGGAAATAAAACACATGAGCAAACCCAAAACAGCCATCCTGTTTTTTCTCTATCAGCCCCTAAAGAAAGGGGAATGTGTCTATCAAAGTCTATACAGTATTTAATGATAAGGAGCTTCTCAGCCTATCTGACTAGTCCATGTGACAGTGGAAGTTAGTAACCATAAAATGTCATCTTCTCTTGAAGCCTGCTTGCCATGGAAATGCGCCCTTCCTCTGAGATATATTTGAATTACTGTCTTTAATGGAAGCAAATGCGGAACAGGACTCTGTTTACTCTTTGAAACATATAAAGATGAACTCTTTTATGCTGAAGCTATGAAATGCTATGAACTCTTTTATGCTGAAGCTGTGAGTGCACATTTGTCAAATGCTTTTTGGGAAAAGCATTTGGTTACATCAGATTAAAAAATGGATAAAAGAAATGTCAACCACAAGCGGATAATGGATAAATGCCAGTTGAATGTTCATGGCTATTGCACAACAATCGGTAAGGTAAAAGTAAAGGTTCCCCTTGCACATATGTGCTAGTTGTTCCCGACTCTAAGGGGCGGTGCTCATCTGTTTCAAAGCTGAAGAGCCAGCGCTGTCTGAAGTCGTCTCCGTGGTCATGTGGCCGGCCTGACTAAATGCCAAAGGTGCACAGAATGCTATTACCTTCCCACCAAAACTGGTTCCTATTTTTCTACTTGCATTTTTACATGCTTTAAACTGCTAAGTTGGCAGAAGCTGGGACAAGTAATGGGAGCTCACTCTGTTAAACAGCACTAGAGATTCGAACCACCAAACTGCCAACCTTTCTGATCATCTTAGCTACTGAGCCACTGCGTCCCCGTGTACAACATCATGTACAACAATTGGTATATATTCTTAATACAGTTATGCTGCTGTAGAAAAAAAGTGTTACCTTGCTAGACATAGGCAATGAACACCATTCAGGATTTCAGGGGCCAGTTATGTTATTTGAATACAGAAGTAGTTGGTTGACAAACATGCTGAACTTAAAACAGGAATAGCTGGTTCACACAACAGAGTAAGACAGCTTATGGCTTAGTCTAATCATGTCTGAGTCCAATAACTGAGAATAGCAGAGGAGCAACTAAGCTAACAGCTCCAGCTTTGAGTGATGGGCTGATGTCATTGATGTTGAAGAGACACAGCCAAATAGGTTTAGATGGCAGAAGAAATAACTCCTGGCTCAGTATGAATGATGAGTGGAGTCTCATTTCAATAGGCAGGGCCAACACACACCCCCACGCCCCCCCACTCTGCAGTCCTTTAGAGCAGGGGTCCCCAACCTTTTTTGCACCAGGGACCGGTTTCATTTTCAAGAAAGTTTTGCAGACCGGCTGAGTGGCTCAGCAGTCATGTGACTGGGTGGGCGTGGCCAACTTGGAAAATGTGAAACTCACTTAACAATGGTCTTGGTTAACAACCAAACTTTTGGGCTCAATTGTGGTCATAAGTTCTTTCTTTCTTTCTTTCTTTCTTTTTCTTTCTTTCTTTCTTTCTCTGTCTCTTTCTTTTTCTTTCCCTCTTTCTCTCTCTCTTTTTCTTTCTCTTTCTTTCTTTCTTTCTCTCTCTTTCTCTTTTGTTCCCTCTTTCTCTCTATTTCTCTTCCTCTTTCTCTTTCTCTTTCTTTCTCTTTCTGTCTCTTTCTTTCTCTCTTTCTCTCTCTTTTTTCTCTCTTTCTTTCCTTTCTGTCTCTTTCTTTCTCTCTTTCTCTGTCTGTCTTTCTTTGTCTTTCTCTCTTTCTCTCTCTCTCCCACTTTTTTTCTTTCTTTCTCTTTTTCTTTCTCTCTATCTCTGTCTCTCTCTCCTTCGTCCGCCCATCTGTCACTCTATGTGTGTGTGTGTGTGTGTGTCTGTCTGTCTGTCTCGCATTCACGCACTTAATCACTCATTCTGTGTCTCTCTCTTTCCCTCCCCCCCCTCTCTCTGTGTGTGTCTGTCACTCTCTGATTCCCCCCTCCCTCCCTGTCTCTCTCTGTGTCTGTGCCTCTCTCTGTCTGTCTGTCGTCGTCCCCGCCGCAGCAGCCCTCCCTACCAGCCACCGATTCCCTTCCTCCTTCCCCCCGCGGAGCCTCCTCAGCCCGGCCCGCCGCGCTCACTTGCCTTAGCCTGCCCTGCCCCCCCCCCCGCCGTGCTTGGTCGCTCGTTCGCTCGCTCAGGCTCCTTCCAGGAGCTGAGAAGCCTCCGTGTGTGGGGGGGAGAGGGGAAGGAACGGCGGCCCCTGGAAGATGACGAGTGGCCGGCATGCCGGCTTTGGAGGCTCCACGGGGGGAAGGAGGACTGGAATCGGCTGCCGGTAGGGAGGGTTGCTGCGGCGCCGCCCAGGAGTCCCACCGTCGACGAGGGTGGAGGAAGCGCCGCACTCCAACGGCGCGAACAGCCGCGCCTGCGCTCTCCCGCGCGCTCTGCCCAGGGGGCTGCCCCCTCCTCCCTCCTCCTCCTCTCCGGTCCTGCGGCCCGGTTCCTACCAAGCCATGGCCCGGCACCGGTCCGCGGGCTGGGGGTTGGGGACCCCTGCTTTAGAGCAAGAGTCTTCAAACTTGGCAACTTTAAGACTTGTGGACTTCAACTCCCAGAATTCTCCAGCCAGCTAGGAGTTGAAGTTCACAAGTCTTAAAGTTGCCAGGTTTGAAGACCTCTACCTTAGAGGAATGGTAAGATTTTGCCCTAAAACACAACGTCTTTGGGGCATAGATTTCTTTGAGAGTATAATGAGGCTCAGCAAAACACATTTTTTTTTTTTTAAGGAAATAAAATACCTAAGACTACAAATAATGATCAGCAAAATCGAGCTACAGCCCTAGCCGGTTTAAGAAGCCCTACTCAGAAGGGCATTATAGTGCATCAACTTTATGCCTAGAGATACCTGTACATTTTCAAGAGCTGTTTTATTGGGAGATGCTTGCTCAATACGTTTGGCTTCAAT
The DNA here is from genome assembly GCA_039707465.1 of Rhabdophis nuchalis. Classification (NCBI taxonomy): domain Eukaryota; kingdom Metazoa; phylum Chordata; class Lepidosauria; order Squamata; family Natricidae; genus Rhabdophis; species Rhabdophis nuchalis. The sequence goes on from CM077645.1 coordinate 44,981,237, forward strand.
GGAGCACCGTTGGCTGGCTTCACCCCAAAATAAGTCAGGCTGGCAGCCTATATTGGATGGATTCATAGAAGCAAAGCCAAGACCGAAGAAACCACCTTGTGGCCATAGCTCATTAAAGGAACCGCTCTCAGTCTGAACGAGGCAGCGCTGAACACCCGAGGATCAGCTCGTACAGTACGCACAAAACAGCTTTCAACCCTCACCGGCCCAGCTTCCTGGTGCCTCCTTAAGAGACAGAAGAAAGGGGCGGGCGAATTCTTTCTAGCTCCTCCTCCTGGCTAATTCACTTGCCTTACAAGGCTATAGCAAGAAGGTCTTTTTCCACGGAGGGAATCTTGCGAGCGCTGGGATCTCTGAAGCTTCGTAAAGGCAGAAGGAACAACGGCTCGAAGTTTTTAGGCGTTTCTGCGGAATTTCAACAACCAACAATTCCTGGGATCTCTGCCCAACCCAGTCCCAGCGGGGAGAATCAAGGAACGCTCCTTTAAGCAAAGCAAAAGCACGTAAGGAATCTCCTGCACTGCAAATCATCACTGTGGAGTGGGAATGCCTCGGAGAGCCACATCACTGGGAAACTTTACGCGTGGACGTTGCTATTGCCTTTTTATTGATTTAGAACAGATTGAGTAAGAGTAACGGTCCCCTGTCAGAAGCTTTGTTTATAAACAGAGACTTAACTGATAGACCTAACTATGGTTTATCAGTTAATTTGATTTTATACGTTCGCATGGCACAATGGAACTTAGATAATTCCTCAGGGTTCTGGTTTTGCAGAAGAGGCTAGGCGTATGGTTGGCTCATTTGTGTTGCTGTATGATTTGCCTATAATCCCTAAATAGGTTTCTAACGTGTCATGTTCCAGGGGGAACGTTATGTATTTTGGCCACATGCAAGCCCTGAAGAAATTGGTATATGTTGGCAGTGGATGCTGTTATGCTTATAACTCTCAGTTTAGATGTACCTGTGTTTGAGGACATTGCTTGGATACTTGGGGTTGTACTCTTTATCTCAATATTGATTAAAATATTTTATCAGTAATGGATTAGCTGCAAATGTTTTCTGTGTCCTGCGACAAACTTTTAGAGGAATTCTTGGTTTCTGCGTTAAATTTTCAAGTCACACCATTAACAAGATTACCTTCTGACTAAGAGGAATATTTAAGTATGTTAAAACGTAAAGCCAATTGAGATGAAATTTGAGGAAACTTTCATCCTTGCAGAACTAAGAGATAGTGTTGTATGGCTGTGTCATTTTATTTTAGATGGAGATTAAAAAATTATACAAAAAGGCTTGGGTGTTTTTTGTCTCCTAAAAGATGACATTGACAGAATGACATCTTTGGTGAAGATACTGTCACTATTCCTATTTTTTCTTCTTCATGAGTTATATACCATAGGTCAAGGTAAAGGTTCCCCTCGCACATGTGCATGATATTACATGAGTGATATAATATGGCATGCCTGTTTCTTTGGATGTCATTGCCACTGAATATTGGTGCTTGCCTGTTGTATGTTGTCCTGCTTTACAGAAAACAAGATGCTTTCAAATGTTATTTCAAGATTCCATTAATTTGCTTTTATAACTCCTGATTTTTAAGAGGGTGTTTGAGGCTATTTCCAGACTCATGTGCCTTATTCTGTCATTCAAAAGGCACTCTGCAGCTTTTCTATTTAATGGATGTGTTTCTGGTTTTTCTTTTAAGTAAAAGGCAGTTGAAATGGAAAAAACATAGGATGTTAACAAAACAAATATACCATTTTTTGAATCTCCTATAAAAAATTCATCTTGAAGGCAAATGATAAAAGTCTTGTCCCGAAACACCCTTCAGAAAATTCTGGGAGATATAATGCTAATACATCTGAAAGGCATCAAGCTAGAGAAAACTACTTTGAATAACAAGGCATCGAATAATGCTGCACATTGATTTCATCATAAACCAGCTTAGCTTTATCAGGAAGCTAACATGAACAGCTATTGATTACAGTTGGATAATTTCTTCTTGTTCATTTGTCAATCAGGGATCTCCAACAAGCATCTTTACTGAAAATTGCAACGAAGCAGTTTCCCGCAAACACGTTCTCTAGCTATAGATTCCTCTCCACGTGTCCCACCAATGAAATCCTGAAGAAGACTCTACCCAGCATGTTTGAAGATCGGTGATAAAATGGAAGTCCTCCGTCGTTCTTCTGTCTTTGCTGCAGAGGTGATGGAAGTGTTTGACCGGACTCCCACTGACAAGGAGCTTGTATCTCAAGCCAAGGTGCTTTGCAGGGACTACATTAACTCCAGGCTCATTCGGGCTGGAATTGGCTGGAATAAGCCTGAGCACAGCTCCCCTGTTCCAGTTGGCAAGTTAGCAGAAGTGTCCAGCATACTTTTAAGGTTGGGTAAGTGCAAAAATGGACAAAAGATATGTCTGGCTAAGTTTCGTTACAATGGTGTAATGCTTGTGATACCTCTGCTCTTTTTGCCAAAAGTTACCTGTAATCTTATTCATTCCCTATGTTGAAATCATCTAACAATTTGTTGCCTCTGTCTCTTTCTGTCTCAGGCTCTCTCTTCTTCTCAGGATCCAAATTGGCAAAATCTATCCCACTCTCCCCTGCATTCAGTGAAAAGAGGGACAAATTTACACCGCTTGTTAATAAAACTATTTGCCTGTATTTTTGGCACCCTTTCTATTTTCTCACCATGGAAAACATGTCTAGCTGAAATGTAGTGCTAGTTGACCATGGGCTGCATTTCTTGGTCCTTTATCCATCATGCATATATGTTAATATTTGAAGAAGTACTTAAAAATAGGCTGCTCTTCAATTACGGAAGAGGGAGAAAAGAAGTGGCAGGCAACATGTTTTTTGGGACTTGGCATGTATGTCTGCTTGGGGAGCAAAGGTGTAACATAATATATAAATAAAGCAAACTTCGGCCGTGCTTCAAAAATTATTTGACTAAAGGCAACAGCAGGGCTATGAATGTGTGTTTATATAATTATAATCATATATTTATTATATTAAAATATGTAGTACTTTATATATAAATGTTACAATTATTACTATATATAACACACACACACACATATATATACACACATTATGTGTATATGTATATATATGTATGTGTGTGTATGTATATATAATAACCTAAGGTTATACTATATATAACCTTATATATAGGATATGTTTTTATATAATAAATATATAATAAGTATACGATTACAATTAAATGGTACCTGATTTAGAAATATAAGACATTTTATATAAATATAAATTTCTTATATTCCTAGATCAGGTATCCCACCATTTAGGTCCTTTAAAATTATTTGTTACTGGCTACAAGGAATGTATAATATTAAATTCTTCCTGGGTGAAATCCTCATCATTCTTTGTGCATGCAGAGATTTGTCATGTAAGATAGAGCTTCAACCTTATTTATTTTCAATACAGCAATTTATATGCTGCTCGGATCTGAAAAGGCTCTTATGAGATCAACTAACCTCCAAAACAGCCCATCTATATTGCCTTGAGAGTGACATTGAGTAGAAATACATGTTTTGATACCATTGCCATATCAGAGATATGCCTTCAGTGGCTAACTTTTCTGAACCTCTCTGTCAAACTGGCAGTGGCCCATGGGCTGGATGCTTCATGCGCAGGCCACACCCACCCCAGCTCTGTGAATGGGGAAAATGTCGCAAAACGTTACGTGACACCACAAGTTTGACACCAGTGCTGTAATACAGGGGTCTCCAACCTTTGCAACTTTAAGTCTTTAAGCTTTGCTGTCTGGAGAAGTCTGGGAGCTGAAGTCCTTCAGACTTAAAGTTGCAAAGGTTGGAGACCCCTGCTGTAATAGATTAAGCTTGCATCTGTTCTTGCCAAGAGCAAACTAGCTTCCAGTTCTGCTTGAACTAAGCTCTGATAAGCATCACATGTGCTGATGGCCGTTACAACAGATACATCTCACTATAGCATTCAGGCGATCTGCTTTCATTTGGTCTCAGTTTGTGAGCCCATTTTGTTGAGTGCAGCAGCAGCCTTCCTACGCCTTCCTTTTTTTACAATTTATTGAAAACAAAGGTAAAGCCTGTTCCTCACGCTCTCAGACTGGCTTGGGCTGTGCCAGGACTAGCCCTAGATTAGCCAGGAGTAAGAGATGGCTTCTAGGGTTTCAGGTGTCATGCCAGAGCAATATTTTCCTAATTGTTTGTATGGCTGAAGAGGGAGGTGTACGTGCTGGATTTTATGCATTGAGTTCCAAAAGAGCTTTGATGATGTTTTTATTCCCAGACTAAGATGGCTATGCATGTTAGATTTCATAACAAGATGTCAATTTGGTTAGAGGTGTTTTAGGCTTTATTTTTTTGAGCTGAGTTTGGAATTTTCTGCTTTTGTGGATACCTATTAGCCAGTGAAAACCCACTTTACTTTCTTCTACAGAGGTTATTTGAAGGGGAACAAGACTATTTCTGGTGTCTTTATTGTTTGTCCAGATTTTTTTCCTGTGACATTAAACATCAATAGTGCTAATGAAGTACACAAGGAGGCCAAATAGCCTTTCTCAGCCTGATTATTTATTTGATTATTATCCTACCTCACATTAGTGACCTTTATTAATTACAGCATCCCCCAGTGGTCATAGGATAAAAACAATTTATAATCCAAATTGCAAAAATGAAATGAAAGAGAAAAATAACAACAAGAGGCACTGGTGATATTATTGAGATGTTCCCCCCAACTTTTAATATATTTTAAATAAAACACGTAGTATATTATATTATTTGGGTATAGTGTTATTTATACAGTGCTGATTGGAGATTAAGATCACTCTGATGATTAGATAACTTTAACTTTTAAAGATAAATAAAAAGTATTAACTCTAATTTCTAAATGTTATCATAAAGCTGAATGTGCATTTGATAAATAACTGCAAAGTATGTTAAATTATTTCATATATATGATGTCATGAATTGGTCCAACCTTTTTTGAATCCAGCTAAGCTGGTAGCTATCACCATATTCTTTGGTACCAAATTCCAAAATTTAATCAATGATATCCTCAATTTGAACCGTCAGTTGTAAGAGATGAACCTGCAGTAACATCTCTGTACAGTTGATTGTCATCCTCCACTACTTTTAAACTCTATCCTCCAAGATGAGAGTATAAAAGGTCAAAGAGCTTGATATGCCATTTTTAGTCCATCTTGGTGCTACTAAAAATTACATTTTTTCTACAATATCCTTTCCAGCAGATTTTGTGTTTTGGGGGAGGGGTGAATTAATTTTATTTCCTTCTTGTTGTTGATCTTTCAATTTATTTTCTTAGTCTAATTGTCTTGTTATTTTTTTTCTTGGATTTTGGACCCCTTCGTTTAACTGATGGACAGAAATATCACGTTTGTCTCCCATTGATGATGTTGGTGTTAAATATTTAAATGAGTAGGTGATGTTGGTACAAGACTTGAAAGTATCAACTTGATAATCATCCTGGCTATTAAATCCAGTTAAGACTGGAGTGAAATGTATAATATATTAAGTTAGGATTAGCATTAAATGAAATGAAATTCACAGTGAAATACATATAGTACCGAACCCCTTGTTTAGTAAGTCAGACCTGCTGTAGCTTTAATGCTGTTTTTCAAACTTGGCAACTTTAAGATGAGTGGATTTCAACTCCCAGAATTCCAGTTCCTCTGAAAACTGAACTCCAACCATCTTAAAGTTGCCAAGAAACATTACTTTAATTAAAATAACAACAAAAAAGCATGACGGCTAATTTCCCATTACAATTACCTCAGTGGACTTGGTGCTAATTTAATATTTCTGAGGTTTTGAAAGTCAATTATTTAGAAATATTTCAGTACTAAAACTTTGGCAGATACTGTAAATAATGTAGATGAGAGTAGGACCAAACTTTTTTCCTGAGTGAACTTGTGATAAAAAACAACAACTTGTGATTGCATGATGTATGATATTTACATTAAACTTAGTTAATGGGGAAAAATATAAAAATTTTGGGGTCATCCAGTTTGTGATTCAACATATCATGCAAATCTAGTCATCAAAATGCTCCAGTACAGATTTCAGGAAGAAAAGCTCGATCTATCTTGAGTGAAAATCTCAGTGCCTGTTAGATACTGTACTTTTTCAGCCTACACTCTTCTCTGTCATGGCCACTATTTCTTCTCAGATCAGATAATCACCATACTACTAATAATTTATAGCAGGGGTGTCCAACCTTGGCAACTTTATGACTTGTGGACTTAAACTACCAGAATTCCCCAGCCAGCATGAGTTGAAATCCACAAGTCTTAAAAGTTGCCAAGGTTGGACGCCCCTGATTTATAGTCTTTTAAAACTATCTCAGTTGGTGGTCATTATTATAATAAATTACAGTGAAATCACAGGGTTTCCCAAAGCCTTTCCTTTTATTTATTCCACAATGTCTTATCATTCAGCTTCACTGGATAATTTGTAACATATGTCACTTCCTTTAAAAAAAAACACACCTAAAAATCCAGAAATACTGTAACTTTCCTTATAAAGGCAACTGATCAAGCTCTTTCGTTGATTTAGTTTCCCTTTCTTGACGTTGATAATCAAAACAGCATTCTTAATAATGATTATATTTCATAGTCCAGATTTGGGTGCATCACAGCTCTGCTAAAGGATTATGGTAGTTTTCTTCGCTTTCCTACTTCCCTAACATGGAATTTGCTCTCACTTAGTCATCTTCTTCTGAACTGTATTGATGAATATATGATATTGGCTCCCCACTATGCTCCGACAAGGCAATGGGTGTTCCTGCTGAGATGCATTCTTTGGCACCTATCAAATTCTATGTCCTGCCTATTTTTTAATTTTATTAAAATAGTGCATATTGGAACCTGGTATGCTGCAAAGCAAAATGTTGCTTCGGACATAATTTCCAAAAATGCATGTAAGTCAAAAATACATCCTAGAGACATTGTTACAAATTTAATTAAGAGGAGACGGCAGCACAACGCTGTGTTTTTGATTTGTTTGTTTTTTTCTGTGTGGAACTTCCACACCTGATTGTCACAGCAGATGTCACAAATCATTTTGGAATAGTTACAACATACACTCTCAGTATTTCGAATGTGCTCAAACAGCTAGGGAAGCGTGATCTATCCATTATGACCTCAGATTTTCTTAGTCACCAGCTGTCAACTCAAGACTCCATCAGTGTATGAGTGAATTTAAGGAAGGGGATAGTAGGGAGTATGCAATCCTTGTATACTTGCACTGCAGAGAGATTGCTGTTTTCTTCCCGCACCTTGGAGATTAGCTGTTTGGTGCTCTCTGCATTGTCTTTTTGTAACTGTTTACATTCTAAAATTATGTGAGAAATGACCACCAGCAGGAGATTGGTACTAAGATAGATTCACGTTCATGAAAAAGTGAGTGGTGCAGATGTGCAAATATTTTAAATCTTTGTGTAGTGACATAGGCAGTTTGCCATAATTAGAAGGCCTTCTCCCAAGCAAAATAACCAGCTTATATGACAGCAAACAGCTTTCCCTTAGGAGTTTCAATTATATCTCATCCAAATGTGATTTTATTTTTCTCAGAAGCTGCCATCCTCGATTTCCTGCCTTTTCTTTTCTTTTGCTTTATCTCATGAAGGAGTTTTACACACTCTGGGCAGAAAGTTCCTATTCTCAGAAGGTTTCTTATCAGGCTGTGCATGTATATGCCATGTTTCCTTTCTCTCTTTTTTATCAGATTACATGGAACAATTTAGCCCTTCAGAGGGTCAAATGTTACAGCTTTCTGCCAAATATTTCATAAGTTGGTTTAAATGAGATTTCCAAACAATTGTGTAAGTAACATATAAAACAAAAGAGAGGAATGGAGGGAGAAATGGCTTTCATATAGAGAGCTATTTTATTACTTTAAAAAAACCCATTTAAACCGTTCTTCAAATATAAAACTCTCAAGATACTATTCACTATATAAGATAAAGGAAATATAACACCACTACATTTTCAAAAAAGAAAGTATAAAACTTTTCAACTAGTAATTTTATTTATTTATTTATTTTTGTTTAACTGAGAAGTCAAAGCAACTGGCAACAATTAAAATATAGAATATTAAAAGCTAGAAGAACTAATACTAAAATTAATCAATAATGAATTATCATGAAAAATGATTTGGTTTCTCTGCAAAAGCTAGTGATGTCCAAACATAATTCCTGAAGCAGTACATTCCAGCTCTAGTTAAGATTTTAAAATCTCCAGAGTTGAGTTTGATTCTTGGTGACTACATAGTTATGTTGATATAATGTTCTTGTCATCATGCAGAATGGTTTGCCTTTGCTTTCTTCCAATTTCCATAGAAGACAAGCTTTTCAAACTAATTGAAAATGCCTGTCAGAGGGAAGGAGTCCACACGAATTTGATGCTGAAAAGAAAATATGGATAAATCTTCCTATTAAGGAATGATGCATAGACATACATGAAAGAAGAAATAATTGCACATTTATCATGATTTCCTAATTATGTTTATGGCAGAACTAGTGGCTAGTTCAAACTGCTGGTGGAGGTGTAGGATCCAAGATAAAGAAATGAGTAGATAGAAAAGGGCAATAGTTAAGAATGTTCGTGAAATGGGAACAGATGGGTGCAGAACACAATAGGTTCTCATCCAGCAAATCTAACCATTAGTCCATCCAAGCGTATTTTTTACACTGATTAGTGGTGGCTGTTGAGGGTTAATTAGATTATTTTCTGGTTGTACTACAGTGGTAGCTGTCAGGACCTGAGCTTCTGACAAAATCATTTTGGATAAGATAATCTTTATCTTATGCTTCTGTGGTGTGGAAAGTTATCACCCATCCCTCTCCCAGAAAAATGAAATATCCTAGGAAATATTGAAAAGGCAGAATGTTATAATTCCCTGGATGTGAAAAGGAAGAAACATGTTTTAATTCCTGCAGCCTCCTGCCCCCACCCCCTCTGTCAATGGGCCATTAAAGCCTGAGCTAGTCCACTTTACATAATAAAGACTTCTCCCCTTCAGCTCCAGAGTCATGGAATTAAGGTACGACTAGCCTTACCAAACCTGGACTCAGCCTAGAGCAGGGATGTCCAAACTTGGGAACTTTAAGACTTGTGGACTTCAACTCCCAGCATAGCTGGCTGGGGAATTCTGGGAGTTGAAGTCCACAAGTCTTAAAGTTCCCAAGTTTGGACATCCCTGGCCTAGAGAGTTGTCCCTGCATGGCCCAATGGGAGCCTGACAACCAATCAGAGTACAGTTCTTACACAGGAACAGGGAACAGATAGGTGGGGCCGAACAGTTTATAAAAAGCCCTGCAAGCCCCTTCCTCAGCCCTTTTCTTCCTCCCCACCAACATTGAGGCATGTGATCGCCTTTTCTGTTCAGGACTCAAGCCATGTAGTCCTGTCCACCATTAAACCATCTTTCCAAGCAGCCTCCATGTCTCCAGTGTCTTTTTGCCCACTTGGAGCCGAACCCAGAAGGACATTCCTTTCATCAGTGGGAAGGATATACTGAAAATCAAGGAGAGGCTATCAAGCTAGGGAAGAACCCAACAAATAAATAATAAAGTTCCTGATTTTAGCACCTCATGTCTGCCCTAGTGTGAAATAACTGGTGACACATTAGTCTGTCTGATGAATGTTTCACAGCTTCAGGCAAGCCATAAACTTTTATCATGTTCCAACCCTGGAAATCTTTTTGTTTTGTTTTGTTTTGCTTGAGATGAGGTTGACAGATTGCTTTAATGGGCTACACCCTTTTTTTCAACAATGAAAAGTTAATCCTCATCTTGTCTGGGGTCCTATGGGGAAGATCACATTTTTCTAGCCATATCTGAAGCAAAACAATAGCACATTTCTAAAGATTTTGGGGGCAAGCCTGAACAAAATATTATTTTAAACAGTTGAATCCAGAATAACTTCAAAGATGATTAATAACAAAAACACAAGCAAGAAAATCTGGTAAATCATAACCATGCAACTGAACAGTAAAGAATATACCAGACTAGCCTCCCCCCATCCGGTTGCTCTTAATCCTTTTTTTTTAAATAGCATCTACTGCATCACATGAAATCAGGATTAAGACATAGATTATATTGTCTTTTGCTCTCCGTGCTAGCATAAGCGCAGAAGGGCACTTTGCCATTTTTCCAATAGAGGAAAAAAAATTATGCCATTTGAATTTAAAGTAGCAGCTTCATCTTAAGAAATAGCCTGTTTGCCTCTTTCAGCTTGATAATCCTTTTGTTGTGTTGGGAGTAAAAACATCAGAATTCCCAGCATAGAAGCCAATTGAAAGAAAAAGGCTGCCTCCCCAATCTTTTTGAAAATGGTCACCAGCCCTTCCTTGTTACATCATTTTATTTGTTAGTTTATAATCTAAAACGCAAAAGAATATAGTGGGAAAATGAGGGAAGGAGAAGGGAAGGGAAATATGTATGGCAAAGGGGGAAAAAAGAAAGAAAAGGTGTTACTTCTCACAAATATGTGCACACACAGTATGAAGGCCAGAATACGGTGACTCGGTTTCATTTCTTGTGGATGTTTGTAGTTGCATGTCCACTTTGAGATGTAAATTCCACATTAGGGCAACACCACTTTAGGTCAACTCAAAGTCACAAAATAATTCTCTGAAGGATCAGAGGGATGAAGAAATAAACAGTGGCTGACTTTCAAGTCCTTGACCTGATAAGATTTGCAGAAACATTTTAGAGGGTTTTTTTTTAGTTTATTTACAAACTGTTTGCATTAGAGGAATATGCACTGAATGTATATCTTATGAACAGATATATGAATATGGAATTTCAAAAGAAGAAATAGGCTGAATACTATGCTTTGTAAACATCTGATAACACCACTGTTCCCTAGTTCAATGTACTGTTTAGTATGTTCAACAAATCTTAAGAGAAATATGTGGTTCTTCAAACTGGATCCATTGGTATGGATGGAGGAAACAGATGGTATCTGACTCCACAACAGAGACTAGATGCTTGTGAAGCACAGGCTAAGGAGGTCACCCCAGAGTAGGAAACAAAGCCACTCACTGCCAAAAACATTGTACAACTGATTGAATTGAAAATATTTTCAACTATTTTAATTTGGGTGCTAATGTTAGGTGGCAGTTCATTAATTTGTATCTCTTCTAGTTTGGCTACAATACATGTCTATCACACTATATCTAGATAAAAGTCAAACCATGAAAATGACCCCCAGATGAAGTAGCTGTGCTCATTTCCAGAGGATGTATTGCATTTCTAAAGCACAGATTACTGGTCTCTTATTTTATCCTTTGATATTCTGATTAAGACTTTATTCTCAGGGCTATTAAGGGAAATCCATCTGCTAAGGAAAATCCATCAGGTAATAATGAGAGGTTTGGCCTTTCCACTAATGGCACACTTATCTGTGCACACTATCTTTCCTAGTTCCAATTGGGAATAGTCTTGTCTGTGCTGAAAATAGGTATTTTCAGGTACTCCCTTTGATCGTATTACCTATTTGGGTAACTTCTGTAAGCAAATAGTGAGGCTCAGAAAGCACCAGCAACTGTTGTTGCTGTGGGTTTTTTTCTTCTTTAAATATAGTTAAGATCTTAATGAAAAGTATGCATTTATTTATTTAAAAGATTTGCTTGGGGGCCCATTTTAGAACCATAAATCTGGGTGTCTCCCAGCCAGGGGTGGGATTGAAAATTTTTAGCAACCGGTTCTTTGCCAGGTTGCCTGGTGGGCGTGGCCATGGGGGTGGGGCCTAGTCATCCTCCTGCACCGTGACAAGGGGGGCGTTTTTGCCCTCCCCAGGCTCCAGAGGCTTTCCTCGAGCCTCCAGGAGGGCAAAAACAGCCTTCCATGGGCTCCGGAGGCCCTCCGAAGGCTGGAAACGGTCCCATTTCCAGACTTCTGTTAGGCTCATTTTTCAAGCCTCCGCACAGGCTTTGCATTTACCTCGCATGATGAACAGGCTGTGTGGAGACTCCTGGGAGCAGAGGGGAGTAGGGGTGGGCAGGGTCAGCCAGTCCTTTTAACTACCGGTTCAGTGAACCAGATTAAAATAAACGTATGGTTCACCCGAACTGATCCGAACCAGCTGAATCCCACCCTGCTCCCAACCATTGTACAAAACCAACATCGTAAACAAAATGAAGGCAAAAAAACCAATACAAACAGAAACAAAAAAATATGGTGCCACAACTGACTCCCTTCAATGGAGCCAATAGTGCTCTATTTGAGACCCAGCGTTTTAGCTACTCTGTAAGAATGTGCTATAAGCTTTATGAGTTCATCTTATAATTTGATTGATTTTGGGGGATTTCCATCCCGTTTGAATGTCTTAATGGAAAGTAGGATTCAGCTATTTGAATAAATATGTTTTGCATGTGCATAAAAGGCTCTTTGTGTTTCTTTTTTTTTTTAGGGGATGAACTGGAGTATATCAGGCCCAATCTTTATCGAAACATAGCACGGCAGCTCAACATCTCTCTCCATTCAGAAACTGTGGTGACGGATGCATTCTTGGCTGTGGCCACTCAAATCTTTTCATCAGGTGATGTATTGAAATGCAAATTATGGGCAAAGGAAAGGAAAATTAGAGAAGCCAATGTGTGTAGAGCAGTGATGGCTAACCTTTTTTGGCTCGCGTGCCAAAAGCGGGGGGAGTGCAGGGAGGTCGTGCATGGTCGTGCCACACCCATAATGCTATGTGCGTGACCCCCTGCTTTTGGTGTGCTTACTTCGCCCTCCCCAGGCTCCAGAGGCTTTCTAGGAGCCTGGGGAGGGTGAAAACAGCCTCCCCTCCCTACCTCCAGAGATTCCAAGAGCTTCCCTGAAGTCTTCAGATGGCGAAAAACGGCCTCAAAAGAAGGCCTAAATTAGCTGGCCAGCGCACATATGCACGCTGGAGCTGGCAGGGCAATGCCTCGTGTGCCCTAAGAAATGGTTCCGTGTGCCACCTGTGGCACCCGTGCCATAGGTTCGCCATCACGGGTGTAGAGCATAGCAGTTGCTGGTCAGTGGAGTGAGTGGAGCCCACTTGTCAAAGAATACCACTGGCATAAACAAAGAGACAATGGATGTGGCATTAAACATATATTGTAAGGCAAATGCACATTTTTTTCTTGGGTAAAGAAATATTTTCGCCTCTCCCTGCTTTCTGCCTTCCAGAAAGGGAGCCTCTTTAATGTCAAGTGCTTATTTTTATACTTTTTTGGCAACTGCTATGTTTGCTACAGACAGTTCTGTTTTTCTCCTCTCTTTGGTTTATGAGATTGTATGTGCTCCTGGCTACAGAATGAGTTTCATTTTACTCTGTTTCTCAAGTAACAAAGCAGTAAGAAAAGGTCTAGATGGAAAATCAAGGAATATCAATATTTGAGCTTCTTGCCTTTATTCCAGAGACTTATGTTGATATTTATGATTTTGTCCCCCCCCCCTTTTCTAATATATATTAGAATATATATATATATATATATATATATATATATATATATATATATAGCAACATTGTGAAATAGGTTAAGCTTTTGTGTCACTTTGGAACCAGCATTTCATTGAGTGTTTTTAGCCCTGAGGTCGATTCCCCCCCAAGCCCTGCACCAATTTATTTGAAATCAGAACAAAGCTAGTCTTGAAATGATAATGTATCCCTGAAAGGTAGTGTATATATTTCTCACTGTAATGGAGTGAATTTATTCAGCCTCTAGTTCCTAGGCCTGCTGTTCCATGCCATAAAAAGTTGGTGTTGCCTTCCTGAGGACTGTCTATGAGAGTTTATCTCCTCACACACACAGTAGTGATTGCAAAGTGGCTGATAAGTTGTTCTTTCATGTTCAGAGCTATTTCAGAGCCTAACAGGAGGAAATGCTTTTTCTTAAGCACATGGTTATTGCAAAACTGTGTTATGATAGCCAGTTGGCTAAATGTCCAGTCTCCTTCTGAACAAGTCTGGACATTTTCATGGGGAATCAGTCTTACAGATAGAGATTAACAGAGTTGGAAGGGATGTTGCAGGTGATCTAGTCCAACCCCCTGCCTAAGCAGGAGACCCTACATCTGCCTCTACCTAGGATTGAACTCACAACCTCCTGATTGGGAAGCAAGAGCTCCACCTCTAGGCCACAGCAGAGGGATTATCAGTGATTCTTGTTTACTACCTGATGAATTATAGGCAGCACGTCTTACATTCTTGTTGCTGAAAGCAACAATGGAAGGGACAATCGCTCTTCTGTCTAGGTGGGGAAATTATCAATACATCCAGCTGGCCACTCTGTGCCAGACAAAACTATGGTAGATGTGCATATGACTTGTGTCTGCAAGGCTGTTGTTATTTTCATGCATTTTTCAATGCAACAGAAGCAAGTCATTGTATATATGTTTGGTTAAAAAATACATTGAAATATACACACCTTTGCACTGTTTCCATCGTATGTATACCCATGGCAAATGGATCAGTGATGGGATTCAACCAGTGTAATAACCAGTTCGCTGAGCACAGTGTGCTTAAAAAATACCTTCTACTGCAGCCCTGGTGTGAAACAGCTGAGGTGCAGCAATCCACTCTGCTGTGCCTATTAACCTGGCTTCAGAAAAGGGAATATAGGTCAGTATAGTGCAGGAGCGGGCAGGCGGGCTCACCTGATTGTCAGAGCAAATCAGTTGCTCTCAGTTGATGGTTGGAGCTACCATTCACCCGAACTGGCTGAATCCTACCCCTGCAAATGGTGCAGATTCAGTCATTCTTTCATTTGTATGCATCTTATCCGGAAAGAATAGTGATTCATTCAAGATGATCTCTATATTTTCAGTATTTTGAGGAGAACAGGAGTGAAAAAATTCATTGATTGATTTCAAATATTTTTATGAGAAGTAAAAATAGTATGGTGTGAAAGTAACTATAAAGCCACACAACATATTCATCAGGGTTGTATATTCATCATAGTTAAGATACTGGCTTAACCAACATTAGACATACTGAAGGTTCCCATGGTTTGCAAAACTACTTCTTTTGGAACTCATAATTTGTGACGATTACCACTTTCTGCTTTTAATTTTTGCAGTTATGTTATCCAGAATTAAGTCATTACCTATGGGGTTCAGAAAAGCTAGTATTACACCAATCCACTTATTTTCAAAATATAAATGCTTATATATCCATAAGGCTTCCACTCCTTTGTACCTAACTATGATACAAACATGCTGGCATTTTTTTCTACTCTGTCTCTATCATGTAATTCTCATTTCCTCCCTACGACATACGTGAGATGGGTTTAATTCCTTCGCTGTACTAATATGTTCATGTAGAGTTTTTTTCCCTTAAGCTGATCACATATAATGCCAGCTGTAATGTGCAAAACCTATTCTTGTTCACCACTCATCATGTTGGTATAGAGACTAAGGAAGGGTATCATAGTTGGTGCTTCTTAAAAGTAACAAAATAGTTATGCATTGTGATTAATGTTGTCTTGTTTAACCACAAAGTTAAGACCTCAAAGTTTCTATGTTAGAACAAGATTTATACAACAAAGTACCACATGACTTAGCATATGGAATGAATGCATATTGCAGAGATAGTTCAGCATCGCCCATGAGTCTGATGAATTAGAAACTGGGCTTCCCGAATCCCAATGAAAAACCAACCTACTTGACCAATTTGATTTAGCACTGATGAATCTTTTTGTACAAAAATATTTCAGGCTTTCTTGAATCTTTGAACATCTATGCAATTTAGAAACATGTCAGTTGTTTTGTTCAGATAGGCCATTTAAAAAAATAATAATCAAGGAATGTTTTTTAAAAATAATATATTATTTTTTTCAGTGTCTCTTTGAAAACAGAAGGATCATTTTTTAAATCTTCTTTATTAGGAGGGTTACATTGCATAAGACACAATATCAAGAAAGTGGGAGGTTATGATTGCTGAGGGAGGGAGGTGTTTGATATTTCAGGGATGGGGAGATTAAAGCTGAAACCCTGTGTATGCTTACTGTATTTAGCTTTATTGAATGGAGAATGAATGACTTATTTCATTTCTCTAGAATTATGTGACAGTATAAGAAAACATTGGCTCTGTTGAAAAAATGAAAAATTTAGGTATCAGTGGAGAACCAAAATGTCTTGTCTTCCCAGTGTGCTTAATATGGTAATTTCCCAAGTACTGTGTTTATTTTCCTTTTGTATTCAGTAGAAAGGGAGGTGGGCAGGTCTGTCTTTGGATTTTGGTCATTTACATCCACATGCAATACATACATAAGTGATGCCATCACATCACTTTGTCTCACACACATACATGCAGAAGCACATCTAGTTCTTTCAATGTAATCCAGGACTTGTTGTTCACATTGTAAATGATTGTTCTCTTGGGTTTTTGAAAATAGATGTGCCAATCTATGGTATTAAGTATAAATATAAATGGGAAGGTAGTGAGCAATAGCAATAGCACTCAGAATTATATACTGATTCACTGTGCTTTACAGCCCTCGCTAAGCAGTTTATTGAGTTAGCATATTGCCCCCAACAATCTGGGTCCTCATTTTACCGACCACAGAGGATGGAAGGCTGAGTCAGCCTTAAGCCAATGAGAATCAAACTGCCGAACCACAGTCATCCAGAAGTCAGCAGAACTAGTGTGCAGTACTGCATTCTAACCACTGCACTACTATGGCTCACTCAATACACCATCAAGTTGCCTAGCTCATGTGCTGCCCACTTTTGAAAAATAAATATAGCAATCTACTAAAAGGACTGAAATGCTAACATTGTTTAAAAAAAAACTTTTAAAAAAACCCCTCTCAATTGAAGATCATCCTCCATGATTGATAATATATTTTTCTCATTTGCCTAATATCTATGCGAATGATAGTGGTGGACAACAAAAATATTTCCTTAGTAAATTACAGTACAAAACTATCATTTAACATTGTATTGTTTAGTTGTCACAACTTAAGTAGCAATTGAAAAAAACCAGGTTTACCTAAATCCAGAGGTTACAGTAATACATGATAGTCTTTTAGTAGGACCACCTACTACCACATACCTCCACTCAACCTGTCCACTCCCACAGGGAGGGCCTCCTTAGGGTGCCGTCCGCTGGACAATGCCGGTTGGCGACGCCCAGGGAAAGAGCCTTCTCTGTAGCAGGCCCCGCCCTCTGGAATGACCTCCCCCCTGACCTCCGTACTATCACCGACCTTCGCCTCTTCCACTGGACTCTAAAAACATATTTCTACCATATGGCTGGCCTGACATAGCTGCTACAATCATGTTATTTTAGAATTGGGTTTTAAATGAATTGTCTCCTTTTTAGCACGGGCTAAATTATTTAATTATAGTTTTAATTTTTGTAGTATTTTTGTATTGTTTGTATTTGTGGATTTTAAGTTTCTGTGCGCCACCCTGAGTCCCTTCTGGGAGATAGGGCGGGATAGAAATTTAATAAATATAATATAATATTTTAATGTCACCTTATCAGTTTTTATGCACAGACCAAAGTATCCTGCAAATATAGCTTATTAATAAAGGAGAATATTTGTTACTCAGGTTTGACATGAGGAGTCCTTGGTGCGCTCTGAACTTGCTCCTTTTCTTGCAACCAAACAAGCAAGCACTGAGAACCCCTAATATAGCTTATAACTGGAAGTAGACATTTTGTGGCTGGATTTCCATAACGTGTGGATTGTTGTATAACATGAAGAGGCAAGAGTATCTGCCAAAGTTCGGTCAAAAAATGTATCCTGTAGACCAGGGCTGTCAAACTCCTGGCCCACGGGCCGAATGCATCACGTTCTAGTCATGCCCATGTGCATTTTAATGAAAGGGGAAAAGGTCCCGATACTCCCCGTGACACCGCTGTGACGATGTGAGTTTCACACTCCTGCGGTAGACATTCCCATGAAGAGGCAAACCCAAACAAATCATGTTAATCTAAGGTAACTTCAAGGACTCAGAATTATCAAGTCAGGGATGCATCTTTCATATGGGTGTTCATTTGAGGTGTCCTCTCAATTACTTTAAGAGACCGTCGGAAGAAGTGGAATGAAACAGCCTTCTATTCTAAACAAGACATTGTATAAACTAGCGTGTGATATTCATTGCTTATTTTGTGAAACTACATATACCCAATCTCTGCTCTTCTTTGTCAAATAAACAGCAAGACGCAAGGAGTTGACTCTAGACTACTCCCTAATTGTCCCTTTCGTAGGATAGAGGTTACTTCCACATCCTCTGTCTGCTAATCTATTTTGATATTCCCTATATCTACTGTGAGCACAGATGAAAAGTAACAGTAATCATTCCAGACTAAGACTGACTAAAACTTATTTTCCATCTTTTTTGTACCGAGCCCGCCAACCCCAAAATGATTATCATTTGCCATCACAATTTATTACTAGCTGAATGATTCATGTAGGGTTTATAAAGTATATCAGATATACAAAAGGCAAGGGTTTCTATGCTATTAAAAAGTTCTATTGAAAATAAACCATTGACTATTGACCTCTATGTAAACTATATCTGTTAAACAGGATCTTTCTGAGATTCAGAGACTTGGAACAGAATTTCCATCATAGACCTCTCCTTGTCATTTTTTTTCTCATTGTGTCTTGTGCCAGAAAATAATTTCGCTGTTAAAGAAGCGGATGAAGTTATATTTAATTGTAAAACAATCATCTGTAGTGACATTAGAATTAATAGAAACGTGTTAAAACTGTATGCCTTAATATGGAATGAAAAAGATAGTTTTGATTTAGTTTTACTTGAATAATGTAGGACTCCTGCATACTGTCATATTTTTCCTGTTTTTAATAAACTATTATGAGCAATGCTTACCCATAATTACAGTGTATTTTTCCTGACTTAACACATTGAATGTGAATACAAGTTATTTCGAGCCTAAATTCTATTGACTTCTATCTCTTTTTTGTCATGATTTAAAAAAAAATCTGTTAAACTAAATCACTAGAAAGCTTGCATATTGTTAGATCCACTGAAGGCATTGCCACAACTTTCCTTTATTTGCTTAATGTTAAATAGAGCAAGATAAAAGCTAATTTTTACTTTTGGAATAACTGCAAGAGTGAGGCTGGAGTTAAATGCTATTATGTCCTGATTGCTTGGCTTTCCATTGTAGGAAAGCCGAGCAATCAGGCTTTCATTCCATTCAGTGGGCAGATTCTACTGGATATAAATGCTTTTATATGTATTTGCACATATACATGCAAAAATAAAAATATGTGTCTGCATCAGATGGGCTCTTTCGCAGCTGGAAGTAAAACCCATTTCAGACATCTGGAAAAATTATGAGGATTATGAAGCAGTGCACTGGGGAATTTATTATTTTTTCAAAAACTCCAAAAGAAAAGTATATAGCTCAGGAAAAAGAATACAGGTAGTCCTTAAGTTATGACCACAATTGAGCCCAAAATTTATTTTGCTAATTAGGAAATTTTAAGTAACTTTTGCCTCATTTTATGACTTTTCTTGCCACATTTGTTAATCACTGCAGTTGTTAAATTAGTAACAACGTTTGTGAAGTACATCTGGTTTCCCCATTGACTTTGCTTGTCAGAAGGTTGCAAAAGGGATCACATGATCCCAGGGCACTGTAACCATCATAAATGTGAGCCAGCTGTCAAATCACATGACCATGGGGATGCTGTAATGGTCATAAGTGTGGAAAATGGTCATAGTGCTGTTGTAATTTTGAACAGTCACTAAGCAAACTTGTAATTCATGGACTATCTATAGTAATAAACAGTATATATTGCTGGGTTCAAAGCAATTATATTCTAGATAAGTACTATAACCACTGTGGAATTAGATAACTACAGTACTGATAAAGCTAGCTCTAGAAGAGATTATCAGACCATAAAAACCATTGATTTTAAATTGAGGACTACTTCAGCCTCTACGCAGTCATCAATTAAAGTGAAGGAATTCGCCTAGCACAAAGCAGGCAAATCTTGACCTGGAACAAGCCAGAAAATCACACTTTCAGGAAAACATTGGCAGAAGTTACAATCATAGTAGGTTGGAGGTAAATAGAGGATTACAGCATCCATTCCGTTCCTTTCGAACTATGGGTGTCATGTCCCATACTCACCAGAGGCTGTTGGCCATGCAGACCTGTCCTCTGTCAAGGGATACTAAACGGAGTAAGTTCTGAATTAAAACTTAGATTTCCAGAACATGCTAAGTTAAAATATTTGAGTTATTTGTGGTTTATTATCTTGAGTAATCCTGGACTAAATAAAATAAGGTTTGGTTTTTCAAGTTTAGTAAATATGTTATCCTTACTATTGTCATTTGCAAGTGGTGAGAAGGTGGTGACATTGAAGAGGAATACACACTAGTTCAGTTTTCTGTCCCTACCTCCCTCTGCTTGTAATAGAGTCCATCACAAGTTTGTTTTGGACTGGAATAGAAAGCTGTGCACTTTGATCATCAAGTGGATAGGTTTATTTGTACAGTGAAAGGAAGTGTAGTTTTGTGAGCTCAGAAACTGACCAGACGCTTATCCGCATGGTTTCCTGGAGATTTTCCAGCATCTAGGAGACTAAAGCAGGGGACCAGTTCTCATTTATTTTCTCTGTTTTGCTCCATTTGCTATTTACATACCTCGGCTCGACAGATGGCTTCCATCTGTCTGCTCTTAAAAAATAATTCGGCAGAATCAGCTGTTTTTCTGCTCTCTCATAGTTTTGCAATAGAGGTTGGTTTTAGAACCGGTTCTTTTGAGCTACACGGAGCCTGTTCCCCAAGTTGATTCCTTTTTTGCAGCTGTTAGGAAGATGCTTATATAAAGAATGACAGTTTTGCCCAGCTGGAATCTGACCTGGTGGCATTTTTATTAGATGCATTTTTCGACTGTTCCCACTACTTGCTGCTGTAGGTGGGAAAGCAAAGTAGCACGCAATTTATGCCCACTTTATGTAAGCAGGGTCAGTGGGAGGGAGAAGATGGGGTCAGAAATTTTGTATATACCTCCACCAAGAGATGCATTTTAAAAAAGGATGGAAAAACAAATTGTGAATTTCTAGTATAATCATTAGAAACCGATACTAATTTTATCTCTACAAATAAGTCTTTGGGAAAAACTGGCTTATATTTTTTATGGCCTGCAATTTTTCTTTTTTAAAAATTAACCATATTGCAGCTTTATGTAATGTGTATATTTAGAAAATAAGTAGTGTTGGCAAAGTTATGCTGGCATATTAATCACTACTTAGACAAAATCCTTTAAAAAGATATGTAGGTTTTTTAAACATAACTTAACAATAACAAAAGATAATAATAATAATAATAATAATAATAATAATGCTGCAAGAAAAAAAGGAAATCAACCAGAAAATAAGTGAAATTGTGGCAAGAAAAAGAAAGAACAAACAAAGAAATAAAAAACCAGTGGTATTTATGATACTCAAGTTTTAAGCAACAAATGAAACCCCGACCATGTGGAATTAAATTGAATATACATATTACATTGTAATTGATAGTCATGTGTGAATAATGTAGATGTGAATATTCAGATCCTATATCATTAAATCCTCCATTGATTTAGTTTTTGCTCTAACACATGAAGACAACATTCTTGATACTTTAGTAGGTTCTTAATTTTCAGAATGTAGAGTGCAGAATGCTGAAATACATTTCTATTACATATTTCTTAAAAAAAAACATTTCTTGGTTCTGTTCTCTTCTAAAGTACTGATGAAAGTTAATTTTCTGAATTATTGGGGAAATAAGATTGTACCCTGATGCTGTCCTTGGTGTTAATGTCTATTATGCTTTTTTAAAAAATAAACTATCTAAATAATGAAAACAACAGTTTTGGCAACCCTCATCTGTGCCTGAAAAGCTTTACATTGGGCTGACATTATCTAGAACATGGGTCTCCAACCTTTGCAACTTTAAGTCTGAAGGACTTCAGCTCCCAGAATTCTCCAGCCAGCTTTGGAACCTTATACCATTTCAGACAAATGGCTATGATGATGACGATGACAAAATAGGCAATGTTAACGTACCAATTGGACAAGTGACACTGAACAACAGTTGCTTCATATATCCTAGATCAGACTATGTTTTATTTATTTATTTATTTATTTAAATTTATATCCCGCCCTTCTCCACAGAGGACCCAGGGCGGCGCACAGGAAAATTAAAAAACATACAAAATACAATAAATATAATTTAAAAACTATTAAATAAACCTATCCTGCGCTAAAACCAAAATTTAAAAACCCAATTTAAAACTATCTAAAAGTCCCCATGGGAGGTTAGGCTAGGCCGGCTTGTTGAAACAGATATGTCTTAAGACATTGGCGGAAGAGGCGGAGGTCGGTGATGGTACGTATGTGAAAATAAATCATGTGTATTGAATCTGGATGCACTCCTATCCAGCTGAATTGTCTGGTGTGTGATGATAGTGGAGTGCGAGGGGAAAGAACAATGCCAAATGCAAAAATACTTGCCTGAAGAGGTTATCTAAACAAACAGGCTATAGCTACCTAGCTTCACCATTTCCCTGCCAGCCCTGAGCCATCTATGTTTGATTTCCCCTCTCCCCTGCTATAGGAATAACATGGGGTAAAATTGCATCTCTCTATGCCGTGGCAGCAGGCCTTGCTGTGGACTGTGTGAGACATGCCCAGCCAGCCATGGTCCATACCATCGTGGACTGTTTGGGAGAGTTCGTACGCAAGACTTTGGTGACATGGATGAAGAGGAGAGGAGGCTGGGTAAGTGATCCTGTAAAGTTACACCTTCTTTAAAAGCACGAGAGGACAAGCTATGGGACTGTTACTGTCAGGAAGCAAATTAGATGGGTATTTAACGGGAGGAAAAAGTTCTGCTTTAATGAAACTTTGTCTGTCAGGCCTTCTTCCCATCCTTGTTCTGAATTCTGACTATATGAGTTTCTTCATGTAGCTTTGAGTCTACATGAAGAAACTCGTGATCCATTGGGACTGTGACTACCTTTCTTCTCAGGTTTTTAGCTTCTCATTTTATTTGCTTAATTTGCTATTCCTGACTTGTGATAATTGTTTATAGGAATTTGTGTTTTTAAGAGAGATAAGTAATGATATAATAGGAAACTTTCACCAGATATTAAGTCACCTGGTATGTGTATATAAGTATTCAGGAGCACCTTTTTCCATTGGGCAGATACTTTATAGCTTGGAAGATATTGCTGCCCTTTGTTTTTGAACTGCCATTTTCAGTAGCCAAGAGGTCAGGCAATAGAATAATGCTGCACAAGGAGGTAGAGTTGTTTTCTGTACAGTATTATTCAGATAGTCCTCAACTTACAATCACAATTGTATCCAAAATTTCTGTTCCTAAGTGAAACACTTGTTAAATGAATTTATCTCATCTTACAACCTTTCTTGCCGCAGTTGTTAAATGAATCGTTGTAGTTGTTAAATTAGTCAAACTGTTTGTTAAGTAAATCTGGCTTCCCATTGACTCTTGTTAGAATGGGATCACAGAAGGGACACTGCAATTCAGAAGTGGATTGAGTAAAGTTCAAGGTTTCCAACAGGAGATTTATTCAAGTTTTCCAAAGCTGAGATCAATGGAAGTGTTTTAGGGATTTTGATAAATCCTTCACCAGCAATCTGGCAGGAATCTTGCAAAGTTCTAATAGTACTCAGTCTATAACATATGCAAAAATGCCTATTCTCTTTTTCTTTCCCACCACAGGCAGACATAACAAAATGTGTTGTGAATACTGATCCCAACCTTCGCTCCCATTGGCTTGTGGCTGCCATTTGTAATTTTGGCCAATTTTTGAAGGCCATCTTTTTTGTGCTCTTGCCAGAAAGATGATATCTGGTTATCAAAAGACGTTCCATTTTCTTCTCAGTGACTAAGAGACACAAGTGAAGAAGTAACGAGATGACTTTCCTCCACGCTTTTCCAGCGATGGGAAGCCTTTTTTCAGTTCATGTCTTATACCAAGCATCTTTTGTGCTTTGAGGTTTGCACTGATCTGTTCACAAGGCTGAGCAATGGAAGAACTTGCCACTCAGTTTATTGTTTATAAATTGTGTCATATTTTAATGTACTAAAAACAAGGAAGCTGAATTGAAGTTGTGCAAAGAGGAAAACTATCCTAAACTTTTTGTCTTTTCCAATTGTGATTTTCAGTGTTATTCATTCTGGAATTCTACATTCTTGGTTAATGATTACTAAATAAAAAAGGAAGGAGTTTCTCCAATATACTGAAATTTAGTTTAAATACCACTTCCTGTCTAAAAAACTAAACTGGCATTATACATCATAGATTGCCAATCTACATATCCATTTTTGTATTTTCACATCTGAGGCACCAAAATATAAGGTCATAGCTTTTTTAAAAAAAAGCTATGTTTATGTTCAATAAAACAATCCAGAGACATCAACCACAACAACTTTCAGACTACAGCAAAAATATACCCTATTTGGATCATACATTTTAATGTGAGGTGCAATTGGCAAATTGTGTGGTTTGATTTTAATCCTACTGCAGCCCAGATATGATAAAAAGCATGACAGAAGGAAATCTAAACCTGCTTTGATGCCTAAATGTAAAGAACTGTGTATACACAATGAAGTTTATAAACATCTTAAAGATACTCCAACTCATTTTGTTTCTTTTCTACTTTGTAACTTACAGTGTGAAAAAGGCTGGTAAATGGGGAATGGGATTAGCAATGAAGATTATCCTTGAAATTTGTTAAAGCAGCAAAGCTTGGGGCTTCTGGTGTTAAACCATTGAAACAGAATTTGAACACTGTATATAATGAAAGGACACCTTGAAGAGGTTGATTTATTATGACTAAATAAAACACAACAGAGCATGAAGAGCATGATTTCTGGAACTCTTTGTAATCACTTAATCATAGTTCTGCTCTGGGTCAAGTGGTCAGGAGTGGATCTTAGATTTGTGGCAACAGCAATATTCCAAGTGGTTACCTAATGGCCTTTCCAAACAGGATACATTTGGGGATTTTTCAAGAGGTTTTTTTTTCTCTCTGAAGACTCCATCTGCACCTAGCCTGTTTTTTCACTCACTCTTCCTTCTGCAAGAAATGGAATGGACTTTCCAGGAGTGAAAATTGAGTTCCATCCTGATGAATAAAAAGCAGGACATTGTCTCGACTTCCTCTCTAGAACTTCTTTCCACCATTCTATGGTTTAAAAGGAATATTTGTATACACTGATATGTTTGTTGAAGGAATTTTTATAAAGCCAAAATGATGCAGGGATGAAGAGCAGGCTTGAACGATCCATCACTAAGAGAAGAAATATATATGTTGAGTGTGGAAAGTGGGAGGACCCTCCAAAACTATATTTAGCATATTCTGAAAATACATAACATTGTGTGTGGGGGTGGGGGTGGTTTGAATATTTCAGCGCCAGAGCAGAAGCATTTTGTGAGATCTGTTGCCCTGGATACAATCAGAGCCCTAAATAATATACTGTATATAAAGATGTGGAAAAACTCTAGGTTTATGGAAGAAATACCCCAAGAAAACATGTGCATTAAGTGTTCTTAAATAATATATATATATATATATGATCACCAAGCAACATGACAAGAACTGTAAGAATTATCCTCTTGAGTTAAGGAATGAATGGATAAATATAACTGGGCAGTTTTGCCAGATTAAAGAGAAGCTGGATTTGTACAATATGCTTAGGAAAGAGCTAGCAAGTCACACTGTTAACCACCTGCATGTGGCTTTTTACAGAGATTTATATAGGGTTAGGTAACTCTAGATCAGTGATGGCGAACCTATGGCACGGGTGCCACAGGTGGCACGTGGAATCATTTCTTAGGGCACGCGAGGCGTTGCCCTGTCAGCTCCAGCGCGCATGTGTGCACTGGGCAGCTGATTTAGGCCTTTTTTTGAGGCCATTTTTCGCCCTCTGGAGTCTTCGGGAAGCTCCTGAAGCCTCTGGAGATGGGGAGGCTGTTTTCACCCTCCCCAGACTCCTAGAAAGCCTCTGGAGCCAGGGGAGGGTGAAAAAAGCATGTCATAAGCAGGGGGTTGTGCAGATAGCATTATGGGTGTGGCACCCCCTCGCATGACCCCCCTGCGCTCCCCCCGCTTTTAGCAGGCGAGCCAAAAAAGGTTAGCCATCACTGCTCTAGATATTAAATATATTCAGACTGGTGGCTATTTAGAGTTTGACTGATGGTAAGTCTGAAATGTTACATGAGAAAGGGGAGAAAAGTGCCCTATGCTTACTGAACTTTTACACAAACATGTCATGTGAGTAGGGCAAATGAAATGAATATCAATCCAGATGAACCAAGGTACATTCCTAAGAAGATTCTGATAATTATTGAATTCCATGACATACATTTAGATGTATGTAATGCCTTACCATGTCATGGTGCTCAAGGTGCTTTTCAATGATACACAAAAATAGCATGAAGATTTCACACATGCAAAGCATAACATTAAAAATGTAAACCTTGTAAAAAAATGCTAAATCAGGAGGCTCATTCATAATTCAGGAAATGACCGGTTAATCATACATTTAACTGTTTAAAAAAGTCCAAAGTAAAGAGGCCTGTTGGAAGTTTATTCCAAGTTCTGGCTTTATTAAACTCTGGAGGTCTGCCAATTTATCTCTTATACAAACGGGACTGTCATCTATCTCTCCTTAGTAAATCTCAGATTGTAGATATTATTAGACAAAACTCTCTCAGATAGTTTGATTCAGAACTATTTAGAGCTGTGTAAACAAATGCCAACATCTTAAATTAGGGCTGGCAGCTAGTATGCTTGCAAAGTACTAGTAACATGCTCTTGTTTTCAGAGCCAACATGTTTCTAGCCATAACCTTCTGCATCCATTGTAATCTCTGGATTTTTATAACATGTACAACTGAGGTCATGTTGTTTTCTCTGGCAAAGACAGAGTTGAATGCCAGCCAAATATGTGCATCTTTCTAAACAAAGATCTTATGCATCTCAAAGTGATAATTTGACTTCCCAGAGCTTCCCAAACTTGGTTCTAGAGGGAAGTGCTAGCACCAAGGTGGGGAGAGACCATTCACTGGATTTGCAACCTGCCCAACCAGTGAATTTTTTAACTTCCTGGGTTCATTTGCCCTCATCTGGTTTGTCACCATTTGTAAACACTAATCAAAATATAGGCTGCTTTTTCAAAAGCATTTTAAAGGTTGTTTAGTTTTTGAAGAATTTGGAAAAGGAAAATTGACTCATCCCAACATTCAAAACTATGAATTCTCTGAAAAGGGAAGTCGACGCAGGAAAAAACTTGAGTTGTTCACTTCTGAAAATAACAGTTCCGGCATCTGCTTTTATTTAATTTTTGGACAGTATCTTCTGTGTGGGTTATTTCATCTTCCATCCATATGGGCTTCAAGGTATAAGGGCAAAGGATTCATAGGCCGCATTTGGACATGAACTATAGATTCATCACTGATCATTTAGCATTAAGTAGGTGGTGGTTCTTCTACTATATTACTATCATAAAGTAATTAACAGATTCAAACTTGGGCTGCATTGAAGTCTGCGGGATCGCATCCTGCCCCATACATCCCTGCGGCCGATTCGCTCCCACAGAGAGGGACTTCTTTGGGTGCCGTCCAATAGGCTATGCCAGCGGGCGACGCCCAGGGGAAGGGCCTTCTCTGTGGTGGGCCCGACCCTCTGGAACGACCTTCCCCCCGATATTAGAACAACTACGGACCTCCGCTCCTTCCGACAAAAATTAAAAACATACTTCTGCTTGGCCGGCCTAGGGTAATTAAACTGTTTTTTAAGGGATTTTTAGAGCTTAGTTTTAGTTTATATGGGTTTTAGCGCAGGGCTGGTTTAATTCATTTTAATATTGTAATTGTTTGTGGTTTTATTGTATATTTTTAATTTCCCTGTGCCCCGCCTCGAGTCCCTTCGGGGAGAGAGAGCGGGTTATAAATTAAAATAATAATAATAATTATTATTATTAAGTAGAGTCATCTGCAATCTTCCTTTGCATGCAATATTTTAGTTGCAAACTCTAATTGTACTGAAAGAAAACTCCCAAGATAAAATCCCTTTAATTCTCATTATTATATAAATAATACATTTTGGAAGTTTTAATGCATCCCTTTGCAAGCATTTTTAAAGTAACAGAATGCCACTCCAAGTCACACCTTTAAAAATAAAAGCTTTTTTATTGGCTTTCAATTTTGTTTGGTTTTGTAAGTCTACTATTACAGAAACTGAAAATAAACTCCTTCAGCAACTGCAGTTCTACTCTTGGTTATGAATTGGGTTGTGAAGATGCAAAGTCATATTTACTTTCAAGCTACTTCAGTTCTCTCCATGCAATGTCTTTTTCTTTATGAAACAAATCCTCTTTTTTAAGGAATCACTTTTTTGTATGTTATATGAAGGTGCTGAGTCATTGGTTGCGTAGTAGTTGACATAGAGACCGTCTGTTCTAGTTTTCCCTCAGAATTGAGCCTGAATTTTCTAGTAATCTAAAAAGAATATAAAAAAGACACAATGTATTATTGGGTTCTGCTTAGAATTCAAGAAAACAGTAAAGCAAATTAAGACGAAGAGACATAAAAATGTTCTCAAGTACGATGTAATATGCATACTTTAAATCCTCGCAAAATTCCAAGCAGGATATTGAGGTTTATTTCAATGTTTATCTTTTCATTTTGACACTTATTGGAAGGAGAAACTTTTTAGAAGGCTTCTGAACAGAAACCAGAATTCTAGTATATAATACAAAAAGCACAGACTAATGGGTATCCTTAGAATAAAAGTACAGAAATCTGTCAATAAATCATGGTAATCTCTTTGCTTGGTCTGAAACCTACATTTGCTTCAAATTTGTCAAGTTACAATTAAGTAATGTAAGTAATAAACCTAACCGTAATTCTTAAAAAGAGAGGTAGCAAAGAATAGTTTACAATTAAACACATTTGAAAATTACAGGATATTATGTCAAAGAGTTTATTATTGGCCCATCTCACCTCACAGGGTTGTGGGGAAAATAGGAGGTGGAAGGGTTATTAGGTACGTTCACTACCTTGAGTTACATATAATAACAATGAAGGGTAGATCAAACTAAAATAAATTTAACATAGCAAACTCAAAGAGTTACTGGCCTCCTGCAATGTTCATCAAATTGTTTCTAAAACACAATTCTGTTTCCCATCTAGGTATTGAATCTGTTGGTGACCTTTGTCCCTTTGAAATAGGTATTTTAGAATGAGAATGAAATATCTGGGATTCCAAAACTCTCCCCAGGAAATTCTGACAATTTTTTTTTCTTTTGGGGCAAGTGTTCAAAGGAACTTAAAAAATTATTTATTTATTTATTTATTTATTATTTATTCAAATTTATATCCCGCCCTTCTCCACGAAGGACCCAGGGCGGCGCACAGGAAAATTTAAAAACATACAAAATACAATAAATATAATTTAAAAAACTATTAAATAACCTATCCTGCGCTAAAACCAAATTTTAAAAACCCAATTTAAAACTACCTAAAAGTCCCCATGGGAGGTTAGGCTAGGCCGGCTTGTTGAAACAAATATGTCTTAAGACATTGGCGGAAGAGGCGGAGGTCGGTGATGGTACGTAATTCAGGGGGTAGGTCATTCCAAAGGGCTGGGCCCGCCACAGAGAAGGCTCTTCCCCTGGGTGTCACCAGTCGGCATTGTCCGGCCGACGGCACCCTGAGAAGGCCCTCTCTGTGGGAGCGTATCGGTCTAAGGGATGTATGGGGCAGGAGGCGGTCTCGCATATAACTAGGCCCCGAGCCATGGAGCGCTTTAAAGATAGTTGTCAGAACCTTGAAGCGCACTCGAAAAACCACAGGAAGCCAATGCAGCTCGCGCAGGATCGGTGTTATGTGGGAGCATCTAGTGGCTCCCATAATCACCCGCGCGGCTGCGTTTTGGACTAGCTGTAGCTTTCGAGTGCACCTCAAGGGAAGCCCCATGTAGAGAGCATTACAGTAGTCGAGTCGGGACGTCACGAGAGCTTGAGTGACTGTGCGAAGGGCAGCCCGGTCCAGTAAGGGGCGCAATTGGCGCATCAGGCGTACCTGATGAAACGCCCCCCTGGCCACGGCCGCCACATGGTCCTCCATGGACAGCCGGGAATCCAGGAGGACACCCAAATTGCGCGCCCTCTCCACGGGGGCCAGTGTTTCGCCCCCAATGGCCAGAGTTGGTGTAATCTGGCTGAACCGGGGTGCCGGAAACCACAGCCACTCAGTCTTGGCAGGGTTGAGCCTGAGTTTGTTACCACCCATCCAGATCCGTACGGCCTCCAAACACCGGGACAGCACTTCGGCGGCATCGTTGGGGTGGTTTGGGGTGGATATGTACAGCTGGGTGTCATCAGCGTACAGATGGTACTCCACCCCAAAACCACGGATGATCTCACCCAGCGGCTTCATATATGTGTTGAAAAGGAGGGGCGAGAGGACCGACCCCTGAGGAACCCCACATAAGAGAGGCCTCGAGGTCGACCTCTGCCCTCCCGTCAACACATATTGCGACCGACCAGAGAGGTAGGATGAGAACCACCGCAAAACGGTGCCTCCCAACCCCAACCCCCCCAGTCGGTGCAATAGGATACCATGGTCGATGGTATCAAAAGCCGCCGAGAGGTCTAATAGGACTAGGATAGAGGAATAACCTCTATCCCGCGCCCTCCAGAGATCATCAACCAACGCGACCAATGCCGTCTCGGTGCTGTGACCGGGTCGGAAGCCGGACTGGCGCGGGTCTAGATAATCAACTTCCTCCAGGTGTCGCGGAAACTGTTGGGCTACCACACTCTCGACAACCTTCACCAAAAAGTGAAGGTTGGAGACCGGACGATAGTTCTCTAATAAAGCTGGGTCCAGGGACGGCTTCTTGAGGAGGGGCCTCACTACCGCCTCTTTCAAGACGGCAGGCAAGGACCCCTCACTCAAAGATGCGTTGACAATGCCCTGGAGCCAGCCTCGTGTCGTCTCCCAGGATGCCAGTACAAGCCAGGAGGGACACGGGTCCAATAAACATGTGGTCGCCCTAAGTTTCCTTGACAACCTGTCCATATCCTCGGTGGTAACAAAGTCAAACTCCTCCCAAGAAGGAACCTCAAGACTAGTCTCGGACAGTCCCACAGGACCACTGTCGATGGAGGGTAGCTCATTCCGAATCCGAGTGATTTTCTCCTGCAGATAAATCCCAAATTCCTCTGCTCGCCCTTGCAGAGGGGCTTCCCGCGGCCTCTGATGAAGGAGGGAGCGGGTCACCCCAAACAGGGCGGCAGGGCGGTTATCTGCGGATGCAATAAGGGTGGCACAATACTCACGTTTGGCCACCCTTATCGCCACTAAGTAAGCCCTAATATGGGTTCTCACTAGTGTTCGGTCGGCTTCGGAGCGAGAGGATCTCCATCTGCTCTCTAGGCATCTCTTGTGGCGTTTCATCCCCCGAAGCTCCTCGGTAAACCAAGGAGCCTGGGTGATTCGCCGCCGCAAGAGAGGCCGCAAGGGCGCGACTCGGTCCAAGGCCCCCGCGGCCGCACTTAACCATGCGGCCACTAGGTCCTCAGTCGAGTCGCGGGGCAGGGTCACAGGAATTGGCCCAAGCTCCCTCTGGAACCTTTCCGGGTCCATTAGAAGCCTGGGGCGGAACCATATAGGAATATCCGGTTCCGCCTCCCCGCGGTGAGGTGTAGCGATTGGAAAGTCCAGCCGAAGGAGAGCGTGATCTGTCCATGACAAGGGAGTGATGGCTAGGTCCCCTATTCCCAGATCACAACTCCACTGTCCCGAGACAAAGATGAAATCCAGTGTGTTTCCTCCCTCGTGAGTGGGGCCTAAAACTATCTGGGTCAGGTCCATGGCCGTCATGGAGGCCATGAACTCCCGAGCTGCTCCAGAGGCTTCGCCTGCCGACGGCAAGTTAAAGTCCCCCATGACTACCAGTCTGGGGGTCTCAACTGCCGCCTCGGCTATCACCTCTAGGAGCTCGGGCAGGGCTGTTGTTGCATAGCGAGGAGCCAGGTATACAACTAACACGCCCAACTGCCTCCCTAGGCCCCATCTCACGCAGAGAGATTCACACCCGGTTGTCTGAGGGACTGTGGTCTCCTTCGGTTCAAGACCTTCCTTTACGATAATCGCCACCCCCCCACCCCTCCCTAGGGCCCTTGGCTGATGGAAGGCACGGTAACCTGGTGGGCACATGTCCACGAGGGGCATACCCCCTTCGTGGCCCAACCAGGTTTCCGTTATACCCACCAGGTCCGGGTCCCCCTCTGACACTAAGTCACGAATGAGGGGGGCTTTTTGAACCACGGACCTGGCGTTGCATAACATCAGCCTCGGGCCCCGGGTCTGTGATTCCTGCCCACCTAGTCTGCGATGGGAGAGCGGAGAGTTGGAGCACGTGACCGTCTGAATCCAGCGGCCACGGTCTTCCAACCGATGATGACCATTTCGTCTCCCTCCGCCCCTGCCCCTCCCCAAGACCGAATCGATGGAAAAAGCCACCGAGGAAATGACCCCCCCCTCCCCTTCCTCCGTTTCCCTATTTCCGCCCGCCGGCCTCAATTGCTGTCCCCTCCCTGGACTATTTTTCCCCTCCTCCCTGGAACCCCCTAAAATCCGAATTAAAAACCTCCCTAAAAACCCCCTCAACCTGCGCTTCGCCCACCTCTCAGGAATAATCAATCCGTCATCGAGGTGGGCCCGTGTTAGACAGGAGGGCCAGGCCTGCGAGAGGGGAGACTCCCGCAGGCCAAGGAGGTCGCGCCTAGAGTACATGATAAAAGCCCCCGAGGCAGTCCAAGTCCAGGAAGGCAAAAAACACAAGTCCGAAAAGCAGATAAAGTGGCTAAGTGCAAGGATATATTTCAGGATGGGGGGTAAAGTCAGAATCCAGAGTCTTATGGATGGGGAGATCGAATCCAGTCCCATTACAGGCCCCATCCATCTGTCCTTCCGACCAAAAGGGGCTTAGTTCGTATTTAGTGCCGCATGGCTAATTAGTGCATCATGCGGCCTGATGTAGGATACTGCCCTCTAGTTTGCCTGGTACGGATAAATAATAAAAATTGCACAGCAATAACATTAACAGACAGATGTCTATTAACGGACCAATTATTTTGAGGGATCTATTATGAAAAAAGACAACTACTGCAATAAAATCTGTTTATCTACTCTTCTTATTCTTATATCCCAAATCAATCCACTGCAAGATAACAGCCTCTTCTATGAAGTTTATAGACCATAACCTACAAGGTTGGCAAATAGGTGCATTCTGGCTTCCCAATCCAGGGCTAAGACTAGAAGAGTAGAAATTGGGGGTCTGGCTCCTGGTCCAGCACCTTAATCACTACACCACATTTTTAATTTCTGAATGGACTTGTTTTGGGTGTGTGGATGGGAAATTCACTATTGTTAGATAATTACCCATAAATAATATAGTAAGTATTAAAACAGAGCTCTTCACTTTAAGACGTAAATATCAAAGATATAGAAAGGAGGAAACCTGATTCAGAATAATAGCTATGAAAAAATAATTTGGACTAGCAAGTTATTCCAAACTTTGAGAGTCTTAATGTAGTTGCAAGTGGCTGCAAAAAAAGGCAAATGCAATTTTAGATTGCACGAATAGTACTTTCATGCAGTACTCACCAGAAGTAACTGCTTCAGAATAAAGTCAAACTCTATCTTGAGTATTGTGTCCAGTTCTGGGCACTTCACTTAAGGAAAGTTCAGACTATTTGAAGCTAGTCGAGAGAAAGGTAGCAAGAAAGATCCAAAGGGCATGAACTAAGTCCTGTGAAGGGACAGTGAGGGCACTGGGACAGTTTGACCAAATATTTTGGATAAAAACTGGTAGCTGCTATAAATCTCTTTGCTCTTCCTCAACTCTAGAAAACCTTTGGTCACTAGTTAGGGAGAAAAAAGATGCTATTACTCCACTCAAAGAGAACAAGATCATTTTAAATCAAACATTTTAACTTAATTTTGAAAGTCACTTGTCTTTTGAGGATGGGCAAGGATATGCTGTAATGTGATCAAGCTGCTATCAGTGTTTTCTGGAGTTATCAACAGTTTCAGAACAATCCTTTTTATGTTTATATTTTGCAGGTAAAAGTATATCTGTTATTGGTTTTTTGGCAGAATTGGTAAATTAGCACTTACTCAATCTCAAAGATTCTCATACTTAAACTAGGATTTATATTACATATCACAAAGATTTGTGAAAAATAATGCAGTATCCATTTTTATTTAACCTCAATCCCAATCTACCATTTGACTTTAGTCCTATATTCTTTCCAACTCCAAATATTTGATTAGATATGCATAAATGGTCAATTAATGGGATTCTTATAGAGCAGGTGTGTACTTATAAATATCTTGGGCTTCAGATTCAGACCTCCTTATCTTGGAGCAGATATTTCTCTTGATTGCCCAGTGTTGCTCAATGCATTCACACAGCCCACTAGTTCTCAGGTACCATTTTAAATCAACTTGTTTAGCAAGAGCTAAAAACAGTCTTCAACTTCTAGGATTCTCTTTGGAGAGCCTCTTCCCATTTGGGTGTGAAAATGCCGGGAGTATTTTAAGCAGAATCTGAGATACTGATTTTCAAACCAGTCTAAGACTACTATCCAATCTCACAGTCCACGGAATCATTTTGACCAAATTGAACACAGCCATCCATTGGAAAACAATATGGTTTGGGAACATGCAAAACTCCATCAAAGCATCAGAATCTCTGGAAAACAGTACAAAGTAACCTCTGCTCTACCAGTCTTAAAGCAAGGAGGACTAGATTACTGGACTAGATGAAAAATCCTAGCACTGATGCAGGAATGTGAGTAAAATTACTATTTGAAGAATTTTGAATATTATAATAGCACAAAGAAACCTTTGCATCAAGCAAATGTACTGCTGGTAGAATGAGCTGCAAATGTCCTAACCCTAAATTCCATTTCATTACTTTCATTTTCATTTAGCTAAAACTAAATGAGGTCAAATGATTATGAAATATTAGAAGCATGACCACTGATGATTCAATTAAAATCTATACATTTACAAAATAGCTAGTCATTTTCCACAGTGGTAATATAGCTGGGGCTTTAGAGAACATACAATAGTGATGATACGACAGCTGAGTTTTACGACACCACGTCTCGAGTAATGCTTAATTTGACGATAATAAAAAATTAGTTGTGGTTCAATCTATATAAATAAAAATGTAAAATAGTTTGTATGAATCCACTAATCTCAAAAACGACTGCACCGATTTACACCAAACTTTCACACAATATTCACAAGGACTTCCGATAATAGAATACGTACTCATTTTGTGCCTAGCACACGTGTGTCATGTGCAAGGTACACAAATGTAAAATGTACCCACTGATCAGGTTTTCACCTCCCTGTAACTCCTCCCACCAACAGTCATTTCCTCAGCCACGTATGGAGGCCTCTTAGGGCCAAAAAGGCACTGGGATAGCAAACTCCCAGGTGGCCCATAGAGAGAGAGAGAGGGAAAAATACAGTTTAATAAAAGTGGGACTAGGGGAGACAGGATAGCAGCCTTCCAATATCTCAGGGGTTACCACAAAGAAGAGGAAGTCAAGATATTATCCAAAGCACCTGAGGGCAGAACGAGAAGCAATGGTGGAAACTAATCAAGGAGAGAAGCAACTTAGAACTGAGGAGAAATTTCCAGACAGTTAGAACAATTAACCAGTGGAACAGAAGTTGCCTCCAGAAGTTGTGAATGCCCCAACACTGGAAGTCTTTAAGATGTTGGATAGCAATTTGTCTGAAATGGGATAGGGCTTCCTGCCTAGGCAGGGAGTTGGACTAGATGACCTCCAAGGTCCCTTCCAACTCTGCTATTGTATTATTGTATTACAGTAGGTAGGTAGATAGAGGGATAGATAGAGAGGGAGAAATAAGGTAGGTAGGTAGGTAGGTAGATAGATAGATATGGAGAAACACAGTAGGTAGGTAGATAGGGGGATAGATAGATAGGGAGAAATACAGTAGGTAGGTAGGTAGGTAGGTAGGTGGATAGATAGAGAGGGAGAAATACAGTAGGTAGGCAGGTAGGTAGATAGGGGGATAGATAGAGAGGAGAAATACAGTAGGTAGGTAGGTAGAGGGAGAAAGCAAGAAATACAGTAGGTAGGTAAGTAGAGGGATAGATCGATAGCGAGAAATACAATAGGTAGGTAGGTAGAGGGATAGAGAGGGGGAAATACAGTAGGTAGGTAGGTAGATAGAGGGAGAAAGGAAGAAATACAGTAGGATAGAGAGGGAGAAATACAGTAGGTAGGTAGGTTGGGGGGTTATATGGTGGTTGTGTGTATGTGTGCAGGTGTAGATCTACACACAGATTGGTTGGCTATTTAACCAGACTGGGCCACAGCAATGCGTGGCCGGGTATAGCTAGTTGAGTATAAAAACAAACTTTTCAGTAACATTACAGGCAATTGTTCTCATATCATTTTGTCCATATAGCATAACATTACAGATTTCTCTCTTTAGACTTTCTATGATGAATTCACCATCCTTCATTACTGTACTAGGTTCTTCAGAAATTCCAAAGATTCTTCATAAATATGTCTTTAATCATTTTTGTGTTTTGTATTTAAGAAAAAAATTGATATAGATTTAATACCATATTTTTTGGAGTATAAGATGCACCAACATTTTAAAGAGGCAAATTTAAAAAAAAGAGTTTTTGCGCTCTGCAGACCTAACAAAAAACGGCCCATTTTTCTAAAAAAGAAAAAAAAAGGCATGAATAGCCTTTAGGAGACTTGAAGAATGCTCCTGGGGGGGGTGCTTCCCCAAATGAGCATCAAACAGCCCGTTTTTCACAAAAACGGGACCATTTTTTGTCAAAAAAGGGCATGAATAGCCTTTAGGAGGCTTATAAAGTATTCCTGGGGGCTGGGAAAGCAAAAATGAGCAAAAAATGGCCCATTTTCTGCTCATTTCTGCTCTCCCCAGCCTCCAGGAGCACTCTGAAAGCCTCCTAAAGGCTATGCATGGCCATTTTGGTGAAGGGGCGGAATTTCAGGAGGCAAAAAACGCTGCATTCAATGTATAAGACACACCCAGATTTTCAGCCTCTTTTTTGAGGGAAAAGATGCGTCTTATATTCTGAAAACTATGGTAATTATAGAAATTATTACAAACATATAGAATGGAATTGACCAGAATAAGCGTTGGTCCTTACCTGATACGCCTATTTTCAGGACGGAAGTCAGCATCTATGCTGGGTAAGACTGCTGTGCTCTCATTGGAGGCTGAGTCTGGGCAAAGTCTTTTAGTCCCGCCTTCTGGACAGACACGCCCAGTTTCAATGAAGACAATCCCAAACTCGCGGCGTCTTGACTACGAAGGTAGGTGCTGCAGCTCATCCGGATCCAAAAAAACAATGAGAGCCCTCGGAACAAAAACACTGAGAAGCCCAGTAACATAGCAACCAAAAACGAACAAACGTAGCCCCAACCGGAACCCCGGGAAAAACACAATTAACCATGGATAACAACTCCCAGGGCGGGGCAAGATGCTGACTTCCGTCCTGAAAATAGGCGTATCAGGTAAGGACCAACGCTTATTTTCCAGGAGGAAGTCAGCATCTATGCTGGGACATACCAAAGCGGCATTGTCCCTGGGCGGGAATCTCACATGTCGGACCTCTCAGCGTGCACTACTGACTGGAGGACTCTCCTGCCAAAGGCTGCATCGGCAGAAGCAAACGAGTCCAGCTTATAATGAGAGATAAATGGAGAAGGGGAAGCCCACGTGGCCGCCTTACAGATCTCTAGAAGGGAAGCCTGGGCCGCCCAGGCCGCTGAGGTGGCCGCACTCCTCGTGGAGTGAGCAGTTAAGCGTCCTGGGACAGAGGAGGAGCGGGCCTGGTAAGCCATAGAGATGCAGGCCCTGAGCCAGCGGCCAATAGTCGCGGACGAAACCTTCCTGCCCTGAGAGGCCGGTTGGAAGGAAACGAACAAGGCTTCAGAGGCCCGGAAGGGCCTGGTGCGTTTCAGATAAATCTTGAGAGCCCTACGAACGTCCAACTTGTGCCATCTCCGCTCCAGAGGGTGATCTGGGTCAGGACAAAAATTGGGGAGGACCAGTTCTTGGGAACGGTGGAAGCAGGAACAGACTTTAGGGATAAAGGAAGGATCTAAGCGTAACACCACCCTGTCCTGATGAAAAACGCAGAGGTCCTCCCTGACCGATAGAGCCTGGAGCTCGGAAATCCTGCGAGCCGAAGTAATGGCCACAAGGAAGGCCACCTTGAACGTCAGGAAGCGCAATGAGACCTCCCTCAATGGTTCAAACGGGGGCCCCGTGAGGGAGTCCAGAACCAGGGGGAGATCCCAGGAGGGATACCGGTGCACCGCGGGAGGGGTCAAGTGCGAGGCGCCCTTGAAGAACTGCTGCACTGTGGGCATCTGGGACAAGGACAGGGAGCCCCCGCACGTGAGAACGGACGAAATGGCCGCCAGCTGACGCCTGATGGTGTTTAGGGCCAGACCCCTGTTCAGGCCCGCCTGTAGAAAGTCCAGGACCTGTGGGATGGTAGATTGCAGGGGTCGAATGGACTTACCCGAGCACCATCTGCAGAAGGCCCGCCAAGTGGAGTCATATATACGGTTCGTCGACGGTCGACGGGAGGCCTGGATCGTGCGGATGACCTCGGAGGAGTAGTTGTGGCGCCTCAGGATGCTCCGCTCAACCGCCATGCGGTCAGCTGGAACCACCGCGGGTCCGGATGTTCCAGGGATCCCTGACGTAGAGAGACCCGGGCGTTGGGGATCCTCCACGGCCGCTCCACTGAAAGGCTCCTGAGGTCCGCGAACCAAGGCCTGCGGGGCCAATGCGGGGCCAGAAGAATCACCTCCACTCTCTCCGACACGACCTTCTGTAGGACTCGGGGCAGAAGGGGCAAGGGAGGAAAGGCATAAAGGAGGCCGAGGGGCCAGCTGCACCGGAGAGCGTCCACCCCCTCCGCCCCCCGTGCCGGGAAGCGGGAGAAGAATCTCGGGAGCTGGGTGTTGGAGGGGGAGGCAAAGAGGTCGATAACTGGTTCCCCAAAGAGAGCCACAATGTCCTGGAAGAGGCTGGGGCACAGTTGCCACTCCGCGTTGTCCAGCACCTCCCGGCTGAGCCAGTCCGCCTGCACATTGGAAACCCCCGAGATATGCTCTGCAGTTAAGGTGGAGAAATGCCGCTCGGCCCAGAGGCCGAGTTGCCGGGCCTCGACCATGAGAGAATGCGATCTGGTGCCCCCCTGCCGATTCACATGGGCTTTGGCCGACATGTTGTCCGTAAGTACCAGGACGTGTCGCCCCCTCAGCAGGTGGAGGAAGTGGCGGAGGGCCAGGTGGATCGCCCGGAGCTCCAGCCAATTTATGCTGTGGGCGAGGTCGGCGGGCTCCCACTGGCCTTGAGCCCACAGACCCTGGCAGTGGGCCCCCCAACCGAAGAGACTGGCATCTGAGGTGACTGTCACTAACTCCTGTTCCTGGAAGAGACGTCCCTTGGTGACCGCTTGGGACAACCACCACCGAAAAGAGCGGGACACCTCCCTGGGGAGGCGCACCCTGGCCCGGGAGCAACTGAGGAGGCGTCTCTGAAAGGGCAAAAGAAACCATTGTAGATCCCTTGTATGAAGCCGGGCCCAAGGTACTATCCCGATGCAGGAAACCATGGTCCCCAGCAACTTGGAGAGGGAGGCCAAGGAAGGCCTGGACACCCCCCCAACCTGTCTAAGAAGGGCCCGGAGGGAATCCAAACGTTCCTGGGACAGGAACACCCTGCCCTCTACAGTGTCAATCAGGGCTCCCAGGTGAACCAGACGAGTGGTAGGGCGGAAGTGGCTCTTGGGAACATTAATAGAGAAGCCATGGAGCTGCAGGGCCTGGATAGCGGAGGCTAGGTCCTCGCGGGCACCCTGCTGAGAGGAGGATTGCAAAAGGATATCATCCAGGTACGCATTCAAGCGGATCGGGACCCCCCTCAGGCTAGCTAACAGGACCGCTAGAACCTTGGTGAAGACCCTGGGAGCAGAAGAGAGCCCAAAGGGAAGTGCCCTATACTGGTAGTGGTTGCCCAGGTAGGCAAACCTCAGGAACTGCCTATGCTGGGGGGCAATAGAAATGTGAAGGTAAGCCTCCGTGAGGTCGATGGAGGTAAGGAAATCCCCCCGCCTGATCCCCCACAATATAGATTGCAATGAGTGCATCTTGAAGCGTTTATAACATATGAACCTGTTTATTTTTTTAAGATCAAGAATTGTCCTCCAACCCCCAGAGGATTTGGGAACCAAAAAAATGAGTGAATAAAACCCCAAGCCCTGTTGGTCCAAAGGGACCCTCTCGATGGCCTCAATATCTAGCAGATGTTGCACCGCCTCCTGCATGAGGCTGCGCCTCTCCTGGTTGGAGGACACTGGGCAAACCCGAAAACAAGAAGGGGGAGGGGAGAAAAATTCCAACCCTAAACCATTACGAACCGTGGACCTAACCCAAACATCGGAGGTGGTGTTATCCCACACATCCGCAAAATAGGCCAACCTACCCCCAATGGGGTAACGATCAACTGGGGAATTAACTACGGCGGTAGGAACGCTGTCCCCCGCCTCGAAAGGAGCGCTTGGACTGCCTGCCCTTCTGAAACCGGTCAGGTTGGCCCCTGTTTCTGGGGAAGTAACCGCCCTGGGAACGAAAGCCCTGGGAACCATAATCTGCCCCCCGAAAGGACGACCCATAGTCGAGGGACCGAAAGGACGAAGTGGCCTCCTGACCTCGAAATGGCCGCCTGGGGTAGGGCGCCGCCCGTTGGAACCCTTTCTTTGGGGCAGTAGGCAAGACCTTGCGTTTATCCTTGTTTTCCACAAGGAAAGGATCAAGGGCATCCCCGAATAGAGAGCCGCCCTTGAATGGGGCGGAAGCCAGGCGCCACTTGTGTCGCACATCCGCCTGCCACTGGCGTAGCCACAATAGGCGACGAGATGCCACGGAAGAAGCCATGGCCCTGGAAGCGAATCTTGCCGAGGCCAAAGTGGCATCGGAGGCAAATTGCACGGCTGCCACCAGCTTGGCGATGTCCAGGTGGGCCCTGAAGTCGGAGACTGGGGTACGCAGCTGTAGATCCTGCAGCCACAGGAGGCAGGGGCGGGTGAAGAAGGAAGCCGAGGTGGCGGCCCGGATCGCCCACGCTGCTGCCTGGTGACCTCGTTGCAAGGTGAGGTCAGCCTTCTTCTCCTCAGGCTTGAGGACATCCTCCGGGGCCCCAGGCATGTTGGCCGCTGTGTGAAGAGAAACGACCGGGGCATCCACGGTGGGCATCGTCAGGAACTGTGCCATCTCATCGGCCACGTTGAAAAACCGCCGATCCGTGGAGGTTGGTTGGGGCCCCGAGGTGGGAGTGGCCCATTGGCGCTGAACCAAATCCACGAAGATCTTGGGCATCGGGATCGTCTCCGAAGGCAAGATGTCGTCATCAAACATGTTCTCCGCCGAGATCAAGGCTGGTCGTGGGGCGGTCGAGGAGGGCGCCGTAGCCGGGCCGAAATTGGACGCCGACTTAGCCTTGTAGAGCAGGGAGGTGAACAGGGCCGACGGGAACAAGCCGGAAGACGCCTTCTTTTCTCGGGGTCTGCCCTCATCCTCCGAAAGACCCCCCTCTCGGATCTCTCCTTCCTCTGCGCTGGAAACGCTGTCCAGGTCGTCCTCCTCCTCCAGGGCGTCTGCGGGAGCCGGACTTGGCACCGTAGCCGGGGCCACTCCCGACGGGCCAGGCACAGGTTGGAAGCCCGGGGCCTGATGCTGCAGGCCAGCCGCAAAGCCCTGAGACATAGCCGCAGCGATGATGGCCTGAATGTTGGCCGCATCCAGAGAGGGCTGGGGCATGGCTGCAGGAAAGGCAGCCGAAGTCGAAGGGATCGCTTCCATGCGCTGAATGCCGGGCGGCAGGAGAGCAGACTGGGAAGGAACAGGCTGATCCGGTCCCCAAATCCCCGAAACATCAATGGGGAATATGGGGTTGATGTCTGCTCCCCCCCCCCAGTCCCGGCCCAGGAGAAGCCATGAGGGACAAGTGGGCCTGCGATAGGCGAGAGAGGGGGGAAGCCTGGGCCTGAGCCCTGACCGCCGCTCTGCTGTGCAGTCTCTCCAGGGTTTTCTCCTTCCTCTTCTCAATGATAGATGAACTTGCACTAGAAACCTTGGATTTAACTGATTTCTTCGTGGCTTTTCCCCTCTTGGCAGGGGCCTTGCCCTTTCCCTTGGGTTGGGATGTGGCAGGTTGGGGAGACTGATCCGGAGCAGGCCCCACCGGGGCAGAGGAAGGCCCAGCCACTGGCTCTGGGAGTGGTGCAGAGGCCGAGGTAGAAGGCCCTTCCATAGCTCCCAATGCAGAGAAAGGAAATATAAAGCTGCAGGAAAAAAACAGGCCTCTCTTTAGGACCCTGCGGAAGCCGGTTCCACCCACGCTGCAGCCTCCTGGCGCCAGCCCCCACGCGCTCCGCGCGCCTTGCAGGCCGAAGAGCCTGCCGACTAGGCCTCAAAAGGCCCGGCGCGATCCCAGGCTTCGGCGGCCTCACCGGGACGCTCCGCGGCCGGGGGGGAAGATGGGTCGCTCCCCAGGCCCCCCGGACGACGTGGGTCGCCGCTCGACCTTCCGGGAGCGGCGGGGCGTTCTCCCGGACTGGCGGGCTCCTCCGGTAGCCCAGGGCCTCTTCCCAGGCCCACACAAGCAAAGCGGCAGCCTACGAGCCCAGGAAAGGGCTTAGAGGCCCGCAGATAGAGCGCGCTGCTTCAATAGCAGTCAAGGCGCTTAGTTTACAGTCCCCTGTACCTCTAGTTTTCAATAAAAGAGTTTTCCAACGAAGATCCAGCAGCTGCAGAAAGACGCGTGTGCCTCGGAGCTAGGCTGAATTGAAACTGGGCGTGTCTGTCCAGAAGGCGGGACTAAAAGACTTTGCCCAGACTCAGCCTCCAATGAGAGCACAGCAGTCTTACCCAGCATAGATGCTGACTTCCTCCTGGAAAAATATAAGTTTTTGGGGAACGTAATAGCAGAATTATATTGTTTGGGCTAGCAATAGGACGCTGAGTACATATTCATCAAGTAAATTACAAATACGCATACTCACTTGTTCTACATGAGGTTTCTTGGCAAAAGAAATCCTTGCTACTGAGCGGGAAGCTATAGAAAGCTCTTGCCCATTTACCTCTCCCTCTTCTACTTCCACCAGCCCTACATAAAACCAACGAACAAACATTAATATCCATAGGGTTAACCAAACTATATCAGTGATATCGGCAAACTAATCATTTACGAAAACAAAAAGGTAGATGGCAAACAATTTTCTAAGTGCTTTCAGGAAAATCAAGTTCAAAACTGGGATTAAAAACAACTAATGTAGTAAGATTAATACCTGTGTTCTGAGCACTAATGAAGGCCACCTTGTTAGTGTCAGGTTGGATGCGGATAAATCCACATTCTCGATGCATTGGTTTCTTGGTGTCCGGATGGAAAGCATTGAAACTGTTGGGATAAAAAACAGCACTATCTGCATTCTTCTATTAATAAATCCACATAAATGAAAATTCATTCAGCCATTTCCCTCAACGTTATTTGAATGAAAGAAATGTGCTGGCATTCTCATATACCTTTTTAAGTAGAAAACCTGAAGTACCATAAAATAGTACTCAAATGTAAAGTAATATGTTTGTCATTAAATTATTGTCTAAAGCAAGATATACTTCTCTCTGTTATAATATTGTACCATTTTTATAATCTTATTTCAGAAAATAATTAATGTCAATGTCATTAGATATCTATTGGACTATCAGACATTAAAGCAAATAATAATAATAATAATAATAATAATAATAATAATAATAATAATAATAATAATCTTTATTGTCATTGTAAAAATTACAATGAAATATTCAAAAATTCAGAAATAGATATGCGAAAGTAGTGGGATGCTGATTTTCCTGTAGGCACAAAATGCCCCAATTCTTGCT
Source organism: Rhabdophis nuchalis (assembly GCA_039707465.1). Lineage (NCBI taxonomy): Eukaryota > Metazoa > Chordata > Lepidosauria > Squamata > Natricidae > Rhabdophis > Rhabdophis nuchalis. The sequence continues at coordinate 45,025,296 of CM077645.1, forward strand.
CATTATAAATTCTTGTTCACTGATCATCTTAATCAGTTTGTGAACATTAATACTGGCAAAAAACCATGATTTCCCATATAACTTCCTTGTTCCCTCTTCTACATTTATGATGTAACAGAACAGTTTCCTATACTTTCATTCCTTCATATTACATGAAGCAAGGTTAGATGCTTATGTCTAGCTTAGATGGTTTCTAAAAAACTATGCAAACAATGTAAAAACCATCAATTCCCTCGAGTTAGCCCACAAGAATTAAAATGTTTCCAATTATTAACAATTAACAAAGAAGTGGTTTGGGGGGGACCTACAGTTTAGAAGGGAATTTTCTTCTAAAATTAATGTACCAGCATTCTATGTAGTTAACGTTTTCTTTATACCTCATAAATATTTAGGAAGTCAAAGCAATAGATTATTTACTACATATTGTTTCAGCAGTATTCTTCTTAAACATATGAAAAAAAAGAAAGAAAACTCACGAGAAATTCAACATGGGTTGGCCAACGTGAGAGATGTGCACTTCTTCAAGGTATTGGAAGGGCTTCATTGAAGGGAAGGTACCATCTCCGGGGGGGTCTGAAAGCCAAGTGCCCAGCATCCAGGAGAGCGGTTCAATCACAGGATTCAACTGTGCAGTTTCTAAATAAATAAAGAATCTGAGAGTATCAAACTGTACCAGCTTTTTGAAAGTAGCAATAGGTAACCTTCCTTAATAAGTTGAATAAAATTCCAGAAGAACTTATAAACTAATGAATCCTTATAATACCAGCTTTTTAATTGCAAAATAAAATGACATTTACAATAATGTATTCTAAAAGCTTTTTAAAAAATGTATTCTTTTGAATTTGGAAAGAAAATCAATAGAGTGTTTGTAAATATATACATATATATTTACAAACACTATTGATTTTCTTTCCAAATTAGTATTTCCATGGAATGGAAACTAAAAACTGATAAGATTTTTTGGGGGGAATGAATTCAAATAACAAAACGTGAAAAATGAAGGGAAGCTTAAGAAGTCTTTTTACTACCATCTAGTGGATGAACTCACATTATAGCAACTCAAAACATACATACACAGCACACTATTATTTTTCAAATTAAGCAACATTTTGCAAATGTTTAACTTATATTTGCTTATAGAACTACAACCAGAACTGTATCATCATGCGCAATAGAAAGGCATTCACAGTTTCAAGTTAATATATTTCACAAGTTAATATATTTCACAAGTTAAATATATGCTCTGTGTAGGCATTACACTTCCATACATTCCAACTGACACACACCTACACATAAGCAAAACATATTAAGTCAAGGAGGGAATGAAGAGGGCAACTAAGTCACTAACAACTTCATGGCTTTAGAATTTTAGGGACCAGAAGGGGGGGGGGGGAATGTAAATAGATTGGGAAGGGGAATAGACCGTATTGATGGCTATTAACAATGAATGCAGAAAAGGATGTGAGAGAGAAAAGGATGGATTGAACTGTGCTATTGTTTGAGTAAGCAATCTGCAATCACACTTGAAACTATTTTTAAATTTCCCTAGGGATGAACGTGAAAGCTATCCACAAACATTAATGGAGAAATCAGATATTTTAATGCAGCTAAGTACTGACACATAAGTACAGAACCAGCTCTGGGTATTTCCCCCCTTTTTTGTGGGTGGAACAAATAAAGGAACAGAAGTTTATGTTAGCATGCAGTAGAAATTTTGCAGTAGAAATTTTGTATCATTATTCATACAATTTAAATATAAAAATTGAGACAGAGACATCTTCGGACAGCGCTGGCTCTTCGGCTTTGAAACGGAGATGAGCACTGCCCCCTAGAGTCAGAAACGACAAGCATATATGTGCAAGGGGAATCTTTATCTTTACCTTAAATGCTGTTTGCTGCAACTCAAAGCTCCTATTTTACATTGCAAATGCTGCAATAGTACTTAATTGAACAGCTTTAAGGAACACATGATTTCAGTGAATGTGTATTGTTTTCCAATAAATTAGTATGGTTACATGATTTAATTTTTTTTGATACCTATCTACTACAATCTTATAATTTATATGATGATTATATATATTTTGAAAAGGGGAAACTCATGGAACTACATTTATTAACATAGTGAAAAACTAATAAACATTACAAATGTTTCAATTGACCTATCAACTTAATAATCCCCTTCTAAATAGTTCATCTAATAGTTGTGCTGTTAGATGCAGTTGTTAATAGTAAATAGTATAAAAATAATAGTTTAAAAGTTTATGAATGTATTATTGTATTTATAAGGACTTAATTACTAAATTACTATAGAAATAATAATAATATGCTATACATTTTAAAGTGTGTATGTATCTTGAATACAACAATATTTTGTTTGCATGCATTCCCTGGAAATTGAGCTCCACATTATTTTATTTTTTATTTTATTTTATTAAATTTATACCCCGCCCTTCTCCTTGTTAGGACCCAGGGCGGCGCACAGGCATCTTAAAAACACAAGATACAATAAATGTCAATTAAAATATAATTAAATTCATTAACCCGTGCTAAAAAAACCCAATATTAAAAACCCTACCAAATTACAAATTTCCTTAAAAAAGTCAGAAACGGGGGGCTATCCTAGGCCGGCTTGTTGGAATAAGTACGTCTTAAGACGTTGGCGGAAGAGGCGGAGGTCCAAGATTGTGCGAAGGTCGGGGGGTAGGTCGTTCCAGAGGGCCGGGCCCGCCACAGAGAAGGCCCTTCCTCTGGGTGTCGCCAACCGGCATTGCCCGGCCGACGGCACCCGAAGAAGACCCTCTCTGTGGGAGCGGATCGGGCGAAGGGATGTATGGGGCAGGAGGCGGTCTCGTATATAGCTAGGCCCCGATCCATGGAGCGATTTAAAGATGGTCATCAGTACCTTGAAGCGCAGTCGAAAGGCCACAGGCAGCCAGTGCAGCTCGCGCAGGAGAGGTGTTACGTGGGTTTGCCTTGGGGCACCCATAATCACCCGCGCGGCCGCATTCTGTATTAACTGTAGCTTTCGAGTGCACCTCAAGGGAAGCCCCATGTAGAGAGCGTTACAGTAATCCAGCCGGGAGGTCACAACTGCTTGAGTGACTGTGCGAAGGGCTCCCTTCGCACAGTCACATTAGCCAAATTTTTACCACCAAAAATAAACATTGATACAATTCAATTCAAAAACATATAAAAACTTCCTGGTCCCTTCTTAACAGTAACTTAACATTAATAAAGTGGAAGAAATAATGTGTAAATCTGGAATTTTCTTATTTTTGGTACTATCACGGGTTCAGAAACAATAAACAATCAGAACAAATTGAAACATTATAGAATTTAGTGCCTGTGCAGTACTGATTGAAATGTTTTCTATATGCAAAGAAAAAAGAATAGCAATCAGCACTGTAATTTAATACCTTCATCATCTTCCTAGCATATTCCCGCAAGTGCAGGGTCTGTTTAGCAGTGTATTTTAATATACAGTACATAAAATATAACCCATATCTCTATATGCAAAATGTATTAGTACTTCAATTTTAAAAAACAACTATTTTATACAGTACCTGTTTGGATTTCACTGCTGGCCATACTTTGAAATATTATTTATAGCTTGCTTACTTAAGATCACTAATCCTTTCCCTAGCCTCCATGAAAAGCTGCAACAATCTAAGACAAAACAGGAAACAACCTTTGGACTCTATTAAGGTTACTGCAGTGTTTTCTGGGATTTGTAGTCAAGTTTAAGAAGTTAGGCAGACAACTGATGTGAAACTTTGGCATAGATTGTGACTTGTAATTCTTTTTGGTTCCTTCTACTCTTTCATAAAGATAAGGCACATACTAGCATCCTATGAAACCAAGGCAAGCATTCAGTACTGTATTAAGCTTGTAAAACAGGGCAGAAGCAAAGAAGGAGAAAGTTAAAAGCCATGTTAGCATGACTAAATAGTTATTTTGCTAGTGAAATCCACTTTGCCAAGCTTTCTTTTTTTAAAAGCTAAGTAAACAAGGGATAGAAATGGTGGCAGCCTATACACATTTACGAATGAAGATGTATCTCAACAATATTAAAGGTCATTATCCGTGATATATGAACATAAATGTATGTTCCAAGCATAAATTAGGGGTCCTGGGTGCTCTCTTTGTTTGGTTGTTTTCTTGCAGATATTTCATTATTCAACTATGTTAACATCATCAGTGCCAGTCCATCATCACTTGCACTGATGATGTCACCAGGTTTGGGTAATGAAACAATAATACAATAATACAATAGCAGAGTTGGAAGGGACCTTGTAGGTCTTCTAGTCCAACCCCCTGCGTGGGCAGGAACCTTATACCATTTCAGACAAATGGCTGTCTAACATCTTTTTAAAGACTTCCAGGGTTGGGGCATTCACAACTTCTGGAGGCAAGCTGTTCCAGAGGTTAATTGTTCTAACTGTCAGGAAATTTCTCCTTAGTTCTAAGTTGCTTCTCTCCTTGATTAGTTTCCACCCATTGCTTCTTGTCCTGCCCCCAGGTGCCTTGGAGAATAGTTAGGCTCCCTCTTCTTTGTGGCACCCTCTGAGATATCGGAACACTGCTATCATGTCTCCCCTGGTCCTTCTCTTCATCAAACTAGACATACCCTGTCTGCAAGAAAACAACCAAGCACACAGAACACCAAGAACCCCTCATTTCAACCCTGACAAATATTCTCCTTTATAGGTAAAATATAAATGGTTATAAATCTAATTAGAGTTATAATTTAATTAGGGAATATTAAAAGGAAATGCAGTCCTGTGGGTTCTTCTGACCAGATTTAAACTGTAGCATCATGTAACAGTAGCCAACACAGTATAAATGTACTTCCTAGATTTCTTGTTTGGAAAGTGCAATATGACACTGACCTAAAGCAGGTGCACATGACCAGGGTTAGGCTCAAATACTGGATCCTTCTTCAACACCAGGGGTCTTATCTATGTTAGGCAGCAATGTATTCCAATGGGACAGTGTGATCGGGGGCAGGCAAGAGCATGTCCGCCAGGCAAAAATCGTACCCAGCTTCATCTGTTAAACCCCTGGGGAGGCTGTGGGCTGGGCTGGTTTAGTGAGACCCTGTCTGCCACACAGGACTTCCAGCCATTATTGCTCTCACCTTTAACCAATGAGGATGTGGCCCAGTTGAGCAACCAGCCTGGGATCTCTCACCCATCAGTCGGATTGGCAGGCTAATCCACAGAGACTAGCAGCCCAAAGAGTAAGTGTGAAAAAAACTCACCACTATCACTGGAGCTAAATCAGCAATAGGACCTGTAGTAGGTGTGTCACTTCAGTCTGTCATTTTAACAACTGGTTCTCGCAAATAGAACTCAATGCTCGTACACAAGGACCTCTGAAGGTAGCACGAGAGCAGGAATCAAAACAGTTGATATGATCCATCTACCAGCAAAGGCATCACGACCATTGTAAAGCAGATTTAGTCCTACTTATCTGACATTTCCCCCCCAAGAAGAAATGTATATAGAGAGAAAACAGAGCAACTGATCCTTGAAAATATTCTATGCTAAGAAACTTCGTTCATTATCTGACCTTGCCTGCATGTTTTTCTTAAGGAAAAATCTGATGCAGCAGAGTTCTATCCTGCATCCTATGCTATTTAGCATAAATATGAAATCAATGGGCAGATCACCCAGAAACATCAATACATTGCTGTAATTTAATTCTGCTTGAGCCAAGACCAGAAAAAGATGAAAGTCAGTGCAGCTCTTGTAAGTAATGTGTAGCACAAAATCCATTAAAATTTGATCCAGTTTGTTTCTGACACTTAGTTCCTTCAAAATGCCTTGACCATCTGGTTTTAAATGTTATCCATATTTTCTTCTTTTGAATGTTTTTTCCTGGTCCCCCCCCGCCCTCCTGTATTTATCATGATTGGGGAAGGATATAAATTTTGTTAAATAAATTGACAACATGCTCCTATTAAATTTTATACTATTTTAAAAATAAATTGAAAGGATTAGGTAAGAAATTAGGGATTCAGAATAAACATTATATAAATATCTGAAGTTTGGCCACAATTGTTATTCAACACAAAAGAAATGAGTACCGTATTTTTCGGAGTATAAGACGCACCGGAGTATAAGACGCACCAAGGTTTTGAAGAGGCAAATTACAAAAAAAGGTAGGTAGGTAGATAAAGGGAGAGAGAGGGAGAGAAAGAAAGGGAAATACAGTAGGTAGGTAGGTAGGTAGGTAGGTAGAGAGACTAGGTAGTTAGATAGATAAAGGGATAGAAAGAGAGAGAAATAAAGAGAGAGAAATACAGTAGGTAGGTAGGTAGGTAGAGAGAGAGTGTGTGTGTAGGTAGATAGGTAGGTAGAAGGATAGAGAGAAATAGAGAGAGAAATACAGTAGGTAGGTAGGTAGGTAGGTAGAGAGAGAGAGGGTAGGTGGGTAGGTAGGTAGGTTGATGTTTCCAGGTGCATTTATCCATGTCCTGGAGAAGGAAATCGCTGACAAACCTTAAAACTTTGTTTCTCCTGGCACAGAAACAGTTAAAGAGCTTTCCAAAAGTGTTCTAACTCAGGGGTTCCCAAACATGGCAACTTCAAGACTTGTGGACTTCAATTCCCAGAATTCTCTAGCCAGCTATGTCCACAAGCTATGCTGGCTGGAGAATTCTGGGAGTTGAAGTCCAAAGTCTTAAAGTTGCCAAGTAACTAAACAGCCTTCCGAAAGGAGGAAAAAAAAGTTTTTTTTGCACTTTGCATGCCTCCCCCAAACTGCTCTGTCTCCACGAAAACGTGGCCGTTTTTCTTCAAATAAAAAGCATGACTAGCCTTGGGGGGTCTTGCAGAGTGCTGCTGGGGGCTGGGGAGGGGCAAAAAACACCCAGATTTAGGCTAATTTCTGCCCTCCCCAGCCCCCAGGAGCTCTCTGGAAGACTCCATAATTATTTATTTATTTATTTTATTTATTTAAATTTATACCCCGCCCTTCTCCACAGAGGACCCAGGGCGGCGCACAGGAAATTTAAAAAAACATACAAAAATACAATAAATATAATTTAAAAAACTATTAAATAACCCCATCCTGCGCTAAAACCAAATTTTAAAACCCAATTTAAAACTATCTTAAGTCCCCAAGGGAGGTTAGGCTAGGCCGGCTTGTTGAAACAGATATGTCTTAAGACATTGGCGGAAGAGGCGGAGGTCGGTGATGGTACGTAATTCAGGGGGTAGGTCATTCCAAAGGGCTGGCCCCGCCACAGAGAAGGCTCTTCCCCTGGGTGTCGCCAGTCGGCATTGTCCGGCCGACGGTACCCTGAGGAGGCCCTCTCTGTGGGAGCGGATTGGTCTGAGGGATGTATGGGGCAGGAGGCGGTCTCGCATATAACTAGGCCCCGAGCCATGGCTAGGCACAGCCATTTTGGTGAAGGGGGTGGGGTTTTGGGAGGCAAAAAAATGCTGTATTCGATGTATAAGACGTACCCAGATTTTCAGCCTCTTTTTAGAGGAAAAAAGGTGCGTCTTATACTCTGAAAAATACGGTACATAATTTCCCCTACAGAACACCAAAATCTACATCTTTGAGTTTTTTAGTCTCATTACACAAGTAATGAGTAATAGTAAACGTCCCTCAGAAGTATGAAATCTGTTCTTTGGTATAGTAAACTATAACATAACTAAAGCCATAGTTTAGTAGATCATTAAAAGTTACACCAATAAGAATTATTGCAATGCCAAATCACAGCAGTCCAATGGTTAATTCTTTGATGTTTAACTCACCTTATATAAAAATTATAAATGTTTCCATCACAATCTCAAATGTAACACTTGTTTTTTTTTAACTTAAAGTGCACGGCTTTCATAGATTTCTTTGCAACAACAACTATAATAGAATTGAAATTGGGACAAAGAATAGCCACCATTAGAAGCTCTCGGGATGCAGGCAAGGAAAGCATTCTGACCTCATTTCTAACATCTTTTCCTTTTGGCCCACATTCATCACTATTCAGGGGAAAAAACCTGGTCCCTAGTGCTGATAACCTCAATATTAGGAGTGAAAGGCAGGATTTGCCAAGGTACAGGCCAACATCAACTGGCCCTGTTTGCAGGTTTTAGTAAATTTCCAATACTAAATACACAGTTTACTTGTAAAGAGCATAGGAATTGGATGTGAAGGACAGGAGGAAGAGTTATTACCAAGAAACTAGACTGATTGACAGGATTGAGTCTGGTCAAGAAACTAATCTGAAAAAACAAACCCCTCTAATTCACAACAAGAGAAAATGAAGGAGGCGGAAACACATTCAAGACTTGCACGATTCTGTAACTATAGCTGTTGCCTGTAGCATTGCATAATTTATTTCTTTTCTAATTTATTTTGGGTGTAATTCATGTTTGAAACTTTATTGAAATGCCGGTTGAGTTATATTTTTGGCATAACCTATATTTATATAGGTCTCTATTCCACTACTTGACAGTCAAAACTTCAGTTCAAACAGAATTAATTTTATCTCTTAGGAAATGCTATACTAATCAAGGGATATTAATTTATGGAATTTAAATATGAGAAAATACTAATAATAATGAGGAGTATCTGCACAGCAGCATGAAGTGAAAGGAAATTAAGATTAGTGAAAGTGAGCTGGCAAACTATGAGTAGATAAGAAGATGGAAGCATTAGTATGTCAGCTTATTGGAGAAGAAAGAACTCAATTGAAGATAAAATGGAAGGGAAGAAAGACAGAATGAGATTATACTGCATGCAACAAAGGAAAATCTAGGTGGAAACATTAGTTAAACATGAGAATGGAATGTTGGAGGCACCAGATGGTAGAAGACATTGATGGCATGCAAGGAGTAGAATAGCGAAAGTGGTCTGAAAGTGAGACAACTGGTGAAAATGGGATGGATGGTCCAGAGCATTATAGGCAGCAGAAGCAAAGTCTACCTTTTTGGAAGTGTTGCTACCTGTTCAAACCTCATGATTGACTTGGCTGGGTATATCCATAAGGACTATTCTGTGAGGTCATTTGATTGCCTTCACCTTTGAACAAGGAGAAAACAGATAGGAAATGACCATGATTTCAACTATTCCATGAAGACCACTGGCTAGTTTTGGAAAGATGGTAGATGGAATCGGTCTTGGAACTTGCCCTTTGGAACAACCTACCCCCTGAACTCCGGACCATCACCGACCTCCGCCTCTTCCGCCAATGTCTAAAGACATACTTTTTTCATCAAGCCGGCCTAGCCTAACCTCCCATGGGGACTTTTAGAAAAGTTTTAAATTGGGTTTTTAATAATTGGTTTTAGCATAGGACTGGGATTATTTAATATGTATTTTAAATTATTTATCTATTTTCTATTTTGTATATTTTTAAATCTCCTGTGCGCCGCCCTGGGTCCTCTGCGGAGAAGGGCGGGATATAAATGTAATAAAATAAAATGAAAAAAAATTGTGGAAGGTTATTTGGAAAAATTATCTATTTGAGGTGGAGGATAAGGGAAGATAAAGGAGAAGTTAATAAAAGTAGAGTATATGGGTTAGATCTCTTTAATAAGGAAAGGAATATATGCTCTTCTCCAGTTGCAAGGCAGAGAATAATCAGAGTAGGTTTGGAGAGTCAGAAGTCAAGGTTGGTATTTTCCACCAATTATAGATACAAGTGGATTCTACTTGGGGAGAGTGGAAATATTATTGATCTTGGTTTGGGATTAGGGTAATTAAAGGACATTTCAATGGGATTTCTGCAACTCGTAGTAGCTGCTGAGTAACTCAGGCAAGGAAAGCCAAATGATGGAGAAAGGACATGGGATTGTTGATGGGTGAGAAGTGTAGAACATTGGAGTGTGTGACTGGTATAATTAAAAATTAAGATGAGAGATTGATGGGTGAGAATCCCTTCTAGGCAGGCAGGACCAGATCTTGAGAACAATAGAAATGGAGGAGGATATAGAGGAAGAAGTAAAGATCATAATTGTATTGAGAGAAAGAGCTATGGCAAGAGGCAAATGTGAATCTTTCTTGAAAAGAAAAGAAACATCATATTTTATGCTAGATACCTGCATATTTTGCCATCAATTTTTCTAAGCTGTGAAAGTGCACAGGATACTAACCACAGTCCTGGGACAACAGGTTGTTCAAGAAGGGGAAATTAGTCCTCTTCAGCTCATCCAGCTTTTCCTTCAGCTTTCTAACCTGGCTGTCAGAGCGGCTGAACTTTTGCCTCAGCTGCTTCAGCTCTCCATTCTTCTTTTCTAATTGTTCTCTCAAACAACACACTTGACTTTTACTTTGCCTAGAGGAGAAACAGTAGGAATGAAGGGAATCAATGAGCTTGCATGCTCCTGAAGCAGACATAATGACCTCATTGATTGACATGGGGTTGGCATCAGTCTCTCCATTCTGACCTACTACAGCTTCTGTGGCTGGTTTAGGGGTCAGATCTGCAGGGGATGCGGACATGCTTTGGGAAGATTTCTGGGGGATAACTGTAAGAGAAGAAGTAGAGGCTTCTTTAAACCTAGTGTCCTGCTCCACAGGGTGGTTACCACAGTTTGATTCCACACTTCTCCTTAACCTTTTTCTTTCTAGTTGTTCCTTTGAAAATGATGATTTCTCTCTAGTATGCTTGGAGAAAAAGCTGTAAGAATGAAGGGATCCGATAAATTTACATGCACCTGACACCGGAGGTGTGAAGTCATCTTCTGATATACCATTTTTATCGATTTTGAAACTTCCTGGATGGATAACCACTTCAGAATGGTCCTCAATAGAATGCATTTCTGGCTTATGTTGAGTAACTTTTGTAACTAAGTTATCTGCTAACATCCTTCTGAGAGAACCTTCAAGTTGGACCTGAAAATTCTCCCCCTGCTCAGTCATTGACCCAATTTCAGTTTGAAGAGTCATGTGCTCCATATTATTAATTCCTTCCACAAGCAAGTCTTGGCCAGATGATAAGATTCCTTCAACTACCTCCCCATTGCCTTCATTTGATTGATTGTCATTTCTTTGTAGAGTCTGGGTTATTATTGTTCTCTTTCTTTTGACATAACCCCTGCTGTTGCTCCTTGTTTCAGAAATGTGGAATATAGTTGGGATGGCGGTGGGTTTCAGTAACCGATGCTGGTCTTCCAGCCGTTTTGAAAAGCTGTCTTTAGTGAAGTGTTCACTGCAAAGAAAGGAATATTTGGTGGGAATCCAATTGTCCCGTTGTACTGCTTTCAACCACTGGATTAGTCGCTTTGAATCCTTTAATGGAAACCTTCAAAAAAGTATAAAAGCAGAAAGTTACTATATACATATCTTTTTTTTCTTTCTTGAAATCATGAAATATACATATTTATTTTTTTATTTTTTTATTTCGAATTTATACCCCGCCCTTCTCCTTGTTAGGACCCAGGGTGGCGCACAGGCATTATTAAAACCACAATAAGAACAATATAAATCAATTTAAAACATATTAAATTATTAAACCCGTGCTAAAACCATTTAAAACCCTACCAAATAGCAATTTATACATAAAAAATCAGAAGCGGGGGGCTATGCTAGGCCGACTTGTTGGAATAACGTCTTAAGACGTTGGCGAAAGAGGCGGAGGTCCGAGGTAGTGCGAAGGTCGGGGGGGTAGGTCGTTCCAGAGGGCCGAGCCCGCCACAGAGAAGGCCCTTCCCCTTGGTGTCGCCAACTGGCATTGCCCAGCCGACGGCACCCGGAGAAGACCCTCTCTGTGGGAGCGGATCGGACGAAGGGATGTATGGGGCAGGAGGCGGTCTCGTATATAGATAAGATTAAACTAAATAAACCTCAATATTCTGAAAAAAATAATGTAATATATAGAAGCAGCATTCATTACATTTTTAAAACCAGTATTTCATAAAGATGTCAAGCTATTTCAGATTTTGATCTATTCATTAGCCATTTTATGAAACAATCAACAACAAAAAGCGGTTCAACAATTAGATTTTAAAAGATTCATCATCCAAACATTAATCTCAAATGAAATTATGCCCCAAAGGTTCTCAGTCAATTAACTGCATATGATCAAACTGCAGACTAAAAATGACGAGATTTGGATAAGATACCTAATACAGAAACACATAATTAAAAATTCAGAATGGTTTTGATAGGTTAGAAAAGAAGACTATAAAAATAGAATTAAATTGAATAGAATCAAACACAAAGTTCTCATCAGAAACTTCAATCAAATATTCAGACAAAAGATTGAGGATACTTGACTTGGTTATATGTCAGAAATTCCTAGAATGCTCTAAACTGGCTATGAGTCATCAAGGAGATACCAAAAGTTTATGCTACAACAAAAACCTCCAAATCATGGGACTATAGCTTCCCTTTATTTTGAATGGTTACACCCCCACTTCAAATATTGTGCTCAATTCTGCATATTGTACTTTAAGAAATATTCAGAGAAACTGGAACATAGTCAGAGATCAATGATAACTATCAAAGTACTAGAAATCACAATCTAAAAGAAAGATAGAAATAATTGGGTCACTTTAGTTTTTAAAAGAACAGAGAAAAAACATGAAAGTACTATTCAAGTACCTGAATGGATGTCAAATACAAAATCAAATCTGTTCTCCATTGTTCCAGAATGCAGTAACATTAATTTAGTACACTAACTAATATATTAAAGTTGAAGAAAAGTATGTTCCAATTGAATTTTACAACTTTTTTTCTAGCAGTAACAGCGGCATCAGTTAGTGAGATGAACTGTGTGTTCCACATCATTGAATATGTTGATGTAGAAATTAGAATTCCATGTGGTGGGATGGTTGTATTGTGCTTTTAGATGCCTGTTCTTCCAGAGCTCTTGTTTTTATTTATTTTTCAAAGTGTTTTAAATAGATATAGGAGGTTATCAGGCTGAGCCCTCAGAGAGGGGTCAAGCAAGTCATCAATCTCAATCCTTTCGTGCCCACAAGGGATCTAAATCCAACCAATTTTGAATTCTGTTGTCTCTTATCTACCGCCGATTTGCTTTGACCATTAGTAGTTCAGATTTTTATAGAAAGTGCTAGCATGCAATAAAGCGATATTCATTTGAACTACCTTGCTTCCTGATTTTTTGCACCTGACATTATGACAGTGCTTTAATTGTTGGTTATCTATCCAAAGACATACTAAGCAAGATGGGCATCCATATAAATGTATTTAATTAATCAAGTAAATAAATTTTCCCATTCACCCATTTTTAGGCTAAATATTTGTGTAACTCAAATTATATGTTATAGCAAATCATAATTAGAGGATACCATGCAATTCTTAGCATGTTTACAAGTCAGTTTTAATATTTTAATGGAACTTACTCAAAAGAAATGTATATAGATCTCTTGTATTAATTATGTATTTCTAGAGTAGTCCTCCAGTTATGACTATCATTGAGACCGGAATTGTTCATTTGTTAAGGTACAGCAGAAATTTTATCACATATATGGTATACCGTTCAAAATATATAGTTGGAATCTTAAAAACACGTCACACATCTATTTTCAATTTTTAAGCAGCAAAAATTAAGCAGCAGTAATAATTTCATTTGTCCAAGGTGAGATTGACCATAATTAAGAATTAGAATAATTCTTCAAGGTTTTGACGACTATCTTTAAAGCGCTCCATGGCTCGGGGCCTAGCTATATGCGAGACTGCCTCCTGCCCCATACATCCCTTAGACCGATATGCTCCCACAGAGAGGGCCTTCTCAGGGTGCCGTCGACCGGACAATGCCGACTGGCGACACCCAGGGGAAGAGCCTTCTCTGTGGTGGGTCCAGCCCTCTGGAATGGCCTGCCCCCTGAACTACGTACCATCACCGACCTCCGCCTCTTCCGCCAATGTCTTAAGACATATTTGTTTCAACAAGCCGGCCTAGCCTAACCTCCTATAGGGACTTTTAGGTAGTTTTAAATTGGGTTTTAAAATTTGGTTTTAGCGCAGGATAGGATTATTTAATAGTTTTTAAAATTATATTTATTGTATTTTGTATGCTTTTTAAATTTCCTGTGCGCCGCCCTGGGTCCTCTGTGGATATAAATTTTAATAAATAAATAATTGTTAAATTTAATTCAAAATTAAAACCACACAATAGAAGCTTGATGAAGTTATAATTGGCATCAACGTTCTTTGAAATAACTCAGTTTTAACCAAATTCTGGACAACTGTTAAGGGGGACCCCATTTTAGATGGGGGATGTTTAGATTGGTTTAGATGGGGGAACAATGCAATCTAAACAACACAAAAAATGCATCTAAACAAAGTTTAGGTGGGGGAACAATACAGATTCAGTTGCCAGCAAAGAAACAGGAAAAGGATATATCAATGAAAAGACTTCTTGAAGAAGTTATCCTTATATAATCAATCTGTCCCACCTTGGTCCCAGAAAATAAACAATTGACACAATCAAATACTATAAGCCATCTTTAAAATATGGAGACAAGCAAAAATAATTATAGTGCATATTAAATAATTACACAGGAAATTCTCCATAGATTTTTTCAATTCATTAGAAACCAATGGTTATTTCTAATCAACTCATATTTTAAAACAGCACACTTTTATAGTATTTTTCAGAAATATAAATTCATTTCACATGCATAAAAAAATAAATTGCAAGTCAATTGCAGAAGAAGAATCTTTCATATTTTAATTTTTTAAAATTAATCTTAGATAGGAAATAGTGGCTACTATTGAAATGTTTGAATTCTTAAAATGTTTACATTCATACCAATATCAAAAACATTAGGAACCATCCACTGTAACAAAATGATATATTTGTTTTTCTGTTGTATGCAAAATAAATAAATAAAATGAGAATGCCTTTATAGTTTGAGTATTCATAGATGACATTTCTTGTTTGACATTGGCGGTATACTAAACAATACTGTCGCCTTTTTACTTATTTTCTCATAGCTGTAATGTGTTCCTTTTCTATGAACCCTTTAAATAAGGATTCACAAACAGCTGTATGTATTGGATAAAAAAACAATCCCTATTCAATTGATACTTCTCAAACACAATCTATCTCTTGCAAGGATTGGCAAATATGTCAAGTTTCAGAGCAAATCAGAGATTAGGATATGACAGGAAAATCAACCCTCAGCTTTTTTCTTATGAAAGCAGTTGCTCCACAAGCCACCTAAAGACAGATTTGCTACTGAATAAAGTTGGTTTCTCCAATGGGTGTATACTTGCAAAACTCAGACAAGACAGAACAGGTACACTTGTGAACAACAGCAATGCCTCTTACTCATGCATCCGTGTCCCACATATGAAATTTAATAAACTAACTAAATAAATAAAAATCAGAGCTAAAACTTGAGCCATATCTTAACACTGGAATGCTTCAACTACAAATCCATGGTGCAGTATGGCAGTGGAGGATTAGGGGGGATGCCACTATAACCAAGCACCTACAGAGTGTCTTTCCCTTCCCAAACAAACAAACAAAAGAAGAAACTTTTAGCCCCAAACACATGTACAGTCATTTTCACAGGAGTTGCGTCCCCTTTCACTATCTTATCTTAAACTGGGCACAGATAGCAAGAAGAATGGGGGTCGGGTGGGGAGGGAGAATAAGGAGGATAAGAAAAGCAACAAATGGGCCTTTAGCGTGGCTGTGTGTGTGTGTGTGTGTGTGTGTGTGTGTGTGAAGTTGGTCCCCTATTGTTTGGGGAGGGGGGGATGAGCTGGTCCCCTATTGTTAAGGGGGGGGGGGAGTTGGACGCCTATTGTTGGGGGATGCTCACTTGGCCTGCCTGGGAGAGACCAGCAGCGAGTGATGCGAGTCGGCGACAGAGAAAAAGAACCGTCCAATTCCCCCGAAGGGAAAAAGGTAGGTGAAGGAGGCAGCCGAGCCAGCTTCGGGGGGTGGGGGGGCATCAGCCTGTCACAGAACTGCGAGCGGAAGAGAAACGGGAAGCTCTGCGTCGGTCCACTCGATCGAAAAGGTGCTGCCCGGAGAAGCCCCGTGCCGAGGTACGAAGCAGGAGACGGGCAGGTGGACCGCTCTTCTCCCTCCCCCTGGTTACCTGTGGAAAGAGACGGCCACTCGGCCCCGGGGACCTTTGCCCTGCCGGTTGGAGCAATTCAGCGCCGCGCAACAGATCACCATCGCTGGAGGCCGCGCGGGCGGCCCTGCCTCACCCCCCTCTCCGCCCCCCTCCCTTCAGCCGTACAACAAGATGGCGAAGCCAAGCAAGTCACACAGTTGTCTCGCCACACCCTGCGGAGTAACTTCCGTACGGAAGAAGCTGTCATTCAGTTCCAGCCCACATGCCTTTGGTGGTACAGAGTATATGAGCGGAGCGCCGCTTACAACCGCCCGCAACCCTCCTTAATTCTCTTTTGCCCCCCTTTGCATCTCACCGATTGACTTCCTCTCAAGCAAACCAGAAGCAGCGAAGAACAGCTAGTCTGTTGTTGGGCCAATGTTGTTAAAACCACGCTGCGATGCGAATTACTTGAGAGCGCCATATTGGGTCAAGTGGATGGTGCTTAATATTCCGTACAAGAATATGGCGGCTCCCTTCTACTTTCTGCACCTGAAAAATACCATATGTCAGTTAAACTACTCTGAGGGATAGAAAGCGGTACAGGATAATTAACGAAAAAAGAATCCTGCTTCAGAAGGAAAGCGAGGCCGATTTAAGTAACCTTGCACACCCATCGGTCTCTCCGTACAACAAAATGGCCCCTGCCATATAGCGGGAGAAACCATTGCATCTGAAACTAACCAATCGTCGCTTAGATGAGTGGTGAAAATTTCCGCGATTGGGCGAAAGCAGCGCTATGAGATGAGAAGTATAAAGTGCGCCGCTTTGGTGATCTGTGTCAGTCAGGAGACAGCCGTGGGCCCCCCGAGCTTTTATGAGGGCGGGGGCAGGATGGACGCGGGTGAGTGGGAAAATGTTTTGGGTGGGTGGGTGTCAATTTTGGAAAGCTGCGTGGGTCGACATGCAGCTCTCTATATTTGGGGTAGCGGTCAATGGGTGTGGAAAGGAAGGAGTCGAGTTTGTTTTTTTCAGCAGAGGGCTAAATTGCGGACTGGGCTAGTCGGTGGAACTGTGATCATGGATTGCCTAAAAGAGAGAGGTCGATGAAGGGTCAGTTATGTTGCCTGGGGAACTGTGTTTTCTTACGGTATTTTTTTTCTTTGTTAAATGACTGTGATTAATAGAAGTTGCTAAAGCAATTTGGCTAATATGGTACTTTGCCTTGCTTTCTCTTTTCAAATAGAGGCAACTCCACTATAACAAAGGCTGTCAGTTTTAAGACTGTACTGTACATTGCCATGGGTTTTTTTCTAGCATTAGCATTTTTTATAAAGCTTAGTGCTGGTCTGTCAGTGCTTTGATGTATGGAAATAATCTTGAAAGTTTTCTAAAGTTGACAAGGTCCCAAGGTTCTTGCTTAAGTAGTTAAAATTTAATGCACTGATTCCTACATGACCTGAGGTATGATGAAAGAAAAATCATGCTGTATTAATACTACCTACCAAAGTGCCCAAATGGAAAACTAAGACTCTAACGCAAATGGGTAATACTCTACTTTTCATCAATTTCTTGACTTTCCCCAAACAGATACAAAAATATTTAAATATATAAAACAAGCATTTTATATAAAAACTTGTACTTGGTTTTACTGTCTGAATAAGATTATGAAGATAAGCGCAGTGTTCTGTAATAGATCTACACCAAATTGAATTTTTATTGAAACTTTCCAAATACATCTTAGTAAGTGACAGTTAAGGATTTTTATTTATTGTTTATTAATTTGGTGTCTTCAAATCAATCTGATGACTTCCTGGTCAAAAACTTCCTGCAGTTTTCTTAGTGAGGTTTTTCTAAAGTAGTTGCCATTGCCTGGTTCTTAGGGAAGAGAGAGTATGACTGGCCAGGATCACCCAGCTGGCTTTGTGTCTAAGGAGGACTAGAACTCATGGACTCCTAGTTAAAGAATGAATTTTGAAAAATCTCTTTTATTTAATGATATTTCATAAACAATTGATAATTGATTTTAAGGCCTTTAAATACACATACTTTCCCCACAATATATTACAATTTTACTTCAATTCTATATATGCTATACTGTACATGGGGACTAAGGCCAAGGTAGAATGCACTTCTACATAAATATGTTTGGGGTATTTAAATAAATTTATTCCAGCTTGGCTCCTATAACGTTATTTCCATCTCATTAGTCATTTTGCATTTTGGCCATTAGCAGAATACATCTTTATAAACTTCCTTCTCTCCATCTTTATTTGGATATATGTTTATATTATATGATAGATGACTGAGTAATATTAGCTCGCTTTTTAAGTTCTGTTCTGAAATTTGCCATTCCCTTTTTCTGTTTTTATTTTTATTTCCCAATTTAAACTCCCATGTTGATTCTGATATTTGATCATTTAAATTTTGGAATATATGTATTGATAATGTTTTAACTTCATGTAAACAGTGTATTGAATGTAACAGACTTGAGACTTCACAGCAAGTGAAAATGAACCTTGTCTGTTATGTATTTATGACTAGACTGAGGAAAAAGGCTTAGCAGGCTTTTCTTGGAACCTCTCACATTAAATGCCATTCTGAATCACATGGTGTATGGCACATCATGTTCTCTAAGACAAGGTTGCAGAGTATGTGAAATTTGAACTGAATGGGTTATCCGGACAGTAATTTTTGGATTTAACAACTATGAGGCAAATAGAAGGATGTAATGTAGGTTTACTCTAGAGTGCATTGTACTGATTCTCAGTTCTTTTTTTTTTTTTAAAGTAAGTACAATAAACTTTAATTTCTTAAAGCAAAGAAGAAAATAGATGCCCACAGTCAACTTGCGCTTAAATCAGAATGGAATAAGGAATCCTTGGTGCTCCCTGAGCTTGGCTGTTTTCTTGCAGACGTTTCATTACCAAAACTAGGTAACATCATCAGTGCTAGTGACCATGATGGTTTTACCTAGTTTTGGTAATGAAACTTCTGCAAGAAAAAAACCAAGCTAAGAGAGCACCAAGGACTTCTCATTTAAAACCTAAGCTACAAATATTCTACTATATTGACAGAATGAGATATAATAGTTTAAGAGGTTGTAAAATGAAAGGATGAAAAGAGGGAACTATAACAAGAGAAGAAACGGATTCTAAAGTTTATTAATAAGACTTCCCATCTAGCCCATCCCAGTTATGCTTGAACATCTGCACATATTTATACCAGTTTTAATTTTGGCAAGGCGGGGCCTGATGTTTAAAGATGCTGAGAAGAATATTGAACCTGGAGCTTGACTAGAAGGTTAAAGTTCCATCTGATGCTTCTTGCTAGTAACCCATTCCATTACTATTAAGATCACTTGAAGGGAGGCAAGGAACCAAATGTAGTTTTAGTGAAGTAGCTTGTGAATTGTTGTCATAGTACTGAATCGTTGCTCTACAGAGTGATGCTTTTATTACAGAAAGCGTATACATGCGATCACTGTATGCTCCGAACAAAAGGTGAGAAAGCAAAGCTGTTATTTCAGTTCGTAATATGAAGAAAATGGTTATTACTGGCATTTGATAATGCACTAATTTTCAAAATAGAATTGGATCAGATCTACAATAATAATCTCAGCCCCCCCCCCCCCCCGCTCTTTTATGAAAAATGTCTGTGGGAAGGAAAACAGTGCTTAAGTTTAATTAAGACACAATGTTTTCTGCCTCTGTTGTTGATGTTAGAACCTGGAACATAATCGCTACTTTTTCTTCATCTAAAAACAGTTTTACATTGGTGAAATTTTCTGAAGGAAATTCTTTTTGTATTTTGAATGGTAGATCCTGAAAAGTATTTGAGACTACTGTCTTTTGTTTGTTTTGAACAGCTACTCTCACTTATGATACTCTCAGGTTTGAGTATGAAGACTTCCCAGAAACCAAAGAGCCTGTTTGGATCCTGGGGAGAAAATACAGCGCACTCACAGGTATTTCTTCTGCTAATATTTCAAGGGCTTTATCATTCTATACCATCACTTGAAGTCTGCTGTCTTTTTATAGATTTGACATGCCTTAGAATGCATGTACGGCTAGATTTCTGATCTTATTCTGGACCAGCTCTGTTTTTCCTAACAAACACCTTGCTTTTTGCTAAACATTTCAGAGAAAAGCATGGATTTTGAAGATAATAAATGCTATATGGTGTTCTATTTTCCTATTGATATGAGATAGAAGTTCCGAAAGATATTGAAGTGTTCCCCCCCCCTGTCCCCCCCAAAAAACAAAACTACATCACAAAAGGTTTACTCTTTTATATGTGCCATACTAGTCTTAACTTTAGGGATGTGGTGGCTCAGTGGCTAAGATGCTGAGCTTGTCAATTGAAATTCAGCAGTTCAAATCCCTAGTGCCGCTTAATGGGGTGAGCTCCCATTACTTGTCCCAGCTCTGCCAACCTAGCAGTTCTAATCATGTAAAAATGCAAGTAGAAAAACAGAGACCACCTTTGGTGGGAAGGTAATAGCGTTCTGTGTGCCTTCAGCTTTTAGTCATGCCGGCCACATGACCACGGAGACATCTTCGGACAGTGCTGGCCCTTTGCTTTGGAACAGAGATGAGCACTGCCCTCTAGAATCAGGAACAACTAGCACATATGTATGAGGGGAACTTTTACCTTTACCTTATTCTTCACTTTAAATGTTGAATAACCCTAATTAGAAATTAATGTATTTCAGTTAACTTTTCTCATTGAACCCATGCAATCTAAATTCTGCAAGTGTATTGAAATGTTGTTTTCATCCTTTTAGAGAAAGAGGATATTTTGTTGGATGTGACTTCTCGTCTTTGGTTTACATATAGAAAAGGGTTTCCAGCCATTGGTAAGCATCAGTTTTCGTTTTCCAAATTGTTGTGGAAATGGTGCATATTTATTTCTAAAAATCGGATTTGTTTACAACCTAAAGAAGCCATTTGGAATATTGGTCTGGCACATTTGTTGGTTAGGAGATGAGCGGGAAATAAATAAATTATTCATCTATAACATTAATATCTGGTTATAGATGTTTGTATTTTTTGAAATGGTTAGGAAACTTTTAACTTGATCATAACTATATACATATGAATATTTAATAACATTGTCCTAAAATGTGTATTTATATTTATGTTCTTTTATTTTCCTCTCTAATTTACTGAGTTGCTGAGCAGACAGCAACACAAGAGAAGGAAACAAAATATTACTCAAAATCAATAGGATATAACACTACAGTAACTACTTACAGCAGTTCATTTAGTGAGTGTTCAAAGTTACAACGGCACTGAAAAAAGTGATTTGGGACCGTTTTTCACACTTATGACTGTTGCAGCATCCCCAGGGTCATGTGGCCAAACTTCGGCCACTTGGCAACTCTCATATTTATGATAGTCACAGCGTCCTGAGGTCATGTGATCAACATTCATGATACTAACTTAACAACCAGTGATTTCCTTAACAACTGTGGCAAGAAAGGTTGTAAAATGAGGAGGGAAAATCACTTAAATATTTCACTTAGCAACAGAAATTTTGGGCTCAATTGTGGTTGTAAGTCGAGGACTACTTGTGGTTGCGTGTTCCCTTATATTCAGAGGAGCATAATATCAGATCAGCATATTTATATTTACAGCCGTATTTTGACTTTGGGCCCCCGATTCTATTCAGGTACATCATAAAACTCCAATGCTTCAAATTATTAGTGATTGCTTGTCAAAAAGCTTTGTTTGTGTGATCTGTTTATGCAGGGGGAACAGGTCCAACATCTGACACTGGTTGGGGTTGTATGCTAAGATGTGGCCAGATGATTTTTGCCCAGGCTTTGGTTGGCAGGCACTTAAGCAGGGGTAAGTCACATTACCGTGATGATTATAATGCAAAATCATGATACTCCTTATATTCAGGTAACACAAGATCCTTCATAAAGGTGTTTTTCACTGTAAAGGAATGCCTAACAAAGCAGGTATATTTACAAATATTCCAAGTTCCCCTTGGTAGCACCATTTCCTTCAAAATGTATAACTCTTTCCTTGGGGAACATAGTAACTTACATGGGTTAGAACACTGGGTTGACAATCAGCAATTCCATGTTTAAGTGTTGAGTGCTGCTCTGTGATGGGATGAGCACTTGTCATTTGCTTCAGCTCCTGCTGACCTAGCAGTTGGAAAGTGTAAAAACGTGAATAGATAAATAGGTACCACTTCAGTGAGCCCATTAATGGGGACATGAAAGAGACCCCTAACTGGGTGAACCCTGAGCAATGGTGATATCACCGACTAATCCTTTCACTCTGGAAGTGCCACCAGCACGAATATGATGACAGTTCTTGTCATGATTAAAAGGGCTATGGAACTCAATACGTTTGATGACAGATCAATTTATTTACTTCTTGCAGTGTAAAGAATATTTTGTACGTACATTTTCCTATAAAAATTAAATATTAGTGGAGTTGATTGTGAAATACAATAAAAATAAAAGCAGAAAAGTGTTTGTCGTTTTACATGCAGATTGTATTTGAAGTTATCTTTCCAATCAGATTCAGACTATAATCATCAACCTTTGTATTAGAAAGGATCCATTTAAAGCAAACTGATTATTTTGGTATAAATGCCTTGAACATATAAGGATGGCAGTTGTATTTTCTCCCCCCCTCCCCCTTTAACATTGCCTTCTGTTTCTTAGATTGGAGGTGGATGAAAGGGAAGAAACAGACAGACAACTATTACAATGTTCTCAATGCTTTCATTGATAAAAAGGACAGTTATTACTCAATCCACCAAATAGGTAAGATGATTATCAGCCTTATACGCAATCAAGTGTGAGAATATGTTCGCTTGCAAACATAGTATAAATTACCGTGTTTTATTATTGGAAATTGAGTTAGGGAAATAGTAATGTAGAAACTGGTCCAGCCTTTCATTTTTTTCTATTATAGATCTAGGTTATCTAGGCACATGCATTTCCAAATAAAACTTAATTGTGTAATGGTCAACTGCTATACAAATTAGACATTAATTCCATGGAGCTTAATAGAATTTACCTTCAGATGTGAGCAGTGGCGTAGCGTGGGTTGTCAGCACCCGGGGCAAGGCAAGTAATTTGTGCCCCCTAACCCCTGGATTTTAGCACTCGAGTCTCTTCCACTCCATCGCCCGCCGCAGGGCCCCCGCCCGCCGCCGCCCCCTCCTCGGCAGCGGCTGTGGCACCCGGCGGCGAGGCAACCCCTTCGCTCATCCTTCTCGGTGCCTTTCTAGCCCTCCCCCGGAGGAAGCAGCGGCATCGAGGACGGGGAGGGCGCAGCATGCGGAGCGGGGGGGAAGCGAGAAACGGGAAGGGGGGAGAGGAGGGGTGCAGGAAGATCCGACGGCAGCAGGGTAGGGGAGGCAGCCGCAGCCGGCAGGTACCCGAAAGAGCTGGCCTCCCTTCGATCCGGAGAGCAGGACGCCTCTCCCGCCCTGTCAGCTACATCTCCACGCATTCACAAGACCGCTGCTGAATCAGCTGGAACGCGCGAGCTCTCCCCACCTTCTGCCCGCCGAGCTCCCTTCCTTTTCCCTGCGATTTCCCGCCCCCTCCCGGTTTCCTGGATTCTGGATCCCCCCTCCCCCGCCCGAGAAATAATACTAATAAAAATATGAAAAATCCCCTAAGATCCTTTCCCCAGGACGGGGAGAAAACGCCTCCTCTTGCAGCCGCTCTTGCTTCGGGCGACGCTTCTCCGGTCCCCGCGGCGGTGGCCACATTCCCCGGCTGCCGCTGTTCCTGCCTTACTCAATCCCCTTTCCCGAAGCGACGGGGAGCTGCGAGTGCGAGCGCCCCCCCCCAGATGTTGCGCCCGGTGCGGCCCGCACCCCCTGCACCCCCCACGCTACGCCACTGGATGTGAGTGTGTCTATATTTTCCCCTTATAATCTGTGCAAACAACACATAGGGGCACTTTTATTATTTAAAAGAGTTTCTACATTTTCTGTTGGAGAAGAAATCCTAAAGGAATTTTGTTCTGTGGATTACAAAATGCAATCAGCTAACACTTCAATTTGCCTTCAGCTATAAATTATATAAACCATACAGTACATACATATACCCTACTTAATCCCTTTCAGGATAAGCAGTGTTATACAAACTGAAACAAGGGAATCAGAAATACTAAGCCAAGGTAATTAAAAACATGAGCTAGGGAAAGGAAATGTAATGTGTTTAACTTAAAGGAAGGAATTAATATGCTTCACTATACCTCTTCATATCCTTCTCTCCTTACAAAACTTCTGTTTTGCTTATGGCAGCTGAAAATACTTCTTTCACAATCACAAATTCAGAGGTATCTTTAGCAAAATTTATTTTAAAAAAGGAAGAATTGCTGCATACGAACTCGTTTTCAGTTTAGAATGAATCTATCTTATATATCAAAACAGAGATTTTCTCATTCTTTCTCACTGGGAACTCTGCAGCTGGTTACAGAGTTTACATAATAGTTGCTGTATTTTACATAAAGATTACATGAATCTTTATCAGTCTGAGAAACAACTCTTATACAACCTTTGCTTCCATCATATCCAAATATTGCTTCATGCATTTTATTCTTTAACCTACTCAATTCTTTTACTGAATCCTATTTGTTCCATCTGATGCCAGTTTTCCCTTTTCTTTCAATAGAGCCACAATTTATTTATTTGTCTTACAATTTGACTTTCAGTCATTCTCTCTACATGATGAAACTACCTTACCATATTTCTTGTATAGTGCTCACTATTTGTTCAATCCATATTTCTTCCTTGTGCTCAATTCATATTCATTTAACATTCATGCATCCTAGGCACCTACTATCTCTTCTTCTTTTACACACATACTTCTTAAACATCTCAATCCCCCTGCATTCAACTTAATGTTTATGGTGTTGAGACATACCCAAAAGTAACTTCCATGTAACAACACTCTTATACATGTCCATTTTTGCTTCTTTCAGCAAATATTCATGCCCCTCAAAGAGACCACAGACATTTTCTATCCATTCTTTTGGAGGTTGTATTCTAATACTTTTCATTCTTTGTTTGCTCTCAGAGTTCCTTCTGAAGCAAGGGTAGCCATATACCGGTAACTTTATTTAATAAGAAATAGTATAATTACTTTCATATGCATTTATAATAGCTAGAAGTTGTAGTTCATTTTTTCTGTCAATCCATCGTGAAATCTTTCCTTCACTTTCCAATATGCACTATATTACCATTTCCCCTGTACGAATCAGACCACCTTCATTCAGATCTTTATATCTTTCCCTTTTCTCTTAGTTCTAGATAAGAAACTCTTTGAAAAACGTACAGCAGACATTTTGGTTAAGATTTGTTTTAAACCAGCAATGTGTTCAAAATAGTTATTTAATAATTTTGTTAAAGCGACTTTTATTATCTTAAGCCTTTTTTGTCTACTATTGCGTCTCTTCTCTCTCTATGAAGGATAATCTCTTGCTATGAGAATCATTTTTAAAAAAAATCCATCTCTTGAGACATTAATTTGCATTGCAGCATGCTCAATTTTACTAGCAATCACAAAGAAATATAAGTGTCTGAACAGGTTAAGGAGCTATAATGAGAAAAGGTGGCATGTTATCTTAAAGGAATTAATGGAGAATACAGGAAAACATACTCTGTGTCTGGATACTGTTAGGATATTCAGCCTTATATTGGGTTGACAATATATATGAGCCTATGTTCTTAAGGAGTTATGTAGCTTTAAGAACTGTGTTTGAATTCTGATTGGCTGTGAGTCTCAGCTCTACCATAAAACAAGCTCACAATCACAGTCCATTCCCTTTTTGATTCCATTCCTGTTCTTACTGTTTGCCGTTTGAGGAGTTGAAGCTGAATATTGGAGAAGGAGGAGGATTTGTTTTTGCATCACTGTAAGATAACTCTGTTTGGTGAAGGACTGTTTTGGGAAGTTAGAAACACTGGTCGGAAGAAGTATTTTAGTTGCTACAAAGTAAAGACTATTTATTTTCTTACTATCACTGTTTGTAGAGTTTGTTTGTGGTTACAGCAACGTATCTCTTTACTGTCCGGTGAATTACACTATTCCGCATTTATTTGCTAACACTGGTTAAGGGACCAGAGTTGTAACACTGGTTCTGAACCCAGAGTTCCTAACAGATACTAAAGGGAGAAGTTACCTTTCTATTCAGTGCGAAGAGTGCATTCTTTGCATCTCTCAGAATAGGCTTTGTCCTGCACCATTGTCCTGAGCCAGGGGTCTGCAAAGTTGGCTCTTTTAAGACGGGTGGACTTCAACTCCCAGAATCCCCCAGCCAGCTATGCTATACCCGTCATTGACATTAAAACTCATAATCTGAAATGTTTGCATCAAAAAGTGGCAAAATAAGGCATTACCACTTATTTTTCACTTTTTAAACTATGACATCTTTGCAAGGCTTCATCTATATATTTGCAATCGTTAAACGTCTTCCATATTTTAACAAATGAAAAAGGCCAACATTTTTCAGCTAGGTTCACTCAGCAAGGTCATCACTTTGCCAGACATCTTGCTTTCAGCCTCCGAGATCAGATTTTAAAATGCTCCCCGAGGAAAAAGTCCTTGCCTTAAAGAGCATAATGATTTTATAGTAGCAAGGAATGGCAATAAATCAATGTTTCTCAACCTTGGCATCTTTAAGATGCATGGGTTTCAGTTCCCAGAATTCTGGGAGTTGATATCCTGACTTTCTTCAAGTTACTAAGGTTGAAAAACATTGCAATAGATTAATCTGCCTGGAATTATGTTTTTATTTTGAAGGCTGTGGTTCCTTATTCTAGACAGGGTAGAAAGATATTCCCCAATTAATTTTTATGTATGACCCTCCAAAAAATTACTGAAGTACCGTTCTCCAGTGTTCATGAGTATACTTCTCTGCTGGATAGGTATGTTATTATTGAAACATTTCACATTTTAATAGCACTTTAATTTAATACTCTTAAGAAGTCTAAATACTTGTCCAATTAAGTTTCTTTGGTGAGTGAGGCCTTGAATGATACTATGGATCAATTATAATATGTTTGTTGCAGCCCAGATGGGAGTTGGAGAAGGCAAATCCATAGGCCAATGGTATGGACCAAATACAGTTGCACAAGTACTTAAGTAAGTATTCAGTAGCTCCAATAGTTATGGTTTTAGATATTGTATAAATTCCATGGGATATTTCTAGAGTTTGTAGGTAGCTCTTCCAGTTGTTCTAGCTTGTGCCTTAAAATCACCTGAGCAATTTATATTATTCTTTGCAGCTATATTTGCTCAGTTTTGTGCTAAGCTTGATGTTACTTAAGGTAGAGCTATACCTAGGCAATCTATCATATGTCTGAATTAGTTTCATTACTTGTTTTGTGAGGATGTGGATACAGGTTTTCATTCTGTTAATATTACTACTTCTCTAAAGAAATGTTCCTCAGCCTCAAACCGTTCTATCCTGCCAATGATAGATCAGTAATACTCGGATCAGTAATACTTCTTTTGCATGTTGAATTGTCTGTAACCTTACAGGAAAAAAAATGAGGCTTTTGCTTCAAATAAGGCCATAATTAGACAATAGATTTTAATAAGCTTCAGAAGTATCAGATGTTCTATATGAAGACAAACTGTGAAGAAGACAATAGCATTGCAATTTCAGGAGTATTTAAATGAGTCAGTTTTTCTTGAACCTTTCCTCTTCGGTTTACATGTGACGGTCGTGATCACTTTTTTTGATATTCTGTACTAGGAAAGAGGGGGAATACGATTCTGTTGGATCTTTCTGTGAATTTTGATATTGTCGACTATAGTAACTTGTTGAAATGCTTATGATAGCTGGAAGTTGAAGGTGCCATCTGGTATTTCCATTTCAGCCTTTCTTGGTAAAAATAAAACTATTCTGTATTGCAAGGCTTTTTCTTGGGAATTGACTTGTTTAGGGGGAAAGGATTAGAAGATTCAACTTTGTCTTCTATATTAATTAGTGCCAACATGAAGACTGTTGAAAAGATCATTCACAAGAAATAGTTGAAGCTATATTGTCATCAATCTACTGAGATACTATGTCTTGTAGACTCTGAATTGGATATCAGCAGAGTGTCTGTCTCATGATGTTCATTCTATCTTCATGCAAGCGGAAATTATGTCAAATATGTCAATTATCATATGTTTATGCTTAGCTTTCCCTTATTGTTTATATGGTGCCTTGAAATGTAGTTGTCTGAGCAATTTATTGAACTCCAGAATGAATGGCTTTTCAAAATGCTACCGATCTGTATATTTCATATAGTTCACTGTTTTTAAGAATTCTAGAAAAGCCACTGAGACCAATATTGAATGAAACTTCAAAATGAAGTTCTATAACTCATATAATATCAAATTACTGTATTTTTCAGAGTATAAGACGCACCAAGGTTTTGAAGAGGCAAATTCCAAAAAAGTAGGTAGGTTGATAGAGGGATAGAGAGGGAGAGAAAGAAAGAGAAATACAGTAGGTATGTAGGGAGTGAGAGGGTAGGTAGGTAGGTAGATAAAGGAATAGAGATAGAAATAGAGAGAGATAGAGAAATACAGTAGGTAGGTAGGGAGAGTGTGTGTAGGTAGATAGGTAGGTAGAAGGACAGAGAGACAAATAGAGAGAAATACAGTAGGTAGGTAGGGAGAGAGAGTGTGTGTGTAGGTAGGTAGGTAGGTAGGTAAAGGAGGAAAGAGAGAGAAATACAGTATGTAGGGGGAGAGAGAGAGTGTGCAGATAGGTAGATAGAGGAAGAGAGAGAGAGAAATAGAGAGAGAGAAATACAGTAGGTAGATAGGGAGAGAGAGAGAATAAGTTGATGTTTCCAGGTGTATCTATCCATGTCCTGGAGAAAGAAATCGCTGACAAACCTTAAGACTTTGTTTCTACTGGCACAGAAAAGTTAAAGAGCAGGAAAAAAAACCCTTTTACACTCTGCAAACCTCCCCAAAATGTCCCGTTTCTCCATGAAAACAGGGCCATTTTTTTTCAAATAAAAAGCATGAATAGCCTTGGGGGGGCTTGCAGAGTATTCCGGGGGGGGGGGGGGTCAAAAACGAGCAAAAAAATGGCCCATTTATCGTGAAAACGGGCCATTTTTGTGTCAAATAAATTGTATGGATAGCCCTATGGAGGCTTATAGAGTGCTGCTGGGGGCAGGGGGGGAGCAAAAAACGGCCCATTTTAGGCTAATTTCTGCCCTCCCCAGCTCCCAGGAGCTCTCTGGAAGCCTCTATAAGGCTAGGCACAGCTAGTTTGGGGGCGGGGTTCCAGGAGGCAAAGAAATGCTGTAT
Source organism: Rhabdophis nuchalis (assembly GCA_039707465.1). Lineage (NCBI taxonomy): Eukaryota > Metazoa > Chordata > Lepidosauria > Squamata > Natricidae > Rhabdophis > Rhabdophis nuchalis. Next base: position 45,054,600 of record CM077645.1, read on the forward strand.
TTGGTGTATAAGATGCACCCAGATTTTCAGCCTCTTTTTAGAGAAAAAAAGGTGCTTCTTATAATCCAAAAAATACGGTATACCTTTCTTCTGCCTCCATTTCTCACCCCTTGCTCCGTGCCCTGCTGGATCAGGCCAAACACTTATCTGATTCAGCATCTTGATCCCATAGGAGGCAACCAGATATAGATATAGATATATATATACATAACCAAGAAATAAGTTTTTGTCTAATGCAGAAAAGAGTATTTTTAGCTCAAAAAGACCCTTGAAAGAATATAATTATTCTATTTTTAAAAAGCTTTACATACTTCAATTGTATTATATAAATGAGCATTAATAGCACTACAAATAGAACAAATTTGGTATAGTAGTTAATACTAGACTAGGAAGAGGTAGAATTGAGTTCTACCAAGTAAACTGTATCTCATCAGGAGTTATGTGTACTTTGACCATAACAAGAGCATATTAACTATAGGTAGAAAGTCCTTTTCTCTATAAGCTCTTTCTTTTCTGTTGGTCAAAATGATAAAAAATTAAGTATTATGAAATTGTATGGAGAAGAAGAATCCAGGTAATTTTGTAATAAATATTTATATCCTCTTTGTAACTTTGTTATCATTTTGTATACTTCATCAAAATATGACAGATTAAAATTGGAGATTTTGTGTTGATTCACTGATACTGACCCAGGTGATGTGATTGCCCTTGGCAAATTTCTAGATCTCTTAATGTGCACCTTATTCACTTAAATACCTTTGTCTTTAATTTTTATCCTTAGAAAACTTGCCACATTTGATTTGTGGAGTTCTTTGGCAGTGCACATAGCCATGGACAATACTGTTGTGATAGAGGAAATAAGTAAGTATCATTGTATTGTTTATAAAAGTATGCACCTATTGTTGAAGGGATATAGTTTTTTTTAAGACAATTGGGCTTAAAGAGTCATAAGGCATTTGTTAGGTTTACCGGATGCCTGCTGCTGTGTAAGATGTGTAATTGATTTGTTTGAGTAAGTTTTTATTGATACCGTTGTTAGAGGTGGATTTCTAAAATAGTGTAATTTTATATTTCAGTATTTATTGTTATGTCTGGTAAAACTGAATTGTTGAGCTCTCAAAGCTAGAGATCTTTTCTGCTTATGAAAAAGAAAGTTTTATTTTTGCTGTTTTATTTTTGCAGCTTTATGGTATCAGTAGTATGTATGGAAGAACCTGCTTCCAGGCTTTGAAATGTTGATTATAAATATTTCCATTACAATAAAATAAAAATGTATATTAGCAATAATAGATGTAGGTAATATGTGGTAGATGTACTGCATGTAGTTCTATTTGCTATTCAACAGCAAATTAGACTATATGGGCATAACCAAGGCTATTTCTGCTGATTTTTTATCTGGCAGGAAGGTTATGCAAGCCCAACTGTCCATGTCCTGGAGCCTCAGCATTTCCTTCTGCAGAATCAGATTTTCTTTCCAATGGTTATCCAGATGGAGATGCATCCACAGACAGTTTATTACTTTGGAAGCCACTAGTGCTGCTGATACCTCTTCGCCTTGGTCTCACAGACATCAACGAAGCCTATATTGAAACACTAAAGGTATAAAATAAATTTAACTATCTGGATATCTGAAACCATGTGGTTTAGTGTATGCATTTTTAATTCTGGTCCATATTCATAATGAACAGTGTAAACTGTGAATGCAATAGCATGCCAAAATAAATTCTTTATAAGGCTGAGAATGTCTGAAATCAGGGGTGAAATGTTACCGGTTCGGGTCGGTTCACCTGAACCGGTAGTTTAAAAATGCTTTAAAAAGTTTTTAAAAGTTCTAACCATCGCAAGGCACAGATGATTGTTGCACAGACGATCGTCAGAACTTTTTAAAACCTTTAAAAGCATTTTTAGTTAAAAATGATTTAAAAAGTAAAAAAAAAAAGTTGGCCATGCCTACCCAGTCACATGACCCCCCCCCCCTCCCACACACACACCAATCAACCTCCACCAAGCTACGCCCACATAACCTGTAGGGAATTTTTTTTGAATTTCACCACTGTCTGAAATACATGATCTATATTTTCAACTGTGCTATCCAGAACTGTCATTATTAGAGCAGCCCATTCTGAATAGGTAGAATTGTTTTAGTGGTTGTTGCAATGATTTAAATATGCAGGTACCTAATGCACATTTGTAATCATCTTAGTTCTATTTAATAATTCGAAGTCATATATTTTTCTCCAAGCGAATTCTGAACAAGTGTGTCTTCATTGACTAATACGATTAAACTACAAACTTGTATAAACATTTTCCTGAGAATAGGGCTTAGTTTTGAGTAAATACTATGCATAAAATTGTGGTGGTGGTATTGTGTATAGGGAGCCAATTATGATGTCATGCTACCATTGTCAGTCACCCTTTGTTGGAATTTACTAATTATATAAAGTAGTTTTGACATTAATTATTTCATGAAAACTATAGCATTGTAAATGGCTTCTCCCTTGCTTTCTTGTCTTAAAAATGGCCAATGCTGAAGTAACATGTTTGAATGTTGAGTGGAGATATATCCATCCATCCATCCATCCATCCATCCATCCATCCATCCATCCATCCATCCATCCATCCATCTATCTATACATACACAAAACTATTTTGAATAGCTGTTTAATGCTCTTTATTATGATGGTGTTGTGATTAATTGTGCATATATTACTTTGCAGCATTGTTTTATGATGCCTCAGTCCTTAGGTGTGATTGGAGGAAAACCCAATAGTGCTCATTATTTCATTGGATATGTTGGTAAGTTTAAGCTGTATATATGCTGAATATATTAATGAGTATGGGCCTGTAAGATACAGTGTTTCAAACCATTTTCTCAGGTGCAAACCAGCTGCTGTGAGCTGAGGCTGAACAAGGCTTAGTGTTATTTATTGACATATCTTGAAGCATTCTTCTTAACAGCATGCACCAGAGGGAGTCTTAAGTTTATATTTATGCTATGTAGGAAACATCTGTTTTTGTTCAAACATAGTCATCCCTAAAATCTGTATTCCCTTAGACTTTGATCTGTAAAAAGATAACTTCTTACATAATCATGCAAAAATATATTGAACTTTGCTTCCAGTCTGTACTATGATAAAGTGGTTTGACAATCTTTGACCTGTATTTTTGGAGACTATTAAGATTATATAACAAGTTTCCTAGTAACACAGAATTACATATGACTGCAATTCAAGGTGGTCCTCGAATTATAACCACTCATTTAGTGACTGTTTGAACTTATAGTGACACATAAAAAAGTGATTTATGACCATTGTTCACACTTAGACTATTGAAGCATCCCCACTGTCATGTGATCAAAATTTGGGCACTTGGCAACTGGCATGCATTTATGACCGTTCCACTGTTCTGGCCTCATATCACCAGCTGGCTTCTGACAAGCAATGGGAGAAGCCAGGTTCACTTAACAACTAATGATTCACTTAACAACTGCCAGAACAAGGTCAAAAAGCAGGATTTGCACATGATAATAAATCCTATTATGTTCAAAAGAGGAGTAAGAGTACTGTAGAAATGTCAGTATAGGAAAAATTCAACCTGTTCTAAGTCCAGGGGCAGAGTCCTGGCAGATAGGATATCTTCTTACATCATCTAGCAATGCTTAGGGGAGAACATTACATAAGACTGGAATGAAAACCCTTGTCTGAGTTAGAACATTTACCAGATATTTCATATATCTCTTATTAGCCATGAGAAACTGAGAAGTATTGCCTGCATTGATTTGATGATCTATATCAAAACAGTTGCTTCTTAAATATTACTGTTACTTGTTCATAATCAAGGTAAAGTCAGGTCAGGACTGGAGGCTATATTTCTCAGTAGGATGTTCAAGTATGAGGCACTGGTCAATTGTAAAGTGACCTTCTCCAAAGCAGCAGGGTTTTTTAAGTTTCCAATGGATATGTCTCACATAGAATTTACTGATAATATTAAGGTGCTTGTTGATCCATGATCTTTCCATTGATCTTTATTTAGGTGAAGAACTAATCTATCTTGACCCACACACTACTCAGCCTGCAGTGGATCCTGTAGACAGTTGCCACATCTCTGATGAAAGTTTTCATTGCCAGCATCCGCCTTGCAGAATGAACATTGCAGAGCTGGATCCTTCTATTGCAGTAGTGAGTATGCATACCTGAAGTTCACTTTCCTATCAAGGGAGTGCTATAATTTCAGACAATCCTCTAGTTCAGGGGGTCACTAACTTTGGCAACTTTAAGACTTGTGGACTTCAACTCCCAGAATTCCTGAGCCAGTGAACCTGGGTGAGGAATTGAAGTCCACAAATCTTAGAGTTGCCAAGGTTGGAGACCCCTACTCTAATTAGCTACCGATTCCTCTCTTTATGAAGGTATTTTGTTGTGTTCTCCCTTTTCATCATAAAATTAAATATATTCCTGTTCTGAAGCATAAGAAATAATTATTTCCATATTACAATAATTGAGGCTTTTAGATTATGGGGTAACAGAAGAGACAGGTATCCTAGACAAATCTAGACAAATGAATGGTCAGATGCCATATTCTTTACATTATATTACAATATCACAAGAAAAGATCATCCATTGAAATGTAATGTAGGGAGATTCAGGACAGATATAATTCCATGCAGAATCTAACTAAATATAGAATGTTCTCCTTGTAAATATAATGGCAATACATTGGGGTGGTTTTAGAGGAAACTGGTCAAGTTGATGGACAATGAGACTATCAATGCTTACTAATGTGGATGGAATCATAGGCAGCATGTCTTAAATACTAGTTACTGGGAATTCATATTGCCCTCCCAAGTACAAGCTGGTGAGCTTTCCAAATACATCTATTGGCCACTTTGTAATACTGAATGCTGGAGGAGAAGGATTCATGACTTATCTAATAGGGGTCTTCTTAATTTGAATCTGTTTTAGAATAATAAAAATATTGCCATTATAGGGATTCTTCTGCAAGAAAGAAGAAGACTTCAGTGACTGGTGCCAGCAAATCAAGAAGGTTTGTATGTAGCTTTTTTTGTAAAAACAAACAAACCCAAAAACGAAAAACAGTCAGAATGTATGACTAGGACAACATCTGATATTTTTTTTTAATATAAAAGTGAATGCATTTGGAAGAGTTATTTTTAAAAGTCTACCAATCTTGTTATCCATTGCCAATGTCATCTTATGTTAGCTCTGTTGGATATCTTTCTTAGATGTGACAGCTTATCTGGATTACCTAATTATTAGCATTTTACTATTGAAGGATAGATGAATCTGTGGGCTTTATTAGAAATTGATAATGTTTTACCTCCTTCAGAGATATCCATTGGAATATTTGTTTTTTAAAAGTGATAAATTATGAGAAATGTACAAATAAACGTACTTCTGTTATCTTGAAGCATCTGGTAAACAAATTCTAAGATTTACCATGGAATTATTTAATTGTTTATGTAAGAAATCAATGCTGGTTTTGTCCAATGTCTTCAAAGGATCCAGATAATCCTCCTCTTGGAGGGCGCTGTATAATTGCCCTCTAATAAATCTTTCCTTTTTGGAATCAGAGTGAAAGTTGTCAAAAATGGTTGAATCTAGAAACTCCTGTGTCCCCTCCATAATAGGCCTCCTATTAAGGAGGGGACATAGGAGTTTCTTTCAGAAAGTGCAGATTAAGTGTAGAAGAACCAGGAGTGGGCATGGGGTGGGCATCTAAGCCATAAGAACTCCACCCATTCATGAAGAGACAAGAAATATGGGGTAAATGTTTAAAAGACAGGAAATTGAATTTTTAATGTATAACTTTATGTGTACCGTATTTATCGGCGTATAACACGCACAGGCGTATAACACGCACCTTCATTTTAAGAGGGAAATTTCAGGGAAAAAAATTAAATTTCAAATAAAGAACTTTGAAGCAAAATAAGGGTAGCTCAGAACTTTTTTAAATTAATATTATTACCACTTATAAGGTAAATAATGTAAAAGGACAGTAAAAGCAACTGTTTTAACAAAGAAACTTGGATATTCTGTTTTTACAAAAGTTTACTCAGAAATCGCTATCCCCTCCCTTCCTGTCTCTCTTTGTCATTCTCTCTGTGTCTGTCAGATTCTGATTCCCTTCCTTCCTCCCTCCCTCCCTCTCTCTCTCTCTCTCACTCTCTCTCTGGCGGGCAGGCAGGAAAGCAAGCAAGGCGGCTGGAGGAGGAGGAGGGGAAGGAGGAGGAGATGACGGCCCCGGAGGCACGGAGCTCTTCCCCGCGGTGGGCGCCTCCTTCTCCGCTGGCAGATAGAGCAAGGTCGAGGGGCTTCTCCCCTTTCCCCACTTCCCGGCTGTTTTGCCGCCGCCGCCCCTCGGCGAGCTCCCGAGGTTTGGAAAGAGCCGGGAAGTGGGGAAAGGGGAGAAGCCAGCGGAGAAGGAGGCGCCCGCAGCAGCAAATCCGGGGGAACTGGTGTATTTCAAGATTATCCTCGGGTTGGCTTCCTTGTAGGAGCAAGAGGGGGGGAAAGCTGTCAGAAGAACCGATGGACATGCCCCCTTCGGTGGAAGAAAAATAAATTCGACCCAAGAAAAGCTGCTCTTTCTCCCTCCCTCTTCCCGGGGAGGGGAGGGGGGGAGACAGATGAAATTAAAAACAGCCAGAAGATATTACAGCCATCGAAAAGATGTGGCGGGGTGGGAGGAAAGCAAAGAGCAGTTCGGCGACCCTAAACTTTAAATCCCTGAATTTCTCGAGGACAACGTGAAGATTCTCTTAAACCTCTCTCGCCATCTCTTCCTTGAATGCTTTTCCCCTTGCGAGCGCTCTTTTTTTTCTTTTCTTTTTCCCTCTCGCTAACAAGAGTCCGGATCAGTTTTCTTCCACCCTCCTTTTTTCTTTTTCTTTTTCTTTTTGCTATCTCTGGCTTCCCAGACTCATTCACTGACTCGGTGGCTCTTTCCTCTTCCGCGGGGAAGAGCTCCGTGCCTCCGTGCCCGTCATCTCTTCCTACTTCTCCTCCTCCTGCTGCTGCTGCTGCTGGAACCGGCGGCGGTGGCTGCGGCGAAACAGCCGGGAAGTGGGGAAAGGGGGGAAGTCCCTCGACCTTGCTCTATCTGCCAGCGGAGAAGGAGGCGCCCACCGCGGGGAAGAGCTCCGTGCCTCCGGGGCCATCATCTCCTCCTCCTCCTCCAGCCGCCTTGCTTGCTTTCCTGCCTGCCCGCCAGAGAGAGAGAGAGAGAGAGAGAGAGAGAGAGAGAGAGAGAGAGAGAGAGCAGACGGCCGCGGCGCTTCGCTGAGGGAAAAAGAAGACAGCGCAGCCACCTTGAGAACGCGGAGGACTTACGGTTCCCGGGTCCATGTAACCTTATATCGGCGTATAACGTGCATATCGGCGTATAACACGCATACATCATTTGCCCCCTATTTTCAGGGGGGAAAAGTGCGTGTTATACGCCGATAAATACGGTAATTTACTATGCAAACTGATACTAGTAGCTGGGTGGGAAATCTGCTTTCCACCACCTCCTAAGAAGAGAGCTGGTTACCTTAAACAAGAGCATTGGCCAACACCCACCAACACACTCAAAGAGGAAAATAAATTCCTCTTCACTCCCTCCAGACATTACTTCGGCCTCGTTGCTTACCAGGAGCTATCTATCTGCCAATAGAGGGAGGTTGGTGTCAGCAAGTGTCTGCATCATCCCCTATTGCCAGGGAGCACCAGGTACTCAACAGAATTGCTCACATGATCACTGGGGAATTCTCCCAAGTTTCTTCTCGAAACCTTGAGATCCGTAGGGCATCTGAAACAAATAATCTTAACTCTGAAGCATTAAATGATCAAACATGAAATAACCATATTTCAATTAGTCATTTTGCTGGCCATTTTGCTGGCCATTTTTCAATGGCCCCAGCTAGCCACAATTATCCATCCTATTTGCTTGAGATAAAACCCATGATTTTTCAGCATTTCATATAAGGCATATTAAAGTAATCAAACTAGGTCCTAGGCAAGGAACTTTGGGAATGTAGTTTCAAGAATAAATATACAAAATAGGGTAAAGAGCTAGATATTGTGATGGAAATCCTGTATCCTATTATTAAAGTATTAATTTAATGCTAGTGTGTTAAAAGCAGTATTTCCAAACCAGTTGTATTTAATGCAAAATAGATTTTAGATTGCACTAAAATGATTGGATAGAAAGTTCAACAATGAAATATGAAATTGTTTAGGCAGTAAAATAATATCATTGCTAGTGTTGTAGCACTTCTGGCATTGTTTTCGCTTTCAAGAAGCTAACATTTTTTGGTATTTAAAGAGGATAGAACAAGAAAATATTACACAGCAGCAAAGTCTAAATGACCTAATTTCTTTAAAAGGCATGCAGACTTGATTTGTGACAGTAACAACTTTCCTACTTTTGTATATTAAATCAATAGTGGAAAAAAGGAAGGGGAACCTAATTGTACATTATAGAAATGGGGGGAAAGATTAAAAAAATTAAACTCATCCAATAGGTCTCCCTTGTTGAGATAGTGGATATAAATATGATTGATATAAATAAGCATACTTTTCACAAATATATATAAAAAGCAAAATTCCTGGTTTTCCAGCATCTGCATTAATTCTCATTTAAGAGGCAATTTGCAATACAACAATGCATCTTTTTAAAAAATTGCATTTGTAACTAAGTCTGTATGTTAGGGGGAAATGCACACAAAATATATAATATTCAAATTTGTACAAGCTAAGGATAGATTAATGTAATGAAAAACAGTGAAATCAAATCATATAAATTTGCCCTTCCTTGGGTTCAAATCTCACTTGAAAGCTCCTGTCTTGCTGGCTGCATTAATTTGTGTTCCTTAAGTGGGACTGTGTATATTCTATTCTCAAATACAGTATATTTTCCTGTGCTTTTATTATTTTGTTCTTTTTTATTGTTGGAAGCTGAAGAGAATTATACCAAATATGTAAAACCACTATACTATACAGAAGAACATTTTTGCAATATGCTCTGCATTCACACATTTTAAGCAATTCTTTACAACCATAAAGACTGGAAATGAATTTGTTCTGTAAGTGAAACTGTGAACTGAAGGTGCATTATTTGTATCAAATATTCAATATCCCTAGAAATAGCAAAGGAGTATAACTGTTTTTAATACATTTCTAACAGCTATCACTGATTAGAGGAGCCCTTCCCATGTTTGAACTAATAGAACATCAGCCTTCACACTTCTCTAGTCCTGATGTCTTGAATCTCACTCCAGGTAATGCTTATTTATTTGGTTATAGAAGGAATGAACACTGTGTGAATAAAGAAGTTTTAACATTTGGAGTTTTTTTTTAATTCCGGATAAATTATGATAGCATGTTTCTTCATTGCCTAAGAAAGATACCAGTTTTCAAAATTGATACTTGATCTTTAAAAATCATTGGGATTCTTTTTAGATGCAGTTCCATACTATAATATTCTAATGTCAGCTGTATCAGATATCTAGACCAGCGTTTTTCAACCACTGTGCCGTGGCACACTAGTGTGCCGTGAGATATTGTCTGGTGTGCCGTGGGAAAAATTCCTGCCAGAATATCAGCTTTGTGTTCAGCCAAACAGGCCCAGGTTTCGCACTGAGTAAGTAAACAGAAATATGAACAATTATAAAATACTTTATTATTTCAAAATAAAGTAATTATAAAATAATTTCTTTGTGTTTATTTGATTCCTATTCAAGAGAATTACTTTATATATAGTCAATATAGGCACAGTTAAATTTTTTTAACATTTTCTAATGGTGGTGGTGTGCCTCGTGATTTTTTTCATGAAAAAAGTGTGCCTTTGCACAAAAAAGGTTGAAAAACACTGATCTAGACTATGAAACAAACATTGTGCAGATCTAAAGTTGCTTTGATCAGAACAGCTATAGCACAGGTGTCAAACTCGATTTCATTGAGGACCACATCAGGGTTGTTTGACCTCAGGGGGACTGGGTGGACATGGCCAAGGTGGGCATGGGCAGCTCAACGTCACTCGTGTTGGGAGCAATTGTGGTGGCTTGGCCGGGGCTCCTCCTGAAGCCCTCTGCCAGGAAAACCCAGGAGGGGCATGGATGTTTCTCTTGGGCTCTGTTTTTGCTGGCAGAGGGCTGGAGGCCATCACAGCCGAAACAGAGCTCGGGAGGACCATGTGTTGTAGCCTTCTCGATATTTGTTTTTGCTGGCAGAGGCACTATGGCCTGGTCCTTCACTATTTCCAGGGCATCCCTACGGGCCAGATCTAAGCACCCAACAGCCCGTGGACCTTGACTTTAACACCCCTGAGCTATAGCAACAAAATCCTGCAGGTTTAACAGATCTTCCCTCCCTTTTATCTTCATGAAAATTGGAGAGTGTGGCTGTCTGAGGCATTTTCTCAAAACAATTTTTTTCTCCTGGACTCACATTTGGTGAGGGGAATCTTCCATCCTGGGAGTCATCCTCTTTATTCACTATATTGTTGTTTCATAAAATGCAGTTATTTATAAAACAATTACTTCTAAATGCTGCGAAGCAGAATTGTTCTTGCAGGATTTTTCCTGTATAGTACTACTAGCTTTTTATCCCTGTAAAAATTTCTGAAAATAGATAAGGAAGGCTAAGCTATCATTCTATCCATGAACTGTGGCTGGTGCAAATTGAACTACCATAGACCTTATGCATTTGCTAAAAATAATAATTAAACTGTCTGGCATTGCCTACTGTTTTTATTATTCAGATTCTCACAAATCACAGCTGGTGTTTTGCATAGTTTATATTTAATTATGATTAAATGTGTTGTGGGAATAGTCTAAATGTCATACTGAAGCATATAAATTGTTCATTTCTTGTAGATTCTTCTGATGCAGACAGATTGGAAAGATTCTTTGATTCAGAGGATGAAGATTTTGAGATCTTATCACTCTAACAAAATAAACTACAATAACTGCCAATTTGGGTTGAGGGGGGAGGGGAGCTCCTTGGAGAGCCTTGGGCTACCAGCTTTCATAGGTGCTTGTTGACATCCTTGCCTCCCATTTACCCCAGCATTCTGTGCAACCTTGGAGCAGAGTGGATTTTTGCAGTGGGATCAAGAAAACGGGTCGTCATTAAGGCCTTAATAGCTTTAGTTACTTTCTCAGTGCAAGGATATCCATGGGAACGGGATGCAAAGTTTCCTAGGAGCTGGAAATTATTTTCATAGGAACAGGCACAGGCACAAAGGCTTGACTATAATAGTAAAAGCCCTTCGGACTGTTTGGCTTAAGTCTATTATTATGGGGTCTTATTACTTTTGTTCCCATTTTTATAGTGTGAAATGAAAACCAGCATAACAGCTGTGAGACATGTCTCTACATTATGTCTCCCTAACCAGCCGGCCATATTCTGAATTATTTGGGGCCACAAGCTATCTCAAGATTGACTGCACCAAATGTTCCAACTTGTACTTTAGATTTTCTCCAATACAGTGCTTCCATACTTTTGGTTTCAAAGTTTCAATTTAGTTTTAAAAATATAATGGTCTGCATTCTAGCAATCACAAGAGCATATCATACGGAACATGTTAAAATATGTTATAAAGATGACAAGAGAACATCACTATATAATAATATAGAAGACTCTCTGTTACTCACTTGACTCTTCTCATAGTATGCACAAACAGAATGGTGGTGTTCAGATTTTGCTTCGTTATAGCTAATTTTTATTTGGACATTTTTCTATTTTGTATTAAAAATATGGCTGCTATTTAATAAAATGAGATGAAAACATCCATTAGCTCATGAATTAAAAGTACTTCTGATTCCTCCTTTTAATAAAGTTTAGACTGTACATGAACACTATTTTAAAATCACAATTTTAGGCCAAAGGTATGTTCTCATCTCCCACTTTTTGAAAGTACAACACAAGGCTATTTATATTTTGTGTCTGTTTTTCATTTGTTTCAGTTCTTAATAGGAAATTCTAAAGAAACTTAAAGTAAATTCTGCATCCCTCAAATGATTAGCTTTCTGGCCAGGATTTCCAGCCTATTATATTCCAAAATAGCAGAAGAGCTCCTCTGTTTCTAAAAGGTAGGAATGGCTGGCAAGAACCCCATCAGTTCCAAGCATTAGCTCAATCAATGGATGTTGCAGTGGCAAATATGTTTACAAAGCATTCTTGCCTGCATTTATAAGCAGAAACTGTCAAACTACAGATGGTACTATAGCCATCTATAAAGTAATTGCATATAGTAGGTGCAGTTGCCTATTTAGCTACTAGAAATCAAATTTGAACCATGTTGCTTATTTGTCATTGTTATAGCTTGCTGTGCTTTTCCTCCTTTTGGAAGAAGAGCATAGTCGGATTGTGGTTCATTCATCAACTGCTTTCAATTTGTATCTGAATAAAACAGATTTAAAAAGGGTTTTGTATTCCTGGTACTTTTTTCTTCACCACTGATTGAAAGTAAGACAAACTTAAAAGAGAATCACAGTTTCTTTTAATAAAAGCTCTGTTGTGAATTTTAAAAAATGACACACATTCTGAATATTCTAATGCAATCTTTCTCAATCTAGAAGGATATAGTACATGAGTTTCCTCATTAAATTTTGTGCAGACATAACAAAGGCTACTGTTATATGGCACAGCCCTCTGTGGGCACGCAAACACGCCGCCCCGAGTCCCTTTGTGGTGAGATGGGTGCGGGTTACAAATATGAATAATAAATAAAATAATAAACCGTTGCCCTAGTTCCCCTCCACCACATATGAGTGCGCCAGCCACCAGCCAGTTATCAGGTTTCTGCCACACATGTGCGGGGCGCTTGCAGGGGCCCCATGCAAGTGCAAGGGGCGCATGTGCATGGGCGCGTGCAGGGAAACCGTGCACAGGGGCAGAAGGGCGTACATGTTGCATTTTGGAGTGCGCATACATGCGCATCCGTACACATCTGTGTGCTTGCACTTTGGAAAAGAAAGATTAGCCATCATGCTATAGACCAGTGATGGCTAACCTTTTTTGGCTCATGTGCCAAAAGCGGGGTGAGCGCAGGGGGGTCGTACGTGGGCGTGCCACACCCATAATGCTATGTGCCCACCCCCTGCTTTTGGCACGCTTTTTCCACCCTCCCCAGGCTCCAGAGGCTTTCTAGGAGCCTGGGGAGGGTGAAAACAGCCTGTCTCCCCCCACCTCCAGATGCTTCAGGAGCTTCCCTGGAGCCTCCAGAGGGTGAAAAACGGCCTCAAAAGAAGGCCTAAATCAGCTGGCCAATGCACACATGCACACTGGAGCTGACAGGGCAATGCCTCGCGTGCCCTAAGAAATGGCTCTGTGTGCCACCTGTGGCACCCGTGCCATAAGTTCGCCATCACTGCTATAGACCTTGGGGAAGGTAGTTTAGCCTCCATATCAGGATTGGTTTCTGCCGGCATTACTGTTGGTTCGGTGCACATGCAATTTTGTGCATACTAGCTTCGCTCACAATTGCAGTTGCCCAAAGATATATTCCTCCAAATACAAAATATCCTGGAGGTGCTTTGCAAAAAAATTAAAAGGATTAAAGGATTAAAACCTAAAACCTGAGCTAAAATAAGCAATCAGCTATCCTCTTCCAATAGAGGGCAATGAAACAAATGTAAACCAAGGTCTTTACTCATCTTGTTATTCAAAAGACTTCAATCACGCATGTTTTCAAGAATTCAAATCGGGTTTGAAATTGGAATGGGAGAAGTTCTTTATTTTAATAAAAGATGTAATAGATATGTCTGAGAGAATTGGCAAATATTAGATATTGCTCACCAAGTGAAGTTAATAACTTACGTGCTAAAATCCCTGTAATGTACAGTAAATTTAGCAGAATATCATTGAGGTTAAAATAGCAATTAAATAAATTAAAAATAAAATAGCAAAATCTGAAGTTTGCAACAAATGAAGCAACCTCAATCAATCAGAGATATTAGCAAAAAAAAAAAAAAAACCTAATGATTTGAAGGATTACATAGTAATAAGATTGAATGATCTCTTCCCAGAAGTACATTAAATTGAAGTGAAGGGTGCAAGATTCCAAGCTTGCAAAATGTAACAAATCAAAGACAGGTTGTCCTAGACTTACAACAGTTCATTTAATGACCAATTACAACGGCACTGAAAAAATGACTTATGACCATTTTTCAGTTACAATCTTTGCAGCATCCTCATGATCAAAATTCTGATGATTGGCAACTGGTTCATATTTCTGACCATTGCTGTGTTCCAAGGTCATGTGATCACCTTTTGCAACCTGACAAGCAAAGCTATGGGGAAGGCGGATTCACTTAACAATTATGTTACTAACTTAACTACAGTGATTCTCTTAACAACTGGCAAGAAATTTGTAAAATGAGAAAAAACTCACTTAACTATTATTTCACTTAGCAACATAAATGTTGGGCTCAATGGTGATTGTAACTGAAAGACTTCTTGTAATTAGGTTATCTGACTTCAGCCATTATCTGCAAGAAACTTATGGGACAGTGTTAAATATATATTTTTTTGGGAAATTTTGTGTTTATTAAAGTTAGATAATTTACAAATTACTACTGCTTCAATCTATGTTTAGTCGGTGTTTAATTATTGAAGTATCATGTGTGAATAATAAAATTCAAGGAATTCAAATAAAGGGGGAAATTATTGCTTGAAATTGCCAGTTATAATCCTCTGTAATGCAATATATTCCTGCCAGTTTAATAAAAAAACCAAGAACTTGCTTAGTCTAACAATTTTTAAAACTCTAATATAGTATATGAATAGCATTCATATTCATCTTGTAAGAAAAAATTATATCCATTATTTTAGAAATTCCATTTGAACATAAAATCAATCACATAAAATATAAGAAAACATAAATATTAAAATTAACATTAAAGAATTTAAATAAGTTATTCAATAATAATTATGGCTTTGCTTGGGATAAAATAAGAATATAAAAAGATGGAACAGAAATTATTTTAAGATTTTAGGCCATATATCAGCAATTAAGATATTATTCCCCAAATTGATCTATTTCAAACTCTTCCAATAGATATTCCTGACAAGTTTTATCAATTGGGACAAAAATGTTTATTATTTTGCTTTAATTCAATATACAATAGAATAAAATGTTAATTTAAAATGATGCTACAAGATTTTTGTCTTCCAAAGATTAACCTGTTTGTCTCTCTACAATGCCTGGAAGAGTCCGTGTCAACTTGAAGGATTATTACCAGCCTTTATACATACAAACACTATTTTAAGCTGTTATATCACTGGCATCAAACTTCCTTTAGAATCTACACACACACACTCACATTGTTAATACCTTAAATTATTAAATGTCATTAGCCAAGCATGCCAACTGTATATTTGGAAATATTTTATCAATAGACTTACTCTACATATTACAATGGAATATTACAAACATACACAAAACCTTAGTATAGTGAGAGAAAGTTAATGCAATCATACACATGATTTCATTCAATATATTTATAGAAAAACTTTAGTACTGAACATATCAAGTCTTATCTAAATGGAATATAGAAGATATTACTCCATTCATGCAATTTTTTCCAGGTGGGAGTCCCTGAAAAATTGCCTTCTAATGAAAGGACAAGCTTCACTTTTCTAAAACTCCACAGTCTGTAGAGGAACAGAACTGATAAATAGTAAAGATTAGCAAATGAAACCTGCTTGGCCTCTCAAATATAGGTACACACACACACAGGTTCGCCGAATATGTGAATGCAAATAGTGCAGAATTTGATTAAATAAGCCCTGACTTTCAGGAGTTACATAAATTTCATTTCCATAGTTCTCCTAAAGGTTTGTGCTGAGCTTCTTGCATAGCCTCTTCTGCAAAGGATTTAATTTCTTTGTGCAAATCTTCTACACTCTTCGAAGCATCAATCAACTATATTCAAAAAGAAAACATACAGAAATGAAATATTTATTATTTAACTAAGAAAAAAGTGTCATTGAATGAATGCCCTAAATTCAGCTTTTTAGCTAGCGAGAAATGATACATTCCATCGTCTAATCATAAAAAGTTAAAACAACCAATAGCTTATGGTTAACCAAAAACTGAAAGTACTATGAGCTAATTCTATTTTTAAAAAATATTTAATTTCTTACCTTCCAGTTTAAAGATGTATCTTTTATAAGATGGTAAAAGCACTGGAGAACTTTCTCCTGAAAAGATGTATTCTCATAGCGTTCATTTCCAAATTCTCCTCGTTTAGCTGCTTCTGACGTACTCAATTGAAGAAAAAGGATCAAATCTGGCTTTGGAAGCCCCACATCAGGTTGCTTGCACCATTCCAAAGAGAAGTTCTGTTCAGAGAGAATTAAGAGCTGTAGTAAATAATTAAAAGTAAACAAATAACCATTTGAGATTATAGGAAGATAAATTATACTTCTATTTGTTCACTACTGTCCATACTTTCAGTTCTCAACAGATAAGCATTCTTGTAGTGTTTGTATCTTCTCAGTTTATATCTTGTAGAAATATTTGAACATAAGACCTTTACATACAGTACAACCAGATGTGCTACAAACTACTACTCTTCCCTAAGGATATCACCTATTCTGCTAAAATTCCCATAATATTTAGATACTCGACTATGATTGGGACTTTTGAGAACAGTAGCCCAATATATTAGGATACATGTTACTTTTCTAGGCAGTTTAAATAGGATTAAATAGGCTAGGCTGTTTCAATTTTATTTATTTCTAACTGCCTTTAACCAATAAACCAGAGTGCAAAAAAGACAAATAAGAATATACAACAAGCAATATTAATGTTAAAATGGATTTCCTGCCAGTCTTTATACTAACAAAACTTTGCAAACTGCAAAATGTATAAAGTCTTATCAGATTTCCAGACTGCTGCTAGAAAGGGTAAAATAAAAATTTGATACAATGTTAGGCTGGTACATATCTGATTTACTCACTTGTTTTGCACCTGTGAAGGCTACTCCAGAAAAGGCATATCTGTCCACTATTAGAGTGATACCTTGGCTTAATTTTTCTTTGATAGACGGCCTGAACAAGAGAATGGCATGTTATTTACCAAAAATAAAAATAGATTAAGTTACAATACTACCATTCAATGACTATTCATTTAGTGTGTGTGGGAGGACTCAATGTTCACACATCTTAGGGACGAACTCTGAAAGAAAGCAATGGTGCAAAATGGGAGATTTCAGTACTTCTCCTTTATATAGATTACTTTTAAGACTGCATTGTTTCATTAAATCCTTTAATATAATGAAGATAATATACCAAACAAGTTGGACTACTTCAAAATGATAACCAATTATAATTAGTTTTATAACCAATTAATTCATTGGATAATTTTTAAAGGCATATATAGTCACTGGCACTTGGGGCAGTTCTTTAAGGACAGTAAAATATATTTTGCTAATACCATAGTTTTCACTGCCTTCATTTTGTTACTTACAGTTTAAAAACTAGATTATGTTTTTGAGAGTCAATTTGATGCAGTTTTAAGACCAGAAATTGAGAGACCATGAGTTCTAGTCCCAGTTTAGGCATGAAACCAGCTGTGTGATCTTGGGCCATCACTCTCTCTCAGTTTTAGGAAGGAGGCAATGGCAAACCACTTAAGAAAATCCTTGTCAAGAAAACTGCAAGGGCTAGTCCAGATAGTCTCCAGGTATCAATGCATCACAAAGGCCCAAAAGAGATGAGTGAGCCTTTACAAGAATTTCAGTACAAATTTTTGGGTAAGTTTATATAATACTGCATCACAGTTGCAATCTTATGGCCTGTGGAATTGTGTTATAATTCTAAGTTAATTTCGCCCTTTCCTTACATTACTATGCAATTATGTATCACATCTGCACCAGGTTTAAATGAGTGGTAGAATCTATTTTTTAAAAAACCTTTGGAACAGTATAATTTAAACTTTGTTAAACATAGTTAGCACCTTTAACTTTAACTTTTATTAAATTTCTATCCCGCCCTATCTCCCACAAAGGGACTCAGGGCGGCGCACAGGAACTTAAAATCCAAAAATACAAACAGTAAAAATCTACAAAATTTAAAACTACAATTAAACAGTATAACCCATGCTAAAAAACAATTTAATTTAAAACCCAGCTCTAATAAAATATGGTTGTAGCAGCTATGCCAGGCCGGCCATATGGAAGAAATAGGTTTTTAAAGTCCGGCGGAAGAGGCGAAGGTCAGTGATAGTCCGGAGGTCTGGGGGGAGGTCATTCCTGCTTCATTATGTTATTTTATAACATTTCTTTATTTTAAATATTTTACCAGCATTTTTTATATCATAATTCTGAAATGTCTGAATCTTGACAAGAGATAGTATTCTTTTCCTGATTTTGTTCCCTGATTACCTTTCCCATCCTTTTCAGGAAATATGTCAAGAACAAGCTTATCTGTTTTGTTAGTGCTCTTTTTAGGGCAGAAATAAGAAAAGACACTCTGCTTTATCTTCCCAGAAATAATGCTTAACCTCTTGAAATAATTCTGCTAATTTAATTACAAACAAGTTTATAGTAAGAAGTGGTTAATATCAATAATCAAAATCCATTTTTTTCTTTGAAACTGAATCTGAGAAGGGCATCTAAAAATATTTTGGATTTGGGGATATTCTACACAGACCATAGGATTGTAGCCTAACACAATATTTGAAAGCCATACGTTCATAATTTTCCTGAAGTAAAATATGAAATCAAATTGGATTTAATGGAAAATATTTGGACCCCCTAGTACTAGATAAAAAATTATCTTACACTTGCTCCCAACGATTCGCAGAAAACAGTAAATGCACTGTGTGGTCCTCTAAATTGTTTTTCTTTTCCAAGTAAGAACTTATTAGCTGTCCAGTTTCTGTAGACCTTTCTGTAATAAACAAATAGGAAAAAATGAAATATAACACACTTCCTAGGTGTCTGGAAATTCTTTCTCTTTAAACATACACCACATGCATTAAACATGCATTACATAAAGTGTAACTGCTTTATCTGATAATTTTCATTTCTCTCAAAATTTAGTTGAAAAGTATGGCATGACTTCAATATGCAATTAAAGTACTGATAAGTACATACAAAGATTATGACTCCATGTTTGTTAGTTACACTTCATGTCTTGAAGTGTAAGAAATAAAGCTGTGTGCGCCCTTTCCCACTTTAGTGCTATAATCCAAATGAACATGCAAACAAGATCCTAATGGAGCATTAATTTAGTTTAGTACTGTATATACAGTGGTGTCTTGATATTCAAGTGCTTTGAAACTTATTGAATTTTGCACTCAACACATTTTGACATGAACATTTTGTCCAAGTGCTCATTGTTTGTTTGGTACTCAATGCACAAGCTAAAACTTGTGTCAGCTGACTTGTGATTCAATGTATTATTCTTTATGGAAAAATTTGGTACACATCACGCCTCCTGAAACCAATTAACAATGAGTACGGAGGCACCACTGTATCAAATAATCTGCAGTGGAAATAAAAGAAACATTGTTTAAAATCTCACTAGTATGCTGAAATTGATTAAATGTAAACATATTCTGTATAGAACCAGCTGCTGAAAATGCAAGTTCCAAGTGTTCCAATAGAAAGCTTAAAGAAAAGCATGTAAGTGTAGGACAGCATTACTTTTGAGTATTTATTAGCTGTAGATTAATCACAGATTATAATAAAGCACAGATGGTGTACAACACTTTCCGCGTCAATAGCACCATCTCAAAACCCTCGTAGAGTTAGCATGTCTTTCTTCTATTATCAATTGCTCAATAAATATAAATCCAACCAAGGTGCTAGCAGGGAAGCCGATTTTCCGGTGCTTCTTCTCTAGGCTCGCTTTTATCTCTTAACTTACCGTGTTTATTAACCGCCAAGTCTTTTTGGGGCTACCTGCTAAAAAATTATCTAAACCATGCTTGTCTGGTTCTGAAGGGCTGTACCCACTGAGTTTCGGTCTGCTCTTGCGACATTCTATCGAGATCATTTTTCTCTAGCGAAATTAGAGGCGACGCCATTCCTGCATTGTGTTTCTTACTCCGAGGTCTCACTTCACTTACCGGGAAACCGGAGAAGTTCGGCCTGGTGCCCTCCTGCCCAGAGGGCCTCCACGAGCCTTCGGCTCTGTGTGCTTTTGCCTGCTCGGTCAACCCCCTCCAAGACAATCAAAGCCCCTCGTCGGCCCGCCATTGATAAACCCTCCCGGTCTCTACACAAGGCAAAAAAGGAGCCACCAAACTTGCAACTTCCCGCGCTTGACCAGAGTCATAGAGATGTTTCTTCCGGCGTGAAGAGCAGCCCTACTGTCGCCATGGTAACCAAATAGGAAGGTGAAACCGGAAACACGCGAACTTTATATGAGGTCCTGGAAAAATGCCAAGAAGCAAGGTTTAATTAGAAACTAGAGGGGAGGTGGGGAAGGGACTCGAATTTCCTTTTGAGCACCAAAAAGAACGACGAGTTAATGAAAGGTGCTAGCAGGGAAGCCGATTGCCCGGTGCTTCTTCTCCAGGATCGCTTTTATCTCTTAACCTACCGTGTTTATTAACCGCCAAGTCTTTTGGGGGCTACCTGCTAAAAAATTCCATTCAGTGTAAACAGTCGCCGATTAATTTGCAGGTGGGGGGGGGGGTAGGAAGAACTGCACACGTGCTACGAGATAGGTTTTAGAAATCATTTAAATAATAATAATATCGGATTCGGGATGGTAACTCTTTCAAGACAGCTGGAGAAGCGATCGCGGAAGACTCTGGTATGCAGTTTCTTTTTATTTAGCCAGAGGACATCCCAAGCTCATTTGGATATATATCGGGTATATATTTCCGAGGATTTTCATTCACGCTTAGGTACGCCAAGCCTCTGCTTCGGATGCTGAAGGCTGAGTACTCCCTCATTTAGCCCCACAACGACCCTGCACGAGATTGGCTGGCTACAATAAACCAAGCGGGTAATCGGAAGGATTGGATCTTTTCAAACCATTTCTGCAAGTTAACCGCGACAAGTAAAACAGAACTCTTCAAACTTGGCAACTTTAAGACTTGTGGACTTCAACTCCCAGAATTCTCCAGCCAGCTCTAAGAATTGGCTGAAGAATTCTGGGAGTTGAAGTCCACAAGTCTTAAAGTTGCCAAGTTTGAGGACCCTGAATAAAACACCACTCTCAAAATCTATCTCCTCCCTTAAATTCTTTCGATGGGAAAAGAACCCTCCAAAGAAGCACGCTTGGCTTTATAACCGAATTCGTTGCGGAAAATATCTATTTTCACTCCAGGGTTTGACAAACGGCATAGGAGATCTTCGCAGCCCGTTTTAACTTCATTTCCTCTTCGTTGGCGTGTCTTCAGAAAAAAAAGGGCAGTGGGCGGAACAGGACAAGGAGAGAGAACCCTCTTTACTTTGAAAAAAACCAAATAGGAATGGCCACAAAAGGCTTCGAGCCGACAACGTTAGGCTTCCAAGCTGAATTTGATATTAAGCAAAGGCTTGAAGGAGATGAGTCTTTCCTTGCAGGCGCGCCCCCGGTGGGGGGGGCACGTGGCGCAAACTTCCCAGCGTCCAGCCAACTTCGCCCGCTGGGGGAGAAGCTTTGCCCGGACGGCTCCCGGCGTTCCATTCCTCGTCCCCGCCTTCTCATTGATAGGCGGCACGGTGGCGGCGCGACCAATCGGTGGCGGCGCCTCATGACTATGCGATGAAAGCTTGGCCGGCCATTGCGAAGGCGTTGGGGTGACAGCGCCGAGCGCGCGACGGCTGAAAAGGTGGGCGTCGGCCGGTTGGTTGGCGGTTGGCTGACTCGAGATGGCGGCAGCGGCCTTGTATTTGGAGCACTACCTGGACAGTGAGTGAGTGCGGCATTGGGGAGGGTTGCAGCGCCGCGTGGTCTCGCCGGCTGTTACAGCTGCGTCATAGCCCCGGTGTGGGTGTGGGTGTTGGGGAAGGGGGGGGGAGGATGGGTTGCGGAGAGGAACTAACCGGAGAGGTATTTTTGCTGCGTCACACCTCTAACTGGGCGCCGAAAAACACATTGAGCCGGGTCTGGGGCTGTAGTTGATGGTGTTCGCCGGTAGGGGTCGCCTCGGCGCTCCTCGCCCGTCAGTGCCACCTGTAAGCTTGTTACACAAACGCTTTAAACTTGGAGCATTTTTCCAGGGTGACCGCCCCGTTTACAACAGGCCCCCGTCGCCTCTCTCTGAACAGCCTCGTGGCCATGCAAGCATTTCCTTTTTCCTGCCTCGCTGCAGGTCGGCGCAGTCGCTTGAAACGGTCTCAAGAGCAAAAGCGAGGCCTCCTTTAACGATTTCGCTCTTGGAGACAATTTGAGCCGTCGCGGATTATTTTTAAAGCGAAGTGGCAGTTCTTCTGACTGGCTCAGAAGAGTTCGGCCGAAAGCTTCTCTCCAAGACCCGGTGCCGACGAGAGAAGTGGGCAAACGTCGGAACGAACGCTATCATTACTGAATTCAGAACTGCAGTGAGGAAAAACTCCCAAGAGGCAACGAGGAAAGAACCAGAAGTCGGCTGCAGTTCAGCATTCACCATCTACAGCAGTGTTTCTCAACCTTGGCGACTTTAAGTCCTGCGGACTTCAACTCCCAGAATCCCCCAGCCAGCTATGCTGGCTGGGGGATTCTGGGAGTTGAAGTCCGCAGGACTTAAAGTCGCCAAGGTTGAGAAACACTGATCTTACATGTAGTCCTAGACTCACCACAGTTCATTTAGTGACCGTTTGAAGTTATAACAGTGCTGAAAAAAGGGACTTATTGTCGTTTTTCACACTTACAGCATTGCAGTCATGTGATCAAAATTTGGATACTTGGCAATTAGTTCATATTTATGACGGTTGCAGTGGGTCATGTGAATACCCTTTTATGACCTGACAAGCAAAGTCAACTTGTTCCTAAATTAACAACTGCAGTGATTCACTTAACAAGAAATGTTGTAAAATGGGGCAAAACTCACTTAACAAATGTTTCACTTAGCAACATAGTTTTTGGGCTCAGTTATCGTAAGTTGAGGATTACCTTTATAAAGGTTGAGTTGAAAAACTGATCTGCACCCCTTGTTGGGCTTATCCATGTACTCTCATAGATGTGGATGCCTCACCCTTGACTGGAGAAAAGTATGTACCTACAAATACGTATAGCTCAGGCCTAACATGTCACATCATTAGAGTTCTCCGAACTTGATTTGGAGATTGATGATATTGAATTATTGCACTAGAAAAGATCTGCACTTTAGCTTTTCTGCTGCTCCCCACACGCTAATATCTTCTGATAACAACATTTTGCAGACAGCAAGAACAGAACTAATGAAGTGTGCAGTGTTTATGAGCCACAATTGGGCGTGCGCAACTTGGGTGTCCTCCTGGATGCCCGGCTGTCCATGGAAGATCAAGTGACAGCCGTGGCCAGGAGGGCATTTTACCAGGTTCGCCTGGTTCGCCAGTTGCGCCCCCTATTGGATCGGGACGCCCTCCGCACAGTCATTCATGCTCTCATGACATCCCGACTGGACTATTGTAACTCTCTCTACATGGGGCTCCCCTTGAGGTGCACTCGGAGACTTCAGCTAGTCCAGAATGCAGCCGCGCGAGCAATTATGGGAACCTCAAGGTTTACCCATGTAACACCGCTCTTGCGCGAGCTGCACTGGCTGCCTGTCATCTTCCGGGTGCGCTTCAAGGTTCTAGTTATCATTTTTAAAGCGCTCCATGGCTCGGGACCTAGCTATTTGCGGGATCGGATCCTGCCTCATACATCCACACGGCCTATTCGCTCACACAGAGAGGGACTTCTCCGGGTGCCATCCACTAGACTTTGTCAGCGGGCGACGCCCAGGGGAAGGGCTCTCTCTGTGGCGGGCCCAGCCCTCTGGAACGATCTTCCCCCCGACATTAGAACAACCACGGACCTCCGCTCCTTCCGTCTAAAACTAAAAACATATCTGTTCTGCTTGGCCGGCCTAGGGTAGTCTCCCTTCTATGGGGTTGTTAATAATTTTAGATGGGGATTTTAGTAATTTTTAACTCGGAATTTTTAGCGCAGGGATATCATTTAATCTGTTTTTATTATGTGTGTATATTTATTGTTTTATTTGCCCTGTGCACCGCTCCGAGTCCCTTCGGGGAGAGGGAGCGGTTAACAAATTAAATTTATTATTATTATTATTAATTACCACTTTTAATTCTCATTCAGAGATTTTAAAGTATTTTGGGCTCTAGCAATATTTATTTTCCAGCCTTAGGCACTGGGACCCAGGAGACTAAGCAGCATACACAACTGGGAATGATGTGTGGTGGGAACATATCATAATGATAGTTACAACTGTTTGTGGTCAGAAATTTAATTTGAATAGGTATGAAAAGAATTCAGTCTTTTTCCATCTCTTTTTCAGGCATTGAAAACCTGCCCTGTGAATTACAGAGAAACTTCCAACTTATGCGTGAACTGGATCAGAGAACAGAAGGTATATTCAAATATACTAGCCCCCAGATCTTTTTCAGATAATGCAGGGATATAACTAATAGTCTAGGACAGGGGTCTGCAAAGTTGGCTCTTTTAAGACTGGTGGACTTCAACTCCCAGAGTTCCCCAGCCAGCTATGTTGAAGTCCACCAGTCTTAAAAGAGCCAACTTTGCAGACCCCTGGTCTAGGATCACATGTGGACTAATTTAAAAAGTCCTTCACAAGAGATCAGTTCAGAATCATGATAAGAGATATACATCCTCTCCTATACTTTATTCTTGGAAGAGAGTTGAAAAGTATCAGAAAGACAACAAGAGAAAAAGGCATTAGAAAAAAAATGGCTATGTACTTTTGGTTCTAGCCCCCATTCATGATTTGTTTTAAGCTGCATCTTTTATGTTGCCTTCAAAGCAATATATTTCTCATTTTGCTCCTAAGCAATATAGCCTTTAATAGAAAGAAAGATTTCCCATTTTTGTTGTAGTGCAAAGGTCTCATTCTCGCGGCCCGCGGGCCAATTGCGGCCCACAGGACGGTATCTTGTGGCCCCCACCATGATATGAAAGTATAATATTGGCTCGGGGCCTAGTTACATGCGAGACCGCCTCCTGCCACATACATCCCTTAGACCGATACGCTCCCACAGAGAGGGCCTTCTCAGGGTGCCGTCGGCCGGACAATGCCGACTGGCGACACCCAGGGGAAGAGCCTTCTCTGTGGCGGTCCCAGCCCTTTGGAATGACCTACCCCCTGAATTACGTACCATCACCAACCTCCGCCTCTTCCGCCAATGTCTAAAGACATATTTGTTCCAACAAGCCGGCCTAGCCTAACCTCCCGTGGGGACTTTTAGGAAGTTTTTAAATTGGATATTTTAAATTTGGTTTTAGTACAGGATGGGAATGTTTAATATTTATTTTAAATTATATATTTATCTTTGTATTTGTGTGTTTTTAATTTTCCTGTACGCCGCCCTGGGTCCTCTGTGGAGAAGGGCGGGATATAAATTTAAATAAATAAAATAAATAAATAATATTTGCATTAATATTAGTATTAATATTAATATAAGGAATCACCCAGACTCTGTCACTAGCGGCCCCCAGGTAAATTGAGTTTGAGACCCCTGTTGTAGTGTATATTTACTTGGTGATAGATTCAGACAGATCTGAGAAGACAAGTTTAAGGACTTGCCATACATTTTTAAACTAAAAGTCAATATTATTTTCCTCATCTTGACAATAACTACTGATAAGAATCAAATTATTGAATATTTTATTTTTGTAATCGGCATGCTTTAAAGGACAAACAGTACAGTGCTGGTGTTGCAGTGCTATTCATTAGCAAAAAGTATGATATTACAAGTAGCCCATTTCTTTGGCTTTGGTCCTCTGCTTACATATGGGAAATAAGTATTGTATTTGCATTTATATTGTTGGGAAAAAGTTGTTTAAATCAAACTATTTCAGAGGTCTGAATACAAAGGGATGTTTTTTTTCTACCAGCAGAAAATTAATGTTTTAAGCCTCAAAATTATTATTCTAGCCATTTCTATTCAGAGAATCAAATAATACATTAGTCTTTCCTTAACTAGCTGGTTTTTGGAGGCAGAGTGAGATATTTTGTTTAGCTCTCTTCTAACGCTAGTGGTAGCTTAGCATCCCAAATCACATGAGATGAATTTTAAAAATTGCAGTGCTTTAATGGCATCTTAATGGCATCTTAGGGTTGGAATTTCCATCCTATATTTTAAAATAAATAAATTTGTATTTAAAATAAAACTTAAGTTTTGTTTTGTATGGTTATTGAAACAATTCAGTTATAAAATACAATTAGATACTTACTGTGTTTATGTGAAAATAAATCTAAATCAAATTAGTAAAACATCCCCTGGTAAATGAACTCCTAACTACAGCATTGAAACACATTTTCTTATTTCTCTACTTAGATAATTCTTTGAGGCTTTTGGGATTGCAGTTTCAGTT
Source organism: Rhabdophis nuchalis (assembly GCA_039707465.1). NCBI lineage: Eukaryota > Metazoa > Chordata > Lepidosauria > Squamata > Natricidae > Rhabdophis > Rhabdophis nuchalis. The sequence goes on from CM077645.1 coordinate 45,081,071, forward strand.
TTATATTTATACTGTTTCTCATCCTTCAGATAAGAAAGCAGAAATTGATAGTCTTGCTGCACAATATATATCAACGGTGCGGGATCTGTCATCAGAGCAAAGAGTAGAAATCTTGCAGAAGATACAAAATGCTTATACAAAATGCAAAGAATATAGTGATGACAAAGTGCAGTTGGCCATGCAGACCTATGAGATGGTAAGATTAAATAATAGAGCAATGATACTGCAGAAGACCCAAGACAGTGCCTATGTTTATGACATCTCTCCCCTAACCTTTTAGCTTGTCTTTCAGATGGCAACTTTTTAAAAAAATACTTAGTAACTGTTCACTGACAAATGGAGATGCTGTGCTGGACTTCAGCTAATATCTATCATTATAAATTTTCTGATTCAGGAATTGTGTATAAGATTGTACTATTTCCTCATTTAATCTTTTGCAGAATGGAGAAATAGTAAAAAAAAAAAAAAAGTAAAGTATAGAGTGAATGTGTCTGTCAAGACTATATTTCTCAGAAATACATTTATCAAAGTTATCTCAGCCATATTTTTGGAGAGGATTATTGATTAGAATTTCATTGAGGAATATATTAAGTTATGAAACAATTGGTACTCGTACATTGTATTAAGTCATGATTTTTGACCCTAGCTTATTGACAGCTATAATAACTATATTGTGCACATTTGACATTGAGCCATATGATAGATTCTGCTTAATAAAAGGAATTGCCATTCTTATGATAATGTTCCCTTCTACACTTACAGAAAAATGTTACCAATGATGTCTGGGAGGAAAAAAATTGTAACCACCACATTTTGTTACTGCTATGAAGCTTCAGAACAGCTAGCAAGCAGCCAAATTTAGGGTGCCTGCTAGCTGAATTAGTAAATGAGGAAAAACATACAAATACTTTGAGTGGTTTATAAAATTATAAAAATATATACAATATATGAATATTGTACATTCAGTTATTTAAAATTAATTAATGAAAAATTGAAAAATGTGACCTACTTCTATATTGTTTATAAATTAAGTATTAATCTATTTGATGCTTTCTTTTTTCTCTTCCTGTTTTTTTTCTTAAAAATGCTTAAAAATGCAGTGGGAAGCGTGGGCAAGGGGGTGCAGGGCCTCCATGCAGCCTGTTTTTGGTTAGAGGAGGCTTCAGAGAGGCCTGCTAGGCCCAAAACAGAGGAGGGGGGCACACACATTGCATTATGGGTGTGGAGGGGTGCACTTTCAGCACGCAAAGACAAAAAGGTTAGTTATCACTGTTCTAGTGTAAGAATCCCTTATTATAACATCAGATAGCCATTCAGTCTAAGTTTATATACTTGCAGTGAAAGAGTATGCTGCCTCTTGAGACAGTTTGTTCTGTTGTTAAACAGCTATTATGATTAAGAAATTCTCCAATCAAAATCTGCTTCCTTGTACTTTAAACCTAGTCTTATTTTACCTTCTAAACATGTATACCCAAACTTCATCTCCTTCCACTTATGACTGCAGGACTGCAACTTTATAGCTAGTATCCTTAAGATTTATATTGATATTGTTTCCTGATTGCTTATTTGTAGCCTATGACTATCGTTACACGTTGTACCTTACGATTCTTGATGAATGTATCTTGTCTTTTTATGTGCACTGAAAGCATATGCATCAAAGACAAATTCCTTGTGTGTCCAATCACACTTGGTCAATAAAGAATTCTATTCTATTTAATATTTTTATTACAGAAATTAAATTAAAGTACTATTTAAGAAAATGTGTTTTCTTCAGCTATGTGATGTATCTGTCTCTGTTTCAGGTGGACAAGCACATTCGACGGCTAGATGCTGACCTGGCCCGATTTGAAGCTGATCTGAAGGACAAGTTGGAAGGCAGTGATTTTGAAAGCCCAGTGACACAAAACTTAAAAAGTATGGATAATGTGATTAATATGATAAGAGTCTTTAGAACTTGAATTAATTTTTTTAATCAGCCTTAGCCAACACTCTCGGTCTTTGGGGTGCGTTCACATATTGGTGTATGGGAAAGTTCGTAATACGAGGAAGCGTATGACTGATGATATAATTACACAAATACTGGAATGGAGAAAGAAAAGGCTATTTAACTGACTAAACATGATTTATGAGATCAATTGTCCTCAGGACAGAAAAACGAGAAAGGTCCAGGGATGCAATTTTTTCTGATTTGGCACATCTACTTTGTACAAGTAGTCCTTGACCATTTGTTTAGTGACTGTTCGAAATTACAGTGGCACTGAAAAAAGTGACTTATGTTCTTTTTCCCATACTTAAGACTTGCAGCATCACATGATCAAATTTGACTGTTTAGCATCTGGCTCATATTTATGATAATTGCGGTATCCTGGAGTCATGCTCACCTTTTGCAACCTTTTGACAAAGACAATGGGGAAGTCAGACTCACTTAACAATCGTTCTACTAGCTTAAATATGGTGATTCACTTATCAGTGGCAAGAAAGGTGGTAAAATGAGGCAAAACTCACTTAACTGTCTTGCTTAGTAATGGAAATTTTGGTCTCAATTGTGGTCATAACTCAAGGTCTACCTATACTTCAAATTTATGCTTTCAATTAGGCAGATTTTGTGAAGAAAAGTTGTTTGAATTAAACATACAATCTTCCTGTAACAGGACTCCTTAACTGCCAAGGGAGTGTTAGTCCCTGAAACAATTTGAGAGAAACTGCATTGAGATAATCCGGATTCCTGCAGGATCTATTTGTTAAGAGAAGCAAGCTGTGAATAATAAAAAATAAGAATAAATAAAAAAGCAATGAAATTATAGATTAAATCCCTCAGGCTTACTCATTGCATTAATTTGTATTTGAAGTCCTGCCAGCAGGTGATGCTGAGTAGGAGAAGAGAAGGAGATTCGGGAATCCACCAAATGCTGTTTTGAAATTATACTATATTAATTAGTGTCAGGGTAACATCAGTGCTATTGGGCAGTAATAAGATATAGGAGCAGCTTGGTTTATATCAATATACTTTCCTTTATGATTGGAGAGGAGGGAAGTGTATTAATGTAGCCTTGAGGAAGTGCTGCCTTATGACAGCACTTCCCTTAAGAAAAGCTTACTCCTTGCTTGGATACCTAAGAGAAAAAATTTCAATTGAAAATGGCATTGGAGAAAAGCTCATATGGCAATATTAATATGCACATGTCTAAAAACAAACTCATATTATTTTGCTTAACAATATAGTTAACAAAAATACTTGTATTTTAGAGGGGAGAATTCCAAAGGATAAGAAAACCTCCCGTGGTCGAGGCCGGCGGACATCAGAGGAAGATGCTCCAGTGAAAAAGAAACCAAAACGAAGGTTAGAAATTAGTACAGACTATAGTCAAGAGTTTTTGGTTTTGGTTCCCCCCTCCCAGCGCCCCCTCCCCACGCCCCCTCCTCTGAGCCCCCAAAATGTCAATTTGCAGTAGAAACATTTTTTCATTCCAGAGTCCATGAAAGTATTCTAGGGTAAGTATGTTTGGATTGCAGCTTTTGGTGAGAAGGGGTTTTCTCAGACAAAAGATTTCAAGATTATTCAAATTGGATTTTTCAGTCTATATAGAGTGGACAGAAAAGTTTAAAGTTTAGTAACCCAATCTCTGAATAACTAATGAAAAGCAAGAAAGTTTTTTTCCAGGTAGGCTTAAAAAGAGAGACGGGAAAGTCCATTTTGCCTTTGTTTTTTGCCTTCTGTTCTGGCTGGTCCAGATGGGTTTTTTTTTAAAAAAAAAAATCCCAATCTGGACAAGGGTTGGAGAATGAGCAGAAAATAGTTATTGGGAATATCAATCCCCTGGTTAGATATCCTAGTTTACAGAGAGTAGTACCAGTGTGTTTAGGGTAAAAATTTTAGCATTGATTGCAGTTGTAGCATATGGGCAAAATGTGCCCAAACTAATTGGTACTGTCCATACCTTTAGCAGGAAATAATGTGACACATATAACTAAGGTGCTCATCTAGACTGTACTCTTAACCACAACTCCAGAATGGCTTGTTTTCCTTTTGTTGAAGACATAGTAGACCTCCCTTTTGCTGCCAGCCTTTAGTAAGGCTTGGTAAGGCAAGTTGAAGCCAGATCAAGTTATCTGGCAAGAAAGTGGTATTTTTTGTCAGAAAACTTTCAAATGTGGCATAGAGAAATTGGCCAAGAGAGTACAGTGGCTGTGTGGTAATTTCCAGCAAGTGTAGAGGTAAGGAAAGGTGCATTGAAAGTAAGAGGAATAGAGGAAGCAAGTGAGCTAGGAGGAACAGGGAGGCAGCAGAAGGGGGTGGGGTGGGGAAATCCCTGATTCTTCCCTGTTCCCCAATTGCAGCAAGTGCAAAGTGGTATCCGTGTGTAAACACAGTGACTCCACCTGCCTCATCTGAGGCATGGCAAGTGGATTGTTGTGAGATGGGAGAAAAAGAAGTTCTTGGGGGTTGCCTGGAGAAGTCATTCAGCTGATAACCTAGTATATAGGTTCCCTATAATTTCTAAAAACATGTGAAAGCTTTGCTTGACCAAAGTCATGGTGGGCAACAAAGGTTAATGTCTGTGGGCGAATCTGGTGATCCCCACTGCTGACAAAAGTTTGCAGTTTGGAATGTACAAGGAATAAAGAGCAAGCATTAAGGAGTGAAATGAATGAAAGAACATTGATAATTATGTAATAGATCTGAATGAAGGTGATCTGATCTTGTATAATGGGGCTGATAGATGCTACAAGCAGATGGAATTGTAAGTTTAATTATGACTTAAACTGTAGGTATCATAAAGGAACCAATGGCATCATCTAAATGATTGCAGATGCATATTGAAGTAGAAAACCATAGGTTTGTGACTCTTTGTCTTATACTGCATTGAATAGAGTGGAAGAGAATATTTTTATTGGGTAACATGAATTTATGTGTGGGAACAAGGCAACATGGTACAGAAAATTGTTAAAGCTATTCAAAAACCCAATGGTGATACCTTTCTGCTATGTATCATCTTTGAAAAAAATCTGTTGATAATGACATTTAAACATGAGAGCATACATATTTGTATCCTGGAATGTCCTTCCAGGGATTTGAAAAGTCTTGTCTTGTTCATCTTCTTTTTTTCTAAAGAATAAAACGTACGAAAGAGTCTAGAATTTACTTTCCAGCCCTTTGATCATTCCCATAGCCTTTCTGAACCCATTGCAATATCTTGAACTCTTTCTTGTTTATTAATGTTGTGTTAAATTTTATTTGAGACATTAGTAATACAGGTGCTCCTCGACTTATGATCACAACTGAGCCTAAAATTTATGATGTTAAGTGAGACTGTTAAGTGAGTTTTGGCCCATTTTACAACCTTTCATGTCACAGTTGTTAAGTTAATCACTGCAGTTGTTAATTTAGCAACACAATTGTTAACTGAATCTGGTTTGCTTTCCATTGACTTTGCTTGTCAAATGATCGCAAAGGTGATCACATGACCCCAGGACACTGCAACTATCATGTTGCCAACTATCTGAATGTTGATCATATGACTGTGGGAATGCTACAATAGTTGTAAATATGAAAAATGATCATAAGTCACTTTTGTCAGTGCTGTTCTAACTTTGAATGGTCTCTAAACAAAGGGTTGTTAGTCAAGGACTACTTGTACTATTTTGTTTTGTCTTCAGGCTTGTTAAGCATGTTCTCTTCTTTCCAATCATTAATAAAAATGTTGAGAAATAGAAGAGATATTGACCACTTAATTGTCAACCATCCAGATCTTACCAACTAGCTAATGAGAATATCATGCTGAAATCATGATATAGGATGCACAGCGTTCTCACAATTCATTAAGGATGTTTGTTGATTTAAAAATGCAATAGAGTTAATTTGGCAAGACTTTAATTCAGTTTTTGAACTCCTTCTAGTTAATGACAAATTCTTAACATTGTGATTCTTAACATTGTGAATTACTGAGTCACTGACATTCACCCAGTTTCATTGAATTTATATCATAGCAGATCTGAATTAGCTGATACCATCCTATCAGTTCACCCTTCTGATGTCTTGGACATGCCAGTGGATCCCAATGAACCCACATACTGCTTGTGTCATCAAGTATCTTATGGAGAAATGATTGGGTGTGACAACCCCGATGTGAGTATTGAAATCAACCAAAGTATGACAAATGCTATCCATTTGTACTATGAGTTGAAATTTACTGTCTAAACCAAAAACAACTGCTAGTCCAGTATAGGATTCTTCATAAAATCACAAACCCATCCCTAATTCTTGCAAAGTGTTGGAATATTGAGTCATCTTGTACCCTTCCAGAAAATACAATTTATTTTGCAAAAAATTGTATTGTAAATGTAGAAGAAGCAGCACTGCGGTAGCTATTTAAAATTACACTGATGTATAGGTTTAAAGGAAAGAAAAAGAAGATGCAGAGCAAAAAAAAAAAATCACAGTCATAATAACACCATGGAGAGTTTCTGCAGCCTTTTTTTGTTACACAAAAATCTACACTTTAACATTCTCCGCATATCATTGCTCCATATTTTATACTACATAGTGTCACAAACACACAGAATACGTTTTACTATGAAATCATGAACATATCATCAGATAATGCATTCCTATTTGCTTTGCTGTAAAGAATAAGCTGAGTAATTCTACAATGTCAGCATTTTGCAAGAAAGAATATTGCAATAAAATTTGCTAGTCTGCTTATGATATTGAAGGACTAAGTAGCCAAATTCATGTTGCTCATAAGACTGATGAGGAAAACATAGTCATTCATCTTTTTTTCAATCCCTAATATAGTGTCCAATTGAATGGTTTCACTTTGCTTGTGTGGATCTCACGACCAAACCCAAAGGAAAATGGTATGTATCATGAATTGTTTATTTTTTGTTCTATTTTCTTTATAGATCACTTGTCCCAAGAAGGTTGAAAATACTGTTACCAAGATATATTTGATTCAGTGCTTTATAAATTATCTCCTTTGATATCTGAGTTTATAATATAAGGCAACCCTTCCTCAATCTAGCAACCTTCTGAATGTGCTGGAAATTATAGTCTCAACATATCTGTCAGGTACCAATTTAGGTAAAAGTGGTCTGATGCAATTACTGTAAACTTATTTGTTGGGAAACATATTCCACTGAATTTAGGAATATATATCATTCAACAGATTGCTGTATGAAGAAATTACTATTCCTTCATTTGCAAATATCACTGAAATCTATGACACTTATATTTTAGGATTTATACATCTACGTATTTGCAAATTTAAATTGGCAAATTAAAAAAAACTACATATCCTCACATGTAATATGTGGGTCTAAGATGTTTAGAGTACATATCTTACATACAGAGATATGTGTATGCATTGAATGAATGAATGAAAATAGGGGAAGTGAATATGTCTGATAATATTAATGGGACATGAGACCTCCAGTAGTTTTTGTGCTAATATATTCATAAATCAATTTATTCTTTTGTCAAGTAACAGTGGTTTTATAGAAGTGTATTGGGCTAAATATGCTTCTCTTCTTTTAGGTACTGTCCTCGCTGTGCGCAGGAGAAGAAGAAGAAGTAGAAATGATGTATGAAAAAAGTTTTAATATATTCATATGTTGCAGTATTTTGTTTTCATCACCAACCCATCTTGTTTGGCCTGAAACAATGCAGTAGGCAGGTGTTCTCTTTATTAGCCATGCAAATTATAAAAGTGGGGTATACAGGAAGTTCATTAGTGGTGATTATTTGGGTTACAAGTACACTTCTTTGTCACTGTAATCAAAGATATGAAGTACTTAAGAATATATCTGCACTGAAATTTCTAATATACTGAAACCTGTGAAAACTGCCTGTGGCCTTTCAAGTGAATAAGATAGCATCTTTTGTTGTCACAAAATGTAGCCACTTTGGGAAGCTTTCACCAGTGCCATTTCACTGGTGGAATGACATGTTTTCTCTTGTATTTCCCAATGCATCCTCTAAAATTGTTTTAGAGGTTTGGAACGAGCATTGAGAAACTGGTTCAGAATGAAGTAAGAGTCCATAAATTTATGAAGTCTTTTAAATCCAGTATCAATATCTTTATCATTGTTGATAAGATGTAAAATTACATAGTTCACTTTTGCAGGTTGATTTTCCATTTGTATAACATTTGATTCTGTCAAGGAGTGAGTTGAGATTTTCAATGTGCAATTTTGCCACTTTGGAAATAAGTTTGCAAAGTTATATTTTACAAAAAGAACAAAGAGAATTTGTTTTTGATTAAGAGAATTCACAATGCTTATTTCAAAGTGCATAGTGTTTCTGTGTACTGTCCCCTCTGAACTTCATTCTGATTTCACTGAAACGGGATGCATTGCTCTCATTCCTGCTGATAAGCAATACTTGTGATATCAGTATAATATAAATCCCTCATAAAATGAGATTTAATATTTTAAAATAAGTTTGGATTAACAAAGGACCAGGAAAACTAGTTTTTAGGGAATAGAAAATGAGAAGTTCCCATAACTGCACAAAAGTGTTTGATAGAATGTTATGCAGTACATTCATGTTCTGACTTCACTGAGATACTTTCTACTACCCACTGTAAATATTAGCATTCTTTTCTGATTTTCTCAGGTAAGAGATAGGCATTCCCCCCCACAACACAGGCACACACACACACACACACACACAGCATTTTTTGTTGTCATTCTCTCATAGGTAGATAAAGGCTTGCATGCTTTTGTATAATTCATGAACCTGACAATTCTGTTCAGCTAGACAAAAACATAGACTTGTTCGCCAAGGATTCTGCCATACAACCGTCAGCTTTTAAATAGTATATTTTAATTTTTAAAAAAAATAAAAAGTGAAGTCAGTTTAAATGGAAAGAATACGCTTTTGAAAAGATCCAGTTGCCTAATTTGCTAGAATTGGTTTTAGCTTACAATATAAAAATGGTTGTCAGAAATTTTAGCAATCAATATCTTTCTTTAAACAATTCTCACCATTACATCTGCAGTATCAAAATGAACCCCATTTCAATCTGGAAAAGCTGATCTCTAAAATGTTGCAAAACCCTCAAAATTATTAGTTTACATTTAGAAAAAAACCTCTTATTAAGAGTTTGGTTTTTATTATGGAAAGAATGTAAATTCTTACAGTTTTATACACACGATTTTGTAATGACTAATGCAGTTCAGTTATAGTATTGTTTGTACCATTTTATGTTTTCTGTAACTGTACTTGCTTTCTAAAAGTGCAAACTGCATTATTTTCCTAAGAAGGAGAGAAGAAATAACATTGTAGTATTCATGCCATAGGGTCCTTATATGCTTCTGGAATGTCGTATTGCTATACAGTGGTATTTTGGTACTCATTGGTTCTGAGAGGTGCAATGAATACTCAAACTTTTCCCCCCCGAAATAATGTCAATAAATTTAATATGTTCCCAAATCAAAAACAATGCACATCTTAAGGCAATATCTAAAAAGCTAGGATTGTATATCATTACTGTACATGAGAAACAAACCTAAAAATTAATAAATAAATTAAATAAAATAAAAACTTCGCTTTAACTGTACTGATGAGGGGAAAAAGTGCAAAAAACCAAAATGACTACATAAACTAAGATAAGACTGTAAGGGGATGTGTACAGGGCAAGGACCATCACAGGTCATCCTTTGTTTTGGCTGGAAAAGTTAGTGAATCATGAGGCAACTGACACCTTGTGTGTTGAGTCCCAAACAAACAAGTACCAGGACAAAATTTTCTCATCAGAATGCATCAAGTACCAAATTTGATGGGTTTCAAAGCAATTGAGTTCCAAGGTACCACTGCATAGTGTTCTGTTTTCAACATTAAGGAATTTTAGGTTTTGTACCAAGCTTCTGCCCTGAGTTATGTTAAATTCCTAAAGATAAATGTGAAATTGTGGGTGTGCTATATTGATCTGCTATAAAATAAAGTGTGCCTCTGTAGGTAGTGATGCATCAGTTGACTAATCTTTTAAAGTCTGCCAGATGCTTGGTAATTGTTTTACAATCCCAATTGTAGCATTATAAAAATACTGAGTACCTTATGGGATTCTTGAGCAATGTTACATAGTTTTTATAATAGCTGCAGTCAGTTTTTCTAGCTTCCAATAAAACAGTGTGCATTCTTATTGACAGCAGTTTTTGTAAGAATTCACAGATCAGTAGTTTAATTATTAACAAATAGTAATTATGGCTTTTAACCTTCCATTCCAGATTTAGAAGAAAGTGACATTATATTACAATAGCAATTACTTTTAACTTATGTTTTTCCTGTCAGTAAAGTACTATAGATTGATAGTAAAGGCTCTTTTTATGTAATACCAACAATGACTGCTGCTACATAGTTCCTGAAGCAAATTAGATTAATTTATCATAAACAAGATTGAAACTCGTTCTTCAGTCCCAAGGAATTAGGTATTTAGTAATAGTGATTGAACGAGTAAAATTTCATCCTCTAATATTTGAAAAATGGTATTGGACTGAGCAATTGTTTCATGTTGACTTGTCTATTTTGAAAAGCTTTGCATTGATACCAACTAGTTTATATTTGAAGTTTTAAAATCCTTATTGGTTTTGAACTTGTCACCTTGATTCTTGTCTTTTGAGAAACCATTCTGAATGTTGCGTGTACAGTAACCTGTTTCATTATTGAAACTTGAACGTGAGGAGCTGAATACATGTTTAAAAAAATAAAGAACTCCACTTTTCAAAAAAAATGTTATCTTTTCTCCATTGTTCTTTATAAATAAATGTCACAGCATAAATTTTCTAGTCATAGCTCTAGGTTTGTTTTCTTTGTAAATGAAGAGAATATTATAAATCTTTTTATTAAAATGTGAAATGTATTTTTGATCATGTTATGGATATATTAGGTATATTATAAATAAAGTATTTTTGAGAACAAATATATGGATATGTTTTGTTTGTTTCTAAAAAAGAAAGTGCACAAACTAGAAGTGAATTTGTTTGCAAGCAAAATTCTATCTAGATATCTAAGGGCCTTCTCAGGGTGCCGTCGGCCAGACAATGCCGACTGGCGACACCCAGGGGAAGAGCCTTCTCTGTGGCGGGCCCAGCCCTTTGGAACGACCTACCCCCCGAATTACGCACCATCACCGACCTCCGCCTCTTCCGCCAATGTCTAAAGACATACCTATTCCAACAAGCAGGCCTAGCCTAACTTCCCATGGGGACTTTTAGATAGTTTTAAATCGGATATTTTAAAATTGGGTTTTTAGCATAGGATAAGATGGTTTAATTTATATTTTAAATTGTGTATTTATTTTTGTATTCTGTATGTTTTTTAAATTTCCTGTGCGCCGCCCTGGGTCCTCTGCGGAGAAGGGCGGGATATAAATGTAAATAAAATAAAATAAAATAAATATCAACTATCTCTATCTAAGATTTGAACTTTTAAGTCGTGCTTCAAAGTTCTTGAGAAGAAAACTCAGTTGCATACAGATGAAACTCGAAAAATTAGAATATTGTGCAAAAGTTCATTTACTTCAGTAATGCAACTTAAAAGATGAAACTAATATATGAGATAAGAGTCATTACAGGCAAAGCAAGATAGTTCAAGGTATGATTTGTCATAATTGTGATGATTATGGCGTACAGCTCATGAAAACCCCAAATCCACAATCTCAGAAAAACAGAATATTACATACAATCAATTAAACAAGGATTGTACATAGAACAGTATCAGACCTCTGAAAAGTATAAGCATGCATATGTACTCAGTACTTGGGTTTGGGCCCCTTTTGCAGCAATTGCTGCCTCAATGCGGTGTGGCATGGAAGCTATCAGCTTGTGGCACTGCTGAGATGTATTGGAAGACCAAGATGCTTCAATAGCGGCCTTCAGCTCTTCTGCATTGTTCGGTCTCATGTCTCATCTTTCTCTTGCCAATGCCCCATAGATTCTCTATGGGGTTCAGGTCGGGCGAGTTTGCTGGTTAATCAAGCACAGTAATCCCATGGTCATTGAACCAAGTTTTGGTGCTTTTGGCAGTGTGGGCAGGTGCCAAGTCCTGCTGGAAAATGAAGTCAGCATCCCCATAAAGCTCGTCTGGAAGGAAGCATGAATTGCTCCAAAATCTCCTGGTAGACGGCTGCGTTGACCCTGGACTTAATGAAGCACAGTGGTTCAAAGTCTTATTGCTCAGTGGTCCAAAGTCCTCTTCTGATGAGAGCAACTTTTGCATCTCATTTGGAAACCCAAGGACCCAGAGTATGGAGGAAGAATGGAGAGGCACACACTGCAAGATACTTGAAATCCAGTGTGAAGTTTGCAGTCTGTTGATTTGAGGAACCATGTCATCTGCTGGTGTTGGTCCACTGTGCTTCATTAAGTCCAGGGTCAACGCAGCCATCTACCAGGAGATTTTGGAGCACTTCATGCTCCAAAAATAGATAAATATGTTTACAATTTAAATATTAATGGTTTATTTAAATAGTGGTGAATGAAATAAAATTGTTAAGATTTCAGTTTTCAGAATCCACTGGGCTGTAGATTAATTAAAGAAGTGCAGGGTAGAGAGAATCCTAGAAAACAATCATTATCTTACAACTTCTTGATTTTAATGGCATTATCTTAACCGGGAATGCTAACTTAGTAAAATCTAGCATGGTAGCTACTATCCAGCAAGAGTGATCTAACAGCACAGCTTCTCCCAACTTTGCGCCTTCCAGAAAGACTAGAACTCCGGGGATTCAAGAAATAGTTCCAGCACAATCTAGAATCGCCAGCTGATTGCAGTTTGAGTTCTGAATCTTGACACATTAACCTAGTGTTTCTCAACCTCAGCAACTTTTTAAGATGTGTGGACATCAACTCCCAGAATGCCCCAGCCAGCATGCTTGGCCAATGCCTTAACTGCTCCTCAATGTTCCTGAAGCTGAATTGAGAATGAGAACTGATGTTATATACCAGTGTTTCTCAACCTTGGCAACTTGAAGATGTCCAGACTTCAACTCCCAGAATTCCCCAGCCAGCGTTCGCTGGCTGGGGAATTCTGGGAGTTGAAGTCCGGACATCTTCAAGTTGCCAAGGTTGAGAAACACTGGTATATAGTGACTTTCCAGTTACATTTTAAAGTCTGGATGGGAGGGAAATTGGATATATTTCTATCCCCACCCCCGCCTTTCTATTGTGGCCAAAAACCCGCTTGGGGAGGGGGGGGGGAGAGGTAGGCAAGATATAGTTTTACTTTCAGACTCTCCCAAACACCGGCTATTTGAATACGAGTGTTAACCAGAATATTAACATTGCCATGTTAACTCTCCACCTCCCCCCCACAAAATTAAAAAAATATATTTAATACATTCGTTAAACTTTAAAACAGCAAACGATTGTATTTCCAGTGCCAATTTGTGTGGTGCACATGAAACGTGGTGCACATGAAACGTGGAGATGCAGCGTTGCGAGGGGAAAATCGGGAAGCAGGGACGCCACCGACATCCCTACCTGATCGATTCAATCCAGCTTCGGCGACGAGCCTTTAAACCAGCTCACGTGGCGCGTCGCTTCTTTACCCGCAAAGACGGGGCGGAGCGGACAAGGGACCGCCTAGATCTGCCCGAGGGGGAAAAGTCGGCCCTGATCTGGTGCAAAAGTGAGTAGGGAGATCTGGCTGCTGCTTGCGAGGCGCACAGAAGAAGCTTCCGCCTGGAGACCCCTCTTCCCTTCCCTACCGCTCTGCTACCCTCGAGCAGGATTCCCCTCCGGGTCCTGCTCCTCCCGGGCTCCTCCCGCCCTCAACGCCTAGTAGAATTTTCTCAGTACCTCGAAAAAAACCACGCATCGAGTTCTGCCTTGGCCCTTGGCCCCCTCGTTTTGTCCCCTTTCCTATTTAAGTCCTGGCAATCGTAAAAAGAATAATGTATCCGATTGCAAGCCGATAATACATCCGATTGCAAGGTCACAAAATAGCGTGCAATTTTTGATATTTTCCAATTAGGAAGAGGGTTAAAAAGGGTTCAAGCCAAATGTCAAAGTTCGATGTAGAAAAGATGTGGAGACTCTAGAAATTAGAGTGCAGAGAAGTGCAACAAAGATGATTAGGGGACTGGAGGCTAAAACATATGAAGAACAGTTGCAGGAATTGGGTATGTCTAGTTTAATGAAAAGAAGGACTAGGGAAGACATGATAGCAGTGTTCCAATATCTCAGGGGTTGCCACAAAGAAGAGGAAGCCAAGCTATTCTCCAAAGCACCTGAGGGCAGAACAAGAAGCAACAAGTGGAAACTAATCAAGGAGAGAAGCAGCTTAGAACTGAGGAGAAATTTCCTGACAGTTAGAACAATTAATCAGTAGAACAGCTTGCCTCCAGAAGTTGTGAATGCCCCAACACTGCAAGTCTTTAAGAAGATGTTGGATAGCCATTTGTCTGAAACAGTATAGGGCTTCCTGCCTAGGCAGGGGGTTGGACTAGAAGACCTCCAAGGTCCCTTCCAACTCTGCTATTGTATTGTTTGCTGGACTTCAGCTACCAGAATTCTCAGCCACAATGACTTGCCAAGTGGAGTGCTCTAAAGCGCCTGAAATATTATATTTGAAAATTTGTCAAGATTGGGAAACACTGTTGAATGGGTATTCATTTAACTACGGTGTTAAATAAAGTGATGAAATAATTTGAAGATGGGGAAAGTGAGACTTACAGGGCTTCTCTGCTTTAGTCTCTTCTATGGTTTGCACCCAAAAAGCCCAGCTTCCTTGCCCATTTCGGAGGATGTGTTGCACTTTGTACATGCTTTGTAAAACAAGTTTTCATATTTATTTCTTGCATAGTAAAAACTTCATTTCAAATACCTGTGTTTTGGATCAGGACCGTTAATGTATGGGAGCACAAGCAATTATTCACAGAGTTAATATAATTATACTTTATTAAAAATGTATTTTCTCCTACCTAGCAATGTAGAAATAAACAGGGCTGGTGAAGTCAGTTGTGATTGATTTTTAGTCCCTGATCCCTCTAGAGTAGCTTAGCAAATTGCTGTATCATGTGATTCTATCCATGACTATGACTTTCTAAATATTTTAAATGGTCTTCGTTTTTTAAAAAAAAGGGAAAATATAATGGGAGCTTTTTGGAAAGAGGAATTCCATCCAGTTATTTTTTGTGTTTCAGTTTGATTATGGCTATTTCCAGCCTTGTCTGGCCTGGCCTATTTCAGTACATTGGGACTGTGTCCAGGTTGGTTGCCAGATGCCAGAGAAAAACTAGGAGTGTATGGAATAGGACTGTCGCTTTATCCAGAATCGAAAAGAAAGCCACACAACCATTGAAGACACTTCTGCTCTTACCTTCTCTCCAGTGGAGCATCAGCAACATAGCTAAGAGAAATCTGCACACCAGCCAGCTTCGTCTCCAGGAAGTAATGCTCACGTGTGAACGGTATGGGGTAGAGAGGCTGCCCTTTGCTCATATTTCTGATTCTGATTTAACTTTTTTTGAGCAACTTTTGCCTGGGAGAGTCATTACTGATGCAGAGGAACTCAAACCTTTCAATGTGGACTGGCTAAAGTCGGTTAGAGGTAAATCATTTTAAATGTTTTGCAGCTAAGAAATAAGTGATGGGAAAACGGGAGTGTGGGGTGCATTAGGTTAATTTTCTCCCCCATCTAACCTCTGTGCATGAAGGGTTGGGTAATTGAACTTCAGTCATGCTTGTAATAGAATTCTCTCATCTTATTTCCATTGCAGGCTGCAGTACAGTACTGCTAAAGCCACGGACAACAATGGAAGTATCTCAGATTCTCAAGTAAACATGTTTCTTTGAACATAGTGCACAGTGTTAGAAATTTTGTTATTCAGAAGAACATGCCTTACTTCTGTATTGTCCACAGTCATGTGAAGAACAGAGTAGAGAATGAAGCAAAACGGACCACATCCTGTTACATTTCTGAAGACTAAGTAGTTCAGGAGTTAGGATTGTAGTTTTTGAAGAGGAGTCTTCTTTCCATCTCCCTCTCCCTATCTATCTATCTATCTATCTATCTATCTATCTATCTATCTATCTATCTATCTATCTATCTATCTATCTATCTATCTATCTATCTATCTATCCATCCATCCATCCATCCATCCATCCATCCATCCATCCATCCATCCATCCATCCATCCATCCATCCATCCATCCATCCATCTCTATCTCTCAGCCTCCTTGCCCTTTCCCCCATCCCTCCCTTTCCTCATTCCCTTTTGTAACTGGACTATCAGTATAAAGTCTGGAGCAGGTAAAGAGTAGTTACTATTAAGGTTTAAGATGCATTAAGTAGGAAAAACTCTTCATATTAGCATGATTTTGTATGGTAAATGAATTGATGTTTAAGATGATAGAAAAAAGCTTATAATTACTACATAGAGAGAATAGAACATTACAGTAATATTTAGCTCCTGGATCTTCTCATAGTCTCTTAATTGATAAACAAGTAATTTTTATGTGGGAACATAGAACAATTCTCTATACTTTCAGTTTACTCTATCTTTGTCTAAAAGGAGAAACTGAAACAACACTAAGGAATCATCAGGGTATACTCTATATCAGCCTTGTGCTTTTAAGAAGGCATTAACCTTAAAACAGATTTTTTTAAATGGTGTCAAAATTTTTCTTCCAGATAGATGGATTTATCTAGGTTACTTCCAGACTCAGCATGCATTTGTTTAATACCTTCCCACAGACAAACAATTTTTATACAAAATTCAAATATTGTTGACTGTAATCTTCCCAAATTTTCCCAACACTTCTATCTGTTTCTTATACTGTAGCCTTTCCACGAAAAGAGGAAAAAGTATGGAATAGCTGATATCTTTTGACTGGAAGCAGTATCAGCCTTCAGTCAGGAAGCATTTATACATTTATAGTATATAGAAGCATCTATAGTAAAAGGGAGTTTTGCATGTCAACTTTCCTAGAAAGCAGATGCAGATTCTCCTAGGACATATTTATACATCCATGTATGCAAGCATTTGAAGAAGCAGTATCACCTAAATAGGTACCAAATGCTCACAGTCATTAGTACAAATGTGTACTGAATGCTGACAGTACAGGTAGTCCTCAACATACAATACGATTGTTAGTAAGCAGGGTGGTTGTTAAATAAGTCACACTTGATTTTACAATCTTTTTGGTATAATTGTTAAGTGAACCTCTAATAGTTAATTGAATCACATGGTTATTAAGCAAATCTGGCTTCCTCCATTAATTTTGCTTCTCAAAAGGGTGGGAAGGTCCCAAATGGCAATCACATGACTGCAGGGCATCGCAACTATTGTAAATTCATGCTGATTGCCAAATGCCTGAATTTTGATTGCATGATCATGGGGATGCCTTGATGGTCATAAGTACAAGAACAGGTGGTAAATTACTTTTTTCAGTGCTGATGATTCTTTCAGCAAATAGTTGTAAGATGAGGACTACGTAGCTGTAAATGTTGACAATCATTTCCTGAATTTTGAATGGACTCCCACTGCTAGCCATCCCCATGTGTTAACATAGGAATCATACTTACTTTCTGACTAGAAGCCAGAAAGCTTACTTTGACTAGATCTGGGGAGATCTACGGTAGTTGTGCCACGGATGCAGCATTTTAAACTTCTAGAACAATCGAAAATGTTTTCCTTTTCAGGTATTGCAATGAGAAGAACTTGGCTGTGAATCCTCAGGGAGGCAATACCGGCCTTGTTGGTGGCAGTGTTCCTGTCTTTGATGAGATCATTCTTTCTACAGGACTTATGAACCAGATCATCAGTTTTGACCATATTTCTGGTAAATTCTTGTCAAGGATGAGGGGGCAGGTCTTGTGGCTTGATAGAATTGTCTTTTCAGGGAAGTGGTTCCCAGACTTAGAAAGCCTAATAAAAGTATTATCTCCTCCCTCCACACCTATACCATGGGTGTGGGTGTGGGTGCCCTCAGCCATATCTTTGAAGACTTCAAAGTCCTCTGTGGTTTAAGAAAGGATCTTGCATATATAATAGTCACCTGACTACTGCAAGGAAGGTTAGTTGAAGAGTTGAAGGACCTACTCAAGGTTATTGGACTGAGTTCATACCACACCTTTAAATTTAATTCCTCTTCTTGTTATACTGTTACATTGAGCCATAAATTCACCAGAGCCTGGGTTAGGCAGCATGCTAAATGAAAACAACCGGGCAAAGTTAAAACTAATTTTATAGTTTTATAGTTGGTAGATGTTCTCTGGAAGGCCAGAGATGGGGGTTGTTCCTCCATCCTGGTCCTATTAGACCTCTCAGCGGCTTTTGATACCATCGACCATGGTATCCTATTGCATCGGCTGGAGGGGTTGAGGGTGAGAGGCACCGTTCTACGGTGGTTCTCCTCGTACCTCTCCGGTCGATCGCAATTTGTGTTGGCAGGAGAGCAGAGGTCGACCTCGAGACCACTCACATGTGGGGTGCCTCAGGGGTCGGTCCTCACGCCTCTCCTGTTCAACACATATATGAAGCCGCTGGGTGAGATCATCCGTGGTTTTGGGGTAGAGTACCACTTCTACGCTGACGACACGCAGTTGTATATATCTACCCCAAACCACCCCAACGATGCCGTAGCGGTGATGTGCCAGTGCCTGGAAGCCGTGCGGGCCTGGATGGGAAGTAACAGACTCAGACTCAACCCGTCCAAGACCAAGTGGCTGTGGTTTCCGGCCGCCCGATTCAACCAGTTGATTTCCATCACTGGCCATAGGGGACGAACACCTTACCCCTGTGGATGGGGCGCGCAACTTGGGCGTCCTCCTGGATACCCGGCTGTCCATGGAAGATCAAGTGACAGCTGTGGCCAGGAGGGCGTTTTACCAGGTTCGCCTGGTACGCCAGTTGCGCCCCCTGTTGGATTGGGATGCCCTTTACACGGTCACTCATGCCCTCGTGACATCCCGACTGGACTATTGTAATTCTCTCTACATGGGGCTCCCCTTGAGGTGCACCCGAAGACTTCAGCTGGTCCAGAATGCAGCTGCGCGAGCAATAATGGGAACCTCCAGGTTTACCCATATAACACCGCTCTTACGCGAGCTGCACTGGCTGCCTGTCGTCTTTCGGGTGCACTTCAAGGTGTTAGTCATCATCTTGAAAGCGCTCCATGGCACGGGACCTAGTTATCTGCGGGATCGGATCCTGCACCACACATCCCTGCGGCCGATCCGCTCCCACAGAGAGGGACTTCTCCGGGTGCCGTCCACTAGGCTGTGCCAGCAGGCGACGCCCAGGGGAAGGGCCTTCTCTGTGGCGGGCCCAGCCCTCTGGAACGACCTTCCCCCCGAAATTAGAACAACCACGGACCTCCGCTCCTTCCGTCAAAAACTTAAAACACACTTTTTCTGTCTGGCCAGCCTGGGTTAGTCTCCGTCTATTAGGATGTTAGGGGATTTTAGTCATTTTATAATTGGGGATTTTAGCGCAGGGATAATTTTGAGTTTAATCTGTTTTTACCTATTCTATTTATGTATTTTATAGCTATTTTAATTTTCCCTGTGCACCGCTCCGAGTCCCCTTGGGGAGAGGATGCGGTATACAAATAAAATTATTATTATTATTATTATTAATTGAGCCTAGCCAGTAGTGAAGAAGCTGCTGCTAGATCTTTGATTGCTAATTGTATCCCACAAATCCAACCAGTTTGTTTTATGCCTGAATTTGGAGAAAGCTGTTCCAATTGAAAGAGAATTATATTTATCTGACATTACTGTGATTTGATACTTATGCCTCAGGAATTCTGATTTGCCAGACGGGCTGCATTTTAGAGAACCTCAACCAGTATTTGGAGCCCCAGGGCTTTGTTATGCCTCTTGACCTTGGAGCCAAGGGCAGTTGCCATATTGGAGGAAATGTAGCTACAAATGCAGGGGGCTTGCGCCTCCTGAGGTATGGTTCCCTTCGAGGGACAGTTCTTGGATTGGAAGTGGTAAGTTGAAATTCAAAAAAAGCACTTTATGTTTTTTTTTAATGATTTAAAATAAATATTCTCTACCATTCCCTTTATTCTATTTCAAAGGTACTACTACCATATATTCCTTTTTCTACAAAAATGTAACTTAGAAACTACTGTTTCTCCAGTTCAGCCTGTGTAACCATCATAAACAAAATTTAAAATAAGAACATTGTATTTATTTATTTGAAATAAAGCTGATTCATTAATGATGGAAACAAAGTTTGTCCTCTTTCAGGTGCTGGCTGATGGCTCCATCCTGAACTGTTTGGCATCTCTGCGGAAAGACAATACTGGCTATGACTTGAAGCAGCTTTTCATTGGCTCAGAGGGGACTTTGGGGATGGTCACTGCTGTGTCCATCCTTTGTCCACGGAAATCAAAAGCTGTGAATCTGGCATTTCTTGGTACGAGTCATTCCTGTCTCTTGTTTTTAGTGCATTTTTTGTACTTCAAAGTGTTGCACAGGAAGCGTGCATCTGAGGTAGCAGTTAGTTTATCAAGGCTACTTTCTTATATTTAGGTTTTATAACCATTTGATGTGATCATCAGTGTTGGTAATGAAAATGGAGGAAATAATTTATGCCACTAGCAAACTCCTTTTTAGTATTGGAATGGAAGCCGCAGGCAGATGTGAGAAATCAGGGCATCCTGAAATATTAGCTGGATATGAAATAGAATTATCATCAATCTTGTCTAATCTATATATGCCACCTCAAAACTGTTGTCTGTGGCAAATCACAGCTCTCATGTAGAATGAAACAAACTAATTCCTCATTCATACCTAACTACAACAAAATCACATCTGGCTACCTCCTTTTTTCCCTCTGCCTTTATTACACCTCTACTCCATATCTGGGGCAGCTTTAAGTTGTTCTTAGCTGTGCTGGTTTTGAAGCAACATTTTCCTCTTTATTTTGACATAGCTTTTGCCATGTATACAATATAATGTGTTATGCCCACTGATCTGTTCGTGGTGCAGTCGAATGGCTTCTAAGGGATGGGTTCAACCTGGAATCTATTGGTCCTATTAGTTCTGGTGCCCTTTGAGGCCTGGCTTCTGGCTCTTCTGATTCGGGCAATGAGTAAGTCTGGTTCTTTAAAACTAGGCTTTTGCCCAATATCTACCAAATCTATAAGCTATTCCTGGTTGCAAAACTTGAATCAGCTGGAATAACTGCTGATAGGTCGCAGGATGCGGGCAGTGCCTGATGATGTTGGGAAGAGGGTAGATCTTGCTCTGATGTTTCATAGTGTATCTTTTCCCACATCAGTACAGCTGTTATCTGGGATGCTTTTGAAGGTGACTAGTACTTTTTTCTGTAATAGCACACATCTCAGCAAAGAGTCATATTCCCTTTGAACCCCTTACAAAATGCTTGGACCTAAACAAAGCAAATGTCAGAATTCATCTTCTCCTCAGCCACCTGGACCAGAGGTTTTGTCTTCCAAGCTCTCAGACTCGTGCTAGAGCCCATTCTTAAGGGAACTTCTCTGTGTTTCCTGAGGATGGGCTCCGGCAGAAATCCAAAAGCTCAGAAAACCTAACCTCTGGTGACCGACTCAGATTGGATCCTGCAACATGATCTTGGGAAACATATATTCGTCTTCATTCATGAAAGCTAGGGGAATGGACTAATTTCTGTCTTTCGTGCACACACTAAATGAAAACAATTAAATTTCTATTATCTACTTTAGTTTTATAGAAATGATTTCATCAGTTTCATTCTCTTTTGTTAATCTTGGAGTGAAGGTAGCATGAATGAAGGTAGCAATTACATATTTAAAGCAAAAGAAAGAATCGATATGAAAAGTTCCAGTGCTTTCCCTACCATTTTTTAATTTTGTTTGTGTGCCTTCTTACTTATTTTCTGTGATTTTTTTGCTTCCAATATAAAGCTTGCCCAAGTTTCTCTCAAGTCCTGAGAACCTTCATAATCTGCAAGGATATGCTGGGAGAAATTCTGTCTGCTTATGAGTTCATGGACAATGGATGCATGAAGTTGGTAGAGAGGCATCTGAAACTGACCAATCCAGTAACAGGTATCAGCTGCTCCACAAATGGATTCCCATTACTAGTTCTATGTATTTTTGCTTCAATAATCTGATGACTGGATTTAAATGTACTAGATTGATTTGTACTTAATTTGTTTCCCTGTTACCTAAATTAATTTAGGTCTTTAATATGTTTGCTCATAGTTACATGATGATGTAAGGTATTGTGATCTGTGCATGAGAATATTTATTGGTTTTTTTTAGAAATCCTTATTAAACCTATGATTTTTAACAAAACTCCAATTTATCATAGTATCAGGGAAAAGCTATTTCTCTGCCATTTTCTGTAATTTATAGTTTGTTAGCATATAACAGTTAAAGGAATTAGGCGGGAGTTTATAGTCTCCGGGAATACAGTTAAGTAAAACTTGATTTTGGACAAATGCATTTATTAAAAGCATCTCTCTATAAACGTTATACATTATTTCACACGCTTTCAAAATGTGATTTGCCATTGTTCTGGACTTTCTTCTTCATTCTGCTAATTGAGGTCAGGAATTTTCAAAATCCTGATTCAATCCATAAGGATTGTATTAATCATTGTTCATGATCTTGGCTGAAATATAAGGTCATTGATGTTATAGAATTACAGAAGATAATTTGACAAAACATAATAAACAGGATGATCTTTATGAAGAGAGAGAAGTTCCATTCTCAAAACAATGTGTTGAAAGTAGGATAATTTGGGTTTAGCTATTTATGCCTTGAGTAAGATCTTTGGGCTGATTTATTTGATGATCCATTTGTTGTTTTCTAGGCTATGCACAATATTCTCAGGTGTCTTCACCCACACCAAAGTTCAAAAGCATCAATATCTTCCCCTCCTGGTTTTTTAAGTCCAACTTTTGCTTCCTTAGAATGTCATTGGGAATACCATGGTTTGCATGAGTCTAATCTTTGTAGTATAGACTATTATTTCCCAATCTTGACAACTATAAAAATATGGACTTCAATTCCCAGAATTCCCTAGCCCACATCATGGTATTTAAATATCTTTTCCAAAGTTTTCATGGCTGCTCTACCAAGTACTTGTGTGGGGTGTATTTCTTGACTGCTTGTTCCTTTATGCTGATGGTTGCTCCTAAAAGGCAGAACTGCTCATACTTCAGTATCTTTATTGTTAATTCTAGGGCTGGTTGTTGTATCTGCTGTCATTAATTTAGTCTTCTTTATATTTAATTTTAGTCCTATTTTTCCACTGTACCGTTTGACTTTAGCTGGGCAGTTGGGATAACTTGCACACTTTGGGTGTGTCCCTGTTGGGAATATGTATTATTAGTATATACACCTGACATTCTTTGCTCATCCCTCCCAGGAACATCCCATTACTACAACAGGTGTGTGTGTGTCCCAACTCTATATTGTTCAATTTTCATAATCATAGGAAATTTGACTTAATGTTTACATGCAAAATCTCATAACTTAACTAAATGTATGTGTTTGAAACTGTATGACTCTTTAATTCTGCTTTTTGTAAACCCAGAAAGTCCTTTTTATGTGTTAATTGAGACTTCAGGCTCCAATTCTACTCATGATGAGGAAAAACTCAGCCATTTCCTGGAACATGTAATGGGCTCAGATTTGGTGGTAGATGGAACTCTGGTCTCAGAAGGAAAAAAGATAAAGGTATTTTCTTTCTTTCTTACCAACAGGTTTGGTTTGGATTCAAACATGATTTAAATTTGAAACATGTTTCAATGGGCAGCTATTGGTCATGTAATTTAGATAAGTGATTACTGAATGCTAAATTCAAACAATACATTGTAACTCAGTTAGAGTAAGAGTCTCAGAGAACTGTCTAGACCAGGGGCCTGCATAGCTGGCTGGGGAATTCTGGGAGTTGAAGTCCACCAGTCTTAAAAGAGCCGACTTTGCAGACCCCTGGTCTAGATTATCTGACAGTTATCTGAATGTTATTTCCAAATGTCTAGTAAAATCAGGCAGAGTAGATGCATTTTGGATCCCATCCCAAAGGTGCTTTTTCAAGAGACAACTGGACTTTCTATTTTTTTTCCTTTGAAGATGTCCCACTTCTCATCCAAGAAGCTTCTTCAGCTCTGAAGGAGCTGGTTGGATGAGAAGCAAAATGTCTTCAAAGAAAAACCAGAAAATCCAGTTCCCTCTTGAAAAAACACCTTTGGGACAACAATGACCTCAATGATTGAGAATCTCCATAGACATTTGGGTCCCATCTCTGAAAGAGAATCATCTTATAGGACCTGGGAATGTGACTAATCTGCTGCAGAACGTATCCTCAATATGTGGGTCTTGTGTGATCACCAGTAGCCATCTACAATCCTCAGAATCCTACAGAATGAGTGAGTCTAAAATTTATGTGTTTTGCATTTTAAAGACTCTGTATGATTACTGTCAACCCCTAAACCCTCAGGAAAGACAGAAGATCAGAGTGCAGTTTCTAGGTTTAAAATGTTGTCCCATCTTTGGTTCTAGTCTAATGTTTTATACAAGAATGCTTCTAAACCCCTTGTCAGTCATATATATACCGTATTTATTCGAGTATAACGCGCAAAATTTTGTACCCAAAAAAGAACTCAAAGTTTGGGTGCGCGTTATAAACGAGGGTTCAGGTTTCTGGGCGGCGGCGGGGGGGGGGGGAGAAGCGGAGGCAGAAAGAGACGCGGGGGAGAAGGGGAGGCAGAAAGGGACGCTGGGGGAGAAGGGGAGGCAGAAAGAGACGCTGGGGGAGAAGCGGAGGCAGAAAGAGACGCGGGGGAGAAGGGGAGGCAGAAAGAGACGCTGGGGGAGAAGCAGAGGCAGAAAGGGACGCGGGGGAGAAGGGGAGGCAGAAAGAGACGCTGGGGGAGAAGGGGAGGCAGAAAGAGACGCTGGGGGAGAAGCGGAGGCAGAAAGAGACGCTGGGGGAGAAGCGGAGGCAGAAAGAGACGCGGGGGGAGAAGGGGAGGCAGAAAGGGATGCGGGGGAGAAGGGGAGGCAGAAAGAGACGCTGGGGGAGAAGCGGAGGCAGAAAGGGACGCTGGGGGAAAAGCGGAGGCAGAAAGGGACGCGGGGGAGAAGCGGAGGCAGAAAGGGACGCTGGGGGAGAAGGGGAGGCAGAAAGAGACGCTGGGGGAGAAGCGGAGGCAGAAAGAGACGCGGGGGAGAAGGGGAGGCAGAAAGAGACGCGGGGGAGAAGGGGAGGCAGAAAGAAGCGGGGGAGAAGGGGAGGCAGAAAGGGACGCGGGGGAGAAGGGGAGGCAGAAAGAGACGCGGGGGAGAAGGGGAGGCAGAAAGAGACGCGGGGGAGAAGGGGAGGCAGAAAGAAGCGGGGGAGAAGGGGAGGCAGAAAGGGACGCGGGGGAGAAGGGGAGGCAAAAAGAGACGCTGGGGGAGAAGGGGAGGCAGAAAGGGACGCGGGGAAGAAGGGGAGGCAGAAAGAGACGTGGGGGAGAAGCGGAGGCAGAAAGAGACGCTGGGGGAGAAGGGGAGGCAGAAAGAGACGCTGGGGGAGAAGCGGAGGCAGAAAAGGACGCGGGGGGAAAAGCGGCGGCAGAAAGGGACGCGGGGGGAGAAGGGGAGGCAGAAAGAGACGCTGGGGGAGAAGCGGAGGCAGAAAGAGACGCGGGGGAGAAGGGGAGGCAGAAAGGGACGCTGGGGGAGAAGGGGAGGCAGAAAGACGCGGGGGAGAAGCGGAGGCAGAAAGAGACGCTGGGGGAGAAGGGGAGGCAGAAAGAGACGCTGGGGGAGAAGCGGAGGCAGAAAGGGACGCGGGGGAGAAGCTGAGGCAGAAAGGGACGCTGGGGGAGAAGCGGAGGCAGAAAGAGACGCGGGGGGAGAAGGGGAGGCAGAAAGAGACGCGGGGGAGAAGGGGAGGCAGAAAGGGACGCTGGGGGAGAAGGGGAGGCAGAAAGAGACGCTGGGGGAGAAGGGGAGGCAGAAAGAGACGCGGGGGAGAAGGGGAGGCAGAAAGAGACGCGGGGGAGAAGGGGAGGCAGAAAGGGACGCTGGGGGAGAAGGGGAGGCAGAAAGAGACGCTGGGGGAGAAGCGGAGGCAGAAAGAGACGCGGGGGAGAAGGGGAGGCAGAAAGAGACGCGGGGGAGAAGGGGAGGCAGAAAGGGACGCTGGGGGAGAAGGGGAGGCAGAAAGAGACGCTGGGGGAGAAGCGGAGGCAGAAAGAGACGGCGGGGGAGAAGGGGAGGCAGAAAGAGACGCGGGGGAGAAGGGGAGGCAGAAAGACGCGGGGGAGAAGCGGAGGCAGAAAGGGACGGGGGGGGAGAAGGGGAGGCAGAAAGGGACGCTGGGGGAGAAGGGGAGGCAGAAAGAGACGCGGGGGGAGAAGCGGAGGCAGAAAGAGACGCGGGGGAGAAGGGGAGCCAGAAAGAGACGCAGTTAGGGTGGAACGGCATCGCTCCATCGCCCCTCAGCTGCGGAGCCCGGCCGTCATGCTTTATAAAAATCGGTATAAAAATTTTATACCGATTTTTAATGGAAAATTAGGGGGTGCGCGTTATACACGGGTGCGCGTTATAGTCGAATAAATACGGTATGTGTGTGTGTGTGTGTGTTACGTTTGTGCTGATAAATAAATAAACAAGGGAGACTAGTATAGATCTATTTCAAGCTATTTAGCTCTCATCAGCTAGCCATACCCTTACTGGGATCGAACCAGGATAGTATTACATGTGAGGCAGTTGTAATTGCCACAAGACCACTGGTTCTCCTCCTGATCAGCTGAGCCAGGGGAATAATAATAAGCTGATCAGGAGGAGAACCAGTGGTCTAGTGGCAATTACAACTGCCTCACATGTAATACTTCCCTGGTTTGAAGCTGATGAGAGCTAAATAGCTTGAAATAGATCTATATTAGTCTCCCTTGTTTATTTATTTATCAGTACAAATGTAACACAAATGTAAACAAAAGGCAACGAAACAAATAGCTTTCTGTCTGCATGGTCTCTTGTGATGAGCCGAAAGACGGAAAAGGAAAACAGCTTGCTTCCTCCCTTAATTGGGGCTTACCAGGGTATTGTGATACAAGTATACACACACACACACACACGTTAGACAATTAAAAAAGAGATTGAAAGACTATAATGTAATGCTTTGTTTGGAAATATGCCGAGAGTTAGAAAAAAAGACAAAGATAACTTGTGTTGGCAGAATGCATTTTGGGTCTAGAGGAGGCGAGAGGTTTTTTTAAAAAATCAGATTGCCTTTTAATAAATGAGAGTTTGGGGGCCAGGCCACATATAGAATGGCCCATATTTTGTGAATAAGCAATTGCCTTTCTTTATAGAAGGTATGCCAGCCGTACTGGGATAGTGTTCTTTATAGAAGGTATGCCAGCCGTACTGGGATAGTGTACAGATGATGCTCTTAATTCCAAAATGCACCTCTTATCCCTGATTTATACAAGATTTATCTGCGGGATCGGATCCTGCCCCATACATCCTCACGGCCGATCCGCTCCCACAGAGAGGGACTTCTCCGGGTGCCGTCCACTAGACTCTGTCAGCGGGCGACTCCCAGGGGAAGGGCTCTCTCTGTGGCGGGCCCGGCCCTCTGGAACGACCTTCCCCCCGATATCAGGATGACCACTGACCTCCGCTCCTTCCGTCTCAAGCTAAAAACACACTTTTTCTGTCTGGCCGGCCTAGGATAGTCTCTCTGTCTTTGGGGTTTTTTAATGGGGTAGCACATTTTTAGCGAATTTTTAGCACAGGGTTGGTTTAATTGTTTTTTATGAAATGTATGTAGTTTTTGACTGTTTTTATTCTGCCTGTGCACCGCCCCGGGTCCCTGTGGGGAGAGGGTGCGGTTTAAAAATAAAATTATTATTATTTATTATTATTAGACCTTTTGGCCCCAAATCCTTCAGTGCTGTTGTTTTCTATGCAAGTATGCTGCTCAATGTGCACATCTAAATAAATATAATGTAAGTTACTTATTGTTTGGTCTTTTTAACCTGTTCTTCATTTTAATAAAAAAAATTGTAAGGCAGGATACAACGGAAGAAACCAATAAAAGTTAACTAATACGTTATACAACGTTTAGAAATGAGAACAACACAAAGACACAGTTAACCAATCATATGTATGCCAATCATACATTCTTTAAGAATGTCAGTCTGGTATTGTATCCTATAAACAATATATTTGGTCAACTACAGGCATTATGGGCTTTACGGGAACGGATCACAGAAGCCCTGACATGTGATGGAGTTGTTTATAAATATGACATTTCACTCCCCGTGGAAAAACTCTATGATCTTGTGGCTGACATGAAAGTACAACTGGGTACAGCTGCTAAGAATGTGGTTGGCTATGGACATCTAGGTGAGTTCTACTATGCTGATAAAAACTTCCTTAATTATGAATTGCAATGTGTTGTTGGCTTACCATTTCCACCATCTCCAGTTAACTGCAAAGGAGTATGGAAATTGTTTCCTTTTAATAAAAAAATATTATTTCATATCACAGTTAAGGAATTAGTAAAGTATTGCCTGCTTTCTCTTTTGAAACCAATTCTCAGTACTAATGCATATCACAGACAAAGAATAACTATATTGTCAACTTTCTCTTTTGAAATCAATTCTTATTTCTGGTTTGCTTTGACAGGAGATGGAAACTTGCACCTGAATGTCACAGCAGAGTCATACAGTCATTCTCTCCTGGATTCCATTGAACCATATGTGTACGAGTGGGTTTCACAATATTATGGAAGCATCAGTGCAGAGCATGGCCTGGGTTTCAAGAAGAAACATTACATTCACTACAGTAAGCCAAAAGAGGCCATTCTTCTCATGCAGCAGTTCAAGGTTATGTTAGATCCTAAAGGAATTTTAAACCCTTATAAAACATTACCGTCAAAGGCTAAGTAATGATTCTTTTGGACGTTTTAATTGCTTTCTTGAAATATGGTGTAGCAGGTCTTTTTGTAAATAAACTCTGGAGCCAGAGCCAGTTTTCTGTTTTCCTAAAGAAGAAGAATAAAGCAATTGAACTGTATTATCTACCACAGTTTTATTTTCTGATCTGAATGAAAACGGTGGCAACTTCAGGAATACTATTTCCTAAGGATCCGCTCCTCTTGTCTTCAAGGACTGTTCTTGAAAACAAACCAGAATAAGGGAACTGTAGGCCTTCAGTTCAGCCACAGCTCTTCCTGTCTCAGTTATGATAGACTAGAGGGAAGTCAGGGATCGTGTAGTACAATAGCATTCAGAAGGTCTGAGTCATCCATCCCTAAAATGTAAGCATGATTTCTTAATGGCATAAATGCTATAAAAATTAAACAAAATTTATCACTTTGTAAAACTATCCAGTATGAATGTTCATTTATAGCCAGATATCACAAATAAATATATATATATATATATAAACCTAACCCTCAGGGGTCGGTCCTCTCGCCACTCCTGTTCAACACCTATATCAAGCCGCTGGGCGAGATCATCTGTGGTTTTGGGGTAGAGTACCATCAGTACGCTGATGACACGCAGCTGTACATATCTACCCCAAACCACCCCAACGATGCCATTGAAGTGATGTCCCGGTGTCTGGAGGCCGTGCGGGTCTGGATGGGGAGTAACAAACTTCGACTCAACCCGTCCAAGACCGAGTGGCTGTGGTTTCCGACGTCCCGGTACAGCCAGTTGACTCCATCACTGGCCATCGGGGGCGAGTCATTAGCCCCTGTGGAAAGGGCCCGCAACTTAGGCGCCCTCCTGCATTCCCGGCTGTCCATGGATGATCATGTGACGGCCGTGGCCAGAGGGGCTTTTTACCAGGTACGCCTGGTACGCCAGTTGCGCCCCTTTGTCAACCGGGACATACTCCGCACTGTCACTCAAGCACTCGTTACGCCCCGCTTAGACTACTGTAATGCTCTCTACATGGGGCTCCCCTTGAGGTGCACCCGGAGACTGCAGTTGGTACAGAATGCGGCCGCGCGGGGGATCTTGGGAGCCTCACGGCATTCCCATGTAGCACCTCCTGCACGAGTTGCACTGGCTACCTGTAGCTTTCTGGGTGCGCTTCAAGGTGCTGGTAACCATCTTTAAAATGCTCCGTGGCACGCGGCCTAGTTATTTGTGGGACCGCCTCCTACCACATATATCCCTTCGGCCGATTTGCTCTCCGGGTGCTGTCTGCCGGGCAATGCCGGTTGGCGGCCCCCAGGGGAAGGGCCTTCTCTGTGGCGGGCCCTGCCCTCTGGAACGACCTACCCCCCGAACTTCGGACTACCACAGACCTCAGCCTCTTCCGCCAACGTCTTAAGACTCATTTCTTTCACCTAGCCGGCCTAGCCTAGACCTTGAGATCATTTTTACAGACTGAGTTTTAAATGATTTTTAATCTTTGGGAATTTTTACTATTTTAGCTGCACCTTTAGCACAGGCTATTTTCAATTTAATTATATTTTAATATTTGTAGTTGTATTTATTCATATGTATTTATGTCCGTATTTTAACTTTCCTGTGCACCGCCCTGAGTCCCTTGTGGGAGATAGGTGCGGCATAAAAATCAAATAAAATTTTAAAAAGTCAAATCCTCTCTTCTGCCATTGCTGCCGCTACTAATGGTCCAAAAGCCGGAAAGGTTTTATGTCATTCTGTGGAAACACAAAGTTGAAGAAACAAGATAGAAAGAGCATTAATAGAAGAGCATTTTGAAGTTTGATGTTTATTATTATTCTTAAATTTATAAAATGTATTGGTCACCCATCTTACTTCAGCATAACTCTGGACCGTTTATTATTATAATTAAAAAAAAAACTATACAAAAACAAAAGCATAAATAAAATACTACACAGAGCCAAATATAACAGCTGTGGGAAACCCAAAACTCTTATATAGAAACAAGGAGCCCATGAACAATAAACAGCATATTTATTTTAAAAACAATTGTATATAGGCTTTTGCAAAAGGATTTTGAATCATGATAGAAAGAGAATGTCGGATAGGTCAGAATACATAAATACATAAATACATTTTGGAGTAATAGACCATCCCCCTTACATGTACATACAAGTACATACTGTACTTGTGCATTTGGTTTTTTTTTACATATAGGCAAGAAAAACCAAATGCACAAGTACAGTATAGGTGGTACCTTGCTCGATAGTAGCAACTGTGAGAGGGATCTCGGAATCCTAGTGGACAACCATCTAAATATGAGCCAGCAGTGTGCAGCAGCTGCCAAAAAAGCCAACACAGTTCTAGGCTGCATCAACAGAGGGATAGAATCTAGATCGCGTGAAGTGTTAATGCCACTGTATAATGCCTTGGTAAGGCCACACTTGGAATACTGCATACAGTTTTGGTCGCCACGATGTAGAAAAGACGTGGAGACTCTGGAAAGAGTGCAGAGAAGAGCAACCAAGATGATTAGAGGACTGGAGACTAAGACATATGAAGAACGGCTGCAGGAGCTGGGTATGTCTAGTTTGATGAAGAGAAGGACCAGGGGAGACATGATAGCAGTGTTCCGATATCTCAGAGGGTGCCACAAAGAAGAGGGAGTCAAACTTTTCTCCAAGGCACCTGGGGGCAGGACAAGGAGCAATGGGTGGAAACTAACCAAGGAGAGAAGCAACTTAGAACTAAGGAGAAATTTCCTAACAGTAAGAACAATTAACCTCTGGAACAGCTTGCCTCCAGCAGTTGTGAATGCCCCAACCCTGGAAGTCTTTAAAAAGATGTTAGACAGCCATTTGTCTGAAATGGTATAAGGTTCCTGCCCATGCAGGGGGTTGGACTAGAAGACCTACAAGGTCCCTTCCAACTCTGCTATTGTATTGTATTGTATGTCCATATTATACAATCTTCTAGCTATATCAAGACCAAAAATCTCCTTGCAGAATTCACCTCATCCTCTTCTCATTATATTAGGAAATAATAAGAATATGCCAAGATAATCAATCTCATTATGACAGTTTCCTGGAACTGACACTGGCTGATGCCAGTAACATCAGGCTGATCTGGTCTGGATTTTCTCAATCAACTTTATAGCCTTGTTTTTCACCTAAATGAACGCTTTACATAAGGTGTTATTTTAAAGTGCTTCTTGAGTTATGAAAAGTGTAAAAATGGAGTCACTCAGGTTCTTTTCCTTTACAAGAATAATCCCATTTCTCCCAACAGCCCAATTAAGAGATGGGAAGGGCAGGAGTAAGATGAGGGAAAGGTGGGATCTGTTGTTAATTGATCAGTTACCTCCATGGCAATCCCCCCACCATTGGAGTCCAAGCCAACTGGTAGAGCCAGGTCTTTAGGCCCTTACAGAAGATGGAAGATCAGGAGAGTTGGGGCCAACCTCACTTGGGCGCAAGTTGTTCCAGAGGGAACATCATGGTGCTGCATGATGTTGGAAAGTACTTCTGATAATTCCATGGATAGCTGACAAAATATATAAATGATTATGTGCCTACTTCCTGAAAAAGCTTTTCACTGCCATAGCCAAACCTCTAACCACTATCTATGAGGTATCTTTCAGAACCAGCTCCTTGCCTGACCTATGGTAATTAGCCACGGTCATTCCTATCTTCAAAAAGGGAGATCCCAGCCAAGGTGAAAATTACAAACCAATCTCACTGTGTTGCGCCACCTGTAAAGTAATGGAATCAATCATAAGCCAATCCATCATTTTCCACTTAGAGACAAACAAACTGCTCGCTACCAAGCAGTTTGGTTTCAGGAAAAAAATGTCCTGTAATCTACAGCTCCTACACTGCAGAAATATTTGGACCTCACAACTCAACCAGGGCAAAGCAATAGATGTAATTTACATAGACTTCTGCAAAGCCTTTGATTCGGTGGTACACGACAAACTTCTGTTAAAACTAAGCTCTTACAGTATTTCCGGATCCCTGCACAAGTGAATAACCGTGTTCCTGTCCAACAGGCAACAAGTAGTTAAAATAGGGAGCACTCTAACAAACTCTGCACCAATTAACAGTGGTGTCAAACAAGGTAGCATATTGGGATCCACACACTTTCTGCTTTACATAATGACCTTT
This sequence comes from Rhabdophis nuchalis, assembly GCA_039707465.1. Classification (NCBI taxonomy): domain Eukaryota; kingdom Metazoa; phylum Chordata; class Lepidosauria; order Squamata; family Natricidae; genus Rhabdophis; species Rhabdophis nuchalis. Next base: position 45,114,066 of record CM077645.1, read on the forward strand.
GCGATCATATTATAAGCAGCTGCATCCTCTTCACTGATGACATAAAACTATTTAACATCACTGACAATACTGCTGCCTTACAAAGCGACCTTGACTACATATCGGAATGGCCAAACAACTGGCAATTCCAAATCTCAATGAACAAATGCTCTGTCTTACACATTGGCAACAAAAATCAGAACACCAAATACAAGTTGGGTGGCTTCAACCTCTTAGACGACCCTTACTCTGTAAAGGACCTAGGAGTACTCATCTCTAATGATCTACAATAAGCCCCAGAGCTCACTATAATAGCATTGCCAAAAAGGCATTAAGAGTTGTTAACCTAATTTTGCGAAGCTTCTTCTCCGGTAACACTACTGCTAACTAGGGAATACAAAAACCTTTGCCAGACCAACCCTTGACTACAGCTGGTCTGTCTGGAATCCAAACTGTATATCGGACTTTAATACAATTGAGTGGGTCCAGAGGTATTTCACAATAGAATCCCTTTGCCACCAGGCTTGAAATTTTGGGCTTAGACAATCTTGAACTACGCTGCCTACAGTCTGACCTCAGCATAGTACACAAAATTGCAGACAATGTCCTACCTGTCCTACCTGTCAACAACTACTTCAGCTTCAACCACAATAATACATGGGCAAACAATCAGTGTAAACCACTCCAAACTCGATTGCGGAAAATATGACTTCAGCAATATGACCATATGACTTCAGCAATAGACTGGTCAATGCTTGGAATGCTCTACCTGACTCCGTTGTTACTTCCTCAAACCTCCATAGCTTCAACCTTCAACTGTTTACTGTGGACCTCACCCTATTCCTAAGAGGTTTGTAAGGGGGCGCGCATAAGCACAGCAGCGTGCCTACCACCCATGTCCTACTGTCCCTATTTATTTGTATTCATTTCATGTGCTCGTTTCCATGTTTATACTTATACCTGTTGTCTCACGCATGTAAATCCAGAGTTCTTACTCAAGACACAAATGACCAGGCTCAAAATTCCATACTTTAAACATAGAGCCAAACAGCAAAGGCCAAACTCTCAAAAAATCTATAATATTGGGAAACATGTTGGGGGCAATATGCTGACTCTGTAACACTGCATAGAGAGGACTGCAAAGCACTATGAAGTGGTATATAAGTCTAAGTGTTATTGCTAAGTGCTAAGATGGAAAGAAAGAGAAGAGGATATGAGGATATGAAATATGAGCCAGCAGTGTGCAGCAGCTGCCAAAAAAGCCAACACAGTTCTAGGCTGCATAAACAGAGGGGTACAATCAAGATCACGTGAAGTGTTAATACCACTTTATAATGCCTTGGTAAGGCCACACTTGGAATACTGCATACAGTTTTGGTCGCCACCATGTAGAAAAGACGTGGAGACTCTGGAAAGAGTGCAGAGAAGAGCAACAAAGATGATTAGGGGACTGGAGGCTAAAACATGAGGAACGGTTGCAGGAACTGGGTATGTCTAGTTTAATGAAAAGAAAAACTAGGGGAGACATGATAGCAGTCTTCTGATATCTCAGAGGCTGCCACAAAGAAGAGGGAGTCAAACTATTCTCCAAAGCACCTGAGGGCAGAACAAGAAGCAATGGGTGGAAACTAATCAAGGAGAGAAGCAACTTAGAACTGAGGAGAAATTTCCTGACAGTTAGAACAATTAACCAGTGGAACAGCTTGCCCCCAGAAGTTGTGAATGCCCCAACCCTGGAAGTCTTTGAGAAGGTGTTGGATAGCCATTTGTCTGAAATGGTATAGGGTTTCCTGCCTAGGCAGGGGGTTGGACTAGAAGACCTCCAAGGTCCCTTCCCACTCTGCTTTTGTATTATTGTGTTAGGATGAACAAAGTGGGCGGATTTAATTGTATCAGTAAAGGGCACATTTTGAAAGATTGAAATACTAGGGTGGGGCCAGATCTTTATCGAGAGAATCTATTCTATGTGATTATTGAAAGTTGAAATTTATTTGATGACACCTAATCCAATGTTTTTTATGCGGTATATTGTAAATGCTCTTTTTTCAAATTGCTTTCAAGTACATTCACCGATGTAATAAGAGCTTGCACAAACATATTTTTTTTAGTTTTGTTGAGAAAGCCTGTCAACATTAGGTCATCACTATACATAGTTCTCAATTTACAACTATTTGTTTAGTGACCATTCAAGTGATTTATGACAGGTTTTTATGCTTATGAGTGTTGCAGCATCCTCATGGTTACGTGATCAGAATTTGGGGAATTGGCAACTGGCATATATTTATGACACTGTTTCTGGATCACCATGTGTAATGTTCCCAGCTGACTTCCAACAACCATAGTCAATGGGGGGGAAACCCGATTCACTTAATCACCTCATGATTCACTTAACAATGGTAGTAATTCATTTAACAGCAGCAAAAAAGGTAGTAAAATAAAAGCTTTCTCAAGTTTATTTTAAAACTGAAGATATTATGTAAATATTTGAGGACTATCCAGAATCATGTGACAGCTGATTTCAAAGTTCATGCAAAGAGATTTCAAGGAAATGTTTGAAAAATGATTGCAAAATTCTTGTAATATATTCAAATTGCTTATTTCCGGGTAATGTACTCGAATTAATTCATTAATTCCCCCGAGTGCCAGCTTCTTCTCTTTTATTGTGTATTTCTGTCTTACAAATGTGAACATGAATTAAACAGCATTAATAATTGAACTACAGTTCTCAACATATTCCAAAATGGCTTATCCTACTTAGTGTTAGCTATATAACCTAGTTCATAATCTTTTAGGTAAGTCTGAAGGTTTTCCACATCTACTACTTTCATAATCAGTTATGTCAGTATTGACCTTTTGAATAATCTTTTTGCATCCAGAACTAAATTTCTTCTTCTATCAAGATGAATAAAATAAGGAATAAAATTTTATTTGCTGAGATTTCAGGCTCATCATAGGTGTAAAAGGCACATTGTAACTGTATCGTTCTATGCTATAATAGATGTGGAAGTCAATGGTTACTGTGAGTCTGATTGACTGTTCTGAATATAAGGAAATCTTTCTTTCCCCTACATTGAAATTACTATCAATCTTGGCAATTTTTTCATTTTTATTTCACAATGCTGTTTCTTTGTTCTTTTTTCTCTATTGGCAGTGACTTTCAAAAGGCCTTAGGAAACGTAATCAAAACCAGTGTGGTAACCTGGTAATATAGAACATGGGTAGTCAACTTTTTTATACCTACCGCCCACTTTTGTATCTCTGTTAGTAGTGAAATTTTCTAACCACCCACCGGTTCCACAGTAATGGTGATTTATAAAGTAGGGAAGTCAGTTAAATTAAAAAAAGAAAGTGCTTCAGTATCGGACAAAACCCTTACCGCCCACCATGAAAGCTGGAATGCCCACTAGTGGGCGGTAGGGACCAGGTTGACCACTGATATAGAGGTAGTCCTTAACTTACAACAGTTTATTTAAGGGCCTTTCAAAGGGCGTTACAATAGCACTGAAATGGGCGTTGGTACTTACCTGATACGCCTCTTCTAATAAGGGGGGAGATAGCATCCATGTATGGGTTAAACCTATCCACGCTCTGATTGGACTGAGTCATAATATTAAATAATTAATTAAGTAGGCATGGTATATAACCCCCTACGGCGTAGCCACACCCAGTTTTCGACGAAGAATACAGACTCACCGGTACGAACCAACTCCTTTAGCAAGAAAAATCCAACAGTAACACTACCAAGAACAACAAGAGCCAGACTCCAAACACAGGCAGGGCTGAACGAGAAAGGGATGGGCCGGATGCTATCTCCCCCCTTATTAGAAGAGGCGTATCAGGTAAGTACCAACGCCCATTCTCAATAAGGGTGGAGATAGCATCCATGTATGGGACATACCAAAGCCCTGAAAAGGACCCACGGGAGGGTCGAGATCAGACCTGCCCCAATGAAGGAGGGCGGACAGAACCCAGCGGCCAAAGACGGCCTCAGCCGAGGCAAACGTGTCCCATGTATAATACCACACGAAAGGGGATGGAGAAGACCACGCTGCAGCCCTGCAAATTTCTCCCAGAGAAGCTTGCATCGCCCAAGCCAAAGTCGTCGTTGCACTGCATGCAGAATGTGCTGTGACTCCTCGAGGAACTGCCTCGTCACAAGCTGCCTAGGTGTTCTCAATTGCATTGACAAACCCATCGTCCCACACAAGAGACAGACACCTTCTTACCCAGGGAACATGGCAGAAAGGAGACAAAAAGAGACTCCGACCTGCAAATAACAGCCATACAATCAATGTACAAATGCAAGGCACGCCTGACATCCAGCAAGTGCCACCGGTCCTCCGCGGTCTGCGCAGACTCTGCAGGAAAGCTGGGGAGGACCACCTCCTGAGCCCGACGGAACCAAGACCCCATCTTCGGGGCAAAGGAGGGATCCAGACGTAGGACAACCCTATCTGCATAAAACGTGCACAAATCCGAAAAATCTCCTTCCAGTGTCAAGAGGGCACCTGTCAAAGAATCCAATACCTTATGTAAAGGAGTACCAAAGCACCCTTGAGAAATCTCTTGACTCTAGGACGTTGAGTCAAAGTTTGTGACCTACCGCACAAAGGTACAGAAGAAACTACTGATACCTGTCTCTCAATGGTATTAGGAGTCAACCCTTTGCCCAGGCCCACTTGAAGAAATTCCGGGACCTGTGGGATAGTGGCTTGTACTGGGTCAAAGTGGTTCATCAAACACCACTTACAACAAGCGCCCCAGGTTGCACAGTATATGAGCCGCATGGAAGTTGGACAGGAAGCCTGAATAATCTGAATGATCCTGGAGGAAAAGGTGTCTCGTCTCTGAACGCTCCGCTCAAGCATTAGGCGTCAACTAGAGCCATTGAGGCTCCAGATGCTCCAGCGACCCCTGGCTGAAGGAAATAATCTCTTGGGGAATCCTCCAGAGCCTTTCCACTATAGAGATCAAAGGTCGGCAAACCAGGGCTGCTGAGGCCAATGTGGGGCAAGCATCACCTCCGCCCCCTCCCGCAAGATATTTTGAATGACTCTGGGAATCAGGGGCAAAGGCAGGAAGGCATAAAGGAGCCCCAGAGGCCATTGGCAGTGGAGAGCATCCACCCCCTCTGCATTCTGCGAAGGAACTGGGAATAAAATATCGGGAGCTGAGTATTGAGGGGAGTTGCAAACAGGTAGACCTCTGGGCAGCCAAAAGGGTCCACAATTGCCTGGAAGATAGCCAGCTGCAGCTGCAATCCTGAATTGTCCACCTCAATCCGACTGAGCTGGTCAGCCCTGACATTGTCCACCCCCGCTATATGTTCTGCGGTTATTGAGAGCAAATTCCTCTCTGCCCAAAGACCCAAGCTCCTGGCCCCCAGCATGAGGGACCTTGACCTGGTCCCCCCCCTGCCTGTAATATGAGCCTTGGTGGCCATGTTGTCTGTGAAGACCAGAATATGTGTGCCCTTGACCGAAAAACGAAATGGTTTGAGATCCAGGTGGACCGCCCTGAGTTCCAACCAGTTTATGTTGTGAGCTAGTTCCGCTTGGCTCCATTGTCCCTGTGCCATCTGCATATAAGGGAGACTAGTATAGATCTATTTCAAACTATTTAGCTCTCATCAGCTAGTCATATCCCTACTGGGATTCTAACCAGGGCCGTATTACATTAGGCAGATGGTTTAGCCACTAAGCCACCAGGTTCTCCTCTGAAGTTGGACACCCCCTCCGAGTAGGCTGGTGTCTGAAGTGACTGTGACCTCGGTCTGGGACCCTGAAGAATTCCCCCTTGGGTAGGCTAGATGATGTCCACCAATCAAAGAGCAGGAGACTTCCGCTGGCAGAAGAACCTGGATCTGGGAGCAGCTCATGAGCCTTAGCTGAAATGGTGAAAGAAACCATTGAAGGTCTTTATTGGTAAGGCAATGCCAATGGCAAGACACCATAGTGCCTAGATAGCTTTTGGCCAGATTGATCGAAAGCACCTGGCCTCGCAAGGTCAACCTGGTAATGTCTAAGTCCCTTGGGGCATCACTTATAGAAGAGGACTGTAGCAACAGGTCATCTAGGCCGCCTTGGATTTGCACACGTACCTGTCTCAGGAACGCTGCCAATGCCACCATCACCTACCTGAAGACTTGAGGTGCAGATGACAACCTGATGAGTAAGGCTCGGTACTGGAAGTGGTGCCCAAGGTAACAAAACCTGAGAAACTGTCAGTATTCAGGGGCTATAGGTATGTGCAGATAGACCTCAGTAAGGCTGATGGATGTGAGGATATCTCCCTGCCTAATACCCTCTAATATTGAGTGCAGTGAACGCATCTTAAACCTGCGATAACGCACATAGCGGTCAAACTATTTAAAATCAAAAATAGTTCTCCAGCCGCCCCAAGCCTTTGGGATCCCGGAGAGAAAGGACTAATAATCCTGATCCTGTTAAACTGGAGGCACCAGTTGGATAGCCCTAATGTCCAATAGGTGTTGAATGGCTTCCTGCATAAGTCACCTCCGAGTCGGGTTATCCGAGACCTGATGGTTGATTGTACCCACGCATCGGAGGTAGAGGAGTCCCAACAATCTGCGAAATATGCCAAGCATCCCCCGATGAGGGGAGAGCTGGGCCCAGAATTAATTCTTGCGGAAAAAGAGTGCCGCCTCCTTCGCCCCCATGAAAGGGCTGTTTCTGCTGTCCACCCCTCCGCTGCCTATCCAGTTGATATCTCTGGCTGGGGGCATAGCCTCCCTGGTACAGCCTGAAACCTGACTGACTGAAATCAGACCCCTTAAAAGAAGATCTGTAGTCCTGACCCCAGAATAAAGGACCGTAGTTTGACCACAGAAATTGGAGCAACGGGGCTAGGGCACTGCCCAGAAATTGCCCTTCCTAGGAGCTGTAAGAAACACCTTCCATTTGCCCTAATTCTCAATTAAGAAAAGGTCAATAGACGCCCCAAAGAAGGACCCTCCAGCAAAGAGGGATGACGCCAGGCGTCATATGTGGCACGCATCAGCTTGCCACAGCTGCAGCCTATGGATGAAGCAACTGCCCTGAAGGCAAACCTGGCTGCGACTAAAGTGATGCCCGAAGAAAATTGGATGGCCACCACCAGTTTGTTGATGTCCTGATGTGACCTTAAATCTGCTATTGGCGTTTGCTGTTGAAGATCCTGCAATCAAAGCAAAGAAGACCATTAAAGAAGGAGGCAGTGGTAGCAGCTCTCACTGCCCAGGCAGCAGCCTGATGGCCCCTTTGTAAGGTGAGGTCAGCCCTTTTTGTCAATTTCATTGTAATTTTAGTACAATGACAATAAAGATTATTATTATTATATCATCATCATCATCATCATCATCATCATCATCATCCTCTGCCTTCAGAGAGTGCTCTGGTTCCCTGGGCATGTTTGCAGATGCATGTATGGCTGTGACCGGTGCATCAACAGAGGGTTGCAACAGCACCTGAACCATGTCCTTGTCCACATTAATGAACATATAGCCGTTGGAAGTGGGCCCAGATGCTGGAGATGCCCACTGGCACTTGACTAGGTCAAGAAGGACTTGGGGGGTGGGAACATGTCAGCCTCAATAGCCTGATCCCCAAATATAGTCTCGGCAAAAAGGCCCAGCCGTAGCACCAGGGGTTCCGATGGCTTTTCGCCAAAATTGGCCGATGCCTTAGCTTTAAAGGGCATACACTTAAACAATGCTGAAACAAACTGAGAAGGAAGGCTTAGAAGGGCGTATGCCCTCATCCCCTGAAAGCTTCTCCTCTCTGATTTCGCCCTCTTCAGATTCAGACTCACTATTGTCCTGGGAAGAAACAGGGGAGACTCCTGACCATCTATCCCCACAGGAACTGCAGATGGAGGAGCACCCTGTGGCTGAATCTGAGGCCGTTGGGAAGCAGCAACGCTGCACTGCTGGAAAGCCCTGAACATTAGGTCCTGAAATTGCTCCCCCTCCCGAGTGGGGTAATTGAGCAGCACCAACCCCTGCGGATGTAGAGGGAAGAGGTTGAGGTGAAGCCCCCATGGGGCAGTGCGTGGGGGCGACTGCCAACCTTGGCCAGAACCCCAGGGGCCTGAGGAGTCAATGGGGATCCTCACATGGAGGGATCCTCTGCAGCTCTCCCAGGCGAAGAGAGTGCAGACTGCCTCACCTTAGTGCTCAGGACAAGAGAAGTCTTCTGGCTGCTGGTACTTTTATAAATGCTTTCTAGTGCCTCATGCCTCTGCTTCTCATACTTAAAGGCAGGCTTAGGGGATTTTGAACCCCAATTTGGCCCCCTTTGAGGCTTGTGGTTCCACATGCTCTTTCTTCCCCTTTGCCTTGTGGCGATGGGGGCAATTACCACTGCAGGAGCCTCTGTTCCTTCCGTGGGGCCACTGGTCGTAGCCGTGAGGACCTGACTCCACTCACTGTCCTCTGAAGCTGAGGCGGCAGCCATTTTGGTTCTTGATTCAGGCAGGCTTCAAAATGGCCGTTCATGCCAAAGGCCCCTGAGAGAGGCTTGAATATAAAGTGAAAGAGCGGCCTTGCTGCAAAGAGCTTCCGCACGCCTGACCCCTTCTCCAAAACAGCCTTTAGAAGCTGACTTGCTCTGTTCTTTTCCAAAAGGGGTAATAAAGAGGCACCATTCATTTAGGCCCAGTGGAACAGCCCTCACAGTTGACAGAGGCCTGTCAGTTGTGGGAAAGCCTGCACAGAATTAATTTGGTTCGGCAGAGAAGGCCCTGGGAGCGATCGCACTTGTGCGGCAGGCCGAAGCTAGCCGGGGAGCAGAGTGCGCACCTGCCGCAGCAGGGACAAGGCCTCACAGCAAAGCTGCGCGTACGGCCCGCCTCCTAATAGCGCTTGACCTCACCCTCCTCTCCTAACCAGCAGCAGCCACAGCGAGGAATGCTGGAAACTCAGGTGGGGGAGGCTCAGGTAGGAGGCTAGTATTGAGGCCTTAAAGGCAGCCGAAGGCTGGGGCCTGTGGCTGAATTGAGACAGGGAAGCCTGAGCCCTGGGCTGCTCCTGAAGGAGGGGGTCCCCTGTCTACTCACAGCGCTCAATGTGATCAAATCCAAATCTCAATCTCTGATTCAAACAATTCAATTCCATTCAATTCAAACAATCAAATAGGAGTTGGACACCGAATAGTCCCAGAGCTGGAACTGAGTCGGAAACTGGGTGTGGCTACGCCGTAGGGGGTTATATACCATGCCTACTTAATTAATTATTTAATATTATGACTCAGTCCAATCAGAGCGTGGATAGGTTTAACCCATACATGGATGCTATCTCCACCCTTATTGAGAAAATGTGACTTACCACAATTTTTCATAGTTACAACCTTTCAGTGGTGGGATTTGACATTTTTTACTACTGGTTCTGTGGGCGTGGCTTTGAGGGCGTGGCTTTGTGAGTGTGGCAGGAGAAGGATCTCCATTCTCTCCCCACTCCTGGGGAAGGTTACTGGAAAATACCCATTCCTTCCCCACCTCACTAACCTGCTTTCCAGCTCTGTTTTCATGTTCAGGGCAACCAAAGAAGATCAGCTGAGAGGCAGTGGGGGTGGGGCCAGTCTATTTACAGGTTCTCCGAACTACTCAAAATTTCTGCTACCGTTTCTCCAGAATGGGCCAGAACTGGCTGAATACCACCTCTGCAACCTTTGCAGCATCCCCATGATTATGTGATCAAAATGTAGATGCTTGGCAATTGGTTCATATTTATGACCTTTGCTGTGTTCCTAGAGTCATGTGATCCCCTTTTGCGAATTTCTGACAAGCAAAGTCAATGGGAAAGCCAGATTCACTTAACAACCAGGTTACTAACTTATATGCTGTAGTGATTCACTTAATAACTGTGGCAAGAAAAGTCATAAAATGGGGCATAGCTCACTTAGAAAATGTCTCACAATAACCGAAATTATGGGCTCAATTGTGGCCATAAGTCGAACACTACCTGTACATAGCAGGGATGTATTTATGCATGAACAATGGTGTAGGACAGGGGTCTGCAAAGTCGGCTCTTTTAAGACTGGTAGACTTCAACTCCCAGTTATGCTGGCTGGGGAACTCTGGGAGTTGAAGTCCACCAGTCTTAAAAGAGCCGACTTTGCAGACCCCTGGTGTAGGAGAATCTCCCACACCATCCAATACAACTGATGAAATTTCCAGAGTAGGAAGCACAACATCTCTTCCTTCCTCAAAAAATCAGTCCAGTTGTCTTTTCAAAAATTAAAACCACATTTGGAACAGCTATGACCTGGATGACCGAGAGTCTTCATGGATATTCGCATCAATGCTTTTTTCCTTTATTGTTTTCAACCAATTATGTAAAACTAGAATTTAGAGCCATTGCATTACATGTGGCCCAATGGTGCAGTTTCCTTAGCTTGCACCTAAACTGCAGAGATGCCATTTAATGCAAGATTTTACAAGTTTCATAGTCTCTCATTAAGATGGTAGGTTAAACAAAAGGGGAAGGGAGAGACATTTCCTGTGAGGGCCATTCTTTCATATTTACACATCATAAAACAGCAATAAAATATAATAATGACTAGTCAATACGCAAGATTGTAGAAAATCAGTAACTAAAATAAAGGGAGTAACACAATTTGCCAAATTGAATATGACTGCTATAATGTATGTACAGCATAGTATGTATAATCAGACAGGTCAAAGTGTGTGGGTTTATTTTTATACCACAACAAAGGCAGGGGCTGAAGAATAGATCAGAGGTAACATTGTTTGCCATATTTGAATATTCAGTCTGAAGAAGTTGGGGTACAACATCAGCTGTTTACCTCTTCCTGACACAAATGTTAGCAATTACAGTGCCATAAAAGAAGAGTATGGGAAAGGAAGGGAAGCTTGCAAATTCAAATGTGTCTTTGTAGAGGACTTGGTTGTGGCTACAGCGAATCCTCAAGTTACAATCATAATAAAGCCTGTCTATCACTGTAATAACTCATGATGGTCGCAAAGCAGGTCTGTCACATGATTTTACAATATTTTATTTTGTCATTTAGCATTCTGTAGTCACGGTTTTGCTTAAAACTTGAAAAATGCAGGGTTTTTGATGAAACCTTCATAAAATGTAGTCACATGACTGAGGGATTCGGCAAACATTTGTAAATATGGATCAGTTGTGAGTGCCCAAAGTTTGGTCATGTGAATAGGGGTGTGTGACCATCAGAACTTCAAATTCAGGTCATAAGTATCCATCAGGTAAGTCCATTGGGAGTTTGGTCACTTAGCAAACGGTCAAGGACTATCTGTATACAAGTACATTTTTGGTTGCTCTGTTTTTCTAACCATGGCAAGTCTTATCCTCCGGCAACTGTAAGACATTATGACATTTATGAACATTAGATGTCTTACTTGTATGAGCATAAATGTTTTTTGATAATGTCAAAACAACACTAGATATAGCGTATTCATTTACTATCTGTATAAGTATCACATGCAAACCAATGGTGGGTTTCAATTTATTTTACTACCAGTTCCTTGTGCACACGTGGATGCTTGCATGCACAAAAGCGTCCAGATGGGTCGGCGGAGCCTCCCACCAATGCCACTACCGGTTCGCCGATCGGGGGCGAACCAGCAGAAACCCATCTCTGATACAAACATAATACAGTGGTACCTCGGATCACGAACTTAATTCGTGAAATGACTCTGGTCGCGATCCGATTTGGTTGTGATGCGAGGCACAATTTCCCATAGGGTTCAATGTAAATCCGATTAATCCGTTCCGACCTTGTTTTTTGGTTGTGATGCGAGGCACAGTTTCCCATAGGGTTCAATGTAAATCCAGTTAATCCGTTCTGACCTTGTTTTTAAAATGTCCGCGGCTCCGGTTCGTGAAGCGAAACGGAGGTTGTGAATCCGGGCATTTTTACGAACTTTTCCGTTCGTGATGCGAGGGTGGAGTTCGTGATGCGAGGCGGAGTTCGTGAAGTGAGGCAGAGTTCGTGCAGCGGAGCATTTTTTATGAACTTTTCCGTTCGTGCAGCGAAACGGTGTTCGTGAACCGGGGCACTTTTTTTGGGAAATTTTTGGTCGTGAAGCGAATTGGACGTGATGAGAGGCGTTCGTGGTCCGAGGTACCACTGTATCTTAATAGTCTAAAGCAGTGATTCTCAACCTTCCCAATGCTGTGACCCTTTAATATAGTTCCTCATGTTGTGGTGACCCCCAACCATAAAATGGGTATCTTTGTTCCTAAGACCATCAAAAATATGTGTTTTCCGATGGTCTTAGGCGACCCCTGTGAAAGGGTCGTTCGACCCCAAAGGGGTCCCGACCCACAGGTTGAGGACCACTGGTCTGAAGCTACATGAATTTCCTATGAAACTCAACTTTATATTGCATTTTAAGATCGTTTATTAGATTCAAATCTGATGCTTCAAACATTTGTGGCAGATGTAGGAAGCACCAAGTTGATGAACTAACAAAAGCCCATTCTCAAGTCTGATGAGATTTAAAAGCCTTTAAAATTCAGAAGCAACTATTTTTGTGACCAAATATATATCTTTATCCTTTTGCAATCTAAATACCCTCCAACACATTTCCTTTTTGCTCTGCCCAGAAGACAAACACCAGAAGGACCTCTTTCAACAACGTTGAGTGTTGCACCAAATGGTAAACATAATCTGCACAATCTGTACAATCGGATATTGGGTCTTGTGCATAGAGAAGAAAAAGGGTAATTTCACCAGCGAAAGCTTATTATGACAAAATTGAAATGCTGTTAAACAAATACATGAGGTGTCAACATCTGGAATGCTGTGCAGAGTTCAGATTGCCAAACTTAAAAATAGATATAAAGAACTGGTTAAAATGAAGGAGAAGGCAATACAAAGCACGAGGGACTTTGAATGTCTTCTGTATGAGAGAAGGGTAAATGCTTGTACTATTTGCCTTAGGAAAAAAGATAACGAAGTGGGCACATTCCTGAAGTGTATACAATCATGGATGGCCTGGAGAAAATAAGCAGGGAGATCCCCCCACCCCATCTCTTAGCTCCAAACATCATTTGTGAGGGAACAAGAGTGGGTAAGGATATGTCTCCATGTTTTGCTCTCATGGCATTTGGTGAGAAACAAAATGCTGCACTAAGATGGGTCTAGTCCAGGCAGGTCTAGTAGGTAGTGATGCAGCCCCACAAGATTGAAAACTTTTAACATTTGTACAAATATATACATTAACTATATCAGGGGGTGGGTTCTGGCCGGCGTTACTGCTGGTTTGCTCAGTAACTGTGTGCACACACGCAGTTCAATGGAAATTGTTCTGTGCATGCGCAGAACTCAAAAACAAGATGGTGTCAGCAACGGTGGCAACCAGGGAACTAGTTTGGAGGCGTGTCCAGCCTGGGTCATTGCCGGTTCTATGACTCAGGCTGGCATACCACTATCTCTTAGCCAAACTTAGCCAAACTGGTAGGAACCCACCTCTGAACTATATGATATATTTTATATGTGGTTCAAGATAATGTTTCATTCAATGTGGCCCACACAAGCCAAAAGGTTGGTCATGCCTGATCTAATCCGAACAGGTTGCTCTTCTATTCTTATGTAACTAAAAGAGAAGTATTTGTTCTTGAACATCCATAGAGAAGGCAAAGTCAATTTGCAATCACTGTATGAAGTCATCCAATGTCTTATTTGCATTCCCAAGCCCTTGAAGTCTCCCCCCTCTTTCTCCCCTCCCTGTGTGTGTGTATGTGTGTGTGTGTGCATTTCTAATTGGTTGGCAGTGGCAGGTAAGGGGCAAAAACATTTTGCTCTTAAAAATCCCGTTTTTTTAAAAAAACCCATTACTTTAGTAGCGTGCATCTCAGCATTCCACATAGAACCAAGTATAACCCAAAAGTGCAGGCACACAGTTCTGCATATGTTATGGTTGGCTTAATCATGATTTGTTGACTAAATCACAAAGTGACTTATTGCAGCTAAGAATTCATGGCTCATATGAAATTTAACATGATATGGTTTCATGTATTAGGATCCAGTCTTAAGATTCAAGATGATGTATATCTGTAAGGAATGTGACAGAAATAAATTAACTACATATAATTTTGTAGAAATCAAGCCATTTGCTATTGAGCGAATATGGAATAGGTCAGAGAAGTTGCCAGAAAATGTCAGCAAGTAGGAGGAAGTGGATTAAGCAAGCCTTTCCTTGCTGAAGAATTGGAGAAATGAATAAGGATATAACTAGTTAAAAACTTGTATTGCTAAAGTATTATTTAAGGAGCAAAACTTAGTTTACTTTGGAAAATGTGTATATGATTATCATGTAGATTTACTAATGTACTGATTTGAATATGTAATTATATTTTAAATGAGAACCAATTTGATGTAGTACTTAAGGACTTGAAATCAGGAGACTGTGAGTTCTAATCTTGCCTTATGGACAAAACCACCTTGGGCAGATCACTTTCTCTCAACTCTAGGAAAAAGGCAAGGGCAAGCCACTTCCAAAAATATTGCTTAGAAAGCTACCCGGATTTCTCTAGACAATCTCAAGGAGTCAAGAATGAGTCAAAGAATAGATTAGAGTATAAGACGCACCCAGGTTTTGAAGAGGCAATTTTTTTTTAAGTAGGTAGGTAGATAGAGGGATAGAGAGGGAGAGAAGGAGAGAGAAATACAGTAGGTAGGTAGTGAGAGAGAGAGTGTAGATAGATAGGTAGGTAGAGGGATAAAGAGAGAGAAATAGAGATAGAGAAAAATACAGTAGATAGGTAGGGAGAGAGAGAGAGTAGGAAGGTAGGTAGGTAGATGTTTCCAGGTGTATTTATCCATGTGATGGAGAAGGAAATCACTGACCACCTTTGGAACAAATGTTTTTTTTCTGCAGGCACAGTACTTGACCAATGTAATTCTCATCAATCACTCTAACTAAACAAGTTTCCAAAAGGGAAAAAAAGCCCGTTTTTGCATTTTGCAAACCTCCCCCAAACGGCCCGTTTTTTTCAAAAATGGAAAAAAACGTTTTTTTCAAAATAAAAGGCATGAATAGCCTTGGGGGGGGGGGGCTTGCAGAGTGCTCCTGCGGGATGGGGTGGGGTAAAAAATGAGCAAAAAATTGGCACATTAATCGCAAAAATGGGAGTTTTTTGGTCAAAACAATTGCATGCATAGCCTTATGGAGGCTTTTAGAGTGCTGCTGGGGTCTGGAGGGGGGACCAAAACCCCCTGTTTTTTGCTTATTTCTGCCCTCCCCAGCCCCCAGGAGTTTCTGGAAGCCTTCATAAAGGTATGTGCATGGCCATTTTGGTAAAGGGGTGGGGTTTCTGGAGGCAAAAACTGCTGTATTCGATGTATTCGATGTGTTGGGTGTTGGCTGCCTTAAATTAATTGCAAAAATAACAAAGGCGGTATATAAATAAATAATAAATACATAATAAGCATGCTCTTCCCAAGAATTGTAAAGGCAAAACAAGGAAAGAACAGCCCGTTTTTTCATGAAAAGGGGCCGTTTTTTGTATGCATAGCCTTATGGAGGCTTATAGAGTGCTGCGGGGTAGGGTGGGGGACAAAAACGCCCTGTGTTTTGCTCATTTCTGCCCTCCCCAGCCCCCGGCAGCTTTCTGGAAGCCTCCATAAAGGTATGCATGTGGCCATTTTGGTGAAGGGGAGGGGTTTTGGGTGGCAAAAAATGCTGTATTCGATGTATAAGATGCACCCAGATTTTCAGCCTCTTTTTAGAGGAAAGAAGGTGCGTCTTATACTCCGATAAATACGATAGATAGATAGATAGATAGATAGATAGATAGATAGATAGATAGATAGATAGATAGATAGATAGATAGATAGATAGATAGATAGATAGATAGATAGATAGATAGATAGGCAGGCAGGCAGGCAGGCAGGCAGGCAGGCAGGCAGGCAGGCAGGCAGGCAGGCAGGCAGGCAGGCAGGCAGGCAGGCAGGCAGATGATAGATATATTTAGTTCATTTCTTAATCACCCGAAATGCCATCTATTTGTGGAAATATTAGATACAGATCTAAAAAAAATAACCAGTAAAGTACTATAGCTGTGAAACAACAAAGAAAAATAAACAGCAGTAATAGTTTGTTGAAAGACAACAATAAAAACATACAATGAACAAGAAAAACCAGACGCCTTAACTCTATCAACTATATCCATCCAACTATATACTCATTTGGTTCAACCCAAGGGAAAAGTCAGCTCTTAACTGCTTTTTGGAAGATTAAGAGGATGGAGCCTAGTGGATCTCAAGGGAGAAAGTATTCCACAAGAGAGAGAGAGACCAACATTAGTTACAAACATAGAATATAAACATTCCATGCCATGGAAATCTTTAGTACCATAAAAGAGATTTATATGATCTGAAGAAGGTAGAATATTGATTTCCAAAGTATCCAGGTATTATTTACAAAAATACATTCTGAATAAACAGCTTTTTGTATTCTCAAGAAAGGCATTGGAGGCTTGATCTTGTATAAATCTTTTATTTTTATTTTTGCATTTCATGATTCCGAACCGCCTATCTCCCTCAACTATTTTTAGTTACTACGTTGTGTTTCATTATCTTTATATAATTGCAATAAAATACACGTTCCATTTAGATTTATGTATCTTTGTGTGTCTTTGGCATTATGCCACCCAATTTGTCCCTGCCCTGACTCCTGAGCAGCTCTATTCAGGAACTACACTCTGACCAACTGGCCGACAGGATTCACCTATCACTGTGACAGACCAACGGCAGAATGAAAGGCATTTGCAGGTAAGAGAATATAACTTCTTTACTAAAACTTTTGATGAAGGATAAAGTTATCTGTTTTGTAATCATATATAATTCAAGGTGAATGGCTGAGTTTAGAAGATTTTGAGAAGATGAATTGTGTGTTTAACAGATCAAGGTGGATAGCATGTTTTTCATTCCTGTTTGCTTATCACTTAGTGTTTTAACTTTTTCCAGAAAATTAACAGAATAATAGAATAACAGACTTGGAAGAGATCTTTGTTGATAGTTTACAGATAAATACAGCTCTATTTTCAGCATTATTGCTGACATCTTCTCTCCCATAATAATTTCTATGCAAGCCTGGTGGAGATAATAACAATTCACATTAGGATCTTAAGGAAAAGGGAAAAGTTTTCATGTATAATTTGAGCTTATTCCAGAGCATTGTCTCTTTGCCTCCTCAATTCTTTGGTTAGTGATTTCTGTTTCCTTTGTTTTTCCTGGTAGTTTGGTCTTCTAACCTAGTTTTTTCTTTGTAGAATTACTTACTCAAATGCAGAAAAAAAATATCTAAGATGTCTTCAAAGCATTGCTGATTGATTAATATGTATACCATTAACTTATAATACATACATTCTGTGTAGTTAATAAGACAAGAACAAGGACAATGTGTAACTACTAAATTGCAATATGAAAATCTATTAAATGCTGCGGGTAAAAATAAAATATGAATCATGTTCACATGCTTTAGAAAGGAATTAAAATTTATAAAGCTGATGTAGTATTCCAATTCTGCATAGATTTAAACTCCTAGAGATTTTTTTAAAGTCTTTGCTGAGTGTTGGGTAGGTGACAGGTGGGGAAAGGTAGATCTTTCTGAGAAGAAACCCTTATCTAAACAAACAGGTGGGGTATAGGCATTGTGAAAAAACTGTTTTATGCATGAATCTCTAACCATAATTTGTTCCCAGAAGGAAAAACCCTTGGATAATTTTAAAGACAGAGGAAAGCAAATACATATAGGAAGAAATATTTTTTTAAAAAAGTCCCAAGGCATGAAAGTGCCTCTGCTCCAATTCTGGTCCAATTGGCTACTGTACATATGATAGGAATACTCCTTCACTCAATGGTGCTGCCTTCGGTAGTCATTTTATTTTGAGCTGCTGGGCCAGTGGAATGTAAGCGAGCTGAGCATTTTTTATTTTTATCAGATTCATTTAAAGATTGTTGAAGGGCAGAAATCTTTCTTCTCTTACCAAATGCCTTAATAGTAAAATAGTAGAGCTTTATGTTTTCAGGGGGGGGGGATTTATCAAGGAATCTATCAATTTCATTATGTAACCTAACTAATGTAAACAATAATACTCTGCAACTGTTGTCTTTCTTTCTCTTTTCAACAAATGTACTTATAGAATAGTGGCATTTCTTTATTTCTAACCAGGTGAAATTGGCAGGTATTCTTCAAGCTTCTCATTCTGGCTCACTCACTTGGAATATTGCATCCAACTTTGGTCACCACATCCATGATATAAAAAAGATTGTTGAGATTGTAGAAAAAGAAAAGAGCAAAAAGATAATTAGGGGAGTGTGGAGGCTAAGTCCTATGAAGAATGGTTGCAGGAATTGGATATGTTTAGTCCAATGAAGAGTCGGATTAGTGATGACATGATAGTGGTCTTCCAAAATCTAAGCAGCTGCCTCAAAGAAGAGAGAGTCAACCTATTATCCAAAGCACCTGATGATACAACAAGAAGCAATTGATGGAAACTTATCAAGGAGAGATTCAACTTAGATATAAGGATAAATTTCCTGACAGAACAATTAATCAGTGGAACAGCTTGTGGGTTCTCCATCACTAGAGGTTCTTAAGAAAAGATTGCATAGCCATTTTTCTGAAATGATATAGGGTCTCCTGCTTGAGTAGGGGGCTGGACTAGAAGACATCCAAGGTCCCATCCAACTCTGTTATTCTGTTAATAAACAGAATAAGGAATATTCTTGGTTTATTCATGAATGTATTTGTCAGGAAGGCAAATATATGAGGGAGGGTTATAAACAGAGGTGGTATATAGCCAGTTCTGACAGGTTCTGGAGAACCAGTAGCGGAAATGTTGAGTAGTTCGGAGAACCGGCAAATAGGCTGGCCTCACCCCTGCTGCCTCCCAGCCTCCCAGTTAATCTTCTTTTGTTGCCATGAACAGGAGAAAGGAGCTGGAAAGCAGGTTAGTGGGATGGGGAGGGAATGGGATTTTGCAGTAACCTTGCCCCAGGCAGGGAATGGGGATTTTGCAGTATCCTTTCCCTGCCACACCCACAAAGCCACACCCACAGAACCATTAGTAAAAAAAATTGACCACTTGGCGGTTATCAACATGACAAAATGGACAAAAGGCTTTCTTAAGCCTGTTTCAGTTCCAAACTGTTTCATTTTTGCTAAGCAAAACCTCACACATCACTTTTGGTTTTGTTCTATATTAGTAATATGCTACTGTATTTTTCGGAGTATAAGATGCACCTTTTTTCCTCTAAAAAGAGGCTGAAAATCTGGGTGCGTCTTATACATCAAATACAGTATTTTTTGCCTCCTGGAACCCTGCCCCCTTCATCAAACTGGCTGTGCCTAGCCTTATGGAGGCTTTCAGAGAGCTCCTGGGGGCTGGGAAGGACAGAAATTAGCCTCAAATGGCTGTTTTTCGCCCCCCCCCCAGCCCCCAGCAGCACTCTATAGCCTCCATAGGGCTATGCATACAATTTATTTGACACAAAAATGGCCCGTTTTTGCGATAAATGGGCCAGTTTTTTGCTCATTTTTGACACCCCCACCAGGAGCACTCTGCAAGCCCCCCCAAGGCTAGTCATGCTTTTTATTTGGAAAAAAAAGGCCCCATTTTCACGGAGAAATGGGCCATTTGGGGGAGGTTTGCAGAGTACAAAAGGGTTTTTTTCCTGCTCTTTAACTGTTTCTGTGCCAGCAGAAACAAAGTCTTAAGGCTTGTCAGCAATTTCCTTCTCCAGGACATGGATAAATACACCTGGAAACATCAACCTACATACCTACTCTCTCTCTTTACCTACCTACTGTATTTCTCTCTCTATTTCTCTCTCTCTCTCTCTCCTTCTACCTACCTACCTACCTACCTACCTACAAGCCTACCTACACACACTCTCTATCTATCTACCTATCTACTGTATTTCTCTCTCTCTATTCTCTCTCTCTCTCTATTCCTTTATCTACCTACCTACCTACACACACTCTCTCCCTACCTACCTACTGTATTTCTGTCTCTTTCTATTTCTCTCTCTATCCTTCTACCTACCTATCTACCTACCTACCTACCTACCTACCTACCTACCTACACATTCTCTCTCTCTCCCTACCTACCAACTTGATTTCTCTATTTCTCTCTCTCTCTATCCCTTTATCTACCTACCTACCTACCTACCTACCTACCTACCTACCTACCTACCTACCTACCTACTCTCTCTACCTACCTACTGTATTTTTCTTTCTTTCTCTCCCTCTCTAACCCTCTATTTACCTACCTACATTTTTTTGTAATTTGCCGCTTCAAAACCTTGGTGGGTCTTATACTCCAAAAAATACCGTAGTTTATTTCCTCTAGTACCATGATGGTGAACCTATGGCACACGTGCCACAGGTGGCATGTGGAGCCATTTCTGAGGGCATGTGCTGGCCAGCTGATTTCGGCCTTGATTTTCGGCCATTTTTCACAAAAAACAGTCCAACACACAAATTGGAAGTCTGAAAACAGGCCATTTCTGGCTTTTGGAGGGCCTTCATGGGGCTCCTAGCAAGCCTCTGGAGCTTGGGGAGAGCAAAAAATGGGCCTTCCAGTGTAACCAGAAATCAGCAAACGGGCCATTTTCTGTCTCTGAAGGGGCTCTTTTTTGCCCTCCCCAGGCTCCTAGAAAGGGTCTGGTGCCTGGGGAGGGTGAAAACCGGGTCAACTATGCTATTACGTGCCAAAAGCAGGGGGAGTGCAGGCAGTTGTGTGCGCATGTGCAGGGAATGGGCGCATAGAATTATGAGTGTGGGCACGCACGTGCACGCCCCCACGCGCTCCCCCTGCTTTTGGCACGCAATGTCAAAAAGGCTAGGCATCACTGCTGTAGTAAATACAAATGTATTCACTAAATCTTCAAATTTATTTTTAAGTGATAAAATCACCCTGGATTATACAGGATGAGCACTGGGAGTCAGCCTTATGAATTACAACAACTATAGTTTTGGAAAACATCTGTACAAATCTTTTACTATTCTGCCTCAAAAATAGGTTTCAGAAGAAGGTAGATGGATTCATTTTGTGATTTCCATTTATTATTTTTTTCTGATCTAAAAGTCCTCCTTAACAAAGATAAAGATTTCAATGTGTGTTGATTGGTAGCAACCGATGTTGACCATCCAGAAGCAACTTAATTCAGAAACTGCTATAAAACACCTGGGGGCAGGACAAGAAGCAACGGGTGGAAACTAATCAAGGAGAGAAGCAACTTAGAACTAAGGAGAAATTTCCTGACAGTAAGAACAATTAACCTCTGGAACAGCTTGCCTCCAGAAGTTGTGAATGCCCCAACCCTGGAAGTCTTTAAAAAGATGTTAGATAGCCATTTGTCTGAAATGGTATAAGGTTCCTGCCCACGCAGGGGGTTGGACTAGAAGACCTACAAGGTCCCTTCCAACTCTGCTATTGTATTGTATTGTATTTTCTTAAAATATAATCTGCAATTTGCAGGAGTAATTAGCAATACCCAAACCAGTATTTGTAAAGTCTCTACATTACTTGGGAATGATCTTAAACAGATTGTTGTACAAATCTGCTATAGTTGACTGATAGGAGTACTTTTAAGCTCTAAGATAGATGGAAAAAACTCAGAAATCAATGGCATAGATAAATGCAACTCAAGATGTCCCTTTCAACATTTTGGAATTTTTATCCCACTTGACTGTAATAACATGCATTACAATGTTAAAATAAAGACCACATTTCTGAATATAGCAGCCGGAGTATTCCTGCATGGAGGCAGTCATATGTACTCTGTTTTAATAGTTAAATTTGAATTCTGCACATAATTCAGGCGTGTAGTGCCTTTCACAATCCCATTTTTTGTGAAAAATAAAAGAAACAGATATTTCTATCAATAGCATTAGTAAATTCATGCTACCATTAGGATACTGTACATCGAGAAAAAGTTATTACCTTTAAAAAAATCTATTACGCAATATATGCCCGTTATTCTTTGTTATTTGAGTAAATAGGACTTTAGAATATCAGATGCTTGTATCCGGGTTCTCGCTACATCCACAGATAACTTCCTATTTCTGCCCCTTCATAAGGATACCCAGGAAGGCTTGAGATTTTCTTTTGGAGTTCTCTTTAGTTAAAAGCTGGAATATAATAAAATGAGAATAACCACAAAGTACAAAAGAAATGTTCCAAATATAGAAAGCTTATTTTGGGTTGGGGGAAAAAATGTGTGTGTGTGTATGTGTGTTCTGAGAATATTTTAATTCTTTTAATTGAACTTCATAATATAATATATTATTATTATCGGTTGCTACCAATCAACACGCCGCGCGGGTGATTACGGGAGCCACCAGATGCTCCCACATAACACCGATCCTGCGCGAGCTGCACTGGCTTCCTGTGGCCTTTCGAGTGCGCTTCAAGGTTCTGACGACCATCTTTAAAGCGCTCCATGGCTCGGGGCCTAGTTATATGCGAGACCGCCTTCTGCCCCATACATCCCTTCGGCCGATCCGCTCCCACAGAGAGGGTCTTCTCAGGGTGCCGTGGGCCGGACAATGCCGACTGGCGACACCCAGGGGAAGAGCCTTCTCTGTGGCGGGCCCTGCCCTTTGGAACGACCTACCCCCTGAATTACGCACCATCACTGACCTCCGCCTCTTCCGCCAATGTCTAAAGACATATCTTTTCCAACAAGCCGGCCTAGCCTAACCTCCCATGGGGACTATTTTAGAGAGTTTTAAATTGGGTATTTTAAAATTTGGTTTATAGCATAGGATTAGAATAGTTTAATATATTTTAAATTATGTATTTATTTTTTGTATGTTTTTAAATTCCTGTGCGCCACCCTGGGTCCTCTGTGGAGAAGGGCGGGATATAAATATAATAAAATAAAATAATAAATTATTCCCCTTATTTCTATTTCTCTTCTTTTATTCATGTCACTGTTGTATTCAAAGATGTTTCTTTTCTGTCTTCCATCTTTCACCTGCTTTGTTATTCATATTTTTCTTATATAACTCTTCACATCTGTATATATAAAAGTTTCATCCTTCATTCTTTCAATGTTCATTGTTTCAATATACAATTCTAATATCAATCACAATATAATTTAAACATACAGGGTAGATCTATTCATATTCCTTCCATTCATCCAATCCATGTAATTCTACTTTTAACACACATGCTTATATTAAAACATATTATTTCATTACCTAATTACTCATTTAATTTTATTGCTTTTTATTATTAATAATTTTATTATTTCACTGCCAATCATTATATTATTTGAGCATGTTAATAATACCATCATTCATTCTCTAATTTTCCAATAATGCTTAATTCTTATTTATAATTCCCATATTTCACTCTTCATATCTATTTGTATTGATATATTATCCTAATGCCTACCATAGTATACACAAAATAATTATCCGTTCTATAAAATTTTAATGTTAATATACATGTTTTTGTATCTTGTTTCCCAAAATATCTTCCTGTTTCTCCCATTCTCTTTTTGGGTCTTTTAAATTATTTTTCTCCTGTCTAAATTCCTTGATCATTATTAGCTGATGGTATCTCTTCCTTGTTGTGTTCTTTTTGCTGATTTCACAGTTCTTCTTTTTTGTCCATTCCTTCTACTGGTTTCTTTTTCCTGATTAACCTGGTCTTTGCTCGTTGTCCCTTATATAATATTTTCCAGTTTTTGTTCTAAGCTGTTAAATAATTGCACTATAGACTTGTGTTGTTCCTGTATCAAATACTTGATGCTTTGAAACACCAGCTCCATCTCATTTAAAATTTCCCCTCATTTCCGCCTTATGTTGCATATTTTATTTTAGTAGGACCCACTTTTAGGCAAAAGTCCAGGAACCATTTGTGCAAAGCTGAGCTTACACAAATCACAATTCTTTATATCTCATAAGTAATCAGTCAAATCCGTTCAAGTTGACCCGACAGTTATCCAAACCTTCTCAATTCATTTTTGTGAATTTAATCATATAACATAACTTTTAGCGCAGGGATAATTTTGCCTTTTATCTAAATTATTTATGTATATTTACTGTATTTTTTAATTTCCCTGTGCACCGCTCCGAGTCCCCTTGGGGAGAGGAAGCGGTCTATAAATCAAATTATTTTATTATTATTATTATTATTATTATTATTATTATTATTATTATTATTATTATTATTATTATTATTATTATTATTATTATTCAGGGGTCTTTTAATTTAAGATCTTATTTAAATATCCAGTAATCTTAGGGTAGTTGAATGTAATCCAATAAGTATGTTCACAATCCTTTAAAATGGTTATTCTCAGGCTTGTATATTTTTCTCTCATCAGCAAATGGTGCTCCCTACTTCACAATGTTATTATTGAGACATCTGATTTTAATTATTATTATTATTATTATTTTATTGAAAAAGTTTTATTGAGTTTTACAAATTTTTTGGATAGGGTTAGGGTAAGGTGATATGAGAAGATATTTTGAGAGCTTTCACGTCGAGATCGTTGGCCCCCTCCGGGGCTTCTTAAAAAACATAGATAATACATATTTCAATAATACTACAAGGTGAAGAGAAGTGCATATATCAATATAAATTCTATGCTAGCAATCGTATACAAACATCCAAACAAAAGTTATACTAAATTTAAAAAGTCATTTTTTAGATCTAAGTCTCTTAGCAATTGTATCTTCTTGTTCTCCTCCCTGCCCCCCAGTGGGCGAGGCCGTGGCCCCCTCTGCTCCTCCAGTTTCGTCCTCCAGGATTGAGGAATGTTTTTTAAGAAAGGCTTCCGCCTCAGCAACTGTTTTAATCCTTACTCTTCCTCCTTCCCAGAACACCAGCATCCCTTCTGGCATCGCCCACTTGAACCAAATCCCCTGTTTAAACAATTTTTTAGATAAGAAGGAATATTTCCTCCTCACCTCTCTAATCTTTTTCGGGATCTGATTCAAGATGGTGACTTCCTTTTGTTGGTAAATTAACGGACCCTCTCTCTGCGCCCTCAGTATTCCCTCCCTGGTAGACCTTCTAACAAATTTAATATGTATCTCTCTGGGTAGCTCATTTATCCTGGCATATGCTGAGTTTATTCTATAAACCAGGTCAATGTCCCCCCTGATCTCTTCCTTAGGTTTGTGTAAATAGTCTGCTAAAATTGTGCTCATAAGATCAGGAAGGCATTCACCAGATTCTTCTGGAATATTCTGAAATCTTAAAAAATATGACATCCTTTCAAAATCCATCCTAGACATATGACCAGTTAAATCACCAATTTCAGTATTAACATTTTTAAGTTCTCCCTTTGCCCCAGCCAGCCCCAATTC
This sequence comes from Rhabdophis nuchalis, assembly GCA_039707465.1. Classification (NCBI taxonomy): domain Eukaryota; kingdom Metazoa; phylum Chordata; class Lepidosauria; order Squamata; family Natricidae; genus Rhabdophis; species Rhabdophis nuchalis. The sequence goes on from CM077645.1 coordinate 45,139,368, forward strand.
TAACTCTTCAGTCTTCTGTGTATTCTGCATCAACTTCTTCTGTGTCTCCAAAAGCTCTAATTTGGAACTGCAATGATCCTTTCGAAGCTCTTTAATTTCAAGTACCAAAGCCTCCATAGCTGTTAATCTTGCATCTGTGTCCGGTTTTTCTGGTTGCTTTTGGGAGGCCATGGTGAGCTGTTTAAGTCCGTGCCAATAAAATGGCGTTTTTTGGGTGCGGCCGCTGGGGGAAATCCAGAGACAAAGTTCAAATCAAAGTTGTAAAAAGTTGTAAAATCCAGAGAGAAAGGCAAATTTTCCAGTCAATTATGAAGACAAAGAAGGCACTCAGGGAAGGAATCAATTAATCTTTTATCAGAAATCATCCATTAATAGAAAGAGACAGTCCAAGTCACAAAGGAATGCTGGAAATTTTCCATAAAGAATAGTCGTTTAAGAACAAAGGGAGGCCATCTTCCCCCACCCAATCTGAGAGCCAGCAGGAGAAATCAGCAAGGGAAATTGTTTCATTGTAGCAAGACTTCGATACTATAAAGCTAAAAACAAACCGCAAAGGACTTTCACTCTTCAGCAAGGTCCGGATGAGAAATATCCGCTTCCTCGCGCGCGAGGAGCCATTTCCAAATGCCGCTGCTGTAAATCCAAGGGGGGGTTTAACAAACACCCCCCTCCATCGTTTCTTATAGCCAAAGTTGCCAGCAAAAAAAGTCAGAGTCACTTACAATTCACCTCGCCGCCCAAGCCCCGGCAAAGCCATCCGGCTCGAACGCTCCTGCTCTCTCCGAATCAACTATTTACGCCCGTCCTCCATTGGCGAAGGGAACCAAGCCCCCCGCAGCATGTCTTCTTCCTCCTAGATCGAAGACAAGGACCACCCCCCGACCGCTGCCGGGCTCGGAAAGGTCCAGGCAAGCCGATCTTATGGGGGGGGGGGTCCCTAAAAAGGCACTCCCCGCCCCGTTGGGGGCCGGAAAAAGAACAAAGCGGCGGATGAGTCCCAGGACTCGACCGTCGCCGCCAGAAGCCGGAACCGGACTGATTTTAATTATTATTGATTATTTCAAATTCTAATTCAAGTGAAAAAGCAGTTAAAATCCATAGTTCTAGTATCAATAACACGTCTTCCCACTTTGAGAGTCTAATTTCCTAACAGTAAGAACAATTAACCTCTGGAACAGCTTGCCTCCAGCAGTTGTGAATGCCCCAACCCTGGAAGTCTTTAAAAAGATGTTAGACAGCCATTTGTCTGAAATGGTATAAGGTTCCTGCCCATGCAGGGGGTTGGACTAGAAGACCTACAAGGTCCCTTCCAACTCTGCTATTGTATTGTATTGTAGTTTTAAAGAATAAATAGTTTCCTCTCTCAAATTTCCTCCTTCTGGTTAATCACTTAATCATTTTCCAAAGTGCTTATTTACCATGTCTCAAATAGCTATAAGTCAATAGTTCCTCCAAATTTCTTTGGGGTTAAAATTTGAATAGAAAAAATTCTTCTCACCCAGTTCATACACTGTTGACCATCTCCTTTGATTCATAATCTATATTTAGTTGTTAAAGCAGTGGCATTTTGGGGCTACCTTTTCAAGTTTATCTTTTAAACAGCCAAGGGCTACAGTAGACAATATTTGATTCAAGTCCCTGAACTTTTTTGTTCTGATAGATTAAACCAGCAATAACCAGGTTAATCCCATTTGAGATTTAATACATTCCCATTTATTTTTCACCTAAAATTTACAGGAAACTCTACAGGCATAATTCTACATTTTCAATTCTATAGTTCACTACCAAGTTTTGGTGCTACATGTCTTTCGAAGCTTGCATCTCATCTACATTTTTCACCCAAAGGCTTTATTGGTTTATATTGGGTAAAGAGGTGAATGCATTACATTCAGGAGTTGGCAAAGACAGTCTGTAATGTATAAACATCCTAAGAACTCTGGTAGATAATTAGAAAATAAAGATTGTATCTGGGGTTTTTTTCCTAGGTTTTTTCAGCGATTTTTGCCTCTCATTCTTTGGCTGGCAGGTCTTACCCTGATAGGATACTTTCAATACTATGCTACAGAGAACATCAAGTAAGTGCATTTTCTAAAACAAATGCAATAGAAATGATACCCCACTTTAAAGAATATTGATATTAAGTTACTAAATTGCAACAATAAGAAAGTTCTATGTTGAATTGATCCACCAAGTGTTCTTCCCTCCCTTTTCACACTGGATTGCAGGTATAATGTGTATATGTGTATGTCTGTGTGATTTAAAAAAACTAATATTACATTTATTGATAATTAAAAACAGCCATATCCTGGGAGTATTGGAATGCTACATATACCCTCTATGGATGAGATGTGGGTAACAATATGATGCTTGCAAGCATAGCTTACATAGAAATTGTGAGTGTATTTGAATAACTGTGCTGTGCTTCAAGCACTGAGGAAATCAGGAGATTCAGGCAGTTTAAATGAATATAATAATAATAATAAATAAATCTTGAATTTATTGACCGCTCCATCTCCCTGGGGGGACTCGGAGCGGTGCACAGGGCAAATAAAACCATAAAAAACAACATACATACAATAAAAACGAATTAAATACATCCCTGCGCTAAAATCCCAGTTAAAACTACTAAAATTCCTAACTAAAATTAACAATCCTATAGACGGGAGACTACCCTAGGCCGGCCAAGCAGAACAGATGTGTTTTTAGTTTAAGACGGAAGGAGCGGAGGTCCGTGGTTGTTCTAATGTCGGGGGGAAGGTCGTTCCAGAGGGCTGGGCCCGCCACAGAGAGAGCCCTTCCCCTGGGCGTCGCCCGCTGACAAAGTCTAGTGGACGGCACCCGGAGAAGCCCCTCTCTGTGGGAGCGAATCGGCCGTGAGGATGTATGGGGCAGGATCCGGTCCTGCAAATAGCTAGGTCCCGAGCCATGGAGCGCTTTAAAGATGGTAATTAAAACCTTGAAGCGCACTCGGAAGACGACAGGCAGCCAGTGCAGCTCGCGCAAGAGCGGTGTTACATGGGTAAACCTCGAGGTTCCCATAATTGCTCGCGCGGCTGCATTCTGGACTAGCTGAAGTCTCCGAGTGCTCCTCAAGGGGAGCCCCATGTAGAGAGAGTTACAATAGTCCAGTCGGGACGTCACGAGAGCATGAGTGACTGTGCGCAGGGCGTCCCGATCCAATAGGGGGCGCAACTGGCGAACCAGGCGAACCTTGTAAAACGCTCTCCTGGCCACGGCTGTCACTTGATCTTCCATGGACAGCCGGGCATCCAGGAGGACACCCAAGTTGCGCGCCCCATCCACTGGGGCAAGATGTTCGCCCCCAATGGCCAGCGATGGAGTCAGCTGGTTGAATCGGGCAGCCGGAAACCACAGCCACTCGGTCTTGGTCGGGTTGAGCCTGAGTCCGTTTCTTCCCATCCAGATCCGTACGGCTTCCAGGCACTGGCACATCACCGCTACGGCATCATTGGGGTGGTTTGGGGTAGATATATACAGCTGAGTGTCGTCAGCGTATAGATGGTACTCTACCCCAAAACCACGGATGATCTCACCCAGCGGCTTCATATATGTGTTAAACAGGAGAGGCGAGAGGACCGACCCCTGAGGCACCCCACATGTGAGGGGTCTCGAGGTCGACCTCTGCTCTCCTGCCAACACAAATTGCGATCGGCCAGAGAGGTAGGAGGAGAACCACCGTAAAACGGTGCCTCCCACCCCCAACCCCCCCAGCCGATGCAATAGGATACCATGGTCGATGGTATCAAAAGCCGCCGAGAGGTCTAATAGGACCAGGATGGAGGAACAACCCCCATCTCTGGCCCTCCAGAGATCATCAACCAACGCGACCAATGCCGTCTCGGTGCTATGCCCGGGCCGAAAGCCGGACTGGCGCGGATCTAGATAATCCACTTCCTCCAGGTGACGGGGAAACTGTTGTGCCACCACACTCTCGACAACCTTCGCCAGAAAGGGAAGGTTGGAGACTGGACGATAGTTGTTTAAAAGAGCTGGATCCAAAGAGGGCTTCTTAAGGAGGGGCCTCACCATAGCCTCTTTTAGGGAGGCGGGCAAGGAACCCTCACTTAAAGATGCGTTGATAACCTCTTGGAGCCAGCCTCGTGTCACCTCCCAGGATGCCAGTACAAGCCAGGAGGGACACAGGTCCAATAAACATGTGGTGGCTCGCAGTCGCCCACGTAACCTGTCCATGTCTTCGGAAGAAACGGAGTCAAACTCCTCCCAAACAAGATCTGTCTCGTGGCATCCCACTGGGCCATCAATGGGGGCTAGCTCGTTCTGTATTTGAGCGGTTTTCTCCTGCAGAAAAGACACAAATTCCTCTGCTCTACCCTGTAACGGGGCTTCCCGCACCCTCTGTTGAAGGAGGGAGCGGGTCACCCTAAACAGGGCGGCAGGGCGGTTTTCTGCGGATGCTATGAGAGCGGCACAATGATGACGTTTGGCCACTCTCAGCGCCACAATGTAAGTCCGTAAATGGGCTCTTACCTGTGTCCGGTCAGATTCAGATCGAGTAGACCTCCATCTTCTCTCTAGGCATCTCTTGTGGCGTTTCATCACCCTTAGCTCCTCGGTAAACCAAGGAGCCAGGGTGGCTTGCCGCCGCAAGAGAGGCCGCAAGGGCGCGACCCGATCCAAGGCCCCCGTGGTCGCAGTATTCCAAGCGGCCACGAGGTCCTCGGTTGGGGCGCGGGTCAGGGGTACAGGAAGTGGCCCAAGCGCCGCGTGGAACCCTCAGGGTCCATCAGGCGCCTGGGGCGGAACCAGATAGGTAACTCAGGCTCCGCCTCCCCGCGGTGGGGGGTGGCGGTTGGAAAGTCGAGCCGGAGAAGTGAGTGGTCTGACCATGACAAGGGTGTGATGACTATATCCCCTGTACCCAGATCACTCTTCCATTGGCCAGAGACAAAGATGAGGTCCGGTGTGTGTCCACCCTCGTGGGTGGGGCCTTGAATTAGTTGGGTCAGGTCCATGGCCGTCATGGAAGCCATGAACTCCCGAGCTACCTCGGATGATTCACCCACCGATGGCAAAATATAAAGATTTATTACAAGCTTAAGCTCTCTACAACAATCTGAGCTACTAACAGTCATAGGAAATGCACGGGAATTAAGAAGGCATTCAAGGTGGGCTTGACCTAGACCTTTTGTGGGCACACAGGGACTCATGACTTATTATGCATTTGACCCCCTCACCTGGTCATCTTCCACATGGTGCTTGTGACATGCAGGCTAAAATGCATCCAAACTGTTAGCAAGGAAAACTGCATAAGGCATTATAAGGCTATTAATCTTCCTTATAACAATACTTTACCTAACTTAATAAAGGCATAATGAAAAAGTATTGATTAATCAAAGCCATGACAACTGTAGAGGTCCAATAAGCATGGGTTTATTCAGTGAAGACCATGGCACATGAAATATTGCAATTAAGTACTTCTCTGTGCAGTACTAGGAACAGTTAAGATACTATGCAGATCCATCAAACCAGGCATCTGATAGAGGACCTAAGACTGAGAAAGACACAACCCACCCATAGTGGTGAGAAGGGATTTTTTTAAAAGCCATGCATAACTATATTATCCTATATAATATTATATAGAATAATATTATTCTATATTATTATTCATGTATATGTTATTAAGTAAGTACAATAGGCTTTATTATTCTACGCTTCTTAGCTGGGATTATTAAAAATTTAAATTGTAATGGAGGCGCATATTCAGGCTTGCTTAGAATGCAGAGATTGGGCCCTTGCTGGTTCTCAACTTTCTTCCTAAAATCCTGCTATACTCTACCCACAATTCTTGAGAAAAGCATGCTTATTATGTATTTATTATTTATTTATATACCGCCTTTGTTATTTTTGCAATTAATTTAAGGCAGCCAACATCCAACACATCGAATACATCGAATACAGCAGTTTTTGCCTCCTGAAACCCCACCCCTTTACCAAAATGGCCATGCGCATACCTTTATGGAGGCTTCCAGAAACTCCTGGGGGCTGGGGAAGGCAGAAATAAGCAAAAAACAGGGCGTTTTTGCTCCCCCACCAGACCTCAGCAGCACTCTAAAAGTCTCCATAAGGCTATGCATGCAATTGTTTTTTCGCAATAAATGTGCCAATTTTTTGCTCATTTTTGACCCCACCCCATCGCACAGGAGCACTCTGCAAGCCCCCCCCCCAAGGCTATTCATGCCTTTTATTTTGCAAAAAACGGGCCCATTTTTGCAAAAAACGGGCCGTTTGGGGGAGGTTTGCAAAGTGCAAAAACAGGGTTTTTTCCTGTTTAGTTAGAGTGATTGATGAGAATTACGTTGGTCAAGTACTGTGCCTGCAGAAACAAACATTTGTTCCAAAGGTGGTCAGTGATTTCCTTCTCCATCACATGGGTAAATACACCTGGAAACATCTACCTACCTACCTTCCTACTCTCTCTCTCTACCTACCTATCTACTGTATTTCTCTCTCTCTCTCTCTCTCTCTCTCTCTCTCTCTCTCTCTCTTTCTCTCTCTATCCGTTTATCTACCTATCTATACTCTCTCTCTTCCTACTTATCTACTGTATTTCTCTCTTTCTCTCTTTCTCTCTCTCTGCCCCTCTACCTACCTACCTACACACTCTCTCTCCCTACCTACCTACTGTATTTCTCTATCTCCCCCCTCTATCTACCTATCTACCTACTCTCTCTCCCCCCTACCTATCTACTGTATTTCTCTCTCTATTTCTCTCTCTCTCTCCCTACCTGCCTACTGTATTTTTTTCTCTCTCTCTCTCTCTCCCTCCCTCCACCTACCTAACCTACTCTCTCTCTCTCCCTACCTACCTACTGTATTTCTCTCTCTTTCTCTCCCTCTCTTTCCCTCTATCTACCTACCTACTTTTTTTAAAAAATTGCCTCTTCAAAACCTGGGTGCGTCTTATACTCCAGTGCATCTTATACTCCGAAAAATACGGTAATTGCTTCCTTAAAAGGTGGATCTCAATCAGCTGATCTCTCTAGCCTTGGATCTTAGATAAGCACAAGCAGAAAGCTTTTACACATTAGTCTGCAACTAGTTTAACTGACTTAATGTTCGATCTAAATTATTAGCTGCATCTCTGTTGCTGCTCACTGCAACTTTGCTGTTATCAGCCTTTCAGCCAAACCTCATAAGGGAGAAATGAAACACAGAGGCAAAATGGAGATTGCCCTTCCTTTTTATAAAAACCCTCATGAGGAGGGAAATCCACTCCCCTTATTAGCTCTTTGGTCTTTTGGTTTTCCTTTCCTTAACTTTATCCACTCATTATCTGGACTGACTGATCAGCTAGTTTATTTAATTCTTTCAATACGTGAGCATCTTAAAATAGATGTTTCTTACATTCATTACAACTCTGAACAGTCTGTTCATACTTTGTACAAAAAATCACATCTACCTTACAAAGAAGGCCCCATATCAGAGGTGGTATTCTGCCGGTTTGCCCCTGTTTGGCCATACCAGTAGCGGCAGCAGTGGGAGGCTCCGCCCACCTTCCCAGACATCATCATGGTCGCTCTGCATATGTGCAGAAGATTTTGCGCATGTGCAGAAGCAAAGTGAGCGTGCACACACGCTCCCAATTCCAAACCAGTAGCAAAGGCAAGAGAAAACCATTACTGCCCTGTATGTTAATTACATAGTTTATGGCTCATAAATGCCCCAGACAATTCCCAAACTACAATCTTCCAGTTTTCAAACATATGTAGGCCCATAACCTATTGAAATGTGTCAGAGAACTAAAAACAGATCAGACTAAATAAAGAAGCACAAAGGAAAGCAGGGAAGACCATGGCAGTCATAATTGTAATTGTAATTGTAATTGTATTCGAATTTGTATACCACCCTTTTTCCCTTACGGGACTCAGGGCGGTGAACAGGCAATAATAAAAAACAATAATAAAAAAAATCAATATAAATACCAATGCTAAAAATAAATTAAATACTAAGCCTGCTCTAAAATGCACAATAAAAACCCCAATAAAACCAGATTAAAAGCTACACCAGGCCGGCCATACGAAAAAGATGGGTCTTCAGGGCTTGGAGGAACAGGTGCAGGTCCGTAGCTGTGCGGAGGTCAGGGGGCAGGTCGTTCCAGAGGGCAGGAGCTGCCACAGAGAAGGCTCTCCCCCTAGGGGTCACCAGCCGACATTGACTGGCTGGCAGCACCCTGAGGAATGAATTGCCAGGTGGGAAAGGTACTTATATTTTTCCTTGGTTATATATTGTGTATTTATCTAGGCAGAAACATCCTTCCAAAATCTGTCAACCCATCAAAAATGTCATGTTCCTTAAGACCCACAAAACAGCCAGCAGTACCATACTCAACATCCTATGCCGCTTCTCAGAGAAACATAACCTCACCGTAGCCTTACCCTATGGGAAAAACCCCCATCTTGGCTATCCTTATCCCTTCCAAGCATCATATGTTGAGGACTTCAAAAGGCTGGGAAATAAGTTCAACATCATGGGCAATCATCTAAGGTTTAATTGGCAACAGGTAAGAATATAGAATTTATTTTGTAAAGTTTCCATTTTTTTATTCCAGCTTTTGTCTGTTGGAGTTAGTGCCTTCTGTCATTGTTGCTGTTAATCTGTGTTGATGTATAATTTGGAATTTGCAGAATTTATATCAAAGAATGAGGAGATTCCAAATCTTAAAAAGGGTTTATTAAGAAATTGACCTTGAATATATTTACAGCATCAGAAGATGCTGATACATGACCCCAAATAGCTGGGTGAGCCTAAATAGCAATAGTTCATGTTTGCATTTACATTTATTGGAGAGGAAGCGGTTACAAGGTAAGGTAAGCAGGAACATTATGGGATATACATATTTGAAAGGAATGCACTAGTGAGGACTGTTTAAGCAATCTCTCCATTCTATGAAGGGGGAAGAAAAAAAACAGGACAGGAGAGACATTAAGCCCAGTCCATTTTTGTAACTTCCTGTAACCCTACTCCCAAATTTGCACAACCAAATTTCAGCAGCCAAATGCCGCTTTTCAATGATGTATTTATTTAATAAAACAATTTGAGATATCAAATTAGATGTATTAAGTCTCTGTGATGATGAATAATCCTATTCTCTGTTGTTCACTGAATAAGCATCTTTAAAAAAATGAAAATGCATTCACAAAAATTGAGCTCCATGGACTCTGGCGATATCCTCTTCTCCACAAACTTGATAGCTTCCAAAGGCAATAGAAAAAAAAGAAATTTAAAAACTTCAAAGAACCACTATTTCCCCTTATATATCTGAAGGAGTGCAATTTGGAAAAATCAACTCACTTTTCATTTTAAAATATCAGCTTCATCCATCTGTCTCACCCTCTCATTGAGCAGTAATGTACAGTATATAGTGGTATTTCAAGGGTAATGAAACAAGCTCATTCAGCATATGTATTTGCACACAAACTATATACTATATTTATTGTTAAGCACTATTGGTTTCTAAACATATTGTTCTGCAAATAGATCAAATATACCACTTGATTCTGCAATCTGCAATAGCCAGCATCTATGGTTCTAATAATGGAGACCCTTTTTTATATTTTCCTCTTCCCTGCTTGCTTCAAGTCTACTAAGAATGAAACAGATCTACTTCTTAATTTGTTTCCAATCATGTGATTGGTGTGATAATTAATGAGAGGTCTATGAGAAGGGCCCCCTCCCCAGAATAAAATATTCTGCAGAATATTAAAAGAGGCAGAATAGAATAATTCCCCTCAAGGAGAAGAGGAGAACAATCTGCGCGCCCTCTGGAACGACCTACCCCCCGATTTACGCACCATCGGGGACCTCCACCTTTTCCGCCAACGTCTTAAAACCCATTTATTTCAACAAGCCGGCCTAGCATAACCCCCGTTTTGACTTTTATAGGGATAATTTTTATAGGGATAATTTTTAAATTTTAGAGTTTTATTAATTTTAGCACAGGGAATGTTTAATTAGTTTTTAACAATTTTGTGTTTTTGTATTTTTTGTATGATTTTAATGATGCCTGTGCGCCGCCCTGGGTCCTTTTTTAGGAGAAGGGCGGGGTATAAATTTAATAAAATAAAATAAAAATAAATAAAATAATCTCATTAACACAGACAGAAAGCAGCTCCAGTCTTTCTGCTATAGGAAAACAGCCTCAAGTAAAAGCCCAAAGAGGCTAGGCTTTATGAATGGACATTTTTTTATCCATTCATAAAGCCAGGCCGCTCTGTTCATGAACAAAGGGCAACCAACAGCTCTGAATAAGAAGCAAAATAGGCAAGTAGCTGAAACTGACAAAATTAGCTCAGTCAAACAAAACACCTAGGATTTGCATTTCCCCTTTTGCCTGTAGAGCCAGTCATGACCCCTACATGATTTCACAGGAACCTGGCAACAACCATTAAAATATTAAAGGACATATTCTTGTACAGGCATCTCAATCACAAAGCCCCCCAAAGTTGTATAAAATCTCATCTGCTCTCAACTCCAATTTATCAGCCACCCCAGAAACATGCTGCTGTCGCTGTTGTTTCTGACTACTAAATACACGGAGACCTCCTTTGCAAAACTTCAGATGGCCTCCAATTCCTGCATCTCTCTCCTGGCTTGGAATGAGAACCGGACTGGATTTAACTTCCAACAGCTCTCTGAGTTTGGTTGTTTTCTTTCAGATGTTTCATTACTCAAACTAGGTAACATCATCAGTATTTTAATATTTTCTCCAAAGACCTGCCCTTTATGATGAATATAAGTAAGTATTTTGCTGGATCCTTATACTTACTGAATGCAAACATGATAAATTAGATCTTTCTTTACCAAAGTATAAAGAAAGATCGGAAACTTTCATTCTCCCTCCCCCAATTACCTATTGTTTAAAGTAGCATCCAAACCTTGAGTTATGGTTAACCTAATTTATATTAAATTAGTTAAATAAAGCATAGATATTCTGATTGGGACAATATAACCTGCTACAATTACTTAACAGTGAAAGTGATTTTTTTAAAAAGCATTCCTTTAAAAGGAGAAGCATGGAAGCCCAAAGGAGTTTAAAACTTATTTGTGCCATAGAGTCTTAGTTTTCTTATGGGTCCTTGTAATGTCTCAATTAATATGACTTAATTAATGTATAGTATCTCTCTAAAGGTATGCAAAAGCAACTACTATTTCATATTGCACCACCTTTCCTGAAATGTGTGATATGTCAAGTGATAAGTCAATTGTATTTATTTCAGAGTACAGAATTTTTACTGATCATTCAAAAATATTGATATTTATTTTAATCTCTCTCCTCCTCTCTTTCATTTAAAAGGTCAGAAGAATAATGCCAAATAATACCATTTATTTTTCTATCCTGAGACACCCAGCATCATTGTTTGAATCATCTTATGTCTACTACAAAAACTTTGCAACAGCATTTAGAAAATCCAAGAATATTAATGAATTTCTATCATCTCCTTCATCATACTACAATATAACAGAAAAAAATAACATGTATGCTAAGAACAACATGTGGTATGATTTTGGGTATAACAACAATGCAAACTATGATGAGCATTATATCCAGTCTGTACTGCATAACATAGAAGAGATTTTTCACTTGATACTGATTGCTGATTTTTTTGATGAGTCAATGATCCTTCTGAAGGATTTTTTGTGTTGGGATCTAGATGATGTAATTTATTTCAAGTTGAATGCCAGGAGCCAACATAGCATTCAGACTCTGAATCCAGAGAATAAGGAGAAAGTGAAGGAGTGGTGTGCTTTAGATTGGGAGCTTTATAAACACTTCAATAAATCATTTTGGATGAAAATTCAGGAAAGAATGGACCTCAAAACTCTGTACAAGGAAGTTGATCTTTTGCAGAAGAGACAAAATGAACTGATGGAGTCATGCCTCTTGGAAGAAACTGCAATTGATCACAATCAAATTAAAGACAAGAATATGAGGCCTTTTCAAGCAGGAAATGCTCATATCATGGGTTACAATCTCAAACAAGATTTAGACAATAAGACCCTGGACAACTGTAAAAAGATGATCATGCCAGAACTTCAATATACAGCCCAACTATACAATTCACAATTTCCATTTAAGAAGAAAAAATTGATTAGATGAGTTCCTTCAACCATTTTTCTATACTGAGCACCAATCTCTGTGGCATTCTAGAATTCAGTTTTTCTTCACCCAAAATACTCCAGATTAGCCTCAATGCCTTTTCAGAGTAAAAAATGAGGTGGAAATTAAAATCACTGTTTGTGAACACCAATACTGAAGCTCTAATCTTACAAGTCTTAATGGACAACAATTATAAAGTTACAAAAAAATTTTTTTATTGAATCATTCTGATCAATGTCTAAATCCATTCACCATTTCAGTACCGTGGATATATAGATTAAAGACAAATCTCTGGCCATACATGAATACAACCCCATTCCAAACAAACAGTGGACTGGATCATATACACAGTTCTCAAATTTTCATAGTATCAGAATTAAAAGCTGTATCTAAGACCACGAACTATAGTGGAGCAACATAACATTTTAGCAACTGTGTCCAAGTCCTTAATGCATATTAATCCCCCTCTCTCCACACACACAAATTATTGTTTAACTTTTGCTTTTAGACATCTATTGAAAAAGGTTCCCTCCTCCCTTGATACTTGGTAGTTCTGTGCTTAGATTCAACTTAAGCTGCATTACAGCTGCAAACTTGATGGAAGACCCTGCCTCCAAGTTGCTCAAAGTTTTAACAAGATATTTAACAATATCTTTTCTTATTGGATCTACATTCTTTTGTTTTGTCATTTGCATTTCCCCTTTAATTTTTGTCAAGTTCTGCCAGTTTAAATATTAGTAAAGTGCCTTTTCAATCAATCTTTTGTCCTGTCATTTGCAATTCCTTTCAGGTACTTTTTCTTTTCAGATAAAATTTACTCCACATCTGTCATTCTCTCATTGACATATTTGGACACTGTCCATCTATAGAATCAGACATCTTTACTGACACTATTGATATTGTAACTATTCATTTCTGGCTCCATTCTTCACATATCTTCTTTAATATTTTCAATGTTATGACTTTTTTGTCATTTTGTAAGTCCCAATTACACTGACTCCAAAAGTTGGCTTGCAATTTTCTTTTCCTTTAACAAAGAATGTTTAATCCCCTCTAAAGATCAGTTTCTAAAACCAGAAAGTTGTTTATCTTTGGGATGAACCGAGACAGCCAAAATAACTTCTCACAAGGAATATTCCCACTTGCTACAAGAAACTGTTTTACAACTAATTCCAAAATGTTATACTTATTGTCAATATTTCAAATTTAACTTAACCCTTAAAGCAATTTTTAAAATCAAACTCTTACCTTTTTGCGGTTTATTTCAAAATATTTCTTAAATTTGTAATTGATTTTTGCTTTGTTCAGAGTTGAAGCTAAACTGATCCAATGACTTTTAAGCTTGTCGTTCTAATAACTTTAATAACTTTAAGATGGTTATTGGCAATTTTTGAAAGTGAGGCTTACGAATCTAGTGAAGTTTACAACTCTGCTTCCATTGAGACCAAAATCACTGATCCTTTCATCTCCTGATGCTCAAGCCCAGGGGTAGTCAACCTTTTTATACCTACTGCCCACTTTTGTATCTCTGTTAGTAGTAAAATTTTCTAACCGCCCACCGGTTCCACAGTAATGGTGATTTATAAAGTAGGGAAGTCAATTAAATTAAAAGAAAAAAAGTGCTTCAGTATCGGACAAAACCCCTACCGCCCACCATGAAAGCTGGAATGCCCACTAGTAGACTCACTGCTCAAGCCCATGGAAGAAACTGCCATCCTGTGGTCTCCTTGTGAGGACAGCCATCTGGAGTACATGTGGATAATCTCCTATCTTCTCATTAACTGGAAAATTAGAAGACTTTGCTATGGCCAACTGCATTTTCATGGAGGCGTCTTCAGTTCACTATGCCTCCCATGGAAGTTGAATAAAAGTATCAATAGGTCAGCTGGAAGCTAAAATCCCTGCCAAACAAGTGTTTCTTACCCTGTGGTTTGTCTTTTTGGCTTTTTTAGTTGTAGGGCAACTTACCAAGCAGTTAAACCTATTATTGTGCCGCTGACCCCCTTTTTCTCAAGTAAAGAAACATACTGCTTGGATGTTTTGGGGCTTGTGTGTATCATAAATGTCAAAGAAAGCAACTGCCTTGAAACGGATGTTCCCCATCAATACAGATAACATGGGACATATTAAAGCCTTCTACAATTGCCAGCCTTGCCCCAAAAAGTCATGGAATTACCAGTGGATCCTTTTGCTTCCAGTGCAGCTCTGGCTATGAAGATCAATATTTCTCAACCTCAGCAACTTTGAGATGTGTCGACTTCAACTCCCAGAATTGCCCAGCTGGCTTAATTGCAGTTGTACAATTGAGCCCCGTTCCAATAAAGTTAGCTTTGGAGTATTGTAAAAGAATGTGGAGATAGAAGATACAAATGCATCATTAAGGAATAACTTGCAGAAAAGATTACACAACCCAGAGATAGAAACAAGGAAAGAAATTCAAAATAACCTTGCCTTGAATTTGTTGCATTATAAAATGACACACAAAGAAACTCAGAAAGACTTACAATATCTAACAATATAAATAGCACTCTGGAATCCCTGTAGTGTCTGTTTCTTGACACTACATGACTGACAGGATGAAATGCTACCGGTTTGCCTCGCTTCGTTTGAACTGGTAGTAAACAAATGCTATTGGTTCGGGCGAACCGGTAGTTCCAATGATCAGCTGTGTGACAATCAGCTGTGCCGCGTGATTTCTATTCACTAGAAATCACGTGGCACAGTTGATTGTCACACAGCTGATCATCAGAACTTTTTTTAAAAACTTTTTAAAGTATTTTTATTACCAGTTCAGGCAAACCGGCAGTAAAAAAAATTCTAAAAAAAGTTTTTTTAAAGTCCCAACGGTCAGCTGTGTAACAATCAGCTGTGCAAGAAGGAAATCCTACTTTCTAGCAAATCTAAATCACATGGCACAGCTGTTCTTTAAAGACTCAGAAAAGACTTCTTAATCCTCCTTTTTCAGTGCTGCATGGTAGCACCTGTGGCGCAAAGTGAACCAGTAGCAAACTTCACAGCATTTCACCCCTGGGTAAAGGTAGGCATCGACTTACAACAGTTCATTTAGTTACAGAGTTACAAAGGAACTTCTCTCTAGTGCATAATTTCTCAGTATACATACAAACAACAAAGTGAAGGTCATAGATGGTAGCACATAGCACCATCTTCAAAGCGCTCCATGGCACGGGTCCTGGCTACTTGCGAGACTGCCTCCTACCACACACCTCCCTTTGACCCGTCCGCTCCCACAGAATGGGCCTCCTCAGGGTGCCGTCTGGCGGTCAGTGCCGTCTGGCGGCCCCCAGGGGGAGGGCCTTCTCTGTGGCGGGTCCTGCCCTCTGGAATGACGTGCCCCCTGACCTCCGCACTATTACTGACCTACGCCTCTTCCGTCGGACGCTCAAAACGCATTTTTTCCATCTGGCTGGCCTGGCATAGATTAAGGGTATAATTTTAAAGTTAATATTTTAATTGGTCTTAACTATTTTAGCACAGGTTTTACTATTTAATTCAATTTTATATTATATGTATGTGTTGTGGTTTTTACTTTTCTGTGCACCGCCCTGAGTCCTACCACGGAGAATAGGGCGGTATATAAATTTAATAAAATAAAAATAAATAAATAAAATAATATATATCAGTGATGGGTAACCTTTTTCGGATTGCATGCCAAAAGCTGGGGGAGTGCAGGGGGGTTGTGCGTGGGCATGCCCACACCCATAATGCTATGCGTATGACACCCACACACCCACATGCATGCGCGCACGACCCCTGCCCTCTCCCCGCTTTTGGCCCATGATGGGATCCATGCTTTCCTAGAAAGCCTCTGGAGCCTGGGGAGGGCATAAACAGCCTCCCCTACCCTCCTGGAGGCCCTCTGGAGGCTGCAGGAGGCTTTCCTGCAGGCTCCGGAGGGCAAAAAACAGCCTTACGGACAAAACGGAAGTCACCGTTCCTGAACTGCCGGGTTGCTTATACGTCCATTTTTCACACTCCGGAGCCTTCATGGAAGCTTCCTGAAGCCTCAGGAGGATGAAAAATAGCCCAACGTGCAAATGGAAGTCCATTCTCAAATTTTCATTTGCACGTTGGATGGTTTTTTGCCCTCCGGAGGGTGAAAAACGGCTGAAAAAGAAGGCTGAAATCAGCTGGCCGGTGCGCACATGCACTCTGGAGCTCACAGGGCAATGCCTCGCATGCCCTAACAAATGGCTCCGCATGCCACCTGTGGCATACGTGCCATAGGTTCGCCATCATGGCTATATATTCTACATTATATACTATAAAGCAAGATAGTATAACTACAGGAAAAGTCAATGATTTTGAAAGCTCACATGTATGTTTTATCATTTGTGTTTATATACGTGTCACACTCTGTAACATTAAATGCAAGAGAGGTAGGAGGATACCCTTCCATTATCACATCCGTATTATTAACTATTTTGATATTTCTCATTTTGAAGAGTTAACATTACAAAGTATTGTTGGAACCAGTTATTGCCTAATTTACATAACACCCAGGATATGCCCAGTACTTTTAGTGAAAAAACAGAATTGTAGTATACTGCCTAGAGCAGGGGTCCCCAACCCCCAGGCCACGGACCAGTGCCGGTCCGTGGCTGGGTGGAAGCCGGGCCGCAGGGCTGGAGAGGAGGAGGAGGGGGCAGCCCCCTGAGCAGAGCGCGCGGAAGAACGCAGGCACGGCTGTTCGCGCCGTTGGAGTGTGGTTCTTCCTCCTCCCTCGTCGACGGAGGGACTCCTAGGCGCCGCCGGACCGGCCACCGATTCCCTCCCCTGCTGGCATGCCGGCCACTCGTTTTCTTCCAGGGGCTGCGGAGGCTCCGCAGGCGGGGGAAGGAACTGGCGGCCGTAGGGAGGGTTGCTCTGGCGGCACACAGGAGTCCCTCGTCGACGAGGGTGGAGGAAGAGCCCCCACCATCCTCCTGCGTTCTCCCGCGCGCTCTGCCCAATGGGCTGCCCCCTCCTCCCTCCTCCCCCCCTCCAGCCCAGCTCCTACCCAGCCACGGAGCCTGACCGAGCGAATGAGTGACCAAGCGCGGCAGGCGTGCTGAGGAGGCTGGGGGGGGGGACAACGACAGACACACATAGAGAGACAGAGAGAGGGAGGGAGGGAGAGAAAGATAGACAGAGACATAGAATGAGTGATTGAGTGAATGCAAGACAGACAGACACACGCACACACACACAGAGTGACAGAGATGGGCAGATGAAGGAGAGGGACAGAGAGAAAGAAAAAGAAAGAAAGAAAAAGAAAGTGGGAGAGAGAGAAAGACAGACAGAGAGAAAGAGACAGAAAAGAAAGAAAGAGACAGAAAAAGAGACAGAAAGAGAGAAAGAGAGAGAAAGAAAAAGAGAGAGAAAGAGGGAAAGAGAAAAAGAAAGAAAGAGAAAGAAAGAAAGAGAGAAAGGGAAAGAGAGAGAAAGAGAGAGAAAGAGAGAAAGAAAGAAATAGCGAGAGAAAGAAAGAGAGACAGAGACAAAGAAAGAGAAAGAAAGAGAATGAGAGAGAAAGAAAGAAAAAGAGAAAGAAAGAAAGAAAGAAAGAAAGAAAGAAAGAAAGAAAGAAAGAAAGAAAGAAAGAAAGAAAGAAAGAAAGAAAGAACTTATCACTACAGTTGAGGCCAAAAGTTTGGTTGCTAACCAAGATCATTGTTAAGTGAGTTTCACATTTTCCAAGTTGGCCACGCCCACCCAGTCACATGACTGCTGAGCCACTCAGCCGGTCCGCAGAATTTTCTTTAAAATGAAACCGGTCCCTGGTGCAAAAAAGGTTGGGGACCCCTGGCCTAGAGCCCATAAGAAAGCAAACATGATTACATCAGCCCTAAATGACTAATAGATGCCAAGCTGACTTTATCTACAATGAATCATCTGACTTTGTTGCTGATGGAAATAGAAGCTAAAGACATCAAAATTCACATAACTTACTATTTGATTATGCTGGCTCAATAGGGAGAATGCTAGCTTCATAGTAGTATAGTTAAGGGTATCCTCGGCTTGTCTTGCACATGGGTTGGGTTTTGTGAGTAGGACCATATAATAATAATAATAATAATAATAATAATAATAATAATAATAATAATAATAATAATAATAATAATAATAATAATAATAATAATAATAATAATAATAATAATAATACTTTGAATTTATGGACCGCTCTCTCTCCCCGAAGGGACTCGAGGCGGTGCACAGAGGATTTAAAAATACATATATAAACACACATAAATACAATTTAAAATGAATTAAACTACCCTGCGCTAAAATCCTAGACCAACTAAAATTAGACCCCTAAAAACCCTAATAGAGCAATTCAGTTACCCCAAGCCGGCCAAGCAGAAAAAATGAATTTTTAGTTTTTGACGGAAGGAGCGGAGGTCTGTAGTTGTTCTAATTTCGGGGGGAAGGTCGTTCCTGAGGGTCGGGTCCGCCACAGAGAAGGCCCTTCCCTTGGGCGTCGCCCGCTGGCATAGCCTAGTGGACGGCACCCGGAGAAATCCCTCTCTGTGGGAGCGAATCGGCTGCAGGGATGTATGGGGCAGGACCTTGCAGAAAACAGTTGATGCCAGGTATATTTGTATTATAATTAGGTGAAAAGGGATAAGCAGAGTTAGGTAACAGATCAATCATACAGTGAGTGTCACAATCTCTTGTTTGAAATTAGAGAGTGGCACATCTTTGTTCATGATCACCCAAAATTCACTTCCAATTATGGAGCTCTCTATCAAATTATGTTTCAACTATGTAAATGTGGTTTGGAAATGAGTGTCTCAATTAGTAAACAAGTAAATAAACAAATAGGGAAATTATAGCAATTAATATCTACTCATGGAAAATGCTGGTTCTATCCTCACTGAACTCTTGACAATGAAGTCTTTGTGTGCCATTGCTGATCAAGCTACTAAATACTGCCTCGGTGCTTTCTCTGTAACATCTAGTAAGGTCAATTGAATCAAAGGGAGAGGAAAAGGCAGGGCGGGAGAGTGGGCTTGAGAGTTAAAACACAACAAACAAGTTGTCACTAAACAGAGGAAAGTGCTGAGACTGTATTGGTTAGAAAGCAGCCTTTGTACATGAGTATACATGTAATTCAAATGACTACTGATCCATTTAAAGAACAACTAGTGGATTTGGTAGTGGTAACAGAGATAGTGCACAGCCAGAAAAAGAACAAGGTTTGTAGTCTCATGCTCTTTGATCTGTCAGTTTCCCTATGTCTCTTCCCTTTTTACTTTGTACTTTGTCTCTGTAATTTTTTATTTGCTTCCTCTGCTTTTCTATACAATATATTCCCCTCCTTTGGGGGTGGGTGGGTGGGGATGGGGAGAGAATGCAGCATGGGGTCACAGCACATCTGATGCCCATCTGATATTTTGGAATTAATTTCTCATCACACCTGGCTAAGCTGGCCAATATCAAGAAATTATGGAAGTTCTGGTTCAAAGCATCTGAAGGGCATCAGACTGGCTACACCTGGAGCTCATATTTTTGTTCTGTTTCCCTCAAGAACCCATAAAACAGTGCACAATCTAAAAGCTCTCCAAATTTCATTTCTTTGGGAAGGTCATGGGAGAGGAATTATTGTAATCCTTGAATTTATAGTATAGACTGAATGAAAATTTAAGTGCTCTTAAGATCAACATTCATGATTTATGCAGATTGACGGAAGTGTTTCTACCTGAGGGATTTCCCAAATGTTTCTTTTCTTTGTCTATTTCCATGACTAATATTGTGGTTATAATACTATCCTTAACTTTCCCAGAATATTTCCTTCCCAGATATTTGCTTAAGTAAAATATGGGTGTGGCGTGCTTTGCCAATGACTATTAAGAGCATTTCTGAAAACTCTTAAATCAATTAATCCATCCTGGTCAATCTTTCAGTAGCACTGATTATAGTGATGCATGTGATATATGTGAGTGCCATTGTTACCTATTTTTAATGTAATCAGGAATGAATGAGAAGGGTGTCCCTCCCCCTGCATGTTTAATCAGAGGTTCTCTAGTCAAAATGTATTAGTTTGATGAAGAGAAGGACCAGGGTAGACATGATAGCAGTGTTCCGATATCTCAGAGGGTGCCACAAAGAAGAGGGAGTCAAACTATTCTCCAAGGCACCTGGGGGCAGGACAAGAAGCAATGGGTGGAAACTAATCAAGGAGAGAAGCAACTTAGAACTAAGGAGAAATTTCCTGACAGTTAGAACAATTAATCAGTGGAACAGAAGTTGCCTCCAGAAGTTGTGAATGCCCCAACCCTGGAAGTCTTTAAAAAGATGTTAGATAGCCATTTGTCTGAAATGGTATAAGGTTCCTGCCCACGCAGGGGGTTGGACTAGAAGACCTACAAGGTCCCTTCCAACTCTGCTATTGTATTGTATTGTATTGTATTGTATTGTATTGTATTGTATTGTATTGTATTCACAGATAGGATGATGATTAAGATAGTTAAAGTCTGCAATACAGATACACCTGGCATCCAAATTCTCTGCTTCAGTGCTTTGGATATTCTTGTTGAATTGTAGCTGCAATGGGCGCTCGTCATTTTCCTGGCCGAACTGTCTTATTTGAAAAGGAAACAAGTGGAATGACGTACCGAGTGCCAGCATTGCTCTATATCCCATCTGTAGCCAAGCTCTTGGCTTTTGCAGAACAGCGGCTTAGTGTGGATGACGCCGATGCCAATTTACTGGTGCTAAGAAGGGGAACTTTCTACATGAACTCTGTGCAGGTAAGACAAAGCAAACACAGCTTTCCCCACACTTAGCAGGATAGCAGGACTAGATATTAGGGACAAAAGCAGGAGGGTGCCTCTTATGAATATCTGTCTCCATACTGCTACTTCTTCCTAGCACTTCACTAATCTGTTGCTGTGCTGGGATGACAAGGGGAGAATCTAGGACTTGGTCCCAGCCTACAGGGATATTACTATTACTATTTATTAAATTTGTATGCCACCCTTCTCCCTTGCGGGACTCAGGGCGGTGAACAGGCATAATAAAACCACAAAACATCAATATACAATATACAAAATACTTTAAAAATCAATTAAATTTAGGGCCTGTTCTAAAACCAGGTAAAATTCTCAGATAAAATCGATTAAAATCGATTTTAGCAGTTGGAAAGGACTATAATAGTCAGCATTTGTTTTAATTGAGTCATTGTTTGATAATAGAGCCCATCCACCAGTGGTGGGTTTCAAAAAATTTTAGAAGCTCTTCTGTAGGTGTGGCCTGCTTTGTGGGAGTGGCTTGCCAGCCATATGACCAGGTGGGAGTGGTTTGGCAGTCATGTAACTGGATGGGTGTAGCCAACTTGTAAAATGTGGTGAAACTCACTTAACAATGCTCTTGCTTAGCAACCAAAATGTTGGCTCAGAAACTCTGGCATTTGAAGCACACAGGTTGTAAAGCTGTCAAGTTACAAGACCCTTGCATCCCTAACCCTTTAGAAAAAAAAACCCCAGGGGTGTTCAAACTTAACAGCTTTAAGACTTGTGGACTTCAACTCCCAGAATTCCTCCTGTCGCTCTTCATCTTGATGATGTGCGGACGGGCAGGGGGAGGGAGCTGGAACCGGTTCTAAACGGCACTGTAGATTTGTGGAAGCTCTTCTATAGAAGAGGTTAGAACTGGCAGGGACCCACTCCTGCTGTCCACATGCACAATGGCTAGTTATTACATGCTTTAACATCCTGCACTTGGTAATCATTTCAGGCTCAACAGCCTTGTGCCATGCACAACGGGTGGCTCCGAAAAATAATAATTAAAAGATGACCAAAATCTCATCCTTCCCAAAAGATTGAACTGCTGCAAAATTGTACTGAGAAAACCATGCATTTAAGCAAAAACTGTACAAGTAGTCCTTGACTTATGACCATAATTGAGCCCAACGTTTCTATTGCTCAGTGAAACATTTGTTCTGTGAATCTGTCCCGTTTTATGACCTTTCTTGCCACAGGTGTTAAGTGAATCACTGCAATTGTTAAGTTGATAACGCAGCTGGTAAGTGAATCTGGTCTCCCTATTGACTTTGCTTGTCAGAAGTTTACAAAAGGGGGATCACAGACCCCGAGATGCTGCAACCATCATAAATGGGAATCAGTTGCCAAGCATGTGGATTTTGATCATGTGACCATGGGAAAGCTGAAATGGTTGTGTGAAAAACGGCTGCAAATCCTTTTTTTTCAGTGCTGTTGTAACTTTGAACAGTCGCTAAGTGAACTGTTGTAAGTCGAGGACCACCTGTATCGAGGAAATCATGCATTGAAGCAGACTATTGTTATTTCAGGCTCCTTTTCATTGGTAAATGATCTGTGGTTCTTCCTTGTCAGAGTTACTGAATGAATATTTTATTTTTTTCATTCTTAAAAGAGCTTTCTACCTCATTCTCCTCCACGTGTGTTAACTTAAACACCCTGTCAGCTGCTTTTTTGTTGATGTCAGGAGGACAAAGAAGACTGTTCCAGTACATCCCCACCAACTGTTCAGCCATTATTCGATGATGCTTGACCGCTCATCATTCTTAGAGGTGTTATTTATCTGGCTTACCATTTGGAAGATGAAGCTTTTAGGTTTATAAGCAAAGGGGAATAGAATCGCTATTCTTGAGGGATGATATTTCTGTCTAATAAGTTAATAAAAAGCAGGTACAGAATATGTTAAGAAAGGATTAGACGAGTTCATGGAGAACAAGGGTATCAATGGCTATCATTATGGGTGCCTAAGGACACCCTCCGGGTTGGAAAGATAGGCAGGATATTTCTCAATGCCATTTGCAGGGAATCATAAGCAGGTGAAGACATCTGCTTGAGAAGACCCTGAAGCAAATGGTGAACCACTGTGTGAGACAGAATGCTGGACCAGATGGGCTGTGGCCTGTTCCAGGAAGGCTGTTCTTATGTTCTTCTGAAAAAAAAATCAGAGGGGACAAAAAAAAAAACTTGACCCAGGAAGATAAGCATATTCTCCTGGTAGCAACCAATTACGAGATATTTATGACCACAATATTACTCTGTCACAAATAATTCTGCAGGTAATAACCTAATTATTAACATGCATAGTGAGAAAAAGGCACTTATAGGATGGGTTTTAATATACATTTTGAAATCTTATCTAAAATAAATCTCACTTAGGATATCTTGAGGCGCCTTACCGTTTAACTCACCAACTGTGTGTGAATGTTAAATACAAGTTAATGGAGTCCCATCTCAAAATGAGCAACATAAAAGTTCTAGCTAAATAAGAAAGATAAATCTGGAGTTCACGAAGTTCTTTAGGTGTCTTTTTTTTTTGCCAGTGGGAAGATATGCAAACCATTGAAACTGCAAGACTGATGCACCATCGCTCTATGAACCCTTGCCCCATCTATGATGAAGCCACTGGCATGGTTTTCCTGTTTTTCATTGCTGTGTTGGGCAGGACTTCTGAAGTCTTCCAAATTGTCACAGGTCAAAATGCTGCTCGACTCTGCTACGTGTTTAGTTCCGACCAGGGTATCAACTGGAGTCATGTGACAGATCTTACTGAGGAAGTCATTGGCATGTCCATCCAAGGTACAGATATTTAATAGTACCTAAAAAAAATAGAGCAAGGATGAGATAGGGATATGCCTTACTTTACTTTTATTTGATTTCTATACTGTCCTTCTCCCTTTCAGGATTCAGGGCGGTGTACAGCCAGAATAAAAAAATGATGATACAGAGTTTAAAAGCAGTATTTAAAAGAAATATTAAATAATTGGCCCATATTTAAAATCGCAAACTAAAATCACTATTAAAAAATCCCTTTAAAATTATGATAGCCCGGCAGTGCAAAATAAGTGCGTCTTCAGGCCCCGACGGAAGAGATGTAGGTTCGAGATTGTCCTTAGTCCAGGGGGTAGGTCATTCCAGAGGGCGGGAGCTGCCACAGAGAAGGCTCTCCCCCTGGAGGCCACCAGCCGACATTGTTTAGCCGATGGCACCCTGAGGAGGCCCTCTCTGTGGGAGCGAACTGGACAGTGGGAGGTATTTGGTAGCAGGAGACGGTCTTGCAGGTAACCAGGTCCCTTGCCATGGAGCGCTTTAAAGGTGGTTACTAGTACCTTGAAGCGCACCCAGAAAGCCACAGGCAGCCAGTGCAGCTCACGTAGAAGAGGTGTCACGTGGGAGCATCTAGAAGCTCCCAGAATCCCCCGCGCGGCCGCATTCTGAACTAACTGGAGCCTCCGGGTGCACCTCAAGGGAAGCCCCATGTAGAGAGCATTGCAATAGTCCAGATGGGAGGTGATGAGGGCTTGGGTGACCGTGTGTAAGGCGTCACGATCCAGAAAGGGGCGCAACTGACGTATCAGGCGAACCTGATAAAAAGCCCCCCTGGCCACGGCCATCATATGATCTTCTAGAGACAGCCAAGAGTCCAGGAGGACGCCCAAGTTGCGAATCCTCTCTGTGGGAGCCAATGTCTCACCCCCAATAGTCGGAGATGGTATCAACTGACTATACCGTGACGCTGGAAGCCACAGCCATCAAAGAACAACAAAAACACCGAAGAATCTTATTCATCGATGGGCTTCAAAAATTTTAGCAAGGGGTTCTCTGCCCAGTTACTGGGTGAGTGTGGTCATAGTAGGCATTTTTGCCGTTCCTGGGCTTCGGAAGCTTTCCTTGAGCCTCTGTGAGGGTAAAAATGGCATCCCCATGCTCTGGAGGCCCTCTGGAGGCTGGAAACGGGCCCATTTCTGGCCTTCCTGAACTTCTAATTGGCCCATTTTTCAGCCTCTGCACATGCCTTGTACTTAACTGCATCCAAACGGGCCATGTGGGGAGTCCTGGAAGGGGAGGGTGGGTGGGCAGGGCCATCCAGGAGTGGGATTTGGGGGTTCTCCGAACTGGACAGAATCTTAGCTAGAGGTTCTAGTGAGCCCAGGACCCCAACCTGCATTTATTGTTAGATTTTATCAAGATTTTACTTACCTTCTTTTAGGCTTGCATCAAGAAAAGAGTTTCTGTCCCATTAGACAGAATGGATTAACTAGGTCACAGTTAGAAGAAGGACATCATTGTTCGGCTCATTTTACATACTGGATAGATAATTGTCACGAACTGTCCTTTTTATTCTTTTAAAGTCAAAAGAATGTTGGGAAAAAATTGGGTAAGGGAGATTGGGAGTCTGTCCATCTCTGTCAAATTGCAAGCTAATTCTCTAAAAGCAGAACAGAGTGGAACCATATTTGGTGATAGTGGGAGTCATTAAAAGAAAGGCCAGATGTCACAAAGATTAAAAACTCCAGAAAGAATTCTCCTAATAAATCCATATGGGAGAGGCAGTTGTGTTCCATCTTCTCCATAATTATCCCCCCTTACTCCAGAGAATATGACCCAGAGTGGACTGGGCTTAAGGAGCCAGAGAGAAAGAGCGTTGGTACTTACCTGATACGCCTCTTCTAATAAGGGGGGAGATAGCATCCATGTATGGGTTAAACCTATCCACATTCTGATTGGACTGAGTCATAATATTAAATAATTAATTAATTAGGCATGGTATATAACCCCCTACGGAGTAGCCACACCCAGTTTTCAACGAAGAAAAGAATAGACTCACCGGTACGAACCAACTCCTTTAGCAAGAAAAATCCAACCGTAACACTACCAAGAACAGCAAGAGCCAGACACCAAACACAGGCAGGGCTGAATGAGAAAGGGATGGGCCGGATGCTATCTCCCCCCTTATTAGAAGAGGCGTATCAGGTAAGTACCAACGCTCTTTCTCAATAAGGGTGGAGATAGCATCCATGTATGGGACATACCAAAGCCCTGAAAAGGACCCACGGGAGGGTCGAGATCAGACCTGCCCCAATGAACGAGGACGGACAGACTGCAGAACCCAGCAGCCAAAGTTGGCCTCAGCCGAGGCAAACGGGTCCCGTTATAATGCCGCATGAAAGGGGATGGAGAAGACCATGCTGCAGTCCTGCAAATTTCTCCCAGAGAAGCTTGCGTCGCCCAGGCCAAAGTCGCCATTGCACTGCGTGCAGAATGTGCTGACTCCTCAAAGAACTGCCTCATCACAAGCCGCATAGGCCTTCTCAATGCATTGATGAACCCATCGTCAATGCACTGAGACAGACACCTTCTTACCCAAGGAACCTGGCAGAAAGGAGACAAAAGGAGACTCCAACCTGCAAATAACAGCTGTACAATCAATGTACACATGCAAGGCACGCCTGACATCCAGCAAGTGCCACCGGTCCTCCGAGGTCTGCACACACTCTGCAGGAAAGCTGGGGAGGACCACCTCCTGAGCCCGATGGAAGCAAGACCCCATCTACGGGACAAAGGAGGGATCCAAACGTAGGACAACCCTGTCCGCATAAAACTTGCACAAATCCAAAAAAATCTCATTCCACAGTGTCGAGAGGGGACACCTGTCAAGGCATCCAATCCCTTATGTAAAGGAGTACCAAAGCACCCTTGAGAAATCTCTTGACCCTAGGACATTGAGTCAAAGTTTGTGACCTACCACACAAAGGTACAGAAGAAATTACTGATACCTGTCTCTCAATGGTATTAGGAGTCAACCCTTTGCCCAGGCCCACTTGAAGAAATTCTGGGACCTGTGGGATAGTGGCTTGTACTGGGTCAAAGTGATTCATCAAACACCACTTACAAAAAGCGCCCCAGGTCACACTGTATATGAGCCGCATGGAAGGTGGACGGGAAGCCTGAATAATCTGAATGACCCTGGAGGAAAAGTTGTCTTGTCTCAGGATGCTCCGCCCAAGCACTAGGCGTCAACTAGAGCCATTGAGGCTCCAGATGTTCCAGCGACCCCTGGCTGAAGGAAATAATCTCTTGGGGAATACTCCAGAGCCTGTCTACTGATAGAGATCAAAGGTTGGCAAACCAGGACTGCGGAGGCCAATGTGGGGCAATCATCACCACCTCCGCCCCCTCCCGCAAGATCTTTTGAATGACTCTGGGAATCACGGGCAAAGGCGGGAAGGCATAAAGGAGCCCCACAGGCCATAGGCAGTGGAGAGCATCCACCCCCTCTGCATTCTGCGAAGGAACTGGGAATAAAAATTCAGGAGCTGAGTATTGAGGGGAGTTGCAAACAGGTCGACCTCCGGGCAGCCAAAAGAGTCCGCAATTGCCTGGAAGATAGCCAACTGCAGCTGCAATCCTGAATTGTCCACCTCAATCCGACTGAGCTGGTCAGCCCTGACATTGTCCACCCCCGCTATATGTTCTGTGGTTATTGAGAGCAAATTCCTCTTGGCCCAAAGACCCAAGCTCCTGGCCCCCCAGAAGGAGGGACGTTGACCTGGTCCCCCCCGCCTGTATATGAGCTTTGGTGGCCATGTTGTCTGTGAGGACCAGAATATGTCTGCCCTTGACCGAAAAACGAAATAGTTTGAGACCCAGGTGGACCGCCCTGAGTTCCAACCAGTTTATGTTGTGAGCTAGTTCTGCTTGGCTCCATTGTCCCTGTGCCATCTGCATATAAGGGAGACTAGTATAGATCTATTTCAAGCTATTTAGCTCTCATCAGCTAGTCATACCCCTACTGGGATTCTAACCAGGGCCGTATTACATGTTAGGCAGATGGTTTAGCCAGTAAGCCACCAGGTTCTCCTCTGAAGTTGGACCCCCCTCCGAGTAGGTTGGTGTCTGAAGTGACCGTGACTCGGTCTGGGATCCTGAAGAATTCCCCCTTGGGTAGGGTAGATAATGTCCACCAATCAAAGAGCAGGAGACTTCTGCTGGCAGAAGAACCTGGATCTGGGAGCAGCTCATGAGCCTTTGCTGAAATGGCGGAAGAAACCATTGAAGGTCTCTATTGGTTAGGCGCGCCCAGAGAACAATGCCAATGGCAGACCCCATAGTGCCTAACAATTTGGACAAAGTAGCTAAGGATACACTACGTCCCTTGAGAACCTGGAAAAACAACTCTCTCAAACTAGTTTGAATCAGCCTAGTGGTAGGCCATAGATAGCTTTTGGCCAGATTGATCGAAACCACCTGGCCTCGCAGGGTCAACCTGGTAATGTCTAAGTCCGTTGGGGCACCACTTACAGAAGAGGACTGTAGCAACAGGTCATCTAGGCAGCATTGGATTTGCCCATGTACCTGTCTCAGGAACGCTGCCAATGCCCCCATCACCTACCTGAAGACTTGAGGTGCAGATGACAACCCAATGGGTAAGGCTCGGTACTGGAAGTGGTGCCCAAGGTAACAAAACCTGAGAAACTGTTAGTATTCAGGGGCTATAGGTATGTGCAGGTAGGCCTCAGTAAGGTTGATGGATGTGAGGACATATCCCTGCCTAATACCCTCTAATATTGAGTGCAGTGAACGCATCTTAAACCTGCGATAACACACATAGCGGACAAACTATTTAAATCAAAAATAGTTCTCCAGCCGCCCCAAGCCTTTGGGATCCCAGAGAGAATGGAATAATAACCCTGATCCCGTTAAACTGGAGGCACCCTTTGGATAGCCCTAATATCCAATAGGTGTTGAATGGCTTCCTGCATAAGTCACCTCCGAGTCGGGTTATCTGAGACCTGATGGTTGATTGTACCCACACATTGGAGGTAGAGGACTCCCAACAATCTGCGAAATATATGAGGGGAGAGCTGGGCCCAGAATTAATTCTAGCAGAAGAAGAGTACCGCCTCCTTCACCCCCGTGAAAGGGCTGTTTCTGCTGTCTACCCCTCCGCTGCCTATCCAGTTGATATCTCTGGCTGGGGCATAGCCTCCCTGGTATAGCCTGAAACCTGACTGACTGAAATCAGACCCCTTAAAAGAAGATCTGTAAAAGGACCCTAGAAAAAAGGACCGTAGTCCTGACCACAGAAATCGGAGCAACGGGGCTAGGGCACTGCCCAGAAATTGCCCTTCCTAGGAGCTGTGAGAAGCACCTTCCATTTGTCCTGATTCTCAATTAAGAAAAGGTCAATAGACGCCCCAAAGAAGGACCCTCCAGCAACGGGGGATGACGCCAGGCGTCATATGTGGTGCGCATCAGCTTGCCACAGCTGCAGCCTATGGATGAAGCAACTGCCCTGAAGGCAAACCTGGCTGCGGCTAAAGTGATGCCCAAAGAATTGGATGGCTGCTCCCCGTTTGTTGATGTCCTGATGTGACCTGAAATCTGCTATTGGTGTTTGCTGCTGAAGATCCTGCAATCAAAGCAAAGAAGACTGGTTAACATAGGAGGCAGTGGTAGCTATTCTCACAGCCCAGGCAGCAGCCTGATGACCCCTTTGTAAGGTGAGGTCAGCCCTTTTTGTCAATTTCATTGTAATTTTAGTAAAAAGACAATAAAGATTATTACTATTATTATTATCATCATCCTCTGGCTTCAGAGGGTCCTCTGGTTCTCTGGCTATGTTTGCAGATGCATGCAGGGCCGTGACAGGTGCATCAATAGTGGGTTGTAACAGCACCTGAACCATGTCCTTGTCCACATTAACGTATTGCCAGCGGAAGCGGGCATAGAGCCAGATGCTGGAGATGCCCACTGGCGCTTGACCAGGTCAAGGAAGGACTTGGGGGTGGGAACGTGTCAGCCTCAATAGCCTTTTCCTCAAATATAGTCTCGGCCAAAAAAAACCTGCGGTTGCACCAGGGGTTCCGATGGCTTTTTGCCAAATTTGGCCGATGCCTTAGCTTTAAAGAGCAGACACTTAAAAAATGAGGCTGAAACAAACTGAGAAGGAAGGCTTAGAAGGGCGTATGCCCTCATCCCCTGAAAGTTTCTCCTCTCTGATTTCGCCCTCTTCAGAATCAGACTCACTATTGTCATGGGAAGAAACAGGGGAGACTCCTGACCATCTATCCCCACAGGAGCTGCAGATGGAGGAGCAACCTGTGGCTGAATCTGAGGCCGTTGGAAAGCAGCAACGCTGCACTGCTGGAAAGCCCTGAACATTAGGTCCTGAAATCGGCCCCCCCAAGTGGGGTAATTGAGCAGCACCAACCCCTGCGGATGTAGAGGGAAGAGGTTGAGATGAAGCCCCCATGGGGCAGTGCGTGGGGGCGACTGCCAACCTTGGCTAGAACTCCAGAGGCCTGAGGAGTCAATGGGGATCCCCACATGGAGGGATCCTCTGCAGCTCTCCCAGGCGAAGAGAGTGCAGACTGCCTCACCTTAGTGCTCAGGACAAGAGAAGACTTCCGGCTGCTGGTACTTTTATAAATGCTTTCTAGTGCCTCATGCCTCTGCTTCTCATACTTAAAAGCAGGCTTAGGGGATTTTGAACCCCAATTTGGCCCCTTTTGAGGCTTGTGGTTCCACATGCTCTTTCTTCCCCTTTGCCTTGTGGCCATGGGGGCAATTACCACTGCAGGAACCTCTGTTCCTTCCGTGGGGCCACTGGTCGTAGTCGTGAGGACCTGATTCCACTCATTGTCCTCTGAAGCTGAGGCAGCAGCCATTTTGGTTCTTGATTCAGGCAGGCTTCAAAATGGCCGTTCATGCCAAAGGCCCCTGACAGAGGCTTGAATATAAAGTGAAAGAGCGGCCTTGCTGCAAAGAGCAGCCGCACGCCTGTCCCCTTCTCCAAAACAGCCTTCAGAAGCTGACTTGGCTCTGTTCTTTTCCAAAAGGGGTAATAAAGAGGCACAATTTATTTAGGCCCAGTGGAACAGCCCTCACAGTTGACAGAGGCCTGTCAGTTGTGGGAAAGCCTGCAGAGAATTGATATTCTTTGCCCGAACAAGGCCTCACAGCCAAGGCTGTGTGTGCGGCCCGCCTCCTGAGCGCCAGAAATCTTCCCTCCCCCACACCTGGCTTGACAGCAGCAGCTTTGGAAGGCAGAAGATGTGGCGCGGGCAATAGAAGGACTCAGGCAGGAGGCTAGAGGGGTGGCTGACAACCGAAGGCCTGGGCCCGTGGCTGCCAATGACAGGAATCTCTGAGTCCTGGCTGCTGCTGAGGTGTGGGGGGCCCTGTCTACTCACAATGCCACCAATCCTGACAGAAATAAGCACAGAAGGCCGAACACCAAGAGTTGGAACACTGAACAGTCCCAGAGCTGGACTGAGTCGGAAACTGGGTGTGGCTACTCCGTAGGGGGTTATATACCATGCCTAATTAATTAATTATTTAATATTATGACTCAGTCCAATCAGAGTGTGGATAGGTTTAACCCATACATGGATGCTATCTCCACCCTTATTGAGAATTTCAAAGCAGGAGGTGTTTGTCATCTTATCGTATATGACTGCTTCCTGACTTTTGTGTTCCCAACTCTTCCCTTTTGTCTCTTTGTAAATGACCCATCTGTCGGTTAAAATTATCATGGGCTACACATCTGAAGATTGCAACCTTTAGCTTCAGAGTCACATAATGCCCCCAAACTGCTTTTCTGCAACACTAGAACCTTTTCTAACTATACTACAAATTCAGTGATACTGAATTTGCCAATTTGAAGCAGGAAACAGCATGCACATGAATACAAATTATCTTGTGAGTGCTGACATAGCTTTAGCAAAATTTGTGAAATAAAACAGTTAATATATTCAAACCTTAAACTTTATCCGCATGCACAAGGCAGTCCAACACAATTTGTAAAATTGCAAATACAGCTTATTTATTAAATTTATACCCCGCCCTTCTCCAAACGGACCCAGGGCGGTGCACAGGAATACTAAAATACATACAAAAACATATAAAATTTTAAAAAATTTATTCCAATAAAATCCTGCGCTAAAAACCAAATTAAAATCCCCAAATTTAAAACTATCTAAAAGTCAGTAATGGAGGTTACGCTAGGCCGGCTAGATGGAACAAATGTGTCTTCAGACACTTGCGGAAGAGGCGGAGGTCGGAGATGGTGCGAAGTTCAGGGGGTAAGTCGTTCCAAAGGGCTGGGCCCGCCACAGAGAAGGCTCTTCCCCTGGGTGTCGCCAGTCGGCATTGTCCAGCCGACGGCACCCTGAGGAGGCCCTCTCTGTGGGAGCGTATCGGTCTGAGGGATGTATGGGGCAGGAGGCGGTCTCGCATATAGCTAGGCCCCGAGCCATGGAGCGCTTTAAAGATGGTCGTCAAAACCTTGAAGCGCACCCGAAAGACCACAGGAAGCCAGTGCAGCTCGCGCAGGATTGGTGTTATGTGGGAGTGTCTGGGCGCTCCCGTAATCACCCGCGCGGCTGCGTTCTGGACTAACTGCAGCTTTTGAGTGCACCTCAAGGGAAGCCCCATGTAGAGAGCATTACAGTAGTCGAGTCGAGAGGTGACGAGTGCTTGAGTGACTGTGCGTAAGGCATCCCGCTCCAGTAAGGGGCGCAATTGGCGCATCAGGCGTACCTGATGGAACGCCCCCCTGGCCACGGCTGCCACATGGTCCTCCATAGACAGCCGGGAGTCCAGGAGGACACCCAAATTGCGCGCCCTCTCCACGGGGGCCGGTGTTTAGCCCCCAATGGCCAGAGTTGGAATAATCTGGCTGAACCGGGGTGCTGGAAGCCACAGCCACTCAGTCTTGGACGGGTTGAGCTTGAGTTTGTTACTACCCATCCAGATCCGTACGGCCTCCAAGCACCGGGACATAACCTCGACGGCATCATTGGGGTGGTCTGGGGTGGATATGTACAACTGGGTATCATCAGCGTACAGATGATATCCCACCCCAAAACCATGGATGATCTCACCCAGCGGCTTCATATATGTGTTGAACAGTAGGGGCGAGAGGACCGACCCCTGAGGAACCCCACATATGAGGGGCCT
This sequence comes from Rhabdophis nuchalis, assembly GCA_039707465.1. Taxonomy (NCBI): domain Eukaryota; kingdom Metazoa; phylum Chordata; class Lepidosauria; order Squamata; family Natricidae; genus Rhabdophis; species Rhabdophis nuchalis. The sequence goes on from CM077645.1 coordinate 45,172,245, forward strand.
CGAGGCCGACCTCTGCCCCCCTGCCAACACATATTGCGACCGACCAGAGAGGTAGGACGAGAACCACCGCAAAACGGTGCTTCCCAGCCCCAACCCCCCCAGTCGGCGCAATAGGATACCATGGTCGATGGTATCAAAAGCCGCTGAGAAGTCTAATAGGACTAGGATAGAGGAATATCCTCTATCCCGCGCCCTCCAGAGATCATCAACCAACGTGACCAATGCCGTCTCAGTGCTGTGACCGGGTCGGAAGCCAGACTGGCGCGGGTCTAGATAATCAACTTCCTCCAAGTGTCGTGGAAACTGTTGAGCCACCACACTCTCTACAACCTTCACTAAAAAGTGAAGGTTGGAGACGGGACGATAGTTCTCTAATAATGCTGGATCCAGGGACGGCTTCTTGAGGAGGGGCCTTACTACCACCTCTTTCAAGACGGCAGGCAAGGACCCCTCACTCAAAGATGCGTTGACAATGCCCTGGAGCCAGCCTCGTGTCGTCTCCCAGGATGCCAGTACAAGCCAGGAGGGACATGGGTCCAATAAACATGTGGTAGCCCTAAGTCTCTTTGACAACTTGTCCATATCCTCGGTAGTAACAAAGTCAAACTCCTCCCAAGATGGTGTCTCAAGAACAGCCTCGGACCGCTCGACTGGACCACTGTCGATGGAAGGTAGCTCATTCCGAATCTGAGTGATTTTCTCCTGCAGATAAATCGCAAATTCCTCTGCGCGACCCTGCAAAGGGGCTTCCCGCGGCCTCTGATGAAGGAGGGAGCGGGTCACCCCAAACAGGGCGGCAGGGCGGTTATCTGCGGATGCAATGAGGGTGGCACAATACTCGCGTTTGGCCACCCTTATCGCCACTAAGTAAGTCCTAATATGGTCTCTCACTAGTGTTCGGTCGGCTTCGGAGTGAGAAGATCTCCATCTGCTCTCTAGGCGTCTCTTGTGGCGCTTCATCTCCCTCAGCTCCTCAGTAAACCAAGGAGCCTGGGTGATTCGTCGCCGCAAGAGAGGCCGCAAGGGCGCGACTCGGTCCAAGGCCCCTGTGGCCGCACTTAACCATGCGGCCACTAGGTCCTCAGTCGAGTCGTGGGGCAAGTCCACAGGAATTGGCCCAAGCTCCCTCTGGAACTTTACCGGGTCCATGAGGAGCCTGGGGCGGAACCATATAGGAATATCAGGCTCCGCCTCCCCGCAGTGAGGTGTGGCGATCGGAAAGCTTGACATTAATCTGCCCATTGTAACCTTAAGTGTGGCTCTTGGCCTCTGAAAGGTGTGATTTATCAGATAAAACATGACTGTTCAATTCTGCTTATGAATTCTTTGCCATTATATGGCTATCATGAAAATGTCACAAGTCTCTTGATTTTATGTTCTTCTTTCCTTCTAGACTGGGCTACCTTTGCCCTGGGTCCTGGGCATGGCATTCAGCTCAAATCAGGCCGTCTGCTCTTGCCTGCCTATACTTATTATATTGACTGCAAAAAATGCTTTGGGAAACTCTGCAAAACAACCCCACATGCATTTGCTTTCCACAGTGATGATCATGGGCAGAGCTGGTTCTTTGGTGAGTTTGTCCCCAATCTGAAGACTGTTGAGTGCCAGATGGTGTCAGTGGATGAGGAGGATGGAAGCCATGTGCTCCTCTGCAATGCTAGGAGTCCTCTGGGCTTCCGGGTTCAGGCACTCAGCACAGATGATGGGACAGTATTTCACTCAGGGCAGCTGGTACCCCAACTTGTAGAGCCTCCTCATGGTTGCCATGGAAGTATCATTGGATTCCCAGCTCTACTTTACTGCATGCATCATGGCATCCAAGTGTCCCAGAGAAAAGCATGTCCTGTTAAAGAGCTAGGCCTCTCACTTCAGCCTGGAACATGTGAGAGGTCCAATTTTTGTCCAGCACAGCTTACTACCTCTCTGTGCAATAACTATTTATGCCACCAGCAGCTGGAAAGGCTTATATCAACTTCTAGTGGCCACCTCAATAGTGCTCTTAGTTCTATGTCTTGGAATATGACACGTACTGATCAACATTACAACAATGCTGAAACAGTTTCCAAATCAGATACATATTTTGAAATCCCGACATGGGTTCTGTACTCCCACCCAACAAGTTCCACATCACGAGACAACCTGGGAATATACCTCAACACATTTCCTAGAGATGTTGACAGCTGGTCTAAACCCTGGATTATTTATGAAGGGCCCAGTGCTTACTCAGACTTGGCCTACATTGAGTTGCCTTACTCAGAGTTCTCAGCAACTGGGATCCCGGCATTTGCCTGTCTGTATGAGAACGGGATGCAATCCCCATATGAGCAAATATCCTTTAGCATGTTTACATTGCATGAGGTTCTTCAGAACATTCCTCTAATAACTTCTTCCCCAAGTCAGAAGCAATCCTCAAAAGGTAGAAAGAGAAAGGGGGAAAATTGTGCCATCTTTTAAACTGAGAGATAACCTATGGTAGATACTTTTAAATCTCACTCATCCTATCATAAGCATTGGGAAATGTATTTTGACTACAATTGTGTTCATATTATGTGCAAAGTAGAATTGGATTGCAAAATTTAGATACGTTAATGCAAGATGTGTGTAACTACAATCATATTTGCTTTGGCCTTGCTAGGAGATTGAGAGTTTAGGTCATTTATAGAAATATTCCAGAATATGTTTAAGGATGCCAGCTTGGGTTTGCCATCTGCTGGCTAAAACACCCTACTAAATGGAAAAACGGATACATTTATTTACATTGCAGATCCTGGTTTCCTTTCTTTTCCTCTCTAAAGTTGTGGGTTTTTTTATTTTTATTATTTTCTTGACACCAAAACACAGTATGTTTTCTTTCCATATACAAAGAAATGCATCACACGACACTACTGTGGATTTAAGTTAGAGAAGAGTTAGAGAACAATCAGTGGAACTGCTTACACTGGATGTTTTTAAGAAAAGATTGAACAACCATTTTTCTGGAATGATATAAAGTTTCCTGCTCAAGCAGTGAGTTTGACTAGAAGACCTCCCTTCCAACTCTGTTTTTCTGTTATTAAGGAGAATAATAACCATTACCCCCATAGAAGGGGAAATATATCTTCCAAGGTAATCTGTTAAAAGTATCTGGCATGCTAGCCAGAACTGAACAGGATTAGTCTTGCCATATCACTTTCATTTTTTAAATGGTTTTATAGAAGATGACCAGGCTGAGATCAAAGGAGGGGCCAAACTTTGCGCACACAAGAGATCTAAGTGCAACCCTCCCTGAATGCCTTAATTCCCACTCATTTCCTTTAACTGCTGGTAGCTCAGATTCTTGTAGAGAGCTTAAACTTGCAATAAAACGTTATACTAATTTGAACTTCCAGAATCGCCTGATTTCCCCAGTACTTAAAAGGGGGGGGGGGGTGTCTTAAGACAGTAGACATCACCCATCTCCAGAATCTCCTTTGTATTTTCCCTACAAATGTTAGGGCACATTTACTTCAATGAAGCATGTAAAGCAGGGGTCTCAAACTCGCGGCCCGCAGGCCAATTGCGGCCCGCAGGGTGGTATCTTGTGGCCCCCACCGTGATATGAAAGTATAATATTAGTGTGGCCCACAGGGGGAGTGAATCCCTTATGTGACCCAGCCTCACCCAGACTCTGCCTCCAGCGGCCCCCAGATAAATTGAGTTTGAGACCCTTGATGTAAAGCATGGGTGTCCAAAATTTTGGCTTGCCTGGGGTTAACTGTGTGAGGAAGAACTATCTATTTATATAAAATATAATATATATAAATCACATTATAATGTTAAAGGTTTAAGAGCTTGTAGGACTGTATTACCAGTTATCAAGAGCAGCAAGCAGTCTATAGGTTGGACATGTCTGATGTAAAGGATATGAAGGGATTTGTGACCACAATATAACAATACAGATTGAAATAACATTTCAACAACATTGCCTAGCAGGAAATATGGCGGGAAATGTCATGACATACATAAAACACAAATGTAGTTTTGATTGGACTGCTACAGCCATCATATTGATGTTTTTGACTACATTCTGTGGACAATCCTGGATAAATCTTCTGAAGGGCCAAGTGAAGCAAAATTGAACTGTTGGACATTTTCTTGTATCAGCATTTTTGTCTTTGTATCTGATTCTTATTAGAGGCAGAATTGACTGTACTCTACCGCAGGGGTCTCCAACCTTTGCAACTTTAAGTCTGAAGGACTTCAGCTCCCAGAATTCTCCAGTCAGCAAAGCTGACTGGAGAATTCTGGGAGCTGAAGTCCTTCAGACTTAAAGTTGCAAAGGTTGGAGACCCCTGCTCTACAGCTAGTCTGCAGTAACTAGTGACAAAAAACACCTAGTCAGTTTCATCAGGTTATCTCCGGAATTATTGATGGGTGGGTGTGGTGGAGTATGTTATTGCAATGTATGATTAGGTTCATACATTACTTAAAAATGTACTATTAGTGGGTCATTTGTGAGAGTCCAGTTATCTCTTATTAAATTAATGATGATTAAGCAAATAACGGGATAGTATGATGAGAAAATATTTAAATTAATTTATTTTGTGCAAACCTCCCCTCCCCCATTTTTTTGCCATGCCCATTCTATTCAATAGCAGTCACATCCCTTGCAGGTCAATATTTGTGGCCACTTGCCCAGCTCACAAACACTCATTAATGTTGTGGGCAGCACATATCTTCACAGCACAGCCTTTCTCTCATTTACAGTCTTCTGGGGCAGCTGAACCTAGTCAAGATGTGTCATCTGGAAAGCTGCTTTTTTAATCACTCCTCTGGAATACAGGACAACTCCCACCTGAGCTTTCTAGCATGCATCGAAGAACAAACTCTGGAGGTGGCTGATCTACTGGGTTCCACTTGGCCCTCTGACTACAGTGCTGCCCTCTTCCCTCTGACTGGAGGACTCTGGATCACCATGGCCGGAGAGATGAGGTTCCTCTTTGGTACAACTGGCCTTTTCTTTGGGTGTATGTTGTATGAAAGCCAATATATGGCTTTCCCTTTCAGTCCTTGCATTTTGAGATGGCCGTTGCTATAGATCCAGCTCATGAAATCCCAAATCGGAGTGATTTTTGCAGGGCAGCAATAGGGTTGCTTCAGAACTGGGGTGAAGCAGGACTCTCTGAGATTAGGTGGCTTGGGGGAAGTAAGACAACTGATGCTCCCTTTCTCATCATTTCCTTCCAAGTCATTTGGAGCCAAAGAAAGAGGTGCAATCCCATCCCCTACCACATCATATTCTCCCACTTCGAGAATGGAAGGCAAGTATGTGCTTTAGGGCTGTGCCTTCTGCTGTATGGCTATTTCAAGGAGGAGAATTAGAGCAAACACCCTATATAGGAATGAGAACAGCTGATGCAAAGTTCTAGAGTGACTGCAACAGGATGGTGCCCTAGCCAAGCCATGAGCTATGAGATGGTTAAACCCTACCATCTCCCCACCTCTATGTGCTTTCCTTCATTATCTGTACAAAGTATATATAGATGTGTAATGTCAGTGTTTCTTTTGTTCAGGTTCTGAATACAGTTATTTCTCTCAAAGAGAAATAAATAACTTGCTATTGGCCTTGCTATTGCTTTCCTCGACAGATTTCTCTGCCTAAAGTGACATTGTCAGCCCTTCCTGTTTGAAAGGCTTATATCACAATTAACAAGGATGTTTTAAAAAGAGAAGAAAAGTTCTCATTTAACAATGATCTCCTCCAGATAAATAATGATTTCTGGCTTCTCAAATATAAAGAATGAGTGAGCAGCACTGACGCTGGAAAATGTACATGCACCCGGAAAAGTTTGAGTCACACACTTATGGGGAAAATTATTTCTGAAGAAATGTTGCAAAAATAAAATATATTTATTTGATATTGTTTAAGCACATAGGTTTTCAGCAGTTTCCATTAATAAGAGGAGCTATTATGGAGACAATAAAAACAAAATCTGTTCACAATATGGACAACACCTTTGATGCAGTTCGAAAAGTGTGGAGGAAGAGAAGTAGATTGTGCAGCTCAAAGTAGTGTTCTTTCTTGAAAATAATAACATTCTTTTCAATCTACTCTTCTAGGGCAGGGGTCTCCAATCTTTGCAACTTTAAGTCTGAAGGACTTCAGCTCCCAGACTTCTCCAGCCAGCTTTGCTGGCTGGAGAAGTCTGGGAGCTGAAGTCCTTCAGACTTAAAGTTGCAAAGATTGGAGACCCCTGTTCTAGAGGAAGGATTGTTTGTCAGATTTATGTAGCCACCCATCTCATATACATGTGTGACTGAAGCCCAAGACCACATAGTGTAGGCCAATATTTATCATCCTTGGCAGCTTTCAGATATATTGACCTCAACTCCCATAATTCCTCAGAGAACAGTGTTGGCTAGGAAATTCTGGGAGTTGTCTATATATCTAAAGCTGCCAAGATTAAAATACACTGGTGTAGGTCATCCTTGCTCCCTAGCAGCACTTCTTTTCAACTACTCCAGTGCCCATAAAATATTTTAGAAGGCTATGAATATAGTTACAGTATCTGATAACTCTGTACAATTTCATTAGGCCTGAAGGGATAGTTGGCACTGCAAGAGAGATTGAGGCAAAATAATGAAAGCAGTGTCATAATAGCGTGATGCAAGCCAGCTCTTTTTGTGTGTGTGTTGTGATACCACACACAAGTACAAAAGGGTAACGCTTTCAGTTTTGCTTTTCTCTTTCTGACAAAAACACGGAAGGGTAGCATTTAAAATACATAAAAAACCGAAGGATTAGGGAGTTATGTGCTGATAAGGCACCACCTGAAGGGCTCTTTCAACTGTATTTTTAAGCATTCAAATGAAAGAAAAACATGGTTGCCTGTCTTGCCAGTTTTGACTCTTTGTGCTTCCCAGTAGTTTCTAAGTTTGCTATGGGGTGGATGGGTGAAGAGAGATAAAGGATTAGAAAGGAAATGGCAACTGGGACTATTTAGCCCTCTGCTTCATCAGATTATTGACAGATGTACTGCTTAGTTTTCCATATCCCAAGCATGCACATACATATACATGAAGGTACTATTCAAATATCAGACACAAAAGTTTAACATGTTGTATCATACTGACCTGGTTTCCTTGGGAAATATTTTGCTGTGTTTGGTAATAAAAGATATTTTGGACTATGTCCCTCCCAATGTCTGACATCAGCTATTCTAGCTTGGGTTTTAATTCTTGAAATAGCCAGAGGATACTGTGTTGCCCATTCCTGTTTTTAAAAGTGAAATTTCTATCCTTTCTCAGATTAATGGTCTTGGTCACCACTGTTCATTTGCTAGTTTGGGGAAAAATGCCATGAATTCAGGCCAAAGTTGTTCCCCAGTCTTTGGCCTTCTAGAGCAGTGTTTCTTAACGTTGGCGACTTTAAGTCCTTTAAGTCCTGTGGACTTCAACTTCCTTGGTGACTTTAAGTCCTTTAAGTACTGTGGACTTCAACTCCCAGAATTCCCAGGATTTTGGAAGTTGAAGTCCACAGGACTTAAAAGTCGCCAAGTTTGAGAAACACTGCTCTAGAGGTTGGGGACCACCTATGAGGTAGAAAGTAGACCTTAAATCAAGAGATCTGCCTTAATCTGAATTTGGAGCGAGCATTTTCCATCCAGGCCTCCTATCTATACTGTATTTCTCTTTATCTCAGAAAAAAAATCACTGTAATTTCTGGCTTATGTCTCATTCACTCACATAAACAAGAAGATTCTTAGAATTAAAAACATTTAGCATAACAGTTAAGGGTTTCTTGTAAACAGAAACACAAATAAATATGTGTATAAATATACACCACAGTACCATATTATACTAATTATAAACTCATTATGATTATTATATCGAAGTCAGCTTCCTAGCTCTCTAGCTCTGTGAGAATGTCTATACTGGTAGCAGTTTCAGTCTCTATGGCCTTATAGTGGCTGCTACAAATTAGTTCTATTAGTGCTCCTGTGATGCCTTTGAGGGTTGGTAATGGGAGATCACTATTCGGGGATGGGTCAACATCTTCTCTGTTCGTACATGACAATGCAACAACCAGCTCTATGCAGGCTGCAGTGACAAAAGATATAATTGTAAATCAAGTTATCACATATCTTTGTAATCTGATCCATACAAATGAACTGAAGGTTAAAAACACTTCCAAAAGTTGCCTATTTCTTCTGTTCACATAAGCCACAGGCACATCCAAAACAGCCATTGATAATTTGGAGAGCAGCGAGGAACATTTCAACCATGCTGATGACTAGGAGGGAAGAGAAGAAATACACATTCCAGCCAACAATATTCTGTGGCTTGATGCAAACTGAATTCCAAAGGGAAGGATCATACAGGTAATTCTGAACCCTTAAAAGAAGCAGATTTTAAGTAAGTTGTAGAATATATTTTTCTAAAGCAGAGTTATGGGGGGAGGGGAAGAGTTCTCAATTAATAGCATTTTTTTCTGTATACAGTTCTAAAATATTAACTAAAACTTTATTAGCCTACTAAATATCCAGCACTTTGACTCCTTCTATTGTCAACTAAACTATTCCTTCCAGTGGTGAAATTCATTTTTTTTTTACTACCAGTTTTGTGGACATGGCTTGGTGGGCATGGCAGGGAAAGGATACTGCAAAATCCCCATTCCCTCCCCACACCGTGGTATTTGCCAGTTCTCTGAACTATTCAAAATTTCCGCTACTGGTTCTCCAGAACCTGTCAGAACCTGCTGAATTTCACCCCTGGTTCTTTCCTAATTGCATTGCCTCATAGATATCTCTCTGCATTGACTTAGTAACTTTGAGATGATAAATTTGAACCAAATATAATAACAGCACTGATTTACTGTCTTTTTTTAGGGTTAAATGCTCTTAAAACCTTTTTCCTTTTTTAAAAAACAAATTAACAGAGTTGGAAGGGACGTTGCAGGTCATCTAGTCCAATCCCCTGCCCAAGCAGGAGATCCTACATCTGCCTCTACCTAGGATCGAACTCACAACCTCCTGCTTTTGTGAGGCAAGAGCTCCACCTCTAGGCCACAGCAGCAAATGATTCTTTGAACCATATTCCAGTTCAACTGATCCTCCGCCTCAGCCTTCTCCTTACTTGTACCCTCCAGCTATATCATGGCTACCACCAAGAAAGCTACTGGTAGGGCTAAAATTTTGGAGAATACTCAATTCTAAAACCTCAGGATAGTGCTGGATTGAAGTCAGCTATCCCATGCAGATCTTCTATTTAAATACTTGTCACTTACTTTTAATTTAAAAAAAAAACACGAGCCATTTCTAATGTGAAACTCTACCGGTAGAGGATTTTATCTGAAAACCTGAGTTCATATATTCTGTCTCTTCAGGCAATTATACAAAACGTGTCACCCCAAGAAGCAAACTTTTGCAAGGAATGGTTTTCTGAACCTACCTGAAGGCTATCTACAAGTTTGAAGTATTTGAGCAAAACTGCATCTCAAACAATATGTGCTAAGCAATGTTATAAGCTGACCCATGAACTTCAGTCACCTTACCCATTGTTGAAGACAGGGTAGTCCATTTCAAGAAATGGGTAGCCCCACTGTTGCACCTTGTTATTATTGAGGGTGGAATTATAGAGACAGAGCGGCCCCTCCGTCAAGCCTGAACCAGACAAAATAAAACAAGTCGCTGATCCCAGGAGGGCCAGTCCTGATAGCAGAATGGAAAGAAACATCTGTAGGCAAAAGAGGCACAGAAATTAACTTCAAATATACAAGACAATGTCTATTAGCCTCAAAGCTGTGAAGCAGTAAGATGGGGACTGGCTCTGCAACATTTCAAGAAGAAAAAAAATATGACATCTGTTACATGTCAGGTGCCATTTTTTCCTCAGCTTCAACTATTCCTGACAGGGGAGCAGAATGGAGAACATACTGTGCAGATTTAGATTTGAATTAGAGTAGGAATGTAGGAAACGGTTACAAAATGGTGCTGATTTAGATTCAAAGTTTTTAAAAAAAACCTTCCCTGACAACAGGAGACTATTAGCAGTGGAAGCAATTGCTGAGGATACTATCAGGCTTCTCCCTTAGATATACTTAAGGAGAGGGTAGATAGCCACCTATGGGGATGCTCTGCTTTGGATTCTTCTGCTGAATTGAGGACCTGAGGACAAAGATGGCCCCTTTCAGTTCTATGATTTTTCAGTATTATGGATTTCATTCTTCAGTTCTTTACAAAGGCAAATAAAAATGATGTCCTCCCTTTATGTATACTGCTGAAATTAAAACAGTTTGAAGAGAACAGTAACCAGAAACAGATTTTTATGGAAAATGATGGGGTGGAGAGGGGATGAATCTATGGGGGTTATAGGTGTGCCCTCTCAGCTTTGTCATGATGGAAATGTTCACTCCTAATTTAGGATTTAAGTCAAAGCTCTAGGTCATGTCTTCTCTAGTGCTGAAAAAAAGAGAGCACTGATAGATATTGGGAGTGTGCCTTCCTTTACTAGTGCGTGTCACTTACTTTGTCCATGTCATGTGGGGGAATTTACTGAAGAAAGCAATAATAGCAGTAATAGGAAAATAGGCCGTCAAAGAACAGTGTGGCTGGACACTATCAAAATTGAAACCAGCCAAAGCATAGAAAAACTCAAAGAAATAGTGCAAGGTTGGAAGATATGGAGTCAGACTCAACTGAACAGATATCATCATCATCATCATCATCATCATCATCATCATCATCCCTTTACTAGTGATACAACCACAGCAATTGTAGATAATTGGAACAAGCAACCCAACATTAGAGAATGTGTCCTTATGGAGTTTTGTTCAGGATTCTTTTTATTTTCTAGAAGTTACATTCTCCCATCTAACCTTTTTATTTTTAAGAAACCAAAAAAGGGAACAAAACTTCACAAACAACTTCCAATTGAAAACTAAGGACTTTATGTAGAACAGTAGGTAAGGAAAAGTTGACCCAGAAAAACCAGTGTCTAATTTTCACTCAGGTGTAATGGATAATCCATGAAGTTCAGGCAATTGTTCTCTCTCAGCCTAATCACTCTCATAGATACGTTATGAAGCTAAAATGAGGCAATCTCCTTCTATATTTACCATCCTTGATACCTTAGGGAACAAGCAAAATATAAGTGCATAAAATCTGGCTTATATATTTACTGCAGGATATAGCTTCACAGTATCATGAAATAGAAGTGCTATATTTTACTTTTCTACTACATCCGTGAATCTAGAACAAGGCTAATGAAAACAAAACAGACAATATTATTCTTAGGATGCTTCTTTTCTCTGAGGGTGTAACTATTGAGTTCTCTATTGCTTTTTTCAACTTTGGGAATTATTTTTGACATAGAGTGAGAATTTCCCCCAAAATCTACTAATTAAAACTGGGAAGTTTTTGTCCACAGAAAGAGTCACCAACTACATCTCTCTTACCTTACAGCAAGTTCCTGAGCTGCTGAAGTACTTCCACCTCCATCCAATACCTGTGATCTGAATTGCAGCAGGAAAAACCTACAAGAACATAGTTTGAATTGAATAGTATTCTCTAGTGCCCTACAGTCAGAGTTTATAAAGGATATTATTTTGAGATGTTATTATTAAGGTTCGTCACACAGTCACCTAAATGTTTAGGCTGGATTTGGCATCTTTCTCTATTATTATTATTATAGTTGTTGTTGTTGTTATTATAGACACTCTTATATTAATTATTCATTTGTTCCTTTTCCTGGAGTCAAACACAAAAGACCCGCTCCTATTTTAATCTCAGTAGAAAGAACCCTGTGAGTAGGAGAAGCTAGAAGATTGTGAGTAGCTTAAAAGTAATACATGAGCATCCAGGACTGAATATGAGTCTCCCCAGTCTTAGTCCAACAACTTTACCACCTCTTAGATCTTCATATTTTCCCTTAAGACAGAGGTGCATAGCCCTATGATGACAGAGTGGCCATACTTAACATGCTTGGTTAGAGCAAGCCTTTTAAGAATAACTATGTTTGCCCTTGTCCATTTCTAAGCTATGATAGAAATGTTTACATTTTTCACAGAAATTGAAGAAACTTTACATTTTGCAAAATTAAAAAAGGAAGAGAACATGGCTACAAGAGGATTCACAATTATGAGTCACTAGTATCTAATGTAGATCTTCCCAGACTTGAGCTGCAAAAATCCACATTGCTATGAGCAGAACTAATTTTAATATACTAAAATTGTTTCACTTCACTAAGCTGTATGAATGTAATGGCAATTTAAGATTGACACTCAAGCCCTCATAGGAAATTATGGGCCCTTAATATGGTATTCCTCAAAATGTGTGAATAAACACGAGCTAATTCCAGGATTTATGGATTTAAAGGATGAATGTGAGTCAATATAATAAGTTGAATACACCTTTTTTTGCTACGGGTCAGAGAGTAGAAAGTTAACTGACAGTTTGAAAAGGCAACATTTCAACTAAATACACAGAAAAATTTCCTGACTATGGGAAGTAGACTACAGTAGCATAGATTGCAATAGGTTAATTAACTTTTCTTCTTTACAGATTATGAAGCAATTGCTGGATAGATGGTTATTGGATACCATAGCAATCAATGATTCATATTTAATGAGTGTATACGTTGTACTAAACCATACTTTAATTTGGTTTTGATTGAATATGTTATGTCATTATAAACTATGGATTCTTAGTATGTTGAGCTGAGACAATTATGGTTTGGTTAATCAAACCATTGTTAAACATGTTTAAATCATATTTAAACAAACAATGAGAGTCATTTGGTGTAGTGATTAAGGCACCAGGCTGAAAATTGGGAGGCTATAAACTACAAGCCTACTTTAGGCCCAAAGACAATTGGGTGTCCTTGGGCCAGTCCCATTCTCTCTGTTTGTTATGGAATGTGAGGCCTTGGAAAATATATAAGGAAGAAATGCTGCCTAAGAAATGATCAAAGAAAAGGGGAAAGGACCAGGGGTGAAAATTCAGCAGGTTCTGACAGATTCTGGCAGAAATTTTGAGTAGTTTGGAGAACAAGCAAATGCCACCTGTGGCTGGCCACAGAGTGGGGTGGGAATACAGATTTTGCAGTATCCTTTCCCTGCCACGCCCATCTACCCACGCCCACAGAACCGGTAGTAAAAAAAAATTGAATTTCACCACTGGGAGGAACCCACAACTAAACAACAGGCAGAGAAAGAAATTTAGAAAGCATCTGCTCTAAGTAATCAGGCAATAAAAAGAGACAAAGGAGACTTGCACTTTCAGGCTTGCAAGGTTAACTCATCTTGTCATCCTGGGAGGCTAACACAAACCTAGGAAGAAGTCATGGGCAAATCATTTCTGAAACATTACCAAGAAAACTGCAGGGACCTATCCAGCCAGTCACAAGAACCAATACTAACTCAAAGGAACCAAAAGACAGACAGACAGACAGACAAACAAACAAACAAACAAACAAACAAACAAACCATGCCTTAACATAAAGCTAACATAAAGCTTGGGCCACTTCCTGTACCCCTGACCCGCGCCCCAACCGAGGACCTCGTGGCCGCTTGGAATACTGCGACCACGGGGGCCTTGGATCGGGTCGCGCCCTTGCGGCCTCTCTTGCGGCGGCAAGCCACCCTGGCTCCTTGGTTTACCGAGGAGCTAAGGGTGATGAAACGCCACAAGAGATGCCTAGAGAGAAGATGGAGGTCTACTCGATCTGAATCTGACCGGACACAGGTAAGAGCCCATTTACGGACTTACATTGTGGCGCTGAGAGTGGCCAAACGTCATCATTGTGCCGCTCTCATAGCATCCGCAGAAAACCGCCCTGCCGCCCTGTTTAGGGTGACCCGCTCCCTCCTTCAACAGAGGGTGCGGGAAGCCCCGTTACAGGGTAGAGCAGAGGAATTTGTGTCTTTTCTGCAGGAGAAAACCGCTCAAATACAGAACGAGCTAGCCCCCATTGATGGCCCAGTGGGATGCCACGAGACAGATCTTGTTTGGGAGGAGTTTGACTCCGTTTCTTCCGAAGACATGGACAGGTTACGTGGGCGACTGCGAGCCACCACATGTTTATTGGACCCGTGTCCCTCCTGGCTTGTACTGGCATCCTGGGAGGTGACACGAGGCTGGCTCCAAGAGGTTATCAACGCATCTTTAAGTGAGGGTTCCTTGCCCGCCTCCCTAAAAGAGGCTATGGTGAGGCCCCTCCTTAAGAAGCCCTCTTTGGATCCAGCTCTTTTAAACAACTATCGTCCAGTCTCCAACCTTCCCTTTCTGGCGAAGGTTGTCGAGAGTGTGGTGGCACAACAGTTTCCCCGTCACCTGGAGGAAGTGGATTATCTAGATCCGCGCCAGTCCGGCTTTCGGCCCGGGCATAGCACCGAGACGGCATTGGTCGCGTTGGTCGATGATCTCTGGAGGGCCAGAGATGGGGGTTGTTCCTCCATCCTGGTCCTATTAGACCTCTCGGCGGCTTTTGATACCATCGACCATGGTATCCTATTGCGTCGGCTGGGGGGGTTGGGGGTGGGAGGCACCGTTTTACGGTGGTTCTCCTCCTACCTCTCTGGCCGATCGCAATTTGTGTTGGCAGGAGAGCAGAGGTCGACCTCGAGACCCTTCACATGTGGGGTGCCTCAGGGGTCGGTCCTCTCGCCTCTCCTGTTTAACACATATATGAAGCCGCTGGGTGAGATCATCCGTGGTTTTGGGGTAGAGTACCGTCTATACGCTGACGACACTCAGCTGTATATATCTACCCCAAACCACCCCAACGATGCCGTAGTGGTGATGTGCCAGTGCCTGGAAGCCGTACGGATCTGGATGGGAAGAAACGGACTCAGGCTCAACCCGACCAAGACCAAGTGGCTGTGGTTTCCGGCTGCCCGATTCAACCAGCTGACTCCATCGCTGGCCATTGGGGGCGAACATCTTGCCCCAGTGGATGGGGCGCGCAACTTGGGTGTCCTCCTGGATGCCCGGCTGTCCATGGAAGATCAAGTGACAGCCGTGGCCAGGAGGGCGTTTTACCAGGTTCGCCTGGTTCGCCAGTTGCGCCCCCTATTGGATCGGGACGCCCTGCGCACAGTCACTCATGCTCTTGTGACGTCCCGACTGGACTATTGTAACTCTCTCTACATGGGGCTCCCCTTGAGGAGCACTCGGAGACTTCAGCTAGTCCAGAATGCAGCCGCGCGAGCAATTATGGGAACCTCGAGGTTTACCCATGTAACACCGCTCTTGCGCGAGCTGCACTGGCTGCCTGTCGTCTTCCGAGTGCGCTTCAAGGTTTTAATTACCATCTTTAAAGCGCTCCATGGCTCGGGACCTAGCTATTTGCAGGACCGGATCCTGCCCCATACATCCTCACGGCCGATTCGCTCCCACAGAGAGGGGCTTCTCCGGGTGCCGTCCACTAGACTTTGTCAGCGGGCGACGCCCAGGGGAAGGGCTCTCTCTGTGGCGGGCCCAGCCCTCTGGAACGACCTTCCCCCCGACATTAGAACAACCACAGACCTCCGCTCCTTCCGTCTTAAACTAAAAACACATCTGTTCTGCTTGGCCGGCCTAGGGTAGTCTCCCGTCTATAGGATTGTTAATTTTAGTTAGGAATTTTAGTAGTTTTAACTGGGATTTTAGTGCAGGGATGTATTTAATTCGTTTTTATTGTATGTATGTTGTTTTTTATGGTTTTATTTGCCCTGTGCACCGCTCCGAGTCCCCCCAGGGAGATGGAGCGGTCAATAAATTCAAGATTTATTATTATTATTATTAAGTACAGCAGTTCTCTCAACACCTGGAGGAATCTGTTTATCTAGACCCGCGCCAGTCCGGCTTCCGACCTGGGCACAGCACCGAGACGGCATTGGTCGCGTTGGTGGATGATCTCTGGAGGGCCAGAGATAGGGGTTTTTCTTCTATCCTGGTCCTATTAGATCTCTCAGCGGCTTTCGATACCATCAACCATGGTATCCTATTGCACCGACTGGAGAGGTTGGGATTGAGGGGCACTGTCCTACAGTGGTTCTCCTCCTACCTCTCCGGCCGGTCGCAATTTGTATTGGCAGGAGGGCAGAGGTCGACCTCGAGACCACTCACTTATGGGGTGCCTCAGGGGTCGATCCTCTCACCCCTCCTGTTTAACATCTACATGAAGCCGCTGGGTGAGATCATCCGTGGTTGTGGGGTAGAGTACCATCTGTACGCTGATGATACTCAGCTGTACATATCTACCCCCAACCACCCCAACGATGCCGTCAAAGTGATGTCCCGGTGCCTGGAAGCCGTGCGGCTCTGGATGGGAAGTAACAAACTCCGACTCAACCCGTCCAAGACCGAGTGGCTGTGGTTTCCGGCGTCTCGGCATAGCCAGCTTATTCCATCGCTGGTTATCGGGGGCGAGTCATTGGCCCCCGCCGAAAGGGTTTGCAACTTGGGCGTCCTCCTGGATTCCCGGCTGTCCCTAGACGATCATGTGACGGCCGTGACCAGGGGGGCATTCTACCAGGTTCGCCTGGTACGCCAGTTGCGTCCCTTTCTGGACTGAGATGCCCTCCGCACTGTCACTCAGGCACTCGTGACATCTCGCCTAGACTATTGCAACGCTCTCTACATGGGGCTCCCCTTGAGGTGCACCCGGAGGCTCCAGTTGGTTCAGAATGCGGCCGCGCGGGGGATTCTGGGAGCTTCTCGCTACTCCCACATAACACCTCTCCTGCGCGAGCTGCACTGGCTACCGGTGGCCTTCCGGGTGCGCTTCAAGGTGCTTGTTACCATCTTCAAATCGCTCCATGGCTCGGGGCCTAGTTACTTACGGGACCGTCTCCTGCCACATACCTCCCTACGTCCGATATGCTCCCACAGAGTGGGCCTACTGAGGGTACCAACTGCCGGGCAATGCCGGCTAGCGGTGCCCAGGGGTAGGGCCTTTTCTGTGGCTGGGCCGGCCCTCTGGAACGACCTACCCCCCGAACTTCGCACAATCACGGACCTTCCCCTCTTCCGCCACTCACTTAAAACATATTTATTTCAACAAGCTGGTCTTGCGTAAATGGTATTGATTTTATAACATAACTTCTGTCAAGGACATAAATGGATTTTAGATTTAGGGAATTTTAGCTTAGGAGGCTTCCTATTTTAATATTTTTAAATTCTAGTACAGGTAATTTAATTCGTTTTTAGCTTTGTTATATATTGTCTGTTTATATGGTTTTTAATTTTTTTCCCCTGTACACCGCCCCGAGTCCCTTCAGGGAGAGGGGGCGGTTTATAAGTCTAATATTAAATTAAATTAAATTAAATTAAATTAAATTAAAGTGTGAATTCAGCTTATATCAGCAAATGTGTAAATTCTGGTTTCCTGTTCTAGCCAAATATATACCCTCCAACAAAAATGTTTAAGAAAACAATAAAATATACATATGCATGCATATACACAATATGCATCCATTATTTTCCACAGATTCTTGGCCTGGGTATATTAAAAAAAATAGTCTACTTACCAGCAGGCCTCCTCCCCACACCCCTGGCATTAACATTGCCTTCTTGGATATTTGGCCCAGGCTTAGGTAACACCATTCCCAATTGGGAAAGAGTAGGAGAATATTAGCAGTAATGGAAAGAATGCCCAAGATAAGGAGGCATGGGCCCAGGATCCGAGTACAAGTCCCCACACACATTGCAGAAGAGAGTCCTGGGGAAAAAATGAAATAAAGGAAAAAAATAACATCCCTCCTTGTTCTCAAGAGGTTGAATCCTGGAGTAGTAAGCATGCTAACTGAGGGTAAAGACAGTGATAATTCAAGATGCTGCTAGTCTATGATATGTTTCTGATCTAAACTGAACCTACCAAACTGTTACAGGGCTACTTACTGGCAGTACTGAAGCTTCCTAACATGTTGTGCTTGCACTGGGTTATACCAGAAGGAAGCAACTATACAGAGCACCTTGTCTGAGTTCCTTTGAAGCGTGCTTAGCACTGTCAGCAGCAGATCATTTGTACACCGAAAATATCAACTGAAAGGACTGCGTTGTAAATAGGAGATACCGCATCTTTCGGAGTATAAGACACAGCTTTTTTCCTCTAAAAAGAGGCTGAAAATCTTGGTGCGTCTTATACACCGAATACAGCATTTTTTGCCTCCCAAAACCCCACCCCCTTCACCAAAATGGCCGTGCATAGCCTTATAGAGGCTTCCAGAGAGCTCTTGGGGGCTGGGGAGGGTAGAAATGAGCCTAAAATGGGCTGTTTTTTGCCTCCCCAACCCCCAGGAGCACTTTATAAGCCTCTACAAGGCTATGCATGCAATGTTTTGCTCATTTATGCCCCCACCCCCCAAGGAGCACTCTGCAGGCCCCCCAAGGCTATTCATGCCTTTTATTTGGAAAAAAACAGGCCGGTTTTCATGAAAAACGGGCCGTTTTAGGAAGGTTTGCAGAGAGCAAAAACTTGTTTTCCCCCCTTTCAGAAAGCTGTTTAATTAGTTGATGAGAATTACATTGATCAAGTGCTGTGCCAGCAGAAACAAAGTTTTAGGTGCTACAGCGATTTCCTTCTCCAGCACATGGGTAAATACCCCTGGAATACCCCTGAAATACCCCTGGAAACATCTACCTACCTATCTACCTTCCCTCTCTCTCTCCCTACCTATCTACTATATTTTTCTCTATTTTTCTCTCTCTCTTCCTCTACCTACCTACCTATCTACACTCTCTCTCCCTACCTATATACCTACTGTATTTCTCTCTCTTTCTTTCTTTCTTTCTTTCTCTCTCTCCCTCTTTACCTACCTACCTACCTACCTACCTACTCTCCCTCTCTTCCTCCCTACTGTATTTCTCTCTCTTTCTCTCCCACTCTATCCTTCTATCTACCTACCTACTTTTTTAAAAAATTTGCCTCTTCAAAACCTAGGTGCATCTTATACTCTGGTGCGTCTTATACTCATCATGTCGTATCTTTACCATCTATCTCCTGTTTACAACACAGTCCTTTCAGCAGTTCCAAGAAGGCATAACACACGTTTGCACACTTTAAACCTGAGGGCATAGAGAAACCTCCAAGTGGCCTCAATGATTCTTAGAATGAGTGCTAACAATCAAATGACTGCAAGGAATAAAATTTCTTCCATCCTCCACCATAACTGAAGAAGCTTCTTAGATGAGAAGTGAAATGTCTTCAAGGAAAAGCAAAGTCCAGTTGCCTTTTGAAAAAGCACCTTTGGGACAACCAAGCATATCCCCCTCCTTCTGTTCACATTCTCTCACGATGGACACCTCATGTGGTTCTCATGTGTAAATGCTCACTGGGGCAGGTATTCTCCATCAGAACATGTAGGAAAATATTGGTGGTGAGTCACAACATCCATAGAAGCAGCATCTATAGCTAATTATAATATGTAAGCCTTTGGTCTTTATTGTAAACAGTTTCTTTGATTTTGCTCAGTTACCTTGAAATGGACCAGCAGGTTCTTTCTTCATAGAATGGCATTGCTTACTACAACTCCTTAGATTATTACCAATCTTTTATGCTACTTTAAATGTTATTTAAAGGGATAAAAATAATATTTCAATACTCCCAATAGCAACATATTCCCCTATCAAAGTGCAGTGCTGGGAATAAAGTCTGGTTCCTGCATAGCAATGTAGCACAAAATTACAGTATTTTGAATTTGCCTAGAAAAGTCTTGAACCCCCTTAGGGAGGGAAATGACAAAGCAAACCACAGTTTAGGTTTTCTATATAGAGGTTTTTTGATTTCCTCTCCCCTCCAAACAAATTAATCAGAACTTTGACAATTCCTTCTTCAGAAGTTTTCTACTTACTTTTGATAAACTGAACGCAGATGAAAGGAGTTGTAGGGCTACTTAGAGCTTCTTCCCACCAATGGTTGCTGCCAGTATTCTTAGAGGTGATAGAAGTTTTTGTAGACAAGGCATCAAAAATTGATGACTATTTATAGGCTTCGGAGTACAGGAAAGCATCAATGCTTTCCTTTTCTTTATCCCTAGATGGTTAGGTTTTAACTTCCCAATTTTTACACATCAATCACATGCTCTATCTCCCCATTATGGAAACTTAATGTAATTTAGGAGAAAAAAATCCTTGGTCGGAAATGAGTAATAAAGTTTAAAGTTTATGTGAGGAACTGGCATATGCATAGGGAACTCATACGCAACACGCTTGCAACATATACCATATACTTAAAAATATAATTGCTGATTATAGTAGCCATATCATTCTGTTGCAATTAAGTTATAAAGAGTCTGATACCATCGGATAATAAGACTATCGGCTTTTATTGAGGGAGGCCTAACCAATCATGACAGTAGCTTTCTCACAAAAGCAGAAGTTACAATTTTGTGTATTGTACCTGGGAGTAATATTATATGAACTAATTACAGATTATTCATGGGCTGGAGAATTCTGGGAGGTGAAGTCCTTCAGATTTAAAGTTGCAAAGGTTGGAGACCCCTGGGCTAAAAGGTATAAAAAGAATTCTTTGTTTTTATTAATAATTTATCATGAGACATAGTAGAGCAGACTTGGAATCTCTCCTTCATTTGACTGTACTCTTCAGACCAATCAATTGCCTGACTCAGAAACTGTCCTTTTACAACCAATTTACTAATCCATGGTTTATTTTATGCAATTTTCTGGATTTATATAACACTAATTATAAGCTACCTCCCAATATGAATTTGAAAAATAAAATTGTAGCTAAGGAAAGATGATTGTTTTTCACCTTAGAGAGGATAGTCCTATCTTTAAAGGTATCCTTTGTTTCAGTTGTGGGGATGCTTTTTAGCTCGAAAATTATGCATCTGGATCTATGCACATGTTTGCACTCACACCAAAGATCTTAATATAGCTGATATTCCTACAAAACTTTCAACCCACCCATTCTCACACACAGTGTATGTATTTCAACATCAGGAAGAGGAAGCTTGAGGTTAATAAAATTGGAAAATGTTACAATTGTCTAGTGCTTCATTTCATCACTTTACCCAAGGTTGACTCAGATCAGCTGTTTCCTTGAAAATAAAATGGCAACATAAGCAATGTGCGTGTGACACTACCCGCCCCCTAGCATGCACCCTGTGCATGCACATGTGAACCCCCGTGCTTCCCACCCCCGTGCATGCGCATGTGACCCCCCTGCACCTTGTTTGGGTCTAGTAGGCCTCCCTGCAGCCTCCAGGGACCAAAAAAAAGTCCGGGGGGGGGCGCTGCACCCCCCCTACTCTGCCCACACATGTAAGCATGTCTTCCACATGCGCTCCACCCCACACATACACGGTAGAGATGCGAAAATTATTTATTATTTATTATTTATTTTATTTATTCAATTTATACCCCGCCCTTCTCCAAACGGACCCAGGGCGGCGCACAGGAAAATTAAAATACATACAAAACATCATATAAAATTTAAAAAACTAATTCAATAGAACCTGTGCTAAAACCAGATTAAAATCCCCAAATTTAAAAACTATCTAAAAGTCAGTATAGGGGGCTACGCTAGGCCGGCTAGATGAAACAAATGTGTCTTAAGACACTTGCGGAAGAGGCAGAGGTCAGAGATGGTGCGAAGTTCAGGGGGTAAGTCGTTCCAAAGGGCTGGACCTGCCACAGAGAAGGCTCTCCCCCTGGGTGTCGCCAGTCGGCATTGTCCGGCCGACGGCACCCTGAGGAGGCCCTCTCTGTGGGAGCGTATTGGTCTAAGGGATGTATGGGGCAGGAGGCGGTCTCGCATATAACTAGGCCCCGAGCCATGGAGCGCTTTAAAGATGGTCGTCAGAACCTTGAAGCGCACCCGAAAGACCACAGGAAGCCAGTGCAGCTCGCGCAGGATAGGTGTTATGTGGGAGTGTCTAGGCGCTCCCGTAATCACCCGCGCGGCTGCATTCTGGACTAACTGCAGCTTTCGAGTGCACCTCAAGGGAAGCCCCATGTAGAGAGCATTACAGTAGTCGAGTCGAGAGGTCACGAGGGCCTGAGTGACTGTGCGAAGGGCAGCCCGGTCCAGTAAGGGCCGCAATTGGCACATCAGGCGTACCTGATGGAAAGCCCCCCTGGCCACGGCCGCCACATGGTCCTCCATGGACAGCCGGGAATCCAGGAGGACACCCAAATTGCGCGCCCTCTCCACGGGGGCCGGTGTTTCGCCCCCAATGGCCAGAGTTGGAATAATCTGGCTGAACCGGGGTGCCGGAAGCCACAGCCACTCAGTCTTGGACGGGTTGAGCCTGAGTTTGTTACTACCCATCCAGATCCGTACGGCCTCCAAACACCGGGACATGACCTCGACGGCATCGTTGGGGTGGTCTGGGGTGGATATGTACAACTGAGTATCATCAGCGTACAGATGATATCCCACCCCAAAACCACGGATGATCTCGCCCAGCGGCTTCATGTATGTGTTGAACAGTAGGGGCGAGAGGACCGACCCTTGAGGTACCCCAAATACGAGGGGCCTCGAGGCCGACCTCTGCCCCCCTGCCAACACATATTGCGACCGACCAGAGAGGTAGGAAGAGAACCACCGTAGAACGGTGCCTCCCAGCCCCAACCCCCCTAGTCGGCGCAATAGGATACCATGGTCGATGGTATCAAAAGCCGCTGAGAGGTCTAATAGGTCTAGGATAGAGGAATATCCTCTATCCCGCGCCCTCCAGAGATCATCAACCAACGCGACCAATGCCGTCTCGGTGCTATGCCCGGGTCGGAAGCCGGACTGGCGCGGGTCTAGATAATCAACTTCCTCCAAGTGTCGCGGAAACTGTTGGGCCACCACACTCTCAACAACCTTCACTAAAATGTGAAGGTTGGAGACGGGACGATAGTTCTCTAGTAATGCTGGATCCAGGGACGGCTTCTTGAGGAGGGGCCTTACTACCGCCTCTTTCAAGATGGCAGGCAAGGACCCCTCACTCAAAGAAAATCAGCTGCCAGCAGGAAACTGCATGCGTGGTGCAGCTGAGCTGAGGTGATGGCTTGGGTGCCTGCCCGAGAGGGCTTTGCATGCCACCTGTGGCACACATACCATAGGTTCGCCGTCATGGATATAGGGTTTAATAAAACGTGCAATATAAAACATATTGTACTGTTCAGTATGCACTATTTAATTGTAACCACAAACAACAATATACTGTATTATTTAACCACTGCACTGCAGCAGTTCTTAAACTGGAGGTAATTCCCCCAACTAGGTAACTGGGTATCTCCTGGGGATAACGGAATAATTTGTAATTGCTTGGCTGTGAGTCATGTTTCAGACTATTGCTGTCAAGAGCCTTGTGTGAAAAAGTCTGTTTTGTTCGTCGGAGTAATATCATTATTTAAGACTGTTGGATATAAAGTGTGTCAAGCAGGAAAACCCAAATTTATTTTGAGAAAAGACCAAGGAATGATTTATTCTATATCTTAACCTCGAAGTAAATGAACTAAACATTGTGTGACTTCAACGGTAGTCCAAGTGTGACTGAATGACCACGTGCCTTCCAAAGTCAAATGTTTATAGCATTTTGTGGATCAAATATTCCATATTTTTTGGAGTATAAGACATACCGGACTATAAGACTCACCAAGATTTTGAAGAGGCAAATTTAAAAAACAAAAGGTTTTGCACTCTACAGACCTCCCAAAAATGGCCCTGTTTTTTTTGTCAAAAAAAGGGCATGCATAGCCTTTAGGCAGCTTATAGAGTGCTCCTGGGGGCTGGGGGTGTAGCAAAATCGAGTGAAAAATAGCCCATTTTCCACTCATTTCTGCCTTCCCCAGCCCCAGAAGCACTCTATAAGCCTTTTAAAGGCTATGCGCAGCCATTTTGGTGAAGGGGGTGGGGTTTCAGGAGGCCAAAAATGCTGTATTCAGGGTATAAGATGCACCCAGATTTTCACCCTCTTTTTTGAGGGAAAAAGATGCATCTTATACTCTGAAAAATATGGTAATTTGATTAATCTATATTTGTTTTTCTAATGGTTTACTATATCTTACTGTAACACTATATCTTACTGTAGTGTTTTTGGCTCAATTTTATTTGTAGAATTATTGTCTCCAAAAGACAAAGGTATTAATGTCAAGCATTTCAACAAAGATTAGTGGATATGAGTGATGAGTTTAATGCCCTGAAAAACACAAGGCTAGTTCTGTCAACAGTTCCTTATGTTGTAAGTTGTAAACCTGTAACCAGGGGACTCTTCAGATGGCCGTACTTTAGTTCTCAAAATTCTGAACCAGTTTATTTATTGGTACCTATCCAATTCAAGGAAGTTGGCTTTTGGTCTCAGCAGCTAGTAGGCAATAATTGTCTTCCAAACCACTGTTTTTCCTAACCTATACCTTCACTAATATTCAACAAACAGTTCATAAAACTATTCTTCCCTGCTCCACCTAGAAGCAAAAGAAATAGTTTGCAAAAATTTTGGGTACCATTCTTCCTATAGTATTATATACTTTCAGAGTCTATAAATAATTCTTTCAATTCAGAGCTTGAAAATTATTTGAGAGATCATGGATGAATTAAGCCAGGCTTCCCTGATGCGACTCTCAAATGTGTTGGTCTTCAGTGACACTAATTCCCAGTGGCTGGGAATGTGGAAGCTACTTAAAATATGAGCAATAGATTTAATATGGCCAGAAAAGTAGTGGGTGGTTTCTGGAAAAGTAGTGGGTGGTAACTAGTTGGTGTTCTTCACACAGTCTGCTGACTTAATAAATCTTGTATATATTGCACAAGAATGACAATTATCATTAGTCTTTGAATCAGTTCATCATAGTGACTCTTCAAATCTCACTATCAAATTTGAAGCTTATATGACAGGAAAATCTGAAAACCTTTAACTTTCAAACCAAAATAATTAATGATACATAACAGGTTCAATTTTGGATTGGCCTATTTGTTATATACCATTCTTATAAGTATGGCACAATGAAGAGAAATTACCGTTCTGAGTCCAATTTTTACTTTTGTAGCAATACATCTGTGCCAGAGGATTAAGAGAAGGCTAAGATACATTATGTGTTTCACAGTTTGAATTTTAGTGGTTTATTACAGACAACAGCCATTATTATAGCAACATTCAACATACTGAGAACAGCTGTTTTGTAAAACAAATATCATACTTTGGGTGGGTGGTTAGTAATTTTTACATGGAAAGTGCTCCTACATCTCCCTTTAAAAGTGTTTTACTAAATTTTGTTAATAGGGCAGATGCTACTGTAAATATAATCCTATCAAGAATTACAGAAGCTGAACTATATGATTTCAAAATAGCTTTTTTTCCTAATTCTGGACAATTATGAATTAGCATAAGTGAAATGCTTATGCTACATAAATTTTAAGTTTTTATATCTAACACTAACCAAGTGAATGCAATCATACAATATTTATTTGGCATTGTGCTTTTACTAATTATATACTCACTAGCATCTGATTAAGAAATACTTTGTGCTGAAATCACAACTATTTCTTAATCTAATGTGTAGAAGAGATTTGATTTTTTGTAATAGTTTGATTTTATTTTCAACAAACCTCCTCACTCCAAAAAATTTTCCTTCCTTCCTTCCCTATCCCCCATTCCACACTCATCAAACAGACTAAAAGCTAGTGAAAATGTCTGATTTATTTTCAGGATCAAAATATTACATTAGGAAGGACATTTACACATATTTATAAAAATGCAGCAGTTGTACATATAGATCAGAGGTTGCCTTGAGTTTGATCATTCTCATCACAGCAAGTGAAATATCTTCCCCCACTCATTTTAAAATTATATCATAATTAAAAGAAATGGCTTCTATCACCGGTAAAAGGGTAGACAACAGTTTTACATAGCTCAAGCTATAACAATATAAAGCTAGCATTCCAACTTTAAAAAGTTAAATGTTTTGAAGGAACCATAATTTTATCAGAATCCAAATCACATTGTCCAAAGTTAAATATTGATATTATTAATACCTCAGTTTCCCCAAACAGATATACTTTCATTTTAAGACTTTGGAATGCCTTCATCTTCTAATATTACACCTGCAGCAATGCCACATATTTAAAAGTGAAACAATGATAATGAAGAGCTTATCTCAAATGATTTTGCAGATGGCAGGCTTGCCAACTATATCAAACATCATTGCTGTTTAGTTACACCCTAAACTCCAACTGGTGGGAATGCGTTTTCATTTAGTTCTGGGTGTGGACAGGAGTGTAAGTCCTCCGAAGATCCTTTCAAAGTTCTCTGTGACCACTAATCTGCTTTAATAGGAAAACTGAAATAGGACTGAAACTCTAGAACTCCCAGTGGGCTCTATTTGTGTTTGCTAAAATTGTTTTTTTTAGAAAAACAGTGAAGAAATTATTTTACCTAAGATGGAATGATGTTTAGGTCTAGAGACAAGAGGACAATCTAGAATCACAACATCTTTTATATAATACGTAGCCATATTCCTCGAACAATAATCTTTAAAACAAAAACCTGTAAAAATGCTAACAATAATATTTTTTTTAATTATCCAATTATAATAATTTTGTTCCCAAGATTTATGTGCTGCTTTCCCGCTTGGAAGACACTTTCTACAATTCTCCCCTTCTCAGAATATCTTAGAACCACCATTCGTAAGGCCTTCAGCTACTCTGCTAAACTGTTTTAAGGATATTCTGCTAAATTATTTTTCTTCAGACTGGAAAAGCTACTTAGATAAGCAGCGAAAGGTTTCAAACCAAAAAGAAACCCAGTTGCCATGATTTAACTTCCAGACTATTTTAAGGATAAAAATAAAAAACAATAAATGGAAGATATGTAAAATAAAGTTAACTAAATAAAAAATAACTAAATGTTGACTACATGAAATTTTTTGCAGTTATCCTGGTTTCAGTGGTTGAATCAACTCCACTCCAAACACGTCATTTCCAACTTTTACAGATTTTGTTAAGGGAAGTATTAGACATGCACAAACAGGTTTGCTGCTTACCTAATCTCTAGTATAATCTACTCAGCAGTTACTACGGTTATATTATAAGATACACGGGTCTGCATTGGGCAGAAGTCAGGGTCCATATTCAGCGGAAGTGAGGGCTGGCTTTCAGTTGGCAAGGCAATGCAAAAACAGCAAACCACACAAATGGGCAGGCTGCAATTTCTAGCGTACATTTTTTCCTGGTATTAAGCTTATGCAACATTCTGTTTGCCTCACGGACAACAACAGGTATGAAATCTGACTTCGAATGATCATCAATGTGCTACCAAAATTTGCTGGTACAATTTCAGGGAATTTTGAGAACTGCTCCAAATATGAATGAAAGTACTTTCCATTAAGGCAAGGCCAGCATTAAGTGCAAGAATTCTGAGAAAAGACTTGATCTACTTATGCTGCTATAATAAAATAAGAGTAAAACGAAGTGATCAATATGTTTATGATTAGGTACAGGAGAAGGTAAATCACAAGATGTCTCTTTTTATAGTAACTGTGGAAATTCTTCTCCAAAAAAGCTTGACTGGCATAAATACTGTTACATCTTTATGCTCATCAGCAGGAAACAAAAGTTTGAATACAAGAGGTCCTGATATAATTTACTAAGTAATACCTACATGGATATGGGGTGGGATGGGGGCCGGGCTAAATTGGTGCAAACTACTGAACAAGGAAAACAATTATATTTGAATTGAGAGATTTAAAAAATACAGTTTAATGATTCATGGTCATTACCACTGCAATTCTTCCAGTAGTTTATAAATTGCTAACAGATTTAGCAATCTGATAAAAGTAAGGACTGTACTGTAGACTTTTAAATATTTTCTTTAAATATGGCAGAAAATGCAGCTCTTGTTCTGAACATTTGCAGGATAACTACTGACACCCAGGCCTATATCCAAGCATATGGAACTTTTACAAACATTTCCAGTTTTCTGTATGATAAATTGTATGAGTAAACAAGTTATTTGGATGAAACACCACACAGCTCATAGATAGATAGAAGCAGCTTTTTGGAGCAGACCAAGAACTTTAAAAGATTTCTGAAAGGTAAGGCAGGAAAGGTCACAACAAAACTGAAGGCAAAATAAAGGATGAAAGATGGTTTTAAAAAAAGGTAGAGCAATAATAGATAGTATTTGATACAAATGTTTAGATAAATTTTAACAGAATACTACCTACAGCATCAACCTTCACTGTTTTTACCTATGAACTCAAATGTTTGTAGGCATCAATTTTCAAAAACATTTCAGATTTAAAGCTAGATCCGTTACTCAGCATATTGCTGGGTCTCCATTAATTTAGGAATGTAATAGCTGTACGGTTTTGAACATAAAAGCAATTGTGACCTATGTATAAAACACCGATTAATCCATGCTACATTTGTCTTATATTTGTTACTAGTACCTGCACAGGAAAAAAATAAGTAAGGAAATGTTTTCATTCTACAGTGCAGTATGTTGTTGTTAGTTGTGAAGTTGTGTCTAAGTATCTTTAATTCTTAAGTTCACATACATGGATTAATCAAATGTAATGTTAATAAAACCCGTCCTACTACAGTTTAATGCCAAATATTATAAGATCCAAATGATCCATTGGATCAGTTGCCATTGTATAAAATCTGGAGCACATCTATAATTTTTTGGACATTTAGAACAAATGATGGCAAGCAGCTATTTCTTATTTTTTTCAAATCGTATTTATTGTTGGGAAACCATTTTACTGGTTTCTACTTTAATTAACTTGTATTAACTTAATTAAATTCAATTGTTACTCAAAAAGATTTCAAAATTTCTGAAAAAAAGATGCTTGCTTGGGGCCCAGAATCTGCACACGTTCACTAAATGTCAATGGGAGAAACATCCAAATGGCAGAATAGTGAACAAAAACAACATTAAGAAGAGGTTTTATAAGTTTTACATTCAACCTCTATGAAAGTTTCACTTCTGGTAACATTTTGGGGAGGGGGGGGGGGGAAAGAGAAATCAATTCCCTTTATAAATTTGATTGTGAAAAGGAAGCAGCCTGCAGTTCTGGGTTACACAAGGCAACTTTATACTACTAAGTACGTCTATTTTTTTTTAATTACCACATTCCTCTCTACCAAAAGCAGTACATACAAATCAATTTAAAATAGACACTTTCATATTCCACATTCTACAGCCCCTTTTGCAAGGTCACTGATTTATGAAAGGTTACTTGGGCAATGAATCTAGCACATCATTTGTTTTTTTTCTTGACTTGTAGTCAAAATACAGAATCTCTTCACCCAGTCATTAAAGCCTGTGCTTCTTGCCTAAAAAGCCTGTGCACCATAAATGTGTGACAATTTATTACATGCAACCAGCAGCAGTATACGGTAGGGAGCATTCTGATTTCAGAACATGTGGAACCCAAGGAAAAACAACACATGCTGAAAAACCAAACAATGCACATGTCAATCGAAAACAACAAATCTCTTCTATGTAGATAGATCACACATATTGACACGGCTGTCTGAAGAATTCCTTAATGCCTGGTTATATGGTCTTTGAAAAATGAATGGATTAAAGAAAAGTATTTTTTCTTAGGGGAAGAAAATTATTCTTGCTCTTGGTGTTCTCTTCTGCAGCATGCTGGATGTACAGGCAACTTTATTTTGAAACAGCAACAAACTACTGAACACATAAGCCTTCTTCCAGTATCAATGAACTTTTTCTGCCAAATTCACTTCATTCACTTGTTAAGAATAGCATAAAGAATGAGAGAGAAATGGCTGCCTGCTTTCAATTCTGCATATGTACTGAGTTAGTACTGTAGGTAGAGATGACAAGGGGGGGGGGGATTAATTCCTTTCCTGAACAAATACAGTTTCTTGTGGACAAAGACCAGCTTCCTGCAATGTGATGTTATAGTCTAAATGGGAAAGTTTCCTCCGGGGAAAGTTGGTGAGGAGTTCAAAACGTTCATTGGGGTATCCTTTTGACTGTACATGTCTGATAAGAGCCTGCATAGAAAGGAGAGAGAACTATTTTTTTATCATAGAACACAACACAACACATAATGTGGTGTAAAAACAATACAGTATTTGTTACTGCAGGATGTATCAGCATAAACTATTTGTATACCATAGGCACGAAGTTAAAGAAATTGGGACAGACTTGAAGGGCCTTCAATTAAGTAATAGAAAAACTATTGTTTATAATGTTGTTTGTATACAATTGTTTGTTGATTCTTTGTTTGAAATACCAAATGAGATATTTAGGCTGATTTTCAAAAGACTTTGGTGAATCAGCACATCAGTAATTGAATCCCTGCAGTTCTACTCTGTAAATATTTTTAGCAAATATAATTTATAGTTTGGGATCTATGTACAACATGTAAAAGGCACTGGAGAAAGCACAGTCTAAGAGATACTAACTAAATTACACATTTAAAAAAAAAGCCTTTCTAACCCTTGGCTGATTACAAAAGCAACAAATATAAAGAAGTTTCAACAACTGCCCATAGAAGTTCATACAAGACAAGCATGTTTTATGTACATATATATTGTTCATCTTTCCTTCATAAATTCCTATAATACTTCCTATCCAGGAATGGGATTGAGTAATCTTTCTGCAGCAAGGTCCGCACTTTTACTTTCTAATTTTGAGGTGGGCTACAGGTGGTGGCTGGGGACGACGACAGGTGGCAGAAGAAATATTGGTATTTCGCTGCTGAATAGAAATGCAAAATAGTCCATGTATGAAGGTAATTTTATTTTTGTAAGATGTGATACTGGCTATCAGCTTGGTTGACTTCATAAGGGGTTGGGCCAATTCATGGAAGTCTTGAGGATCAATTACATTAGCCTTAAGGACAGTGTAACTGCCTCCAATGGCTGCGCTTCGATGTGCAAGTTGGTTTTCCACTGTGAGAACAGACTACTAGATTAGATGGGCCAGAATCTGATCTAGTAGGGCACTACTTATAGT
Source organism: Rhabdophis nuchalis (assembly GCA_039707465.1). NCBI lineage: Eukaryota > Metazoa > Chordata > Lepidosauria > Squamata > Natricidae > Rhabdophis > Rhabdophis nuchalis. The sequence goes on from CM077645.1 coordinate 45,203,128, forward strand.
CTTATTCTTTTGCATTTTTAAAAAAAAATGAATTTTATTTTCACTTTTAATATAAGATAAACAAGAATACAAGGTAACACCAAATACAGCAAATCTTGAAATACAATCAAACTTCCCACATATCGTTAGACTCATTAAAATTAAGAGCTTAATAAACTGAAGCATACATATTTAATACATATACACAAAGATAAGAAATGGTAAGTACTAAAACAAGAATTATATCTATCTTGAAGTTTTAATTATTTCTACATACCAGAAGCTTAGCTTGTTCAGGTAATGAAATCTGTTCCCTCTTTCCATCTGGATATCTTAGCATTAGTTGTGCTTTTGGTCCTGGTAAAATAAGTTAAATGCCAAATACAACTGCATTTAGTTTTTGCATTTATTTCTTTCATAATGAAACAACCACTACATAATAAGATTTAGTAGGTTTAACACTAAAGGTTTAAAGTTAAAAAATTATTTCCAAAATGTTAGGGGGGTAATTAGTGATCAGTCCTGAAACCTGGAAAGATTATTGTACAGTATAATGAAAAAAAATCCAAAATAATCAACTGGAAAATACTTTTTGGCTTATTAAAACAGGAGTTCCCAATCTCTGGGCCATGGCCTGGTCCTGGACTGCAAACCGTTCAGAACCGGGCTGCGCAAGTGACAGGCGCACACGCTTGCTCATGCAGCTCCATTTGCATGAGCTATAGGCACTCGGGCACACGCCTGAGCTCCATTTGTCACTAAAACAGCAATGTCTCTCAACAGATGTTGATGCAATTAAATTATCCCATCACTACAGATTCATGCTTGCTTTGAAAGGCATCATGCATGTTTTCCCCTTGATTGCACAGGCAGTATTAAAAGACCAACAAGAGTATAGCAATAGCATTTAGACTTATATACCACTTTAGCCCTCTCTAAGCAGTTTACAGAGTCGGAGGATCCTCATTTTACCCACCTCGGAAGGATGGAAGGCTGAGTCAACCTTGAGCCAGTGAGATTTGAACTGCCAAACTGCATCTAGCAGTCAGCTGAAGTAGCCTGTAGTACTGCACTCTAACCTCTGGACCACCTTGGCTCTTATATCATTTTTATTTGTTTTTCTGCTTTTCTACTTCCCGTTTTAAGTGGAAATGCATTTTTTTACCCTTCAATTATTGTATTCCAGTTTATTATGCCTATTTAGAGCTCACTAAAAACTCAACAACTTATTGTTCTTTTTCATACTGAGAGAATGACAACGAAGGCCATGATCCTTATGAACCATTGTTCTGATTTGTATCAATTGGTTAAAAGGCACCACAGGATTTTCATTTCTACTCTCTATAAAATTCAATTTAAGCTCCATTATAGCAATAGCACTTTACAGCCCCCTTTAAGCGGTTTACAAATATCAGCATATTGCCCCCACAATCTGGGTCCTTATTTTACTTAGATAGAAGGCTGAGTCCACCTTGAGCCTGGTGGGATTTGAACTGCCACACTGTTGGCAATCGGCAGTGAACAGAATTAGTCTGCCCTACTGAATTCTAATCACTGCACCGCTACAGCTCTATAATCAAGCTCACCATATTTTAACCAAATGTATGTTACTTGTTCTTTATATGTCCACAATATTTTGATTCAAGTTTATATGATTGTAGCAATTTTTAAAATATGATTTGTCATCACTTATATTAGCAGGAAGAGATCACTGTCAATGGACCTTATAATACTTGGGATTTGCTGTCATATCCTTTATGGCAGGGGTCCCCAACCTTTTTTGCACCAGGGACCGGTTTCATTTTAAAGAAAATTCTGCGGACCGGCTGGCCTAGAGGAGGAGGGGGGGAGGGGGAACAGGTGGCACATGCGCACGCAGGGAAGGAGTCAGCTCACTTGGCCCTCTAGGGCCTCCAATGGCGCGAATGGCCGCACCTGCGCATGTGCACGCGAGGGGAGGGAGTCGGCTCACTTGGCCCTCTAGGGCAGTGGTGAGCAAACTTATTAGTCAATAGAGCCAAATATCAACAGTATCACTACTGAAATTTCGAGAGCCCAAAGATGTGGCCTATTTTGTGGGAGTGGCTCAGTGGTCATGTGACCCGGTGGGCGTGGCCAACTTGGAAAATGTGGTGAAACTCACTTAACGGTCTTGCTTAGCAACCAAAATTTTGGGCTCAATTGTGGTCTTTCTTTCTTTCTTTCATTTCTGGCTGGTCTTTGGTCTTCTGAAGATGGTAAAAATGGGTTTATGGGCACTCGTTATATATAAAGGCAGCCCATGACTCTTTGGGATGCTGGTTTGAATCCAGGAAATGACTCAGAGGATGTGATTCCTTTGAAATGACCACTGGGAGAAAAATAGATCTTTAATCTAGTTAACCAAAAAGGTAGCTTGAGGTGGAAGGAAATAGGAAAATAGATTTCTTCCTTTCCTTTCTTCCATTGCCTCCCTCCCCCTTCTTTCCTTCACTCCCTCCCTCACACCCTCCATTCATCTTTCTTTTTCTATTTTTCTTTCTTTCTCTGTTTTTTCTCCCTCCCTCCCTCTCTCTTTCTCTCTCTCTCTCTGTATCTGTCTCTCTCTCCTCCTTCCACCCATCTCTGTCACTGTGTGTGTGTGTGTGTGTGTGTGTGATTCCCTCTCTCCCTCCCTCTCTCTATTTCTATCTCTCTATGTCTGTCTCTCTGTGTGTCTGTCATTCTCTCCCTCCCTTCCCCCCCCGGGAAGCAGCAGAGGGGCCGGCATGTCGGCTGGGGAGGTAACGGCTGCCTCATCCCACAGCGAGTGAGCAGGCGGGCGGAGGACCCGAGCCTGCGGCTAACTTAAGCACCCCGAGGCTGCCCGGGCGCCACACGGGGCTGGAAGGGAGGTGGGTGTGCGGTGCCTGGAGGGCCTCGGCAGCGCTTAAGGTAGCCGCAGCTCGGGTCCTCCGCCTGCCCGCCCGCTCGCTGCAGGATGAGGCAGCCGTAACCTCCTCAGCTGACATGCCAGCCCCTTCGGGTAGCCCTGGAAAGTGCGCCGCGGTGGCCGTCGGAAGGAGCTGGTGGAGGCGCGCTCAGCCATCCTCTGCCCAGGGGGCTGCTCCCTCCTCCTCCTCTCCAGCCCTGTGGCCCGGTTCCTATCAACTGGGGGTTGGGGATCCCTGCTTTATGGCTTGCCATTCACTTGGCAAGTCAATGGCTACAACCAGAATGTATTTGTTTTGATGCTCAATTAATCTCATTATTTTTAGGTAGAAAGACAAATATGGCACAAACATCGAGCTCCCAAGAGCAGACTTCTCTCTGAGCCCCCCCCCCCCAGCTTACTACCAATCGAAAAGCTTTTATTTATTTAGTGCAATTTAGAGGCCACCTGATTCTTAACAACCTGGGAGGATGGAAAGTTACAATTTAGAAACTAAAAAAAAAATCAAAAAGAATTCATGAACTGCTTAAAGTAATACATGAACAAATATGCCATCTAAAACAGACTCAATTATTACTCTTTCCAAAGCTTGGGAAAAAAGCACATCTTCATTAGCTTCATAATACATAATATATCCTTCCAATAATTTAACAATGTACTAAGGTTGATAAGTGTATTATGGTTGATTTTTTTTGTAATATAATACTCTCCTGCAAAGAAACAATTATATGAAGTTATGGAAATAAAATAAAAACCCTATCTCCTATAAAGAAATCCTTCTGCTGAATAGTGATTCGTGGTAGTGTTGTAAAGTCACATAAAATTATACATTTTAGCATGTACATTTTTATCAAATTATTATACTAATCAAGATGTATAATGTTTTGACTGAACAATATGCATTGCCAATTCCCAGCAGATCCAGCTAGTTCCATTTGAGAAGATGCTGGAAGTTCTATCTACCAACTTCCACAATACAACAACATTTTAATCTCTCATGTAGTTTATGAACTGTTTAGCCACATTTATATTTTTTTTTACTCTTCATTCAATTTATTAAATGCAGCAGAAAGAAAGAAAGACTCTTTGGTAACGATTTCTTGGTGAGACTTTTATAAAGCTCTGAAGTTGACTAAATGACAGGAACCATACTTACCATTCATGCTTGGCTCTTTCTGTAAGACATCTAGCTTAGTTCCAGTTTCTTCTAGCACTCCTGAATCTACAGGTGATAGTCCTTTGTGGTTTATTATCATCTCAGGTTCAGTTCTTGATGTTGGTTCAGGTTGAGGTTTTCTTCCTTCCTCTTTTCTACAACCCAAATCCTTGTGCGGAGATTTTCTAGATTTGACAGAACTTTCTGGCTCATCATCATCAGAACCACAAACAGAAATAAACTCCTCACTTCCAGAGAAAAGCTCCGATTCAGATTCTTCATCTGATCTGCTATCCTGCTTTATTTGTTCAGAGTCAAAATGTGTTTCCTGTAATGATGCCCTGATTGCAGCTTCCAACTGGCTATCTTCACTCGCATCAATTAAGCTCTCCTAATCAACCATAACACAAAAGAAAAGGATGTTATTAAAGCACATATTTTGAGAAAGTGAGAGAGGAAGAAAAAGGCTCCAAATACTTTTATTTCTTATTAAGGATAAAAAATATGCCATTTTTGTCATTATACTTACTGAGCGAGTACGTTTCTGGGGAGGGCTGGTGGAATGGCCATCCAGTTGTCCATGTTCACCTAGGAACCCAGTCACTTGGTCCAAAAAAGAAGTTACATCTAACTGATGCCATTCCACTAGTTTTTGCCCTGTTAAAAATAACAATAAATTGTACTTCAGTAATTGAAATCTTAGATCATCAATATCAAATCAGATGTTATTTTAATTTTTTTATGATTCTATAGAGCAGGGGTCTCCAACCTTTGCAACTTTAAGTCTGAAGGACTTCAGCTCCCAGACTTCTCCAGCCAGCAAAGCTGGCTGGAGAAGTCTGGGAGCTGAAATCCTTCAGACTTAAAGTTGCAAAGGTTGGAGACCCCTGCTGTAGAGGCAAGAAGCATTGTGAACAAGTCAGAAGAAATGGATGGCTAATCTGAAGTTCTTAATGCTAAGAATCACAATTGCCAACTATATTAAAATGGATTTAAAATAAAATAGGCAAAGCAAATGTGAACATTAAATTCAATATTAAATGCAAACATTAAATTACTTGATCAAGTTCATCTGATAGAGACTGGAATTATGGCTAATTAGCTAGTTTCAGCAATCTTGCCGGCAAATATGAAAACTATAGTCCTTCCAAAACCAATGAGACTTTTTATTGTGCTATGTAAGAATATAATTCATAGTTAAGAGGCCATCAGTATTTTACCTGTCCTGGGGTCCAGGATAGAAACATAAGGGAAATCTCCCAATTTATAGAATTGTATATATCTTTGTCCTTCCTCACTGTCGTGGTATACCTGTACAATAGTCAAGAAGGTTAGTTTCAAATACTTGAAAACATTTGAATATCGTAGCAATTTAGCATTTGTTAATAAAATCTGATACTGAAGCACAATGTAACTAATTAATGTAGTTCTACAAAATGTGACATGAATATTGGCTGTTTCTATTTTTTTAGCTAAACTGAAAATAATGCTTTCATACCTGCCAAAAAATGAAGTGTTCCCGGATAATATTTTTTACAGCATCATTGCTCCAAACATCACGATTGAGACACTGACAGGCAAAATCCTGCACATTCTGAATATTAATCATGAGCCACTTATTCTGCATTTGACCACACTCCTTGGCCTGAAGACAAAAAGAACATTAAGAGCATTAGCCCAAAAAGAAAAGTTTTCAAGTAACAATGCCAGCAATGATGGCTTCTATTCATTGTTCTAAGGCCTTTATAAAACCCTTTTTCATTTGTTAAGTTCTATCAGAACTCAACAATTTAATACACAAACAAGCATGACAAGCAGCGTGCAGGTTAGAAATCTCTGCAGGTCAACTTGTCATATCAAGATTACACATCGGTAATCTCAGACTGATGAATGTTAACATGCCAAAGAGAGAGTTAGGAAAATAAACTTTTAATTTCAAAACTGACTGAGAAAAGGGAAATAAATGAACAAAACATTTAGAAAAAAATATGGAATGAGCTGTATTGATCTGATTACAAAGCAGATTATCTGATTCAACAGTCAAAATTTGGCAGATTAGGATTAAGATTCTTGATAGATTTGCAGTTTGTTTGCAGACTGCAGTTGTTCAACTATTCATTTCCTCTAATTTATCATTCGTTCATATATGTTATATTGTAGTATTATTGGTGAACTTTTTGTTGACCAGATTGCAAGTGGGGGAGGTGGCAGGGTTTGAAGTTGCAGGAAGAGATCTTACTGGTTTGAGTCTCAAAGCTGGCATTGCCTGATTGGTTGGTTGCAAGTTAATGTAGGAGTTTGATCAAGAATGTAATTCTGATCGCTGAATTGTCATACCTGTTGAAAAAAAGAGTGCTGTATCAAAAATTGGAATGGTCATATTTCCTAAATAACCAGGACAAAAATATGTGGGATTTCCTTGAAGGAAATTTACTCATGAGTTTAATTATTTATGAAAAGAAACACAGATTCATGAGTACCCCTTTTTGACTTTGCATCTTGGAAAATGAGATTTCACTTTTAAAAAGTGAAATGTCCGATCCATTGGCCATTGAATAAGCAACACAATGGACACAGAAGCACTCATATACATTGAAATAAAGCAATATAGAACATAATTTTCACTAGGATTAGCAAAACATCTTTCTCAGGTCAACCACTAAAACAATATTATAGTGGAGACATTTCAGTGCCAAATAAATATAATTAGGTTGATTTATTATTGGAGGAAAAGATAATTTGAATAGCCATTTTGATTGAAAGACAAAATGTATATAATCTTAAAATAATCTTATGATTGCTTTTGAAAATTTTACAAGTAAATATCATAAATTGTTTGTACACTCTCAGTTCAACTTCATTTTGTAATTATATTCTGTAATATTTTTGCAAGACCCAAGCACCAATGAGATCCTTTCTTTCACTCATGGAAAAACGTGCACAAAACTAAGCCTGGAACTTTGAAAGTAGGGTATTAAGTTTTATACTTGATCTTTTAGGTTAAAATGTTAAAAACCAAGTATTTATTAATTTAATACTTTTGTTTATTAATTTAATTAATATTTTTAAATTTTTGACAACGAATTAAGCATTTAAATAGAATTTATAAATGGCAAGACATACCATAAATTAAATAGAAGCCAGCTTTAAAGTTACTGTGTTTTTATTGTAATTTTAGTAATTATTTAAATTTCTGTTGGTATGTAAATTGGTATTCTATTTTTGAGGGGGGGGGTGATAGAAAAATGACCATTCTGACGTTAAAATTATGAATTTTCTTGAATTAAAATGGAAATATTTCTTCTCAGTAATTTTATTCTGCATTGGAGATTAAGAGATGTATTTTTTTCAGGCACTAATAACTGCTATGACAATTAAAATGCCAACATGCCAAAAACCACTTGAATATCTGAAGAAATATTTTAAGAAAATTGCCTCCGAACAGATAATTGTATCAGGATTACAATATAACATATTGATCCAGGAAGTTAATCAACTGACCAAGTACTGGAGTAAACCAACACCATAATAGTACTGTAAAAGGTTTGATCTTCTCCATTAAACGAATGAAATGTATGGTAAATGTATTACTATAATATAACCATAACAAAATCTAGAAAATCTAAAAAATGCATATACTAATTAAAATAATCTGTACTTTTATTACTTGTCTTAAAATTATAAAACTTCGTTGATTTAGTAAATACACTGATTCCCTACTGATGCTGACTTTCTCTCAACATGCTTAATATGGCTGATTCTTTTTTTAATGTGTTTGAATTTGACATGAACTCACGCTAACAAATCTTGCTTATAAATTGAAGAAACATCTTGGACGAAAAACTAAATGTCTTCAAGGGAAAAAAAAGAAAGTCCAATTGCCTTATGAAAAAGCATCTTTGGTACTTGCTTATAAAATTTATAGTGAAGTAAGTTATGAGCATGATGTAAAAATGGAACTAAAATATGTTTTATGTTTATCAGAAATAGCTGTAGCATTCAGAGAATTCAATGTACATTTTATTGGGTTCTCCCATGCTATGGAAATAATTCAGAGAAGACGCTTCAGAATGTGCAGTGGAACAAATATAGTACTGGCTCCAACTCTTAAAGCAACTGCACCTTTTACTGGGATTGTGCAACAGCTGCATAGTCCTATTTTCTGCTCCAGAAAAGGAAACTAAATAAACAAATGCCTTTTATATCTAGCTTGTTTCTGAGTGCAATCTTATTAATATAATTTCACTTATCTGGCTTTATTGTATTCATAAAACTATGTATAAATTGGTCAAATAAGATAAAAACTTTTTAGAAGAAACAGAAGGCGTAATAAATAAGTAGCGATAATAAACAAATTATCAATATGCTGAAGCAACTGAAGAATTTTACACAAACCTGTCAGTTATGTTAAATCTTCACTCTGGTGTTTATAGCTTAATTAAAATATTTAACTTAGAGGTAAATGAAGATTCTACTTTTTCACACTGGTTAAAAGAAACTAAATTATGTGCCATGGATGTATTTTTTTAATAAAACTCTTATACAGTTACATTTCCACATGAGTTAAACTTTTAATTGCATATAGAATAACAATAATGAACATATATATTGATCAAACGTAAAATCCGACACCCCCCCACCCCACCCCCCAAAAAATCTTGACAGCTTAATAGTGAACAGTGTAGTAACTGCTGAACAGTGTAGTGACTGCTGATACATATTTAAACCAGACTATAAAGCACAAAATCTTTATAGTCTTAAGACACAATTTATGTCTTCTCTCTTCATGCACTCTTAACATACAACAAACCCATCATAATGGTTTACCTGTGTGAGAAGCTTTGTTAGTGAAGTGAATGTCTGTAAAAATACAACTTCTAGTATGCAGTAACATATTATTTTTCAATAATGAAGAAAGAGCAAATGATTTGAGAGGGAAGACTGAAAAGGGAATTCATTAATCTGTGTACAGATGTGGAAGCTAGGATAGCTGGCAACAATGCCCCAACCCTGTGAATGCCCCAACCCTGGAAGTCTTTAAAAAGATGTTAGACAGCCATTTGTCTGAAATGGTATAAGATTCCTGCCCATGCAGGGGGTTGGACTAGAAGACCTACAAGGTCCCTTCCAATTCTGCTATTGTATTGTAATAAATATTAGGAGATATAGTGATTTCTTCCCTTTTCACTTCTCCTGTTATTTTGTTTACTACCTTCTACTTTTTTTCTGCACTTTCCACAATGTTCCTTAATATGGAAGGGAACAGAGTAATGACTAAGCATGTATGGGTGTATTGGGAGAAAAAGTTATATTTTCTAACTATATCTAACTTGGTTAATGGTAAACTACAGTACAAAATTGTTAAAGACCACATATTATTAAATAAATAAAGAAGCTTGTTAAATATATGGTCAATTCCATTTTATGAAAATTCAAATTATAAAGTAAATGGATTGAAAATACAATGCTTAAACGAAAACTCAATGTTATGCTATAAACCAAACAAAAAAGTACCTTAAGGTACTAGAAACTAACAAAGTGATAAAATATTAATACTAGAGATAATGCAGAATAAAGACATTTAAATTAAACAAACCACAGTACAGTTAGTTATAGTAAATTGAGGAATGTGAGCCTCTAAACACATACATATGTAGATATATATTTACTTAGAAAACAAAGAAGTAACATAGAGGTAGTGAGAGAGGTTTGGATTTTTCTAATACTTCACTGAAAAAGATTGCGAAAAAAATCTATTCTGGATTTAGTATATGCTTACACGCAAACAATACACTGTGTCTAAGGCTGTGATGGCGAACCTATGGCACATGGAGCCCTTTGTCAGGGTACGTGAGGCATTGTCCTATCAGTTGGCCAGCACGCTGGCCAGTTGATTTTGGTCTTTTGAGACCATTTTTCGCCCTGAGGCTCCCTTGAAGCATCCGGAGTGCGAAAAACCGCCCCTACGGGGAAACTGGAAATTCAGCAACACTATGGAGGCTAAAACCAGGCTGGTTTTAGACTCCATAGCATTCAGGGGCTTTCAGGAGGCTTTCCTGAAGGCTCTGGTGGATGAAAAACAGCCCTACGGACAAACCAGAAGTCACTTCTGGGTTGCTCGTAGGGGCGGTTTTATCCCTCTGGAGCGTTCAAGGGCCTTCAGAAGGACTCCATGAAGGCTCCAGTGGATTAAAAACGACCCTACTTCCGGGTTTTCTCATATGGCCATTATGAGAAGGCCCCTGAACACTCCGGAGGGCTAAAACTGCCCCTACGAGCAAACCGGAAGTCCGTTCCCAAACTTCCGGTTTGCCTATAGGGCTGGCTTTTCGCGCTCTGGAGGATTCAGGGTAGTTCCTGAAGCCTCTGGAGGACCTCGGGCGGGGGGGGGGGTTGTTTCCGCCATCCCCAGGCTCCTATAAAGCCTCTGGAGCCTGGGGTGGGTGAAAAAAGCACCCCAAAATAGGGGGAGCGCTGGTCGTGCGTGCATGCGCGCTGGGGTCATGTGGAAAGCATTATGGATGTAGCACGCCCACGCACAACCCCCTGTGCTCCCCCCCACCTCTGGCACACAAGCCAATAAAGGTTCACCATTACTGGTCTAAGGTAATCAGTCAAGTCTTGAGAGGAAAAATAACTCTGAAAGTGACTTCAGAGGCAAATAAAAGATATTTAAAAAGCTGATATTATTTTCACATATAAATACTATACAAAATGTATTACTTTTGAATAAATGTATTTCCATTTCCTCCTTGACGCAACAAAAAAAAACTGTTGCAAAGGGGTGGGGATAGGAAATCAGGTTTTTCTGTCCTGACCTTTTTTGTAAATTCTACTCCAAGAGTTTTTAATTTTTCCCCCCCAATAGGTTCATTTAGTATATATTAACACCAGGAAGCATAAGGAATAGTTTAGATTAGTAATTTAGCAAACTATTCATCTTCTTCAATTTGCAAAGTCCAAATCTGCAGTTCCAAGTTTACTAAATAGTAAACAATGAACAATTAAAAATTCAAGATTCCGTTTTATACTGATTATTAAACAAATCATTGGCTATTCTAGTCTACTACTGATTAGTTTGGTCGTATTTTTTTCCATCTCCATAAAAATCTGTCTCAATCATGTCATACTAGAGATCTTAATTTTCAATGTAAATAAGACAAAGTGGTATATTTTTGAATTATAATTATAATTCAAATAATATTAGTATAATATAAAACAATATTGTAACTACAATAATTTAGTACTGAATTATAATTCTTTCTACTGGAATTATAGGAAATATTAAGGAAACGATTGATTACAGATTTTTAAACTCAGAGATAGAAAAAGACCAATCCTTAGTTTATGTATATAGCTTGTCATTAAAAAATCATCATTTAATTCAAATCTATTTCTTAATCACTAACTTCTACTTGAACACTTCTTAATGAGGGAATGCAGTAATGGACTAATGGATATAATCAAAAGCTAGTTCCTCAAATGATGCTATTAATTAGAAGCAACTTCTTATGCTCCACTACTAAAACGGCAGGTTGCTGAAATTATTTATACACATTATCATGACACGGTTGTTTGCACATGCACATGCACATGTATACCAAAGCCAATCCAAAATTCAATGCATCAAAATGACCTACTGTCTCAAAGCTTCCTTTATGCATTAAATCAATTGGCGGCCTGAAGAGATCTGCAAGGGTAGTGAGCTTCTTATCTATGGCTCCTCCATTTCTCAATTCTTGCTCCTGCCGAACTGTAGAGCCCCAAAAGAAAAACAAAGAAGACAAAATATTCACAAGAGCAGATTCAGTTACTTTTATCAAGCGCAATGTAATTAACGTAATTAGCCTGAATCAGCTTTCTACTAAATATTTTTTAGTAACAGCCATTACATGTTTATACATTTTTGACATGAAAATCTGGCTCTAAGCCAGTCACTCTCTCTCAGCCCAACCTACTCACAGAATTGTGTGGAAAACAGAACACAGGAATATTAGGTACTGTATGTTTGCCACCTTTGGCTGGTTATCTATCTATCTATCTATCTATCTATCTATCTATCTATCTATCTATCTATCTATCTATCTATCTATCTATCTATCTATCTATCTATCTATCTATCTATCTAAAATCATCATTACCATCTTATTTTATTTATTTATTTATTTATTTATTTATTTTTATTTTATTTATATTTATATCCACAGAGGACCCAGGGCGGTGCACAGGAAATTTAAAAATATACAAAAGTACACAAAATAAATACATAATTTAAAATAAATATTAAATTATCCTGATCCTGTGCTAAAAGCCAAATTATTAAAATACCCAATTTAAAACTTTCTAAAAGTCCCCGTGGGAGGTTAGGCTAGGCCGGCTTGTTGGAAAAGGTATGTCTTCAGACATTGGCGGAAGAGGCGGAGGTCGGTGATGGTGCGTAATTCAGGGGGTAGGATGTTCCAAAGGGCTGGGCCCGCCACAGAGAAGGCTCTTCCCCTGGGTGTCGCCAGTCGGCATTGTCCGGCCGACGGCACCCTGAGAAGGCCCTCTCTGTGGGAGCGTATCGGTCTAAGGGATGTATGGGGCAGGAGGCGGTCTCACATATAACTAGGCCCCGAGCCATGGAGCGCTTTAAAGATGGTCGTCAGAACCTTGAAGCGCATCCGAAAGGCCACAGGAAGCCAATGCAGCTCGCGCAGGATCGGTGTTATGTGGGAGCATCTGGTGGCTCCCGTAATTACCTGCGCGGCTGCGTTTTGGACTAGCTGTAGCTTTCGAGTGCACCTCAAGGGAAGCCCCATGTAGAGAGCATTACAGTAGTCAAGTCGGGACGTCACGAGAGCTTGAGTGACTGTGCGAAGGGCAGCCCGGTCCAGTAAGGGGCGCAATTGGCGCATCAGGCGTACCTGATGAAAGGCCCCCCTGGCCACGGCCGCCACATGGTCCTCCAAGGACAGCCGGGAATCCAGGAGGACACCCAAATTGCGCGCCCTCTCCACGGGGGCCGGTCTTCAGTAATAGATATCCTAAATTTGTGATTTAAATATAGAATATTTAAAAATTACAGAATTATAATTTTTTGCCTCCTGGCAGACTGTTTTGTTCCCTTCCTTTAATATTAAATCATTGTGTTAATAATCAACCAGCTTTTAAAAAAAATAGTAATTAAAATCTTCATTCCTAAAAAGTGAGATATAAATAGAAAATCTCTATAGCCTTCAATTTTTATTCCTTTCATCCAATTCTTGCCCCTCTTCATATGCTCCCTTTATCTATATATAAGATCCAAAATGGACTGGGATGGTTTAGCCCATTCACTGTGCAGATTTTCCTGTATACAATGCCAGCTACTTGGTTGTGCCATACAGTATATAGTGTTCCTGTTTCCATCTGATACCCTGCCACTATATGTTAAAATTGTGTCCGAAGCTTTCTACATAACCTGCATCTCAGGTCCTGTCTGGTTTGGTATACCTCTGCTTCTATGGAACTTGTAGTTAGTGCCTGTTCTTGTGCTGCTGTGATCAGCACCTCATTGTTGTCTTTAGTACAGCCCTTTCCAGCCACTGGTAGAATTACCCAATGTCTGTCACCTCAGCTTTTTGTCTATAGCAGTGCTATCAAAATTGATGGCCCACACCCAGTTTAGCAAAGGAGGACAAAATCCCAAGACATCACGTGATGCCACTGTGACCATGTGAGTTTGACAGCCCTGGTCTATATTATATCCTATGCAGAGTCTTATCTTACTATTTTTTATTTATTTTATTTTATTTAAATTTATATCCCGCCCTTCTCCACAGAGGACCCAGGGCGGCGTCCTCTCCTTGATCTTCCTCCCACGTTTGTTGCTGCTGCCTCATTTTCTCAGTAGATGATCTTTGGGTGCCATCTTAGTGATGTTCTAATGGATGCTCTGAGTTTCATCCAGGACAGTGGTTTTCACATTCACCATTCCCCACTTGCTCTTTTTCCAGCTGGCGTACACTCTCTGGGTATTGGACTTGGGAATAGAAACCTCCATACATTGTGAAGAGCTTCTGGATATTCAGCAGTCTTCATATCCTCCTTGGCCAATTTACTATATTGGCAGAGCATGCATGTAGATGACGTGGATGTTATTCTTTCTAGTAAGATGGCTATTTAAGACCTATCTAATCCTTTGGTGGTATTTGGATGCTGCTCTCTTCCTTGTCTCTTCATTGTGGTTCCCAAGGACCTGGAGGATACTAAGGTACTTGTAGTTAGTCTCTATGTTTGCAATGTGACTCACTGAGAGTTCCATCTCATCAGTCTGAATTATATGACTGCAATTACAACTGGAAATCTGATAATAAGTCGTAACCTTTATTGCAGTGGTCATTAGCAGGAAATTGACAAAAAATGCCAGAAAGCAGCAAAATTCATAATCAATCTCAGTCATGGGGAATACTGTGACCTGTTCTAAAGGTCATAATCATTTGATGGGTGGAGATCTTTTACAGTCTGAATCTTAACGTTCACATCTTTTTGTATTTCCATCAATAATCTCTCACCAAGTTCCTTTGAATATAGCCTCTAATCTCATTTTGCAGAGGTGCAGGCATTTATTGTCCTTAACCGATTACAGTAGTAAACTGTATACTAGTTTATTGGTTTGAGTTATGGTGATAACAGAAATTGTTGTGAGGGAGTCTTCTAGCACTGATGGTACTTCTCCACTGAGCCTTGGTAACAAGTTTCAAGGATTGATTATAGTTACTTTATCTGTGATCTTATGCCTCATATTAGATTTATGCTCTAAAATGGAGGGAAGTGGCAGTGATGATCCAACTGCAGGTGTTGGCTGCACATCCATTTGTTCTTCTATTTCTTCTTAAGTCTGGGTTGTAACATATAGTTGACCTACCTCAGGTTATGAGAGCAGCTTCCTTATTGCTATGTAACTATCCATTTCTCAGTTAGTGTGGATGGATGGTTCTTTTGTACATTCATAGTTCCCTTATATTTCATGTATCCTCTCCCATTAGGTCTACTGTTGCAGTAGCATTCAATCAATTCCAGGTTATATAATTCCGTACCATAGCTATGGCTGCATGTTTCCTACTATAACTATTGTTATTTGTGCATATTATATTTATATATAATTATTTATTTAATTGTTTATTTATATCAATATGTACTCCAAGGTAGACCTGTTATTACTGTGAGAGTCCCCGCTCTCGCAGGTTTGGCTCCCCGCTTTAACGAGGGCCCGCCTTGATGAGGGATTTATTAATCCGGAGAGGTGGGCGAAGCGCGGTCTCAGGGGTTTTTTAGTTAGGAATTTGTTGTGTATTTTAGGGGGCACCAGGGAGGGGGGTGGGTATAGACAGGTTGAGACTAGTGAGAAGGGAACGGGCTGAGCCAGCAGAGGAAGGAGGCGGATGGTTTCACTAAGAAGGTGGACACACGGGTCGTTTCCATTGAGGGCCTACCCATCGAGAGGGTTGCAGGGAGAGGCAGGTCCGATGGGAGACAGGTTCTATCCTCCCGGTTGGAGGCAGGTGGCCGATGGTTGCAAACGGTCAGGTGCCACAACCCTCGCAGGCTGTGGTCAGGGTTCACAGTGCCAGGGCCCGCAGCTGATGTTTTGCAACGCCAGGTCCGTGGTCAACAAAGCCCCCCTCATTTACGACCTTGTGTCGGAGGGGGAGCCGGACCTGGTGGGAATTGCGGAGACCTGGCTGGGCCACGAGGGAGGACTCCCCCTCGTTGAAATGTGCCCGCCAGGTTACCGTGCTTTTCATCAACCCCCTAGGCAGGGGTGGAGGGGTAGCGGTTATTGTTAGGGAAGGTCTTGAGCTGAGAGAGACCATTGTACCACAGACTACCGGTTGTGAGTCCCTCTGCGTGAAGTGGGGCCTAGGGAGGCAGTTGGGCTTGCTGATTGTATACCTGGCTCCCCGCTATGTAACAGCAGCCCTGCCCGAGCTCCTTGAAGTGATCGCCATGATGGCAGTTGAGACCCCCAGACTAGTGGTCATGGGGGACTTTAACCTGCCATCGGTAGGCGAATCATCAGAGGTAGCTCGGGAGTTCATGGCCTCCATGACGGCCATGGACCTGACCCAAGTAATTCAGGGCCCCACGCACGAGGGTGGACATACGCTGGATCTAATCTTTGTCTCTGGCCAATGAAGAGTGATCTCGGTATAGGGGATATAGCCATCACACCCGTCATGGTCAGATCACTCACTTCTCCGGCTCAACTTTCCAATCGCTACACCCCACCGCGGGGAGGCGGAACCCGAGTCACCTATATGGTTCCGCCCCAGGCGCCTGATAGACCCTGATAGGTTCCAGACGGCGCTTGGGCCACTTCCTGTGTCCCTGACCCGCGCCCCGATGGAGTACCTCGTGGCCGCATGGAATACTGCGGCCACGGGAGCCTTGGATCGGGTCGCGCCCTTGCGGCCTCTCTTGCGGCGACGAACCACCCAGGCTTCTTGGTTTACCGAGGAGCTGAGGGTGATGAAGCGCCACAAGAGATACCTAAGAAAGGAGATGGAGATCCACACGGTCTGAATCTGAGCGAACACAGGTGAGAGCCCAGTTACGGACTTACCTTGTGGCGCTGAGAGTGGCTAAACGCCATCACTGTGCCACTCTCATCGCATCCGCAGATAACCACCCTGCCCCCCTGTTTAGGGTGACCCGCTCCCTCCTTCAACAGAGGGTGCGGGAAGTCCCTTTACAGGGTAGAGCAGAGGAATTTGGGATTTATTTGCAGGATAGAATCGCTCAGATTCAGAGCGAGTTAGTCCCCATCGATAGTGGCCCAGTGGGATGCCCCGAGGCAGATCTTGAGACAGTTTTGTGGGAAGAGTTTGACTCTGTTACTTCCGATGATATGGACAGGTTACGTGGGCGACTGCGAGCCACCACATGTTTGTTGGACCCGTGTCCCTCCTGGCTTGTACTGGCATCCTGGGAGGTTACACGAGGCTGGCTCCAGGAGGTGGTCAACGCTTCTCTAAGTGAGGGTTTCTTGCCTGCCTCCCTTAAAGAGGCGATGGTGAGACCCCTCCGGAAGAAGCCCTCTCTGGACCCAGCATTGTTGGTGAATTACCGTCCGGTCTCTAACCTTCACTTTTTGGCGAAGGTTGTAGAGAGTGTGGTGGCACAACAGTTTCCCCGTCATCTGGAGGAAGTTGATTATCTGGACCCGCGCCAGTTCGGCTTCCGGCCCAGGCACAGCCCGAGACGGCATTGGTCGCGTTGGTGGATGATCTCTGGAGGGCCAGAGATGAGGGTTGTTCCTCCATCCTGGTCCTATTAGACCTCTCAGCGGCTTTTGATACCATCGACCATGGTATCCTATTGCATCGGCTGGAGGGGCTGGGGGTGAGGGGCACCATATTGCGGTGGTTCTCCTCCTACCTCTCCGGTCGATCGCAATTTGTGTTGACAGGAGAGCAGAGGTCGACCTTGAGACCCCTCACTTGTGGGGTGCCTCAGGGGTCGGTCCTCTCGCCTCTCCTGTTCAACACATATATGAAGCCGCTGGGCGAGATCATCCATGGTTTTGGGGTAGAGTACCATCTCTACGCTGATGATACACAGCTGTATATATCTACCCCAAACCACCCCAACGATGCCGTAGCGGTGATGTGCCAGTGCCTGGAAGCCGTGCGGGCCTGGATGGGAAGTAACAGACTCAGACTCAACCCGTCCAAGACCAAGTGGCTGTGGTTTCCGGCAACCCGGTACAACCAACTGATTCCATCACTGGCCATAGGAGACGAACATCTTACCCCTGTGGATGGGGCGCGCAACTTGGGTGTCCTCCTGGATACCCGGCTGTCCATGGAAGATCAAGTGACAGCCGTGGCCAGGAGGGCATTTTACCAGGTTCGCCTGGTACGCCAGTTGCGTCCCCTATTGGATCGGGATGCCCTATGCACAGTCACTCATGCCCTCGTGACATCCCAACTGGACTACTGCAATTCTCTCTACATGGGGCTCCCCTTGAGGTGCACCCGAAGACTTCAGCTTGTCCAGAATGCAGCCGCGCGAGCAATTATGGGAACCTCGAGGTTTGCCCACGTAACACCGCTCTTGCGCGAGCTGCATTGGCTACCTGTCGTCTTTCGGGTGCGCTTCAAGGTGTTAGTTATCAACTTTAAAGTGCTCCATGGCACGGGACCTAGCTACCTGCGGGATCGGATTCTGCCCCATACATCCCTGCGTCCGATTCGCTCCCACAGAGAGGGACTTCTCCGGGTACCATCCACTAGGCTATGCCAGCGGGCAACGCCCAGGGGAAGGGCCTTCCCTGTGGCGGGCCCAGCCCTCTGGAACGACCTTCCCCCCGAAATTAGAACAACGACGGACCTTCGCTCCTTCCGTCAAAAACTGAAAACACATCTTTTCTGCTTGGCCGGCCTAGGTTAGTCTCCCGTTTTTAATTGGGTTTTTAGGGGGGTCTAGTTTTGATACAGTGGGTTTTAGCGCAGGGATATTCTGTTTAATTTTCTATTTTAGCTATTTATCTATGTATTTTTCATATTTGTATTTTTTAATTTCCCTGTGCACCGCTCCGAGTCCCTCTGGGGAGAGGAAGCGGTCTATAAAAATAAATTATTATTATTATTATTATTATTATTATTATTATTATTATTATTATTATTATTATTATTATTATTATTATTATTACTATTATTATTATTATAACTTGCTGTAATTATCCAATATGTAGTTACTATTCCTTCCTTAATTACATTCTCAATTGTTTAATAGCAATAGAAAAATAATAAAAAATACTATTACAGGTGTTGAATGCTGGTAATACTAAACATTATATATATAGAGAGAAACCAAAAAAATCAGTTTTCAAATATACTAAAATGAAGTTTCTACCCTGTTTCCCTGAAAATAAGACCTTCCTGGCTAATAAGCCCAATAAGGTATTTGAGTACATGCACTAAAATAAGCCCTCCCCCAAAGTAAGCCCTCCCCAAAAATATTGCAACACAGCAGCAGCCATGAGGTGACCACGCTCGCCACCTCCTGCACCTCAAAAATAATAAGACTTCTCCAAAAATAAGGACAAGTGCTTATTTTGGAGGTCAAAAGAAAATAAGACCCTGTCTTATTTTCGGGGAAACATGGTATGCATATGGTTGAATGTAAAAAAAAATTGCATTCAGTGAGCCATTTTTCAGACACAACTTGTTTTATATGCATAGAATAATTGATGATTTGATTCTTCCTTTACACTGAATCCAAGGGACACATTTTTTGTATTAATGAAAAGTGGGGTAAATGTGCCACTCAACATTGTTAGAAAATCAATATACTTTTGTATATAAGAGGAATTGTAATATTATCTCTTAATTTTTTTAAAAAAGCCAAATTGATTCCAAAATTATTCATAATTACATATAAATGTGCTCATATCCATGTAATGACTCTTTTGAGCTCATATCAATGTAATAAAACCATTGAAATAACTGGATTAAAGATTTTGGTCAATATTTATTCTGGAAAATATTTAATACAAGGCCTCAACTGACAATCTAATGTAAAAGTCAAATTGCAGTTTGGCTTCTTAGTTCGTAAAAGTGCTTCAGATTAAAGAAGCCAAAGGCATTCATATTATTCTTGGATTCATGTGGGATACGCAGCAACTGGTCAGGATTAGACTAAAACATATGAAGAACAGTTGTGGGAACTGGGTATGTCTAGTTTAATGAAAAGAAGGACTAGGGGAGACATGATAGCAGTGTTCCAGTATCTCAGGGGTTGCCACAAAGAAGAGGGAGTCAAACTATTCTCCAAGGAACTGAGGGTAGAAGCAGCAGCAATGGGTGGAAACTAATGAGGGAGAGGAACAACTTAAAACTGAGGAGAAATTTCCTGACACTTAGAACAATTAATCAGTAGAACAGCTTGCCTCCAGAAGTTGTGAATGCCCCAACACTGGAAGTCTTTAAGATGTTGGATAGCCATTTGTCTGAAATGGTTTAAAGTTTCCTGCCTAGGTTGGACTAGAAGACCTCCAAGGTCCCTTCCAACTCTGGTATTGTATTGGTATTGGTATTGGTATTTTATTGTATTATTACTGGCAAGGAATGTATATCAGATTTCATCTGGTAATAGCTAACCAGGTAATTAGTCTTTCAAGTTTGCTTAGCAATATTTATTGGAATGCAGGTGAGTAGTTGATTTTCAAAAATATATAGCAGCAAACCCAATGGTGATATATTTGTGCTGTTGCAATGAAAGTGGATGGAAAGGTTGCTGGAAGCATGTTGTTCTTGTAATGATGGTGGTATGCATTAATAGCTCCAGCCCTTTTATCAATCTGAGAAATGATTCTCCCAATATGGAATCCCATGAATATGTTAGTTATGGCAACTAAACCGGTTCTCAAACCATAATTATAATAACAACTAAAGTAAGGTGAAAGGGCTCGATATCTGGTGATTTCACTGAGTTTTCTGACTTGCCACTCCTGCTTTTTTTTTTTTTACTTGCTATTCTAGCTTTTAATTCCTGAAATGAAATGGTATATAACTGGGATTTTTCTGACTGCACTTATATTTTCTTATGCTGACAAAGAGATTATTCTTACTTCAAAAATTATAACTTCCTTCGAAAAAAGTGCCTTGCATATATGGAAACAGAAAGCATTTACTGTGTGAATATACTGTAGCAGTGACTTTATTTTTTTAAAATTTTCCTTGCTGGTATTGCAAATTTCTTATAATGCAAAATGAAATTGTTTGAACTCTATGGTAGCGCCATTACTAAAAGTTCTAAGGAGCCTATACTGTTATCCTTGGATATAAATCATAAAAGAAACAAAAGTTATGAATATAATTATCCACAGATACCTACTAGTTTCTGTCTGGAAATCCCGAAAGCCATCAAATATTGAACGAGCTGGTCTACGTCTTTTTGGTGCTTAATAGGAACAGAATTTAATAAACATATTAATAAAATCTTATCATATAGCCACATTGTGGATTTGTGGCATATACCTATAGTAAAGGATGTATACAAATTCCAGGACACCAATAATGCGTCATACTAGTTTCATACATGAATTCATTAGTTCTTATGTTTCCAGTTTCTGTATGCCTATCTTGATATATATCTGAAGACAAAATATATACAGGTTGCCATTCTATCTCAATGCTTTTAAAGCAGTTTACAGACTCAAAATAAATTAAATTTGCCCCTTCCCCCCACTCAAAAAGTATAACATCAGAAAGGCTGGAGCAGCTATATCCATTGGCATAATATAATGGCAAGCCAAAAGTAAAATTAAAGGGCAATTAAAGTAAACCAATTGTTACAACTGAATCAAAAGTCTGCAATGTGCAGGCCACATAAATATAAGAAAGGTACTAAGAACTGCTGGTTTGTGATGTAATTATAACTTACAGAATATATTATCTGATCCATGATTGCTTTTGTTCTCTTCTATCCCATCATCCTGGGTTTATATAGGATTGCCTATATAAAGCAATCCTGCTTTATATAGGATTGCCTATATAAAGCAATCCTGCTTAAATTTCTCAGTGAAATGCTATTTTCTTTGAGTCACAGAACATAAGGGTTAGAAAGAGGAATCTTGGACATAATTTATTCTAAGTCAGTGGAAGAGTACACTTCTACAGTTTTTGCTGCAGGAACGTGCCAGAGCTTGAAAACAAATCTTGGGACTGCTTCACTATCCATTTTACCAATGGCAGAAATTATTTATATTAATACCATTATAACATACACATTAATGCATAATTACCCTAGAAAAACAGCATCACAGAAAAAATAGCTACTTGATAGCCACATAAAAGTTTAAAGAAAATCTATAATAACTTTCTTGGATTTGGTAACAGAAATATTTCTTCATTTCAATCAACTTGCCCTTGTAATTATGGTTTTATATTCTAAATGTATGTACAGTATGCCTAAATGGATCACTAGCCATTTAATGTTATACTTGTCGATTCAGAATAAGCCTCATTAATGCTACTGAAATTTTATAGTATATATTCAAAGGATAAATATTGTGGAGACCCATTAACATAGGAAGACAATATCTGACTCTTTTAAACTGTACAAAAATGATTCAGCTGATGCTATCTATTTAGACTTTTCAAAACTCCCTGATAAAGTAGAATACTGAGTAAAGTCAGATGTTCTCAGGGCCCAGAAACTGCTTAAAAATATGAAACAGTTGGACTAAATAGTCAATTTTCAAGTTGGAAAAATATTCAGTGGGATTCCATAGGGGTCAGATCTGGTGGAGTATTTTTACATAAAAGAAGTTAGCAAGGAACAGGAAGGCAGCCATTTTTTCTTATAATATTAAGTGATCAGGTTGGTGAAAACAATAGGTTAATGAAGAGCTTCAAATGAACCTTTACACTTGTTTAATATTTTAATGTGGCTCAAAATGAGAAAATATAATAGGTGCATTCTGTACCCCTATGGGCTGGAATTAATGTTGGAAAGATTAGAGTTAATTGCAACTGGGGACTGAAGGAAGATTGCTTGTAATAGCAGTGCCAAACTTCTGACCTTGGGCTTGGTTAGTATGTTGGTCATTGCAGATGTTATTGAAAGTTAATGATGACACTAGTGTCCTTATTTGTATCTCAAATGTAATGATTTGAATGAGGGGAAAATCAGTTGGGCTGTTACAGGATAAAGGAAATCAGTAGCAAACATATCTTCTTATAGAGTCATTGCGAATCCAGGTGCCATGCAGTTGGGAAGAGCCCCCCAGGCATCAGGGAGACTGTACATTGGAAAAATCCCCATTTTGTCTCTGTGGCCAACTAACAATAAGAATTTATGACACTTTGAGATTAGAACCCATTCTTACACAAAGAATATCATTTCTTTAATTTGAGGGTCATCATGAGGCAATTAAGTGACTGCCTGAAGATTCCGTTAAGGCCTAATTGTTTGATTCAGAAAACGGGACTTTTTAAACAAACAAAAAAATTGTATCTGTATACTTAAGAGTGATGATGGTGGAGGAAATATGTATAAGCAACAACCAATGGTGAGCATGAGTGAATGAGGCATAATGAATTTGTGATACTTTTGAAAAAGAAGAATGTATAATCATTCTATCCAACTTGCTATTACCATGCACTCCTGAAAAGAATAAACCAATGATATGTGGCTCTTTCCTACTCACTCTGGTGGAAAGACGCCAGCAAAGAAAAGACTTTTTATCCCCATGCTTCCTGTATTAATAGAGCACTGCATGTGCCATAGATTGTACATATCAGGAAATACATATTCAAAACAGATATAATTATGAAATCCATTTTATTTTGTGTCTGACTGCATGATGGTATAATCTATTGCTTTGTTGGGTCATAATCTAGTGTAGCATAATCAAAAATATGTTTAAAAAATAAATCCAAGACCCACTTTATGATAATAAACATGAATACCCCCAAATTTTCCAGGCTGAATTACCAATCGATGCCCTGCTATAAATGTGACCCAGTATATACTCAAGGGCAGACCTAATCTTACTGCGGGAGTCCCCCCTCTCGCAGGTTTGGCCCTCCGCTCTTACGAGGGCCCACCTCGATGAGGGATATATTAATCCAGAGAGGTGGGCGAGGCGTAGTCTTAGGGGGTTTTTAATACGTAAATTGTCTTTTTTAGGGGGTACCAGGGAGGGGGGTGGGTATAGACAGATAGAGACGGAAGAACAGAACAAAAGGAAGGGCCAGGCCAGCAGCCGACGGAGGGAAGCGGAAGGAGCCGATAGGAGGGGGGACACACGAGTTGTTCCATTTGAGGGCATACCAATTCAGAGGGTCGTGGGGAGAGGCAGGGCCGAGGGGAGACAAGTTTCATCCTCCCGGTTGGGGGCACGCAGCCGTTGGCTACAAACGGTCGTGTGCCACAACCCCCGCAGGCTAGGTGGTCAGGGAGTACAGAGCCGGGGTCCGCGGCTGATGTTCTGCAATGCCAGGTCCGTTGTCAACAAAGCCCCCCTCATTAGTGACCTTGTGTCAGAGGGGGAGCCGGACCTGGCTGGAATTGCGGAGACCTGGTTGGGCCACGAGGGAGGACTTCCCCTCGTTGAAATGTGCCCACCAGGCTACCGCGCTTTTCATCAGCCCCGGGCCCTAGGTAGGGGCGGTGGGGTAGCGGTCATTGTCAAGGAAGGTCTTGAGCCGAGAGAGACCATTGTGCCACAGACCACCGGTTGTGAGTCCCTCTGCGTGAAGTGGGGCCTAGGGAGGCAGTTGGGCGTGCTGGTTGTATACCTGGCTCCCCGCTATGTAGCAGCAGCCCTGCCCGAGCTCCTAGAGGTGATCGCTACGGTGGCAGTTGAGACCCCCAGACTTTTAGTCATGGGGGACTTTAATCTGCCATCGGTGGGCGAATCATCCGTGGTAGCTCGGGAGTTCATGGCTTCCATGACGGCCATGGACCTGACCCAAGTAATTCAGGGCCCCACTCACGAGGGTGGACATACGCCGGATCTCATCTTTGTCTCAGACCAATGGAAGAGTGATCTGGGTATAGGGGACATAGTCATCACGCCCTTGTCATGGTCAGACCACTCACTTCTCCGGCTCGACTTTCCGACCGCTGCTCCCCTCCGCGGGGAGGCGGAACCAGAGTCACCAATCTGGTACCGCCCCAGGCGCCTGATGGACCCGGATGGGTTCCAGACAGCGCTTGGGCCATTTCCTGTTTCCCTGACCCGCGCCCCGATCGAGGACCTCACGGCCGCATGGAACATTGCGGCCGTGGGAGCCTTGGATCGGGTCGCGCCCTTGCGGCCTCTCTTGCGGCGGCGAACCACCCTGGCTCCATGGTTTACTGAGGAGCTGCGGGTGATGAAACGCCGCAAGAGATGCCTAGAGGGAAGATGGAGGTCTAGCCGTTCTGAATCTGACCGGACACAGGTAAGAGCCCATTTACGGACTTACATTGTGGCGCTGAGAGTGGCCAAACGTCATCATTGTGCCACTCTCATAGCATCCGCAGAAAACCGCCCTGCCGCCCTGTTTAGGGTGACCCGCTCCCTCCTCCAACAGAGGGAGCGGGAAGCCCCACTACAGGGTAGAGCAGAGGAATTTGTGTCTTTTCTGCAGGAGAAAACCGCTCAGATACAGAGTGAGCTAGCCCCCATTCATGGCCCAGTGGGATGCCACGAGAGAGATCTTGTTTGGGAGGAGTTTGACTCCGTTACTTCCGAAGATATGGACAGGTTACGTGGGCGACTGCGAGCCACCACATGTTTATTGGACCCGTGCCCCTCCTGGCTTGTACTGGCATCCTGGGAGGTGACACGAGGCTGGCTCCAAGAGGTTGTCAACGCATCCTTGAGTGAGGGCTCCTTGCCTGCTTCCCTAAAAGAGGCCATGGTGAGGCCCCTCCTCAAGAAGCCCTCTTTGGACCCAGCTCTTTTAAACAACTATCGTCCAGTCTCCAACCTTCCCTTTTTGGCGAAGGTTGTTGAGAGTGTGGTGGCACAACAGTTTCCCCGTCACCTGGAGGAAATTGAGTATCTAGATCCGCGCCAGTCCGGCTTTCGGCCCGGGCATAGCACCGAGACGGCATTGGTCGCGTTGGTAGATGATCTCTGGAGGGCCAGAGATGGGGGATGTTCCTCCATCCTGGTCCTATTAGACCTCTCGGCGGCTTTCGATACCATCGACCATGGTATCCTATTGCATCGGCTGGGGGGGTTGGGGGTGGGAGGCACCGTTTTACGGTGGTTCTCCTCCTACCTCTCTGGCCGATCGCAATTTGTGCGGGCAGGAGAGCAGAGGTCGACCCCGAGACCACTCACATGCGGGGTGCCTCAGGGGTCGGTCCTCTCGCCTCTCCTGTTTAACGCATATATGAAGCCGCTGGGTGAGATCATCCGTGGTTTTGGGGTAGATTACCACCTGTACACTGATGACACCCAGCTGTACATATCTACCCCAAACCACCCCAACGATGCCGTAGCGGTGATGTGCCAGTGCCTGGAAGCCGTGCGGATCTGGATGGGAAGTAACGGACTCAGGCTCAACCCGACCAAGACCGAGTGGCTGTGGTTTCCGGCTGCCCGATTCAACCAGCTTTCTCCAACGCTGGCCATAGGGGGCGAACATCTTGCCCCTGTGGATGGGGCGCGCAATTTGGGTGTCCTCCTGGATACCCGGCTGTCTATGGAAGAGCAAGTGACAGCCGTGGCCAGGAGGGCGTTTTACCAGGTTCGCCTGGTTCGCCAATTGCGCCCCCTATTGGATCGGGACGCCCTTCGCACAGTCACTCATGCCCTCGTGACATCCCGACTGGACTATTGTAACTCTCTCTACATGGGGCTTCCCTTGAGGTGCACCCGGAGGCTTCAGTTAGTTCAGAATGCAGCCGCGCGGGCAATTATGGGGACCACCAGGTTCGCCCATGTTACACCACTCCTGCGCGAGCTGCACTGGCTGCCTGTCGTCTTCCGGGTGCGCTTCAAGGTGCTAACTATCATCTTTAAGGCGCTCCATGGCTCGGGACCTAGCTATCTGCGGGATCGGATCCTGCCCCATACATCCTCACGACCGATTCGCTCCCACAGAGAGGGACTTCTCCGGGTGCCGTCCACCAGACTTTGTCAGCGGGCGACGCCCAGGGGAAGGGCTCTCTCTGTGGCGGGCCCGGCCCTCTGGAACGACCTTCCCCCCGATATCAGAACGACCACGGACCTCCGCTCCTTCCGTATGAAACTAAAGACCCATTTCTTTCGACTGGCCGGCCTTGGATAGTCTCTCTGTCTATAGATTTTTAAATGTATTTTAATGGGTTTTAATTTTTTAGCACGGGATAACATAGTTTAATGGTGTTTTAAACTGTATATTTTGTATTGATTGTTTATATTGTTTTTAGTTTCTCCTGTGCACCGCCCCGGGTCCCTGTGGGGAGAGGGAGCGGTTAATAAATGCAAAAGTTAAGTTAAAGTTACCATACTTTCAGGACACATACATTGTTATTTACAAATCCAGAGAAAAATCTATTGTACCTAACTAAACAGAAATATATAACTTCTTAAACAGAATCTTATTAGGAATTACTACTACAGTGTTATTAATACTCCTCTACATGAGTTTCTTATTTACAAAATGAAAGCAGTAACAGTAATGAACTAATACAAATGTCAGACTATTTAAGTGGGTATTAAAAAAAGTTGCCCAATATGCATATTTTTCAGTACTATAAGATCTCATAATCTCCATTGTAAGGACAATGTAGAATTTATGTTCATTCTTTGAAGACCAAATGTAAACAGAAAAAAGAAGCTTACCACCAAATAAGGGTTCTGGCTCTACCAGAATTTCTTGTTTTTGAGGAATAGGTGCCCTCACTTCATCTCTATGAAGACAAAAAGCACATAATAGCTTAAAAATGTATTACTTGGGTAAGAGAAAAATCTGTTCTTCATACCTATATTGAAACCATGCAATTGTGTTCAAACTATTACTAGGAACAAGAAAAGAATGTATGGAAATTGCTCTTGTGATTACACAGAAGGAAAAAGTGCTCAAATGCCTGGATCTAGTCTTTACCATTTTATGTCAGGAACAATTCAAAATTCCTGATATGTTTGCAGTTTTATTTAAATAAATCTTTAAGAAAAAGGTAAGGGAGGAATCAACTTGGCTACAATTACTTGCAAAATATTAAAACTAGTTCTTAAATTAAACCAGTATACATTCACCGGAAAGCACATAAACTAGCAGTAATTCCATATGCCTCTTTGTTAATGAGCAGTAAACTATTGTTAGGAATTCCAGTGGTGTCAGCTTCATTTCTACAGTTCTCAACTAAAACAATTTTTCAATGCTTCTAGACTGGGTGTATGGCATGATGCTCAGTGGTTTAAGACACTGAAAAGCTTGAGAGACCAGTTTCAAGACCCGAGCACCGCATGCCAGGATGAGCTGCCATTATTTCCCTCAGCTATTTGGACACCACTGGCATCCTTGGCTAAGAAATGGAGATTAGCTCTGTCCCCTAGAGTCAGACACTACTGGAAAGGGGAAACCTTTGCACTTTACCTTTAGACTGGTTACGACAGCATTTTGTATCTAACTATCTGCAGGCGCTATGGAGTTGAATATTGTTTAATAGACCAAATGAGGGAGGAGAAATTTAATGGAAACAAAATAATCCCCCCAAAATGAGACAAGGCATCAATTCCAGATGGAAATGCAGATACTGGGCAAATGGTATATTGGAATGTTGTTATACAAAATGCAGATGAACTACAATCAACTGCAATGACATTGAAAGTGTAATTTCAAGATTGGCATTCGTGCAAAGGGAAACATTGCCAATATTTCAATATAAGTAGGAAAAACATAAAATCATAAATAAATAAGCCAAGCACAAATTAGCAAGAAAAAAAGGAAATTTATATAGAATGCAATTCCCTAATTAACTATTTAGTAATTCATGCCTTATTTTGAACCCCCCCCCCCCAAAAAAAAAGAACCGTCCCAATAAAATCTATTTCCTACTAGCTGTACCCAGCCACGCGTTGCTGTGGCCCAGTCTGGTTAAATGGTCAACCAATGTGTGTGTAGATCTACACCTGCACACACAAACACGTACACACAACCACCGTATAACCCCCAACCTACCTACCTACTATATTTCTTCCTCTCTCTACCTACCTACCTACCTACCTACCTACCTACCTACCTACCTACCTACTGTATTTTTCCCATCTCTCTATCCCTCTATCTACCTACCTACTGTATTTTTCCCTCTCTCTCTTTATCCCTCTACCTACCTACCTACCTACTGTATTTTTCCCTCTCTCTCTTTATCCCTCTACCTACCTACCTACTGTATTTCTCCCCCCCTCTCTATCCCTCTACATACCTACCTACCTACTGTATTTCTCCCTCTCTGTTTATCCCTCTACCTACCTACTGTATTTTTCCCTCTATGTTTATCCCTCTACCTACCTACCTACCTACTGTATGTCTCCCTCTCATCTTGTTTTGGGCCTAGTAGGTCTGCCTGGGCCACATGGGAGTGCGCTATGTCCTGCATCTTGTTTTGGGCCTAGTAGGTCGGCCTGGGCCACATGGGAGTGTGCTAAGCCCTGCATCTTGTTTTGGGCCTAGTAGGTCGGCCTGGGCCACATGGGAGTGTGCTAAGCCCTGCATCTTGTTTTCGGCCTAGTAGGTCTGCTTGGGCCACATGGGAGTGTGCCATGTGTGAGGGAACGTTGGAAGCTTATTTGGTTGCTGAGGAAACGACTGTTGGAAATGTGAGGGGTGTGTGCGTGACGCATCATAAGAAGCAGCCAGGTGAGAGGAGCTACAGGGAGGTGAAAACCTCACAAGTGGGTACATTTTACGTTTGTGTACCGTGCACATGACACACGTGCCAGCCACAAAAAAGGTACGTATTATATCATCGGAAGTCCTTGGGAACATTTTGTGAAAATTTGGTGTTGTTCGGTCCAGTACTTTCTGAGATTAGCGGCTTTGCACAAACTATTTTACATTTTTATTTATATAGATAAGAAAGCTTTAGCACTTTCTCCAAAACTTTTGCAAGAGAAGGAAACATTGGAGTTCAGCCAGTAGCTGTATAATATAACTGGATAAAGAAATGGTCATTTTAGAAGGGGACACACTACTTCTTCCTTCAAGACTAAAGGCATCAATCTTGTCTGCAGTAAAGTATCATTTACCTCTCAGATCCATCCACACATATCCCACTCAGCCACATAAATCAGTCAAGTGGGGAATAGCAGAATTTATGCTGCAGGTTTATTTTGTTCTTTAGTTTCTGTAAATTCAAAAGAATTCAGATAAACTAGAAAGGTGTTAGAATAATTATATTGTTCTCTGTTAATTTTGTTAATTGTTATTGTTAATAAAAGTCTCACAAAGGATCTGTGCTTTAAAAGTTTTGGTGATTAAATAGATACCCAGAGCAACAATAGAATAGAAGCAGCTGCATAAGAAAAACTAGGAACGTAAAAGCAAAAATATCTGAAATATACGTACAAATTTCAAAGATAATTTAATTATCCTCTTTACAACACTACGTACTCTGTATGTGGTCGCAGATTTGATACACTTGCAGAACTAGTGCTGGGTTCTTCAGCAATTCCTCCACCATCAAGGAACATAGTGACAGCCATTTCTAGATTATTGTTGCACGCTTCAAGCATATGTTTACCTGCACTTTCACTGGCACCTATGACAGAATGAAAACTGCATTAGGTTTCAACAAAAGCTTTAAAAGAAAGAGAAAAAATAGATTAATTTAATAAAGTGACTATAATGTATTTTTTATAATAGACTAAATATTTTTAATATATTAAACATCAACATAATCCAATAATATTGAGATGGTTGGGTTATCTTTTTCTGGGAAGTTTTTCAACTAGGGCTGAGAGACAGTGACTCGCCTACGGTCACTTACTAGTATCTGGGTCCGAGGCTAGTCTAGAACATGGGCATTCTCAATTTTATAATCTTCCCTATTCTGCATGATGAAGTGTGTGTGTATATATATAAAGTTTACCAATAATAAAACCATTTCAATACAATTTTCTTTTGCCAGATTTTAGTATACTCTGTTACTATTGCCTCACACATCTTTTGTTAATTACAGAGTATTTCTATGAAATTTAGTGCAAGGCGAACAATCTAATCCTTTCAACCTGGAAACACTTCTGCACTCCCAACATAACTGCAGGAGTAGTTACAGAACTTTTACTGAAATGGACAACTCTGGAGTATATGCATGTCTCATATTATTTGATCTCTAAAGCAATCAGAAACACACAAGAAGTTTGAGGAGTTTCCATCAGCTTCAAAGTTTGACAAGGCTTAAGCTCCATACCATATTCTTAAAGAATGAAAAAAACAGATCTCAGTACAATTAAACAATCAGTAATGATTATAGGCAATGGCTTGGGAGAAAACTGTTAAAATAGTTGATTATAATTCTACGTCCCTTTGATCCAACTACCAAAAAGAAGGGTAGATTATAAGGTACCCTTCAGTTGGTGGACTACCTGTCTCATAATCACTTGCCATGATCTATGCTGGCTTTGACTGATAGGAACTGTAGTATAAAACATCTGGAAAACTTCATATCTTCATTTAAAAAAAGTCTTTTTCTTACATTTGGTTTTCCTTCTTTCTCAACAAAACATCACCAGAACAATTAGAATTTATTGGAAAACAATATACAGGGACCTTTACAGCTATATTAAATTATATCTGAAAGATTAAGTATTTAACTTAATGTTCTTTCCTTTTGCGCAAACTACTGCAGTTAAACTTAGTGCAGTGCATTTTTCTCAGAAATAATATAATAGTAATGCATAGAAAAAAATGTAAACCGGAACTGAGTTGAATGCAACAGAAATAAAATAAAATGAAAGCTTCTAAAACATGAAAAAAAAAAATCTGAGAATATGCTTTACAGCATCAATAAAACTGTCCATAGTCAGGTAGTCGACTTACAACAGTTCATTTAGTGACTGTTTGAAGTTACAATAGCACTGAAAAAAGTAAATTATGATTGTTTTTGACACAACCATTACAGCATCCCCATGGTCATGTGAACAAAATTCAGAGGTTTGGCAACTGACTCATATTTATGACAGTTGCACTGTCCAATCCCCTTCTGATAAGCAAATCAATGGAGAAGCCAGATTCATTTAACTGTGTTACTAACTTAACAACTGCAGTGATTAACTTAACAATTGCAGCAAAAAAAAAATTGTAAAATGGGGCAAAATTCACTTAACAAATATCTCACTTAACAAGAGAAATTTTGGGCTCAATTGTGGTCGTAAATCAAGGACTACCTAAAATCTTCACAGAGCAGTCCTATGCATTCAATAATAGAGCCTATCAAGTCTAATGGAATTTACTCTCAGCTAAGTATAGCTATCATTTCAGTGTTCAATTTGTTCAGAAAGGCTTAAATGAATGGCACTTTCTATATTCACTAATAATACTTAAAACTCTGAATAGGAAGAATTAGAAGTCATTTATTTATATCAAAATAATTTTGAAAACTAAGAGCAGAATCAGTACATATTTTATTACATAATGTATAATTAATGTTAATGAAATTCAATGGCTTTTATATTTATTTTATTTTTTTCATTTCCCACCTTTATTATTTTTACAAATAACTCAAGGCAGTGAACACATACAAAACTCATTCATCCTATTTTCCACATGACAACACTGACTACTAGTTCTCCAGCATTTCACCAAATAATATTTTCTATTCCAACAAAGATATTAGGAGCTGGATCTAGAAATTCTGCATGCACTCCAATCCTAAACCAAGCTCCTTTCTGAAATCTGCTGACTGAAGTGTTTGAACATAATTTACACTCAAGAATTCAGTCAAGAAAATATGTTTCTGGCAAGCGTCATACCGCATTTTTAATAAACTGATTAGGCTTTTAAAAAGATTAAGTATCTCCCTGGAGCATTTGTCCATGATGGGCTTGTAATCCTTACTGGATGAAGCCTCTTTTTTCAGAGGCACCACCTTTTGATTAAAAAAGCAAACAAGAAAGGACAATCAGTCATATTCTGCTTTTAATTCTAAAATGGATTAGACATTTGGCATGGATCAATTTCGGTTTGAAACAGAATTATTAGATATTATTGATCCTCTTTCATCCCTCAAGATGACTGATTCTCCCCACTCCCAACCATTGTTTTCTAATACTATAGCCAGAAATCAATCGGGAATATTTTACTTTTACAATACTAACGCCCAAGGCCAGAGCGTTCCCACCGGCCCTTTAAAATGGAATTTGGCTCGGCTTGTTTATTACCTCCGCTGATCACTATTTTTTCCGACTTTACACTGACATTACAGACACCAAGGAAAGGCGGGCTACGATCCTTTTTCGCCTCGCGCAGTTTGAGAATAAAATAGGCTGGTATTTCGAGGGACGGAACTACCATCTGTTTCCTCGCCTACCATAAACGCAGCCAGCAAACCACCAGCCTGGCTCTTCCTGGAAAATGTCACACTGCGGTCCCCGAAGGGAAGGTTTTGTTTCCCCCTCGCCCTCTCCACAAAAGAATCTCCGTACAATTCCTCCCAAGCGTTCCTTTCTCGAAGCTCTCGTTCTCTCTCTCTTTTTCGGTTCGCTCCATTGTGTTTCTTTTTCGGGGCCACCTGGGCTGCTTCTCCCTCATCCCCGCGCCGGCCTACCGGAGCCCCTTTCCCTTTACCTCCCGCCAACTCCCCTGAAGGCAACCTTTCGGACCCCGCGCCACCTCCCTCTCCCCCATTTAGCTGCACCGGACTCAAACCACTTAAGCCTGTTCCGTGCTTTCGCGCGTCTCACCCGTGATGGCGGTGAATTGCTGAATTAACCCTTTCATCACTGAGGCGGCAGCAGAGCCCCCGGGCGCCGCCATCTTGCCGCCTCTATCACCGAACAACACTCGCCACCTGCCGGTCCTAGTGCGCAGGCGCAGATTTACCGCGCCCCAATTCCCTTGCGCGCTTTCAATTTCAATATCAAACGTAATGAAGAGCATGACGTAAAAAAAGGAAAAGGCGTGTCGTCCTTCTCGAAATGGCATTGGAGACTTCAAATGCTGTCCTCTAGTGGCCGGAGGAATTCCGTTCTAGCGCTGGACAATTGTCTCAAGGCTGCTCTCAAAACTTTTGCAGTTCTTCCCCTTGTTCCAAACCTTATGGGGCAGTCGCTACAAATGCAATAAACCTAAACCGAAGAAACCCAAGTGCGTAATTCCTTTTGATGGCGAGAGGTGAACAGGAGCGCAAATAGAACTTACTCAAGTGAACCTACCTACCTAGAATTGTAATGTGTAGTTTGCCATCAGGTTTATAGCTACAGTATTTGAAACTAGACCAGTGTTTCTCAACCTTGTCAACTTGAAGATGTCTGGACTTCAACTCCCAGAATTCCCCAGCCAGCAAGTCAAACACAACCCCCATGTGGCCCTAAATGAAATTGAGTTTGACACCCCTGGTCTAGACTGTGTAAGATTCTTGTATTTTGACTTCTGTATTTCCATACTGTAAGAATCTCTGGAAGCTACTTTTGCCTTATAAAATGTTCGTCTCAATAGCCTGAAATTATCATTGGTAGAACTTTTTGATGACAATTGTGACTTTAAACTTTTCAAAAATATCAGTCCCTTCTGAGTAAAAATGTGATTTCACGCTGAGAACATTATAAATTCAGACTATGGCTTTTATTCATAACTATATTCATTCTAAGAATTAAAAATACCCACAGGACATGCCATGATGTGTGCAACTGTTTCAAATATGATTTTAGTTTTAAAAAGACGATGAGATTTCAGACAAATTGACCAAACACCAGAGGATTTTGAAATATAAATATTAGCTTGAAAATCAACCTAATCCATTTTTTTCTCCAGAATGCAATAATTAGGCAATTGAGAACAATTCAAAAAATGAAAAACCAAAAAAGATAATGCTAAATGTAATGCTTGAAAAATAATTATTTTATTCACTTATTGTAGTCATTTAGGTAAATCCTTCAGAATATATATCTTTGTCTGAAGATTTATTGAACCCAGCTACAGAACAATTACCATTTTTATAAAGCTGAACAAAAAACAAATGGGATGGAGATTTCTAAAGCACAATTGATTGCAACAGTAAACGATCAGTACTTCAGCCTGCATTTTTTGTTGCTACCACCCTTTCTAAACGTTCTGAATGCTGAGATTGCTTACCAAAGTTTTCAAGAATGTACAAAACAATTCTTAAAAAAAACACATAGACACTAATCATCAGGTCCTAAATTAACCTTCCTCCCATATCAGAGTGGGAACTCTGTTGGATGTATTTATTAGAAGTATGCTTAGGAGATAATTATGACTGTTACATCCGAAATAATTGTAATGAAATAGTAACTAGATACGTAATTTTAATGACATATATAATCTATATATTAGAAATTACTTACAAATGAAAATGAGTGTGATTTTCCTATTGACTCTCTTTGGTGCTTCTTATAAAATATATTTACCAAATATCAAATTGAAAATTCCAAAATGAATCAACTGAAAATTGATTGGTTTTCTATTGAAACCTGTAAACCACATTACTAATAAAGCAAAAATACAAGTCCAGCAAAGAGAAAAATGAGACTGTATTTTAGGCTTTGTCTGTCTTAAAGATGGCATTTAGCACAGCCTTGTAGGTTCACAGACAACAGTGGCATGTTTATGACAACTCAGCATGTATGTATGATATTCAGTTCAATTTGAAACAGAGTAGTTGATACCATCTATGCATTAAAGAACAGGCACAAGAATTCAAAGAAAAAGGCACAGAAAAAATGCTACTGTTTCTGAAACAAGTAACACATTAATTCTGGGAACAGAAGAGATAAATATTTGCCAGTTTTTCAGAATATCTTTTTCAAAATTTTCTATTAATCTACAATGGTTTTGGTGAATGTGTCAATTTGTTGCAGATTTCTTAAACATCTGGATAATTGTCCTTTGTTTGATTGGCGGCAACTCTACATTCTTTAAATCAGAGTTGGGGACACAATTCAGAACAGTCCCATTTTTTACAGATGGTTTTGTCTGGCGTTTGCTAGAGGTTCTCTCATTCTCATTGTGGGAACGTCTGTGTGTTTTGGGTTGATTTCTTTCTGTCTGGCTGTTTGAAGCCTTTAAGAGTTTGCAATGTTTCCCAACTGGGGATTTTCCAACTGCCATAGATGTTGTAGGGCGCAAATGATACTCATCCGGGGAGCCTTTTGTGCGATTTAGTGTTTTCTGTTCTCTGTCCATTTCCTTCTGGATTTTCAAAGCCAGACACCTATCTTCTTCTTCCTGTTTATATCGTTTATAAAGCTCCTCCTCCAAATGTATTTGTTTTTGTATATCGTTCATCTCTTTCTCTTCTGTTTGTACAAAAGTTCTTCTTCTTTTGTCATTCAAATATGAATCCACTGTCCATTCAGTGGGAGATTCTTGAGATTTTCTCTTTGGAATCCCTTTAGTGATCAATGAGCAACTCTGTTTTTTATTGTCAATTGGATAGTTTCCCATTACGTTTGTTTCTTCACAAGGTATATCTTTGCTGTCCAACTGACTACAAGATTTCAAAGAAATAAGGATTTCTTCAGTGCTGTCATTTTTGTGAAGTTTTAGCAAGCATGAACTTTCTGTAAAATTTTTATTTCCAAAGCCATTGTTATTAGAACCACTGTTCATTGTGAAAAAATCAGTTTCATGGACCTCTCTATTAGTAACATGTTCCTCTATTGTTTCATTTAATTGACTCCTCGAAAAAGATGACAATTCAGGGCCATGACAATTGTACTCAGATGTAGTACATATATTTAAACGAGAACCCGTTGATTCTAAAGGGAAATCTTTAGTCATTTTTCCTTCTCGATTTGTCACTGAAGGTAGTATTGTTATATTATCTTTTATTTCTTCATCTTCCAAGGTAAAGTGAGTTTTAACTGTAACAATTTCCTGGGGGGGAAAACAAAAGGTCAAAATATCCATCATGCACTTTTTTGTATAGGAAAACATTGGATTGTTTTTATGTATGGATCTTGAAACATTGGAACATTAAACATTTCATGGTACTTGACTTTCAAGTAAAAGTTTCAGAGATTCAGAACTTTACTGTAATTTTATACAGATATGGTACATAGAAGTTATATAATATCTATATAGTATTATACAATACAATACAATAATACAATAGCAGAGTTGGAAGGGACCTTGGAGGTCTTCTAGTCCAACCCCCTGCCTAGGCAGGAAACCCTATACCCACAGGTGGTAAGCGGAGCCATATTGAGTGGCATGCCAGCCGTCAGCTCTGACACGCATGCGCGTGCCAGCTAGCTGATTTTTCATATTTCCGGAGGGCCAGAAGAGGCCTTTTCACCCCAGAACCTGATCACCACTTGCTTCTCCCGCCCCGCCCTGTTTCTACTCTGCAGCTTGCCTGCCTGAAGCGTTGCGCCCCTGCTAGGTAAGACTGCGGAATCGTGCCTTAGCTAGCTACCCCTTCCTCATGGCCCTACCATGCTTCCCTGCCTTCCACGTGGCCTTGCTGGCAGATCTCCATGCCCACTTGCCTTCTGAGATCAGTGTCCAGCCTGTCCTGGCCCTCGCAACTGTTGCAGGAAGATGCTGCCTTCCACTCGGGCCTGCATGCCTCTCATGCCGGCTCTGTCGGGCCCATCCAGCCACTAGCCTGCTCCTTGGCCACGGCGGCGCTTACCACCGGTGAGGAAGCGGAGCAAGAGGCAAAAGCCGCGGGTGGATGGGGGGGAGCCCCTCACGTGGGGAGCGAACCGCAGTGGAGTCTCCTTCCCCCTGGTACTCCAGACTCCACAGGCCGAGTTCCCAGAATAGCACTGGCGGTCATTCCTTGTCTTTGATAGCAGCCTTGCAAAACGTCAGAAAATACCCTGTTTTGCAAGGCGGCTCGCAAAGAGAAAGAAGCGACCGTAGCGCTTCTTCAGAGGAGTGGAGGCATGGCTACCTAGCCTCCCCCTGCCCACTGGCCAATGTCTCCGAAGCTGCCGCCGTTGCAGCCTGGCAAGCTGGGCACCCGAAAAGCGCCTGGAGCGGCCCATGTGCGCCTGAGGGCTGCTGGGGAGAGGGAGAGGCTGGTAAAGAAACCTTGGATTCCACATTGCCATGGCTCTAGGGGGAAAGAGGCAGGGATACTAGCCAGCGCTCGCTTCCCAAGGCATTTTGCTAGCCTCCCTTACCACCACCCCACATACACACAGCTTGCTGCTGCACAAGGCGAGTGCCGGTCAATATCCCCGTTGGCGCTCGCCTCGTGTATCAGCAAGCGGTGTGTGTGTATGGGAGGATAGCAAAGAAGCCTTGGGAAGCGAATGCCGGCTAGTATCCCTGCCTCCTTCCCCCGTAAGCTGTGGCAGTGGGGAATCCAAGCTTTCTTTATCAGTCTCCCTTACACATACATACACACGCACTCTCCGAAGGCTTGGATTCAAGAAGGCTTGGATTCCCCATTGCCACAGCTCTTGGAGGAAGGAGGCAGGGATATTAGCCAGCGCTCACCTCATGCAGCAGCAAGCTGTGTGTGTGTGTAAGGAGCAGAAATGGCCTCCCCCATCCTCCCGGAGGCCCTCTAAAAGTCAGAAATGGCTTCATTAAGCCTCCGAAGGCTGGAGAAGGCAAAAAATGGCCCCAACTGGACGACTGGAAGTTCGGAACGGACCCGTTTCTGACTTCCAGAGGGCCTCTAGGGGGGGGGCGGTTTTTGCCCTCCCCAGGCTTCAGGAAAGCCTCTGGAGCCTGGCTTAGTGATTGCATGCATGGGGGGTCACGTGCACATGCGCAGTTGGGTGGGGAATTGAGTGGGCATGCAGGTGCGTGCAATAGCGTGCGCGCGCACCCAATTCTGGCACGCTATGAAAAAAGGTTCGCCATTACTGCCCTATACCATTTCACACAAATGGCTATCCAACATCTTCTTAAAGACTTCCAGTGTTGGAGCATTCACAACTTCTGGAGGCAAGCTGTTCCACTGATTAATTGTTCTAACTGTCAGGAAATTTCTCCTCAGTTCTAAGCTGCTTCTCTCCTTGATTAGTTTCCACCATTGCTTCTTGTTCTACACTCAGATGCCTTGGAGAATAGTTTGACTTCCTCTTCTTTGTGGCAACCGGCTGTCCATGGAGGACCATATGGACCATGCTGTCCATGGAGGACCCGGCTGTCCATGGAGGACCCGGCTGTCCATGGAGGACCATGTGGCGGCCGTGGCCAGGGGGGCTTTCCATCAGGTAAGCCTGATGCGCCAATTGCGGCCCTTACTGGACCGGGCTGCCCTTCGCACAGTCACTCAGGCCCTCGTGACCTCTCGACTCGACTACTGTAATGCTCTCTACATGGGGCTTCCCTTGAGGTGCACTCGAAAGCTGCAGTTAGTCCAGAATGCAGCCGCGCGGGTGATTACGGGAGCGCCTAGACACTCCCACATAACACCTATCCTGCGCGAGCTGCACTGGCTTCCTGTGGTCTTTCGAGTGCGCTTCAAGGTTCTGACGACCATCTTTAAAGCGCTCCATGGCTCGGGGCCTAGTTATATGCGAGACCGCCTCCTGCCCCATACATCCCTCAGACCAATACACTCCCACAGAGAGGGCCTCCTCAGGGTGCCGTCGGCCGGACAATGCCGACTGGCGACACCCAGGGGGAGAGCCTTCTCTGTGGCAGGTCCAGCCCTTTGGAACGACTTACCCCCTGAACTTCGCACCATCTCTGACCTCCGCCTCTTCCGCAAGTGTCTTAAGACACATTTGTTCCATCTAGCCGGCCTAGCGTAGCCCCCTATACTGACTTTTAGATAGTTTTTAAATTTGGGGATTTTAATCTGGTTTTAGCACAGGTTCTATTGAATTAGTTTTTTAAATTTTATATGATGTTTTGTATGTATTTTAATTTTCCTGTGCGCCGCCCTGGGTCCGTTTGGAGAAGGGCGGGGTATAAATTGAATAAATATAATATAAATATAACCCCTGAGATATTGGAACACTGCTATAATGTCTCCCCTAGTCCTTCTTTTTATTAAACTAGAGATACCCAGTTCCTGCAACTGTTCTTCATATGTTTTAGTCTCCAGTCCCCTAATCATCTTTGTTGCTCTTGTCTGCACTCTTTCTAGAGCCTCCACATCTTTTCTACATTGTGGCAACCAAAAATTATCTATAATTACATAGCATTATATAGAAATGCTAATACATATACGAACCTCAGAAAGAGTGCCAATGTTTTCTTCTTTTAATTCTCCAAATAGCAACTTTGGAGGAAAGAAACCACAAGACTTTGGAGATAAATATCTTAAAAACAACACAAAAAGAAAAAGATAAAGGAAGCTTTTATATATAAATTATATTTACATTTGAATATAACTTAGCATAGGTCTTACTTCATTTCTCAGAAAAGTGGATATAATATAACCCTAAGACTCTACTGTATATGTAATTTGAAACTATGACTTGTTCCTGCTCTCAAAAAGTTATCCACATACAATTTAGACTTATTTTTAGTATTTCATACTATACAAATCTGCACATACTCTACTAATCTAACTTTGCCTATGTAACCGGATTTTACTTACTTCTTAATGTCTCCATAATTGCTTGATTTGGTTTTTGAAGTTTTGCAGCAATCAGGAGATGGACCAGGTATTGGACTGCTTTTAACAGACTCTTCAGCAGATCTGTTCTTCAGTGCCAAATTAAAAAAAACAGATAAAAAGCATGCCTATTGTTATTTATTATTATTTTCCTGCTCTTTTAATATATAATTCAAAGCAGTGAACATACCTGATACTTCTATCAATTTTACCCACATCAAGCATGTGAAGTTGGATGGACTGAGAATGGGACCGGCCAAAAGTCACCAGGTGATTTTAATACTATATTAAGCTGCTTTATCAGTGGTGGTGTACACAATTCATCCTACATTTTTAGAAATTAATACATATGCATTCATGCTCAACACAAAAAAATTCTTGTTTGTGTCAACAATGCTTTCCTGTCTACTGTACCAGAATACTATCACAGTATTTATGCGATAGATTGTCAATTGGAAATTATATTGGCTTTTATATAACTTAATCCAAGTTTAAGGAAGCAAAATATTTGTTATTCAGCAGACTATTTATATGCCTTTGTCTGAGTATTCATATTTTTCTTTTATATTATAATTACTTTTGGAATGGGGAATTCTCAACTTCTAATAAATAAATACTTTCTTAATTCGAAACAGCAATCGTAATGAAAAATAAAATAAGCATAGTCATTTATACCCCAAATAGACAGTATTAATTTAATATATCCAAACTAGATCAGCTAGGATCACACACACACACACACACACACACACACACACACACACACACACTGTACCAAAAGTCAGACTCCATAGGTCAAGACATGATCTAAAGGAGACCTTCATATTCAAATTTGAAACATTGGAGAAAAAGGTTGTCAAACAAGTAAGGAAATGTTTAGAAGAAAATTACAAGCAATTCAAATGTTCAGTGTACTTTTATATAATAAATTGTCCATGGGGCCTAATTTTTTATAAACCCTGTTCTCAGTGAGCTGTAATGGTCAGATATTGGATTGATACTCGGGAAACTAGGTTCTAATCCATCGTCAGTACAGATCCTCAGTGGGTAAATCTGAACCACTCACTCTTTCCAAGTTCCCAAAATTGCTGTTGTGGGGAAAAATGGGTGGCAGGACTTTTTATGTCCTAAATGAAAGGCAGGATAGAAATCTAATTGATAAATAAATCTGCTACAGATAGTAGCAAAGTACATCTTTTAACAATCTGATAGCATTTTTTACATTTACCTCGCTTATAGAAGAAAGTGAAAAAGCTTCCAATTAAGTATATTATGCTCTCTTCCAATGCTAATATTCAAAATGCCATTTAAGAAAATATGAAGATTTAACTAAACCAATTTAACTGTCATTTTGGTTAAACTTACCAAATTTAAACTCAGTTCTCGTGCCAACACTTCATCTAATAACAACTGGTCTGCTATCTTTTTTTCCCTTTCTTCTGTTAATCTTTGCTCTTCTTCCTCTTCTGCTAGTAGTTTTTCAATATATTCTTCACTTGCTTTGCTCTCCTCTTGCTCCAGAGCTCGGCGTTCTGCTTCTACCTAACCACAAAATTTATCATTATTTTTAATGTTTTTTTTTATTTTATAGATTGAGAATTTTCATTTAAAAAAAATTCAATGCTTCTTAAGGAAGACCTTTTATATTTTGGCTTGGCTTAATGCACAGGCATTTAGTGCCCACAAAAAATCTCAATCCTGGTCTTACCCAGGATTTTATGATCCCTTGCAAAACTGCCTATTATACAAAACTGCCATTCAACTTTCTACTTTACCTTAGTGATCTCAGCTTCATATTCTTTCTTTAATTCTCCAGGTTTACTTAAGCAGTGTATTGGTTGAGGCTGGTGCACTAGTCCAAAAAACAAAGCAGAGATGAGACAAAATGTGATTATGATTAATTAAGGACAATAGTGACTTATATTTATATCTGTGGCGGGCCCAGCCCTCTGGAACGACCTTCCCCCTGAAATCAGAACAACTACGGACCTCCGCTCCTTCCGTCAAAAACTTAAAACACACTTTTTCTGCTTGGCCGGCTTAGGTTAGTCTTTACCTTTAGGGTGTTAGGGAATTTTAACTTTATAATTTGGGGATTTTAGCGCAGGGATAATCTTAATTTAATTTGTTTTTATCTATCGTATTTATTCTATGTATGTATTCCTTATAGTATTTTAAATTTTTCCCTGTGCACCGCTCCGAGTCCCCTGGGGAGAGGATGCGGTATACAAATAAAAATTTGATTGATTGATTGATTGATATTTGTATTACTGAATAATTTTAGTTTGCCAAAAAATTCAACAAATGTAATAACCTATATTACACTAATCTACTTGCCCATACTTCAGAAAGAAGAGTAATCTATGACTTAGCAATGTATCACTTTCTTATTATTAGATATATTCTTAGTTAAAAGAGACCACCAAGTGAATTATTAAATATCAAATTTTCTTGCTTTCTTCTCTTTAAAATTTTACAATAAACGTCTGAACACCAAAGGCAGGCGTATAAGTGAATCAAGTTAGTGCAATGCTTTACTTACAATCATTTTCTAGGTCCTGTCCATTAATTCTGCGTTGGCACTCATCTGGAAAATGTTTCTTAATTTTTTCCCATAACTCCAAGTTAATAAGAGTGTTATTGCGAGAGTTATATCGTGCCCAAGATGAGACACGCCGACGGCAAAAAGGGCAACACAAACTTGCTTTTTCCACAGTAAGTTGAAAACAGGCATTACAAAGAGTATGGTTGCACGGTAGTGTGACTGGTTCCACGAAAATATCCATGCAAATATTACAATGGCAGTCAGACAAGGAGAGTGGGGTCTCCGATTCTTTTGGCATGTTCAGTCCAGGAAGGAAAATGATTCTCTTAATACATTATCAGCATCTACAAAAATACGTAGCACAGTATCTGTTTAAGATCGGTAAAAATGCAGCATTAAAATCTGTTAGATCATTTTTCACACAATCTATGAATGTTACCTGATACTAACACTTTATCACTAAAAGTATAGTACAATATTATTCTATGGTAAAAGCATAAAAACAAATGTATGAATTATGAGCTAGGAATGTCCTCACATATTACATTATTATTAGCCAGCACTAAAGTAGGCAAATACATTGTTTCCAAATGCAAACATACTTCCTATTCTGTGGTATTTCTACATAGATACTTAAAACTACAGAAGTTATAAGATATTGTTTCACAAATATGTAACATACAAAATCAATTGTATCAACTACTTTTTTTTAAGAAAAAGAGTTAGTTGATTATAGTCTTTTTAAAAGCAGTTTTGCCAGTGTGAACAATACTGTATTCTAAATTGAACTAAAGTAATGTGATGCTAACTGAAAATATTATTTTCAGAAAATGAACTGTTATGTGGGTGGGGCTAAATTTTTAGACAGAAATTGCGATTCATGACCATAATTCTCATACATTCTGTTTGTCTCTTATCTTGAAGCTCATGTTGTACACATTTGATTTCCTGGTTCAATGCTTCCTTAAGAGGTACAAGGGCAGATAAACATGGTGGCATGCAGAACATTTAGATTAAAAGCCTCATCATGGAACTGAGGGAATGAGAGGAAACGACCATTAGTCTTAGCTTTCTTCTTTCTTAGAGCAAAAAACTGGGAAAGCTCTCCAGCTGACCCATCCCCAGTGAAGGCTCATTTCACAGGAACAAATTGTGCATTTGTGCCTCTCATTCGTGGAATTAATTAAGCAAGGATTGCAACCACCACTACTGGCAAGGTCAATATGGGAGGATTTTTAAAAATAAATAAATCCTGGACTCAACATTTATTGTATAGTTTTGAATTGAACTTCAAATTAAATAAGAAACCAGATCAGGTGGAAGGATCAGCCTAAGTTGATTTGAATTTCAACTACTTAAAAGTGTA
Organism: Rhabdophis nuchalis; assembly: GCA_039707465.1. Classification (NCBI taxonomy): domain Eukaryota; kingdom Metazoa; phylum Chordata; class Lepidosauria; order Squamata; family Natricidae; genus Rhabdophis; species Rhabdophis nuchalis. The sequence continues at coordinate 45,247,256 of CM077645.1, forward strand.
CTGTCTACAACATTTTGCAACAACTATTGCAACATACTAGCAGGAGTTTTGTAAGCATAGATGGAAAGCTCTATAGATTCCCACAATGGAATGGATGGCAAAATGAATGGAAATGTAAACATAAAAGCGAAACTTACCACCAAATAAGGGTTTGGGTTATACCAGAATTTTCTTGTTTTTGAAGAATAGGTGTCCTCACTTCATTTCTACGAAGACAAAACACATATAATAGCTTGAAAATATCAATATTATTTGGGCAAGAGGAAAATCTCTTTTTCATACCTAGACTGAAATTATGCAATGGTGTTCAAACGATTACTAGGAACAAGAAAAGAATATAAGGAAATTGGTCTTGTAATTACACAAAAGGAAAAAGTGCTCAAATGCCTGGACTTTACCATTCTGTCACAAAGAAGACAAAATTCCTGACATGTTTGCACATTTTCATTTTAATAAATCTGAAGAACCTCTAAAAACTAAGGGAAGTATCAACCTGCCTACAATTATTTGCAAAATGTTGAAATTAGTTCTTAAATTAAATTCATTCACCAGAAAGCACATAAACCAGCAGTAACTCCAAATGCCTTTGTTAATGAGCAGCAGGCAATTGTTAGGAATTCCAGTGGTATCAGTTTTGTTTCTGCAGTTCCCCACTAAAACAAATTTTCAATGCTTCCAGACTAGATGTATTGGGGTGGGGGGCGTGATGGTTCAGCAGTTAAAGACACTGAGCTTGTCAGCTGGAAAGTTGACAGCCTGGGTATGAGACCCGAGCACCACACAATGGGGGAAACTGCCATTACTTGCCCCAGCTCCTGCGAACCTAGTAGTTTGAAAGCATGTGACGAATAGGTACCACTTTGGTGGGAAGGTTACAGTGTTCATCGGCATATAGTCATGCTGAACTTCTGCCTATGGAGCAGCGGTGGCACAATGGTTAGAATGCAGTATTGCAAGCTAACTCTGCCCACAGACTGGAGTTTGACCCTGAGTGTGGCTCAAGATTGACTTAGCTTTTCATCCTTCCAAGGTCAATAAAATGAGGACTCGGGTTGCCAGTGTTGTAAACCACTCAGAGAGTCCTATAAAGCTTTATGGGCGGTATATAAGTGTAAGTGCTACTGCTATTCAGACTCCCTCTGCTATGAAACTGAGCACTGGTCCCTAGAGTTAGACACAACTGAAAAGGAAAACTTTTATCTTTTACTTTTAGACTGGATGTGAGAGCCATTTGTATCTAATCATATATGCAGGTACTATGCAGTTGCATATTGTATAATAGAGTAAACAAGAGGAGAAATTTTATGGAAACCAAATAAAGCAAAAAAACCAACACCCCACAGTAGACAGGATATCAATTCCAGATGGAAATGCATTTGTGGAAGGGAAGAATACATAAAATTATCGGTCAAACATAAATTAATAGGAAAAAGAAAATGTATATAGAATACAATTCCCTAATTAAATTTGTGATTTGTACTCCACCAGCAATTCAATAAAATTTGTTAATGAAATATTAAATCATTAATATTCCATGCCTTGATTTCAAGCCCTGTACCCCAAGAGACTCAATAAAGTTTGTTTCCTGCAAGACTATGAAACTGAGGTAAAACATGATCTATTTTTAGCAAGTGAGAAACTACCCAATTTTGCTTGTTCGAAGCCAATTTCCATACAATTCCTTCCAAGCGTTCCCTCCTCGAAGCTCGTTCTCGTTAAATATCCATTAATTTCTTTTTCGGTTGCCACCTGGGCTTCTTCTCCCTCATTCCCGCGCCGGCCTACCGGAGCCCCTTCCCCTTTATCTCCCGCCAACTCCCTTTAAGACAACCTTTCGGACCCCGCGCCACTTGCCCCTTCCCCCATTTTGCTGCACCGGACTCAAGCCTCTTAGGCTTATTCTGTGTTTTCGCGCGCCTCACCCGTGATAAGGATTAACCCCTTCAATATTTCAATACTGAGGCGCCAGCAGAGGTCCTGGGCGCCGCCATCTTGCCGCCTCTATCATATCAATAACACTCGGGACCTGCCAGTCTTTCTGCGCCAGCGCGCAATTACCGCGCCACAATTCTCTTGCGCGCTTTCAATTTCAATATCAAGCGTCATGACGTAAAGAAGGAAAAGGTATGTCGCCCTCTAGTGGCCGGAGGAATTCCGTTCTAGCGCTTGTCCTCTCTCAAGCCTCCTCTCAAAATTTTTGCATAGTTCTTTCCCTTGTCCCAAAGGGTTTTCCCCTTTACCTTATGGGGCAGTTGCTACAAATGCAATAAACCTAAACTGAAGAAAGTCAAGTGTTTAGCGTCGGGGTCTTCCCAACTGCGTCATTCCGTTTGGTGACGAGAGGTGAAAAACTCGGAGCGCAAATTGCAGAATTTACGCGAAGCTACATGGAATTCTCCTAATGTGGAAAACAGCAGTTTAACAAAGGAGATATCGTCCCGCCTATCTATCCTGGGCAACACAGGAAAATTATCGGTTTTTGAAACAACTGGACCAAGAACAACTGCAAAAGCAGGAGGAATCAATAACTTATCCTATTGTTAGTATAAACGTTTCTGGCCAGTGAATGAGCTGCTTGAAAGCATTTGACTCCTCCAATCTATGGGAAAGAACCAACACACTTTACAATACAATAATACAATACAATAGCAGAGTTGGAAGGGACCTTGGAGGTCTTCTAGTCCTACCCTCTGCCTAGGCAGGAAACCCTACACCATTTCAGACAAATGGCTATCCAACATCTTAAAGACTTCCAGTATTGGGGCATTCATAACTTCGCTTAACTGCTTCAGATTAAATACCTGACATATGTGCCACCAACTGCATCTTCTAGAATGTTTTAAGATTCTTGTATTTTTTCTTATGTATTTTCATACTGCTATTTTTGCCTTGTAATAGGACCATCTCAACATCCTGAAATTATCATTGCTAGAACTTTTTGTTAACAATTGCAACTTCAAATATTTCAGTCCCTCCTGAGTAAAATGATTTCATGCTGAGAACATTACAGATAAATTCAGACTGTGTCTTTTATTCATAACTATATTCATTCTAAGAATTAAAAATACATAAGAACAAGTCACGATGTATGCAAATATTTCAAGTGTTTTAGTTCTAAAAAGATGACCGAAAAAATTCAGACAGGTTGACCAAAACCCAGAGGATTTCGAGAAATATATCTGGATATTAGCTTGAAAATCAGCACAAGCACCTAATGACAATTCATTTTTTTCTCCAGAATGCAATAATGGCAATAGAGAACAATTCAAAAAATGAAAAACCAAAAAAGATAGAATACTAAATGTACTGTTTGAAAAATAATTATTTTATTCATTTATTGTACTGTCACTTTTAAGTGAATCCTTCAGATTATATATATTTGTCTGAATAATTTATTGAGGCCAGCTACAAAAGAATTACCATTTATAAAGCTGAACAAAAAACAAATGGGATGGAGATTTCTAAAGGAAGGCACAATTGATTGCAAGAGTAAATATCAGTACTTCCACCTGCATCTTTTTGTTGCTATCATCCTTTCTAAACGTTCTGAATGCTGAAATAGCTTACCAAAGTTTTCAAGAAATTGGAAAACAATTTTAAAAACACATGTATGGGCTATAAACAGCTAAGGATTTCCCAACTGCCTTAGATGTTGTAGAGTGCAAATGATGCTCATCAAAGGAGCCTTTTTTGAGATTTAGTGTCTTCTGTTTACTGTCCATTTCCTTCTGAATTAAAAAAAACCAGATATCTATCTTCTTCCTGTTTATTATTTTATTTATTCAATTTATATCCCGGCCTTCTCCAACAGGACCCAGGGCGGCGCACAGGAATCTTAAAACAGTATACAAAAATAATACAAAATACATAAGTTTAAAAAGCTATTAAATAACACAAAACCAGCGCTAAAACCAAATTAAAATCCCTCATTTAAAACTGTCTAGTATTAGTCCCAGCGGAGGCTATGTTAGGCCGGCTTGATGAAATAAGTGTGTTTTTAAACAACGGCGGAAGAGGCGGAGGTCGGTGATAGTGCGGACTTCAGGGGGTAGGTCGTTCCACAGGGCAGGGCCCGCCACAGAGAAGGCTCTACCCCTGGGTGTCGCCAGCCGGCATTGTCCGGCCGATGGCACCCGGAGAAGGCCCTCTCTGTGGGAGCGTATCGGTCTAAGGGATGTATGGGGCAGGAGATGGTCTCGCATATAACTAGGCCCCGAGCCATGGAGCGCTTTGAAGATGGTCGTCAGGACCTTGAAGCGCACCCGAAAGACCACAGGAAGCCAGTGCAGCTCGCGCAGGATTGGTATTATGTGGGAGCATCTAGGAGCTCCCGTAATCACCCGCGCGGCTGCATTCGGGACTAGCTGTAGCTTTCGAGTGCACCTCAAGGGAAGCCCCATGTAGAGAGCATTGCAATAGTCCAGTCGGGATGTCACGAGGGCGTGACTGACTGTGCGAAGGGCAGCCCGGTCCAGTAAGGGGCGCAATTGGCGCATCAGGCGTACCTGATGAAATGCCCCCCTGGCCACGGCCGCCACATGGTCCTCCATGGACAGCCGGGAATCCAGGAGGACACCCAAATTGCGCGCCCTCTCCACGGGGGCCGGTGTTTCGCCCCCAATGGCCAGAGTTGGAGTAATCTGGCTGAACCGGGGTGCCGGAAACCACAGCCACTCAGTCTTGGACGGGTTGAGCTTGAGTTTGTTACTACCCATCCAGATCCGTACGGCTTCCAAACACCGAGACATAACCTCGACGGCATCGTTGGGGTGGTCTGGGGTGGAGATGTACAGCTGAGTATCATCAGCGTACAGATGATATCCCACCCCAAAATCACGGATGATCTCACCCAGCGGCTTCATATATGTGTTGAATAGGAGGGGCGAGAGGACCGACCCCTGAGGGACCCCGCATACGAGGGGCCTCAAGGCCGACCTCTGCCCCCCTGCCAACACATATTGCGACCGACCAGAGAGGTAGGACGAGAACCACCGTAAAACGGTGCCTCCCAGCCCCAACCCCCCCAATCGGTGTAATAGGATACCATGGTCGATGGTATCAAAAGCTGCTGAGAGGTCTAACAGGACTAGGATAGAGGAATATCCTCTATCCCGCGCCCTCCAGAGATCATCTACCAACGCGACCAATGCCGTCTCGGTGCTGTGACCGGGTCGGAAGCCGGACTGGCGCGGGTCTAGATAATCAACTTCCTCCAGGTGTCGTGGAAACTGTTGGGCCATCACACTCTCAACAACCTTCACTAGAAAGTGAAGGTTGGAGACGGGACGGAAGTTCTCTAATAATGCTGGGTCCAGGGACGGCTTCTTGAGGAGGGGCTTTACCACCGCCTCTTTCAAGACGGCAGGCAGGGACCCCTCACTCAAAGATGCGTTGACAATGCCCTGGAGCCAGCCTCGTGTCGTCTCCCAGGATGCCAGTACAAGCCAGGAGGGACACGGGTCCAATAAACATGTGATAGCTCTAAGTCTCTTTGACAACCTGTCCATATCCTCGGTAGTAACAAAGTCAAACTCCTCCCAGAATGGAGTCTCAAGACCAACCTCGGACAATTCGACTGGACCACTCTCGATGGAGGGTAACTCATTCCGAATCCGAGTGATTTTCTCCTGCAGATAAATCCCAAATTCCTCTGCTCGTCCCTGCAGAGGGGCTTCTCGCGGCCTCTGATGAAGGAGGGAGCGGGTCATCCCAAACAGAGCGGCAGGGCGGTTATCTGCGGATGCAATAAGAGTGGCACAATACTCACATTTGGCCACTCTTATCGCCACTAAGTAAGTCCTAATATGGATTCTCACTAGTGTTCGGTCGGCTTCGGAGCGAGAGGATCTCCATCTGCTCTCTAGGCGTCTCTTGTGGTGTTTCATCTCCCTCAGCTCCTCAGTGAACCAAGGAGGAGGAATGACTCGTCGCCACAAGAGAGGCCGCAAGGGCGCGACTCGGTCCAAGGCCCCCGTGGCCGCACTTAACCATGCGGCCACCGGGTCCTCAGTCGAGTCACGGGGCAAGTCCACAGGAATTGGCCCAAGCTCCCTTTGGAACCTTACCGGGTCCATCAGAAGCCTGGGGCGGAACCATATAGGAATATCCGGTTCCGCCTCCCTGCGGTGGGGTGCAGCGAACGGAAAGTCGAGCCGAAGGAGAGCGTGATCTGTCCATGACAGGGGTGTGATGACTAAATCCCCAATTCCCAGATCACGACTCCACTGTCCCGAGACGAAGATGAGATCCAGGGTGTGTCCACCCTCGTGGGTAGGGCCTAAAATTACCTGGGTCAGGTCCATGGCTGTCATGGAAGCCATGAACTCCCGAGCTGCACCAGAGGTTTCGCCTACCGACGGCAGGTTAAAGTCCCCCATGACCAAAAGTCTGGGGGTCTCAACCGCCGCCTCGGCTATCACCTCTAGGAGCTCGGGCAGGGCTGTTGTTGCATAGCGAGGAGCCAGGTATGCAACTAACACACCCATCTGCCTCCCTAGGCCCCACTTCACAAGGAGGGACTCGCACCTGGTCGTCTGAGGGATCGTGGTCTCCTTTGGCTCAAGACCTTCCCTAACCATAATCGCCACTCCCCACCCCTCCCTATATCATTCATAAAGCTGCTTATCCCAAAAGATCTGATTTTGTATATCGTTTATCTCTTCTGTTTGCACAAAAGCTTTTTTGTTATTCAAATATGAATCCATTTTCAATTAAGTGGGAGATTTTTGAGATTTTATCTTTGGAATCTCTTTAGTGATCAGAGAGCAATTCTGGCTTTTATTTCCAATTGGATAGTTTCCCATCACCTTTGGGACACACACCTAATTTCTCAGTCACCTACGTACCAAGTATGGACATTTGATAGTGATATTTCTGTGCAATGGACAGTAATGTTGAATATTTGGCAGCATTCTACATCAGATAGAAACTCATACATTTGTGCCACACAATGTTACATGTTATATATTATAAATAATAGCCTAGATTCACACAACTAGGCTTTAAGTATCAATAAATAAATATGTTAATAAATAAATTCCCTCTGCTATTCAAGGATTAGACATATTTAACACAGGAAACAACCAAAGGAAATACATGATGACTGCAGTCCACCCCCTTCAGCTGAAATAACTAATGGAAGGATTTTAAAAGTTGTTATACACAAAATGGAAATGTCTAGCACTTACATTGTGCTTTCTGGTGTTCACACTTCATGAACAGCATCTACATAATCTGTTCCACAGCTTAATAAAGCAGGCCAATATTGCTTCTCCCAATTATACATAAACTGAGAAGTTTTGCATCTTTCAATCAATTTGAATTACATATTTTCACTTCTAAGAGAATGTTTCATGTATTTCTTGAGGAAAAGTATTGCTTCAGAATATATTTGCAGTTTAACTATATCTTCAAACTTTCTTATTTTCCACTACATTAATAGCACATAAAAGGCTATGATGAAGGACTTGATTATTCACCACTTTGTTTACAACAGATTGGATGTCTTGGGTATAATCTTGCCTTAGTTTATCAGGGAAGTAACTTGCATCCTGGCTGTAGGTAATGAAAAATGTACAGAATACTTTAACATCTTCTTCCTGGAGTCCCAATATCTCCAGTGCCGAGTCCCACGCTGACTTAATTCTTTTGTTTTTATCTTTCCTCCTCAGAACAGATGATAGTGTAGGCAATACTCTGCCGAGATCAGGAATGCTTTTTACCACTTGAGAATGTAGGCACTGAATAGTTTCACAGATATAGCTATAGAAGAGGTTTATCTCCACAGAATTAAACCTACAAAAAGATGTTTAAAAAAGTAATTTACCTTTACTGTTTACATCAAGCAGGCCCACAAATTATTCCCATTTAAGAAGCAGCCATGTTGCAAAATTCTATTTGTCTCCATTTTAAAGTAAGGACCATTAATTTAGATGAAAATTATTTCAAAATGTGTCTTTAGGGTTGCAGCCTAAAGCTGTATTATTTATATTTCATAAGTGCATAGTCAATCAAAGTGGAATTCAACCATGCATCTACAGCAGGGGTGAAATCAACTTACCTTCACTACTGGTTTGCACATGTGAGCGCACTCATGCTCATGCTTGCTTTGCTCGCACGTGCCACCGCTGCGCATGCGCAGGACCTTCCGCACATGCGCAGAGGGTCAAAAACAGAATGTGATCATGTCCGAGCAGGTGGGTGTAGCCTTCTGCTGCCACCGCTACCTGTTCGCCTGAACTGGATAGAACCGGCTGAATTGCACCACTGATCTACAGTTCTATTAATTCAATACAATTCCCAATGCCCACATAAAATTAAAATCAATATTTATTTAGAACTAGCCGTTCCCGGCCATGCGTTGCTGTGGCCCAGTCAGGAGGGACACAACCCGAGGGTGGAGTTTCCCCCCCTCTCTCTATCCCTCTACTTACCTACCTATCTACCTACTGTATTTCTCCCTCTATCCCTCTACTTACCTACCTATCTACCTACCTACCTACCTACCTACCTACATAGCCGTTTCTGGCCCCATGTTGCTTTAGCCCAGTCTGGTTAAATGGCCAACCAAAATGTGTGTAGATCTACACCTGCACACACAAACATATACACACAAACACCGTATAACCCCCAACCTACCTATCTACTCCCTTTCTCCCTCTACCTACCTACCTACTGTATTTCTCCCTCTCCCTCTCTATCCCTCTACCTATCTGCCTACCTACCTACCTACTGTATTTCTCCCTCTCTAGCCCTCTACCCACCTACCTACCTTATTTTTCCCTCTCTATCCTTCTACCTACCTACTGTATTTCTCCCTCTCTCTATCCCTCTACCTACCTACCTACTGTATTTCTCCCTCTCTCTATCCCTCTACCTACCTATTTGCCTACCTACTTACTGTATTTCTCCCTCTCTAGCCCTCTACCTACCTATCTGCCTACCTACCTACCTACCTTATTTCACCCTCTCTCTATCCCTCTACCTACCTATCTATCTACCTACCTACCGTATTTCTCCAACTCTCTATCCCTCTACCTAGCTACCTACCTACCGTATTTTTCCCTCAGAGATTTTATGTCATAAAGGATGACATAATACCTGTGGCCCACTGCTCTCTCTGTATCCATCTACCTACCTTTTAAACATTTTTTTACATTTCCGTTGCATGTACCTGGCACAGGTGTGACATCTACACAATCTATATATATATATCATTGGTGCTGTACTTGAAAGGAACGTTGTATGAAAATTTAGAAGCAATCGGTGCAGTACTTTAGGAGATAAGCGGTTTTGAACAAACTCTTGTTACATTTTTATTTATATAGATATGCATGTACATAGATATGCATGTACACTTCAATTTTCTTTTCAAGATTTGGTTAATTCTCCATAACTGAACTGTTTGAAATAAACATTTCATAATGGAAACAAAGTCCTTGACGTTTTAAAGCCATTCTGTTAAGTCTTAAAGCTAGAAGTAGTCACACTTATGTGTTCTAGATGTTTCCATGCAGTATGACAAGTCCCAGATGTTGATCAAGTTTCCAAGAGACTTTGAAGTTATAGTCCAACACATTGGAAGGGCACAAAGTTGGGGAAAAGGTACTTCAAATAATAATCTATTCATTTGTTAATAGTCCATTAAGCCTATCCAATATCCAAGTATTGTTACATTTTTGTTAACCCAAAAGAACATGTGATACCATTACAAGACAGCCATTATATTACACCCAAAGTTTTTATTAATAACCTGCATTTTTATTTTTCTTACCTGTCTTCTAGCAGTGATGTCCACATCTCATCTTGCTCTAGAACTGTATTCCAAAAGTCAAATTTCTCTGATAATTTCTGAATGCCAGAATCTAATACAACATATTGTGACTTTATAGTTTGTAGCTTATTCTCAGTTCTGGTAAGATTCAAAAGCCAAAGGAAATTAGAATCAAGACCCTCCCATTCTAAAAAATGTAAAACTTTTCAAGTTTGACTAAAGAGCTCTCATATAATAGATGATTTATATTTGATAAACTGCTATATGAGTTTGGAACTTAGATTCTTAAGCTTCTATCCATATGGTCTATATATGATGTTGTCCTAATGCTGCATTTTGCTTGCAATCTTTTCCCCATGTAGAACCAACTATCTAGTCTACTTCATTGTTTCTTTTGGAATTTTTTTTTAAAATATACCAATAGCGAATTAAAAAAAAAATTTAGTAACGCTTTGGGAAGTTCAATTTCTTTTCAGCCTGAGGTAATAAAATGATATCTTGGTACATTTATTTTTTTTTAAATACAGTGAATAAAATTTAATCCATATTGGTTGACCAGCTGTATAAACATATAGTTTATAACTAAATCACAAGCAAATCAATTCTTTTTCTCCAGTGTTCATATAGAAATTCTATACTCTATAGAATTGCCACAATATACAGATTATACAATCACAAATGCACAATCATTTCTGTTATTTATAATGTTCCATGTTTAACATTACTGTCCTAAAATGCTAAATTATTGAGCAGCTGTCTATTTTTAAAAATCCTTCTCCAGATTAAAGATGAAATGAGTGAAATGCTGCTAATTCTGCTTTCAATTATTTTGGTATTTCTGAAGAATAAAACAATGCATAATAATAGAAAGTGTCACTTTCTATTTTAAAGTAGGCATTTTCCATCATCCACCCTAGTGCCTGATCCTTTGTAAGTCACCACTTTTTTTAAAAAGAGTAATTTCAAGTACAATATTATACTTCTTTTATTTGAGACTTTATGGAGATTTATGAAGCAGAACAGATCAGGGGAAAAAATATTCAAAAGAGATAGTTAAGATATGAAATATGCAGTTCCAAGACCCTTCCCAACACAAACATTCCTAGCAAAAGTCAACTCCCCCCCCCCCCCTTTGTGACCTGTTTAATGTCTTGTTCAGGACACACAGAGATAAAGGCTCTTTGGCCATCTTCAGGAATAAGAAACGTATGTTTCAGTCTCCTGACTTCTGTTTTGCAACAGACAGCAGTGATATACCTAGTAATCCAACTGGTGCTGAAGGTCACTTTTCTCTTCAAGCTTTTTATAGCTAGGAAATCCAAATATAGAATATTAACACATACTGTACTCACAAGCACATGGTAATTACAGTATATTTTTCCTTCTTAGTTTCATGCAAACATACCTTAAGTCTAAACATCATATGGATCCATGAAAGGAAATCATAACAAATTCTATGAACTGACTCCTAACATGTTACATATAGCAGGGGTCTCCAACCTTTGCAACTTTAAGTCTGAAGGACTTCAGCTCCCAGACTTCTCCAGCCAGCTTTGCTGGCTGGAGAAGTCTGGGAGCTGGAGTCCTTCAGACTTAAAGTTGCAAAGGTTGGAGACCCCTGACATATAGGATTGCTGTAATCAACCAGTAATTTTAGAGTCATATCAATCTATAATATAGTAACTTCATTTCTTCAAAGTTTAGCACTTTGAAACTTTTGGCAGCACAGAAGTTGCTGAATATCAAACCCCAGCAATACTCACTTAGTGGTATGCTGGCTGGGATCCCTGGGGAATAGTTCAACAATAATTGGAGATCAGGGTTCTTATCTGACTTTTTGTATCAATACATTGTCAATGGTACTAAAAATAAGCTTTTCTCATTAGGCTATTTTGTAATATTGTATTCAGATCTAATAAATCTGGAATTGGATCTTAACCGTTTTTGTACCCTTTTAAGTTTTCAATATTTCTGCATAAATATCACCTAAAAATGATAGTTTTCCATACAAGCCCTAAAACTAGATAAAGAGCATCCAATTAAACAAAGGGGTCACTTGCCTCCTAGGTCTTATCCAACGTATAAGTCCAATGTGCCTGCATAAATTCCAAGCAATCCAAACATTGCTGGACTCAATTTCCAATGTAAGCTTATAGTGAGGGACTCTGAAAGATGTAGCTCAGCAACACTAGAAAGGTCACTATATCCATGTAAAACATACTTTAATAGCAAGTGGAAAAACAGCACAATACAAAAATAATTATAAATGGAGGCATCTTTGATATTTAGTATTATACCTTGCATTTCTAATATTGTATTGTATTGACTGTTTTCATTAGTCGCCTGCTTCAAATAATACAAATGTTTACTTGTTGGTAGAGGAATCAGACAACCAAACTATATTCCCAGGAATGGAAAAACGGAATCCTACTGCATTACAAAATTAGCTAAGGATTCCATTAGAATATATTTTCAAAGGTTTTTTCATTATATATTTTTCATTTTTTTAAATTATTTGTTCACTTATTTTCAGTTTACACAGATTATCCTAATTCTTAACATTGTATATGTTCTAAGCATTTATGAGCAGGGGAAACCACCATTCCTTAGAAGCAGAATGTTTTTTTTTAAATAAACAACTAAAGTCTTCCCCAAAATTATCATGTGATGGTTAATATTTATTTTAACATAAGTACTATTTAAAGCACATGCTTGTTTTCGGGGCTATGTCCTAACAAAATAATTTACAAAAGATGGATTTCTTATGTATATTTGGAGGTATAGTTCATCCCACACTCAGGCTGGATTTGGCATTTTTATCCACCTATTGTCCTTCCCAAGAACCTGCAATAGGAGATGTGGATGTTTTATGCCAGTGGTGTCCAAACTTTTTTCAAAGAGGGCCAGATTGGATGAAGTGAACATGGTGGAGGGCCGAACATTTTTCCGAACATTCTTTGAACCATTACAATTAAATGCAAATAAATTATTTTATGCCAATTTAATTGCAAATGACATACTTTTCATTTCATAACATTAAGATCAACTGACAGTTGAGTTTTCACAATGTATTAAAAATAAATTTTAAAAAACCTTACCTACCTCTTTCTCTCTTTCTTCCTCTCTCTCTCTCCATTTCTCTCGCTCTTTCTTTCTTTCTCTCTCTTTTTCTCTTTCTTTTTGTCTCCCTTTCTCTCTCACTCTCTCTCTTTCCCTCTCTTTCTTCCTCTCTCTCTCTCCATTTCTCTCTTTCTTTCTCTCTCTCTCTTTCTCTTTTTTTCTGTCTCTTTCTTTCTCTTTCCTTCTCTTTCTCTTTCTCTCTTTCTCTCTGTCACTCTGTGTGTGTGTCTGTCTGTCTGTCTCTCACTCACTTAATCAGTCTCTATCTATCTGTCTCTCCCTCCCTCTCTGTCTCTCCCTGTCTCTGTGTGTGTCACTCTCTCTGATTCTCTCCCTCCCTCTCTCTGTATGTCTGTCTCTCCCTCTTTCCCCGTCTGTCTCCGATTCAATCCGATTCCGATTCATTCTCTATCTGTGTCTCTCTCCGTCTCTCTGCCTCCCTCTCTTTCTCTCTGTCTCTGTCTGTCTCTCTGTCTTTCCCTCCCTCCCCTTCTGTCTCTCTCTGTGTCTGTCAGTCACTCCCTCGCCACTCGCAGCGGGCGAGGGAGCAGGCGGGCTGAGCACCCAAGGCTACCATCATCTTAAACACCACCGAGGCTGTCGCCCGGCAGGGGCATCAGGCAGGGAAGCCGGTCGCGTCTCCATCGCGGCTCCCTCCGGCAGGCACCACGGCTTACGTTCTGAGGCCGCGCGTCCGTCTTCCCTGCCTGACGCCCCTGCCGGGCGACCTTGTGCGGCGGGAGCTGCACGTTCTGGGGCTGCGTGGCTGGGAGGGAGGTGAACGCGCCAAGCGGACGTTCTGGGGCCGCACATTCATCTCCCTCCCAGCTTCGCAGCCCCAGAACGTGCAGCGATGGAGGCGCGACCGGCTTCCCTGCCTGACGCCCCTGCCGGGCGACAGCCTCGGTGGTGCTTAAGATGACGGTAGCCTTGGGTGCTCACCCCGCCTACTCCCTCGCCCGCTGCGGGAGGAGGCGTCCGTAACCTCCGTCCACCTCCCTCCCAGCCACACAGTCCCAGAGACAGGGAGGAAGGGAGGGCCACATTTACACAGAGCAGGGAGGGCTGTTGGAGGGCCGTATTAAACTGACCCCCGGGCCGCAAATGGCCCCCGGGCCTGACTTTGGACATGCCTGTTTTATGCTATTACTGGTATCATTACAGAATGTAAGCTGTTGAGTAGAGCTGATTTTTGCAATTGACTGATGATGCATTTGTCAATACGAATTGTGTTCAAGTGGTGTTCTAGTTGTTTTGGGATTGCACCAATGACATGTACTATTTGTGGGTGGGTGTAATTGTATTCTTTTAAATACTAGTTTTCTACTTAAGAAAAAATACACTTCATTTCCATTGTTTTTCTTCAAACAATAAGAATTACCCATATATACAAGATATAAAGTTGAGCATTAATGAATAGACCTGATGTCAGCTATTAGTATAGCAAAGCACATGTCAAAGCAGATCCCATATACTACACTTTTTGATAAAAACAACTTGTCAACATTTAAAAGAGCCAGGTTCCATGAATTCTGCAATAGAATCTTTATTCTGGGCTGAACAATCCACAACTGACTGAATTTGCTGCTGATCCTCCAAAACACTAATGGGAGATATTTACAGAATTTGTTCAGGTCCTTCAAGCCATTTATAACCTCAATTTTTATTTCTTAACCAAAAGAATGCAGAGAAGAGCAAAAATATGATTAGGGACCTGGAGGGTAGAACAAACGAACAGTTGCAGGAATTGGATATGGCTAGTCTAATGAAAAGAAGGACTACTAGGGGGGTGACATGATAACAGTGTTTAAAAATCTGAGAGACTGCCACAAAGAGGGAGTAGACCTATTTTCCAAAGCACCAGAAGGCAAAACAAGAAACATGGATGGAGATTCAAGGAGAGAAGCAACCTAGAACTAAGGAGAAACTTCCTAACAGTGAGAACAATTAACCAGTAAAATGGCTTTCCTTCAGAAGTTGTGAGTGTTTCAATACAGAAGACTTTTAAGAAGAGACTGGACAGCCACTTGTTTGAAATGTTATATAAGATTTTCTGCTTGAGCTGAAAGTTGGGCCAGAAGACATTCAAGGTCCCTTCTAACTCTGTTATTGTTATTTTAAAAATCTATTTCTGCCAGTAGAATTTATAAGAATATATATTAAAACAGACAATTCTCTATTTTTCTTTTGTTTTTAAACCCAGTTCTTTATTCACATGTACATAACTTTTATTGCAAGCTTACCAGTAACCAGTTAGTTATTCCAAAAGCGGTGCTATATATGAACTACCAAAATAATTTTTAGCAGCACACAGAATTGGTTTATTTATGGGAGGTAGTAGGAATAATGCATCAGAAAATTAGTAGATTCAAAATACTGCACCAGAGATTGACTGCCTACCTAAATATATGAAGGGTTCAAGAAATAGGATAAACTGATATATCACTACTTTGGTCAGCAACGAATATTCTCTTAGAACCATTAATTGACACATGTGAAATCCAGTTCACTTTCTCTCCATGTTCAATGGTCAGTTTGGGTGAAATGGATAGGCACTCATTTGTGTATTCTGGGTTCGTCTTGTCAGCTTTCTTGATGGTATTTTTCTTTTTGTGAATTGCCTTGTTTGGACTTTTCAATTTTCCAATTTCACTGCTAACATCCCACAACAATATTTTTCCATCATTTCCCCCTGTAATAAAGCAATACATTTCTGGCAGAAAGAAAATCTGTGACACTCCTAATGAATGTCCTTTAAATGCTACTTCCTGTTCAAATTTGGCACCTGTTACTCGAAAGATTCTGATTTTACCATCTTCAGCTCCACAGCCAAAGACATTCCCACAATTAGAAACAGACAATGAATGAACCAATGGTGGATTAAAGAGTTGGCCAATCCCTTGCTCAAATGGGTCTTCTTGCAAGTTCATAATCCATATTGGGCGAGTTTTTTGCAAGTTCCACATTATAATCTGAAAACAAACAAAAAATATTAAGATTTCCTAATACAGCAGTTATGTCAGTGTAAACATTCATTTATATTGTCATGTTCCCCAGGATACAAAAGTGATGCAGCTCACATAAATTATGCTTTAGTTTATAGATCAAAAGCATCTGTTGACTTAAATTATATCTAATATAGAATTACTATTGTCTCATTATTTTTGAAATGTATAAACTGCTTCAATCTCAGGCACTCTTAAATATTTTTAAAAATATTAATTTTATGCCAAAATATGTTTTTACTGTATTTACTACAAGTCTTATATCTGCCAAGTTGATCAAGCTATTTTATGCTGAAATTATAGGTTTCAAGCATAGTAGTTACACCTAAGCTAGGATAATGTTTCAAACCCATACAGCAGAGACTTGTAGATGCTGCTTTTCAGGGGCATCATATATGTTACAGAATAGACTCTACCAGAAATTAGGTTGGCTTCTATAGTTTGTTCTGGAAAATTTATTTTAAAGGGCTTATGATAATTGGAAAGTTTCTTGGTAGTATAATTTATTTGGGGTTTTATGGTTGTATTGTTTGCTCTTAATTGTTGTAATCACCAAAAGTCTCTTCAATTGAGACAGGTGCAATTATGATGAAGATTAAACTGCTATTCTTAGACTTGTATAGTATATTATTTAGAAAGCAAAATATGTAAAAACTGTTTTTATTAGAGATACAAGTACTATGGTGAAAATAAGTATTAACTGCATAATTTTTAACATCAACTTTATTACCGATGGTTCTTGATAAGATCTAATCTAAATCTAATACTAACTTAGTTGCTTTTTATTCATTCATTCGGAGTTTTCCATTCTCCGCACTCTGCAGAAATCTATATCTGTTCCAAAGGATTAAAGCCAAAAGTAATCTCATCTGGCAACAATGTCTGTTTAGTTGGCAGTAATTTATCATTGTAAATAAATCCTTTTCTTTCCTTATCTTCCACCCTTAATCAATTTTCTATCTTGTGCATCAATCAAAGTAAGGTTTCAGTTGGGAAACAATGCTGATATTGCACTACTTCAGCATTAGATTTAATTGTGCAGCTAATGCTGATATTCTGAGCAAGTTAACTTTCAGAAAGCATTTTTTAAAATGGATTCAGCTGACCTATTCTATACCTCTATAGAAAACAATCTATTTTTGAACAATTACAGCAACTGAAAATTGCTATAATGATCAGACTCTAAAGCTCAAATGAATAAATATAAAGATGTATATTACATATCTTTGTACACACATAAACCTATCAAATAAGTGATATATAGTAAGCTTTCAACTACTGCTGATCACCTTCATATCCAGGCCACATGAAAGAAGGCTTTGTGGCCTCTGGGGTCGAAATGCAGTAGATGTACAAATATTTGAATGTCGTTGCAGGCAGCGACTCAACTTCTTGCTTTGTAAGTCAATTATCTTTATGGCTCCAGAATCATCTGCAGCAGCCAAGAAGCTGTCTGTTTCATTTATTGAAAGACAATTGATCTCTTCCTCATTTACATGGAAACATTCAACTGGCTCCTTGAGACACCTGGTATCCAGCATGCTAATAATTTCCCCATGAGAAGCATAGAGTCTTCTAGAACAAGTGGGAGAAAATATAATGCTAGTGACATCATCTGCTTTTTGAAGTCGTACACATTCCAGTGGATTTCCTTCAGCATTCCAAATTGTGAGCTCCCCTCCTTCTGCTCCTGAAGCCAATAGACCATCTTTGCTCACATTTAAGCTTAGTACTGAAGAAGAATGTCCATTGGTCCACTTCTTTGCCATCATATCTCAAGGCAGACTGGAAAAAAAAAGATCAGCAGGGTAACATTTTGTTTTGATACATACTGAGGAATCAAAAGGTGATTGTATTGTGTTCTTTTTAGATTAACTTACTCAAGTAAAGCACGTACGTACTTGTTTAAACACTTAAACATCTAAATTCCAGTATATTGACTGTAAAATATAATGGCCTTGCAATCACAACCAATCTATTTAGGACACTAATATTTTCCAATGTAAACTTAACCCTTAGGCCCAATGTATACGGTAGTGTGTATAAACACAATGTCTGTTTGAGATAGGCCACTGAATAAATACATATAGTCTTCCAAATAAGCGTAAAACAAATCAGCAATCTTAACCCAGCCACCACTTTCCTATTTCGCTCGATACTTGCTTTACCTGAAAGCAAAGAACCAATTTCTTCCGATCCTAAACTCTCTTCCGGCAAATTAAAAACTGCGGGGTCTGTTTAGCATTCCCCCTTGACAGGCGAAGTTTTTGCGCATGCGTCTACGACAGCATCCTCTTTCTCAGGCTCAGCAATGCCCTCAACCAAAATGGCCGGCTCACATTCAAGGTCCTGCTCCCTACCGCATGACATTAAAATAAAACAAGTAAAAGGTGCGCTGTCCGAGAAGCCAGCTTCAGCAGAGGTGCCTAGACTGTTCTTACCTCAGCCGTACTCGGAAACGTAAGATCAGGAGCAGCAGTTCCTGGCGCCTCCGTACAACAAGCCCCCTATCAAACAAAAGCGCTCATTTCCGCCTCTCCTTGCCGACAACAGGCGAGGAGTTCGTTGGCAGGGTAGCACCTCCTACTTTTGCAGCCGTCGGCGCGCGCCGGATTGGCTCTCTGGTTAGCGGGTAGGCTCGCGGTTTCTAGCCGCCTTCGCCTGGGCCGGGCCGGTCGGTTTGGAAAGGCGTGCGCGCGCAGAACGCGAAGGCCGGTGGTCAATCGCCTGAGGCTATGGCGGCAGCGGCGGCGGCGGCTGCCGGCGGCGGAGGAGCGCCGAACTCAGCCGCCGCTGCGGGGGGTTGGCGGCTTCCCGGTAGGGTCCTCGAGTTCGTCTTCTCCTACTTGGACCTCCGGGAGCTGCGGAGCTGCGCGTTGGTGTGTAAGCTGTGGTACCGCGTTTTGCACGGCGACGAGAACAGCGAGGTGTGGCGCAGCCTGGCGGCTCGCAGCCTCGCCGAGGAGGCGCTACGCACCGATATCCTCTGCAACGTGCCCACCTACAAGGGCAAGGTCAGGCGAGCCTGTAGGGCGACGCTTCAGCGCGCTCCGTTCCGTGTTCGTGCGCAGGCACACGCTGAAGGTGGGGGAAAAAGAGGTGGGGGGGTGTCCGAAGAGGCAGCTTCTCTCACCAATCGGCTCTCTTGTCAAGTCCGGTGCAGCTTCCCGGCTCCCATTTCTAGCCTTTCTGGATGCTGAGGATGGGGGCCAAGCATGGGAGACGCGCCTCGCTTGTTTTGGGGGGTGGCCGGGCTGAGCTCATGGGACTGTTGGAAGGGCAGGAGAGGAGATCCCCTCGCTTGTTCAGAGATACCCTGATAGGCTGCTTTGTTCAGCCCCTGGAGGGCCCGCCGATTCCAGAGTTGTCATATATACTTTCACCCACTTTCGTGTTTTTTTTTGCTGAGCGTTGCATCTCAGTAGTGGGGTGATCATTCCTTCTCCACACTTTGTGTGGATGTGGCCTAGGTGTCTTTTGTATTAGACACTGTGGCACTGCCTTAAGCTTAGGCAGCACATTCCATCATAGCGAAGCAGGAGGAGTTGGTGGAAGAACTGGAAGTTCTTCCACCAACTTGAGTCCTTTCTCCTCTTTGCTGTTCCCCTCCCCCCCCCCCTTCCTTGGAATTTGTCATTTTAAACCCTTTGTAGGTTTGCTTCTTATCTTCTTTCGCAAGTCCCTATACCTGTATGACTTTACGCATACCTTAAGATGTATATCTTTGGTAGGTCATATATCTGCAAAAAAGACATTGCCTGGTTTTAATATTTATATAAACCACTTTGGCAAGCTTTTTCTGAAGATCCAAGTAAAAACGTTGTAAATAATTAAAATAAATGTACTGTTGCAAAGAATAATAGGAAAATGAGCCAGGTACTTCCTCATGGAAAAGTCATTCACTAGTGACTAGCAGAATTGGAAAGGAGAGCGACTGAAAAAAAAACAATTCCTATTCTCTCCTTTCTCTGCTTAATTGTTTCTGAAAGGCTGAGTCAGGCTCCTGCTCTTCATCATTCAGTTAGACTGAGGATGTGGAATTGTGACACATACTGAATTTTATTTTATTGTCTTTTACAGAGTAGTTGTGGAGTAAAACACGAGTTTTCCACACTTCACTGAGAACTAATTGATGGACGTGTTCTGGTGCTGACGAATTTTTAGTTACTCTCCTCTCAGAGTGACGCTGCAAACTTACAAGTGGCTCATTACTACGAGATATTTAAAATCTATTTCTAATGTAGTCTCCATTGATTAGGCTATTTGTGCTAATGCTGCATATATAGCAAACACAGAATATAATACTGTCGCCAACTAATACAGGCTTAAATAATTTAGTCGTCTTTTGTGGAGGTGGTTTCTAATTTCTTATCTCACATCTGCAACATCGTTCAGAATGTTTTCTCTATCTTGTAACCATAGATTTGAAGTATTAAGTCTTGGTCTCTATTGTAGTGATGCAAAAATAAAATATTTATTCAAGAATGAATATAAGCATTTGAATAATTAACAGTCCTAGGTAGGCTGAAAGACCTTCTCAACTTCCCTTTATTTTTTAAAACTTTGTTTTTAGGTACGTGCCTTTCAGCATGGTTTCAGCACCAATGATTGTTCCAGAAATGTTTATATTAAGAAGAATGGATTTACTTTGCACCGGAATCCCATTGCTCAGAGTACCGATGGAGCAAGGACCAAGATTGGCTTCAGTGAAGGCCGTCATGCTTGGGAAGTCTGGTGGGAAGGTCCTCTTGGTACAGTGGCAGTGATAGGAATTGCTACAAAAAGAGCTCCCATGCAGTGTCAAGGTTATGTAGCCCTCCTGGGGAGCGATGACCAGAGCTGGGGCTGGAATTTAGTGGACAATAATTTATTACATAATGGAGAAGTCAATGGCAGTTTTCCACAGTGCAACAATGCCCCAAAATATCAAGTAAGTGAAATCTGATATTTTTTTAAAGGGTTATATCAGTGTTATGACAAATTATTTAACTTCATTTTTCCTATTCTGTCATGCTTAATTCCATATTTTCTCATGTTCCATTCCCTTGCATGCTAAAGATCTGCTTTAAGGGATACCTTAACTTTGAAAAAGATTCGGAGGGTCTATGTAGACATAGAAAGGAGCAAAAAGAATCCTTTCCTCTGGCAAACATTGCTTGCACAGCAGAAATGCATTGTTGGTTGCAAATTGGAAGCTACCCAGACTTGATTAGAAGATGAGTAGTTATCTTGTTAAATAAATATAAATAAGAGGCGAAGGAGAGAGGAAGAGGGAAGTAGAGAAGAGAAGGACAACAAAGGGAAGAAAGGAGGTAGGGAGGGGGAGGAGAGAGAGGGAGAAGAAAGTGATGGATAAGGATAAATATGGTGCATGGAGAGGAGCCAATAATTGTTTTTGGGAGTTGATGGTAAGACGAATTGATGTAAACATTTAACAATATAATATGATGTTGGTTATGTAATAGTATACATGTGGTTATTTGTTATGAAAATTAAAAAAATAAAAATTTTTATATAAAAATAATAATATAAATAAACAAATAAAAAATAAATATAAGTCTTAATAAACAAAAGGTTTTGCTGAAATTTTGATG
Source organism: Rhabdophis nuchalis (assembly GCA_039707465.1). Classification (NCBI taxonomy): domain Eukaryota; kingdom Metazoa; phylum Chordata; class Lepidosauria; order Squamata; family Natricidae; genus Rhabdophis; species Rhabdophis nuchalis. The sequence goes on from CM077645.1 coordinate 45,268,747, forward strand.
AGCTGAACCTTCAGGATTCTTAGGCAATGTTTTAAATGAATTTTGTTTTAAGTTAAAAATTTCTGAATATGTATATATTTCAGTCCCTCTTGTTCAGTGAAATTTATTCTAAAAAATATCTGTAGTTAAGCCAGTGTAACCATTTAAAGCACCATGTACTACATAAAATGTACATAAAAAGGCTGTATCTTAGTTTATTAACATTCTGTATTTGTTTGTTTATTTATGTTGTTGATTTTCCTCTAGACATTTGCCATCTCTCTCAATCTTTCCTCTTTTTGTTTACAGATAGGTGAGAGAATTCGTGTTATCCTGGATATGGAAGACAAGACCTTGGCTTTTGAGAGAGGCTATGAGTTCTTAGGAGTTGCATTTCGAGGACTGCCAAAGACATGTCTGTATCCAGCAGTGTCTGCTGTATATGGCAACACTGAGGTGACGTTAGTTTATCTAGGAAAACCTTTAGATGGATGATATTTTGTGTTGTTTTTACTTTGTTTTTGTTTTTTTAGCAAGAACATGAAAAATCAAGTTGACAATGTGGAGAAACCTGCATATTGGTTAACAGGACAGCATGAGGAAAATACATGGATGTGTGCTCAAGAAACCAAAACTTGTGATTAAAATGACCAACTGTTCTTAACAGGGTGCACTGACATTTCCTTTTTCTGCCGGACCAGAAAAATTCCTCAGGGGGGGTTTATAGTTAAACAGGCAGTTAACCACAAGCATGTTGCATTGGATTTTTTTACCAAGAGTGGCAATATGGAATCCTGTATATACATAAGGAATTGTTTCATAGAAGTAATTGAGCAAGTTATCTAATATGTGAAAGTAACGTGTTCTGTGGAAAAGGTTTCCATTTTGAAAGTAATTTGTTCTTTTCCAACCTTTAATCCAGTGTGTTTTACCAAAGGTAATAAACTTGGATTTTATTTAATATATTTTGGTTGTGCTTGGAAGCACTGATTCTGGAGATCAGTTTTCCAGAGCTATATTGTGCAGCTATACTGAAGTGTATTTTAAAAATTGTTTGTATAGAAACTAAAAATGGAATGAAAGAAAGGTTTGCTAACCAGTTTCTCAAATGGAAAAACCACTACATGTCAAATGTCAATTTTTGTCTAGGAATTGGACAAAATATATACAAGTGCATTTCTGTTTTGTTGTGCCACATCTCTTTTGGCAAAAGGAGCAATGTCTGCTTATTAAATAATGGTTGAGATTGATCAATAGAATAGTATATATGTGGAAGGGTAAATTTTATTTTTAATGTATTTTGAAAAATTAGGTTTCCAAAGTATTTCCAAATAGCAGTAATTTCAAAATATTCAATTCCTTAAATTAAATCAACTGAAATGTAAGCAGGAATTCCATCCTGATACACAAATTTCAGTATGGGTGGGTTTAATTTTGTTAACATTTATTACAAAGGCTGAAAAGAATTTGTAAAAAGTTAATGGATTTTATGTGGTGGAAGTACTTGTGGATGATAGAATGATTGTCCTTTCTCACAATAGTTTTCCCTCAAATTATCCTAGATCTTTGCCATTCCCTGGTATCCATTGCCTGCACAATTTATCTTTTAACTTTGTAATTCCACAGGCCAGCTGTTGGTACTAAATGTTATTTTGTTTATAAATCTATTTATTTAAAGATACTGATAAAACACTTTCAGTGCAATCCTGTGCATATTTCTTTCAAAAGCATATCAGATGATATTCAAACATTTTTTCCACATATGCATAGAATTGTGTCACTTGGGAGGGAATAAATATTGTTTACATTGTTTTTTACATAATCTGAAATATGTGGTCTTGCAGACATCAGATAATTCCTTAAATATGAAAAAGAAAAACATTAAAGATATTTTTTTATTTTTGTTCAAGCCGGGAAGGCTCATTGAGTTCTATGATTGCTGCTAAATACAAGTTTTATATATATTTTTAAAAGGCTTCTAACCTATGGCTAGAAAGTACATTTACTTCACAAAAAGTTTGGAATGGTAGTATTTAAGCCGGCATCTGATCTCCAATACTTGGCAGTAGCTATAGACATGTTTGTCTTTTTCATTTTTAGTGTTTTTCTTGGCTTTACAAGCTTGCTATCTATCCTTCACCTTGGCAAATAAAACTCTGTGGCAAAAGGAAGTTGGTTAATTGTTCTGGAATATGTCTCTTTTTTATCAGCCTTTTTTAAAAATAAAGGCACAAGAAAATGATGGTGATAGCATTAGGCTAATTAAGAAGAGACTCCTCTTCATAATAAGCTACTGACAATTTAAGAAAACCAGAAAAGGATATTTTAAAAGGAGAAAGACTTTACTAAGAGAATTCAATGTTTGCATGTTCTGTACTATTTGGGTTTGGCTCCATTTATCCATTCATGCTCAGATACCACTAAGCTGTGTTTGAAAGCAGCATGTGTGGATTGATGTTCTTAAAATGTTTGTTCTATATATGTAGTATTTCACTTAATAGAACAAGTTCATTCCTGGCATGTTTCTACAGCAAAGTCAGAACAAGGCTATGAAATGCCTTTTAACATGTGGTACTAAGAAGTCATGAATAAAGTGGGAATAATATGAGATTTCCAGAAACAGTTTATTTATACAGGGCTGTAAAATGCATCACTACGGTAAGTAAAACTCTGGCATGGGCTGATATAAAAGTAAAACTTTTATTAAGTTAACTGTTTCTGTGCAATCTTGGGTAGATTTTTCTCTGTTCTTATATTCAAAGAATAATCTATCCTTCATAAGGTTTCAGGGATGTGCAAAATTCACAAATTTGGTAATATTTGAATGCCAGAATGATCTATTCCCCTCTAGATCGTGTCCTTTTGGAGGTATTAAAGTTCTCTGGAACTTTCTATTCCAAATCTTTGAGTTTTGCAGATTCTTAAAAGAAACTTCTTTCCTGTTAATATAGGATGTCTTTCCTTCTTTCTAATACATGTTGCATAACCCTTTTGCAAATTGTTCCAATCTGTCTCAAGGAATTATTAATCAACCTATGTATATAGAATTCTTATAACTTATTACCTGAAGACCAATTTCAAGCTGTACAAAATACTGAAATAAATTGCTAAAATATGAAAATATTACTTTTGTGTGTTGTATTTTATAGTTGAGTAGATGAATACACCAAGTCCATGATATTTGGTATATTATGTATTTATTAGATATTTATCCTGCTTTAATTACTTTATAAGTAACTCAAAGCTTGCATAGTTTATCTGTACAGGTACCTACTTTGAGTTATGATCACAACTGCTCAACTTTATGACCTTTTTGCCATGGGTGTTAAGTGAATCACTGCAGTTACTGGAATTATGGTTGTTAGTTCAATCTGTTTCCCCTCATTGACTATGCTTGTTGGAAGCCGTCTTGAAAGGTTGCAAACAGCTATTTTGTGACTATGGGAGACTACAACTGTCATAAATACATCCTGGTTGCCAAGGGGCCAAATTTTAATTACATGACAGTGGGAATGATGTGACAATTATAATTATGAGGAATGACTGAGTGCCACTGTAACTTTGGTTACTAAACAAATGGTTGTAAATCATGGACTATCAGCACCTGTTTTGCTTCAGCTAGACAGTATCGCTTGCTAAAGCTACATAAGCGGATGCATTCATGAATTCTTATTACTGATGCTGATTTCATATGTTGCCCTACCCACATACTTTTGATCTGTTTCCTAAGACCCACAAAACTGGCTACCCAAAAAAGATTTGTGCATGCATGATTTGATAAAGGTATAGGTAATCTTTTTCAGTCAGGAAACTATGACATCCTCCTTTGTGCTAACGAGTCGGTAACATCAATGAAGTAGGCCGTATTGAAAATTTCAGACATACTTTTTAATGATGGGTTTGGGATTTTGGCTATTTTAAATAATTTTATGATAGCTTTGTATTACTTAAGGTACCTATTTTGTCTGTTTGAAACTCATGCCCATTTTCTGGAGATACAGGTTGCCCATCCTGATCTAAAATAATGTTCCATTAGTAGAAATAAATGACAGTAAATGTAATTCACCTGGGAACTGTTCTGTTTTCGGAATACCCGTTCAAGATCATTCCAAATATAATAAACATATTATATAACATATTTAATAAAATTAAAATGTTACCCAAGTAACATTCTAGCATTCTTCAGTTGATGGTACAAGTTAGAAAAATACTTTAAAAAGTAGGTGGGGAATGTAGGTTGGTAGAGGCTTTTTCGATGGTGGACATAGCTTACTGGAATGTTTACTTATTCAGTGTGTTAGGTTAGTTTATTTGAATATAAATTAAGCAATAATCTTTCATCAACGAAATTGAATAGACTATTTCTGAAGCTTTGGAATCCAAGAAAGTAACAATACAAAGAAACTAGCTATTGAACAAGAAGATTTTATTAAAATTGTGATCTTTTGTATGCTGCTAAGAGAATAATTGTTTGTAACATCCCTTTACACTCAAATTGCTCTTTTTCTGATCTGAATACTGTGAGAAGTACTCTTAAATTTCTAACAGCAGGGGACAGCAGTATATCACAGAAAAGCCAGCATAAGTCACAAAAATAGAACAATATAGTGTAGGTACAGCAAATGTTTTCAGATAACACGGGAAGTGGTATCTTCTAGCAAATTTTAATGTAGAAATGATTAAAAACCATATTTGTGCCAAATGTACTTGATTATCATCAATTTTGAAATATAATAGCTAAGGTTCTGTACTCTTCCAATATAATTTAATTTATTAGATTTATAAACTGCCCCCTCTCCCCGAAGGGACTCGGTTAACAATATAATTGTTAAGGTTCTGCCTCAGACTTTTCAGAAGAAAAAGCATAGCATCTTTTTGGTAGTATATATGTAGCTCAGGATTAAGCTATGGAATCCTTGGGGCAGTATGAACTTGGTTGCTTGCTTTCAGTCATTTCATCATCCAACTAGATAATATCAGAATATCAGTACTAGAAAGTGTGGGATCTGCTCCCTATGTCGATGCAGCATATAATATATAGTATATGCATATTGTAGCTTGCAATAGCAGTCAGAAGTCATAACAAAAACTTAATCTTACAACTCATGGACTGACTCAATCATAGTTTCAGCTGGGAAAAAGCATTCTAGACCAAACTAAATCCCAAAAAGCTATGGAATTCCTGAAAACTTGGCATTCAGACAAATGACCCATTCATATGCAGAGATAAACCACGCTTATACGCCATTTAGCAGAGACAGTAAAAACTTTAAGAATAAAACAAAAAGACCAAAAAAACCCCATCCTTACTAGCAGCCAGTGAATGGAGGCCAGTTGGGAAGATCGCAGATAGTGATGATGTGAACTCGGAACATTGCAACCTTCAAAAATAGATGCTGATTGCCAAGGATCCAAATTTTGATTATGTCCCTCTAGGGATGCTACAAGGGTCCTAAGTGTAAAAATAAGTAAGTCATACTTTTTTTACTTTAAATTTTTTAATTAAACTTAATTAAATTTAAAGTAAACTTCATTAAATAAAACATTCCACTAATACCGTGATTAACAAATAATAATCTGCTTCCAGACAGGACTTAATCAGTACCCAAATACTACCTCTAGAAAAATGGTCTTCACAACCTTCCAGATTGCAATCACCATGGAAACAAGCCTAATTTCTAAAGGGAGAGTGTTCCTACGTAAAATAGCCATGATTTAAAAATATGGTAAGCATTTTTCTGACTCTCATCTCCCATCAAGAGAGATAACTTTGTTTTTTGGGGAGGAGGAATAACAAAACAACTTCTCCCAAAAGAATGTAGCCCATTATTTTATGAAACACTTCTTTGTGTTGTTTCAGTGAGAAAGGCAAAGGAATGAGAAAGTTGATCCTTAAATGACAGAAAGGTGAACTATGAGTTAGAAAGTGGCAGGGAAAATGGAGGAACTTTTTAATAAGTAATCCAATGTTCAGCTATAGTAGTAGACAGGAGGGCTGTTCCTCTATCCTAGTCCTGTTAGACCTCTCAGCGGCTTTTGATACCATCAACCATGGTATCCTATTGCACCGACTGGGGGGCTTGGGGCTGGGAGGCACCGTTTTACGGTGGTTCTTGTCCTACCTCTCTGGTCGGTCGCAATATGTGTTGACAGGAGGGCAGAGGTCGACCTCGAGACCCCTCTTATGCGGGGTTCCTCAGGGGTCGGTCCTCTCGCCCCTCCTGTTTAACACATATATGAAGCCGCTGGGCGAGATCATCCGTGGTTTTGGGGTGGGATACCATCTGTACGCTGATGACACCCAGTTGTACATATCAACCCCAGACCACCCCAACGATGCCGCCGAGGTGCTGTCCCGGTGTTTGGAGGCCGTACGGATCTGGATGGGTAGTAACAAACTCAAGCTCAACCCGTCCAAGACTGAGTGGCTGTGGTTTCCGGCACCCCGGTTCAGCCAGATTACTCCAACTCTGGCCATTGGGGGCGAAGCACTGGCCCCTGTGGAGAGGGCGCGCAATTTGGGTGTCCTCCTGGACTCCCGGCTGTCTATGGAGGACCATGTGGCAGCCGTGGCCAGGGGGGCGTTCCATCAGGTACGCGTGATGCGCCAATTGCGCCCATTACTGGACCGGGCTGCCCTTCGCACAGTCACTCAAGCTCTCGTGACATCCCGACTCGACTACTGTAATGCTCTCTACACGGGGCTTCCCTTGAGGTGCACTCGAAAGCTACAGTTAGTCCAGAATGCAGCCGCGTGGGTGATTACGGGAGCCTCTACATGCTCCCATATAACACCGATCCTGCGCGAGCTGCACTGGCTTCCTGTGGCCTTTCGGGTGCACTTCAAGGTCCTGACGACCATCTTTAAAGTGCTCCATGGCTCGGGGCCTAGTTATATGCGAGACCGCCTCCTGCCCCATACATCCCTTCGGCCGATCCGCTCCCACAGAGAGGGCCTTCTCAGGGTGCCATCGGCTGGGCAATGCCGTCTGACGACACCCAGGGGAAGAGCCTTCTCTGTGGCGGGCCCTGCCCTTTGGAATGACCTACCCCCTGAATTGCATACCATCTCGGACCTCCGCCTCTTCCGCCAGTGTCTAAAGACACATCTTTTTCAGCAAGCCGGTCTAGCCTAACCTCCCATTGGGACTATTTTAGATAGTTTTAAATTGGGGATTTTAATTTGGATTTTAGCATAGGATTATAGTTTAATATGTTTTTAAATTCTGTATTTATTGTTTTGTATGTTTTTTAAATTCCTGTGCACCGCCCTGGGTCCTTTGTGGAGAAGGGCGGGATATAAATGTGATTAAAATAAAAATAAATAAAAATAAAAAAGACAGAAACATAAAGAGTCTTGCCGCAACAAAGACATTTAAAAATCTTGGGACTTCCTGCGACAGCAAAGAGGGAAAATACACTAGGTGGAGAAACTATATGCATATATACACACCATACAAACACACATGCTAACGAGCTTTGCACAATTTCTACCTTATTTGGGAATGAAGGCTAAAACCGAACCATTCTGAACTGAAGAGAGAAGCAGGTGCTGGGAGAGAATCAGCTACTCTTTGCAGCTTGTGCAGAGTTCTTGTCCTTGAAGATCAGTGTTGGATCCTTCACCATTTGGAAGGGAGAGAAGATTCGTATCTATAACTGTTTGTTCAGTGCTGTTTGTTCTGAGCATCAGTACCAAGCCCCCCCAAAAAAATATCAAAGTTGTCTAACATAACGATAGTGAGAACTTGCATGCCTTCTTCCCAGAAACACCATACTGAGAAAGGATTCTAGAAGATTGAAAGGTAAAATGCCTGTTAGGGATTATATATTTCAGTGGATATATTTAAGTATACTCCTTTCAAATTTCTGATTAATTTATGTCCACATCTGCTAAGTTTCATTTTTTTACATTTGCTTTGACAGTATTTAGGAAATACATTAGTATCAAAATATTACTATATAAATGTGGAAGCTACTGAAACTTCACTATTGTAATGGTTGAGGAAAGGAGGATAGTAATAAGTTCTCAGAATAATATAATAGTATTGCAATTTCTTAATACCTAGATACATATCTAGAAACTTATATTCTCTGACTACTGCCTACATTTTGAAAACCAGAAAAGGACAGTTACAAATATTTGGGTTCTGATGGTGCAGGTAGGAGATCACCAGGCTGAGCTGGAGGGGAGGATCAAACATGATCAGCCTCAAGGACCTTCACACCCACAAGAGATCTAAGTCTAGCCCGTCTTGAATTCCATTGATTTTCATTTGACCATTAGTAGTTCAGATTCTTGTAGAGAGCTTAAACTTCCAATGAACCTTTATATAGGTAGTCCTCAACGTATAACACTTCTTTTAGTGACTATTCAAAGTTACAACAGCACTGAAAAAGTGATGTATGACCATTTTTCATAGGTACAACCGTTGCAGCATCCCCATGGTCACATGATCAAAATTCAGATGCTTGATAACTGGTTCATATTTATGATGGTTGCAGTGTCCTGGGGTCATGTGATCAACTTTTGCAATATCCTGACAAGGAAAGTCAATCCATATTCACTTAACAACCATGTTACTAACTTAACAAATGCAATGATTCACTTAACAACTGTGGCAAGAAAAGTCATAAAATTGGAGAAAACTCGCTTAATAAATGTTTCACATAGCAACATAAAGTTTGGACTCAATTGTGGTCTAACTTGAGGACTACCTGTATTCATTTGAACTGCCTGGACTTCCTGATTTCCTGCCTTTGATAGATGGATTTTAAGAGAGGAAATTAATGTCTTTTATTTCTATCCTTATTTGTTAAGGGGGGGAAAGGAGGAAATGTAATAGGGTGCAAATGGGACATACTGGGATGAATGCAACCTATTGGGTTGCCCATTCAAGTAACTATAATTAAATTGTGATCAGAATTTAAGTTTAAATAACCCTAAATAAGCAGTTCTGGCCCTTTTTATGATGAATGTAATATACAGTATATAAATGAAAAGTCCATATTTCCCCAAGTTTCTTTTTGTTCTATTTTTATTTTAAACTTCCTGTTTTAATTGTTTTTGAAACAATTTTCAACTGTTCTTTTAACTAGAAAATTTAAGAGGAACAAAACTATTGCAACAAATTTCAGTAATTATCTTTACATTGCCAGGACTAAAAAAAAAGTTAAGGTTAATTTAAGGTTGTTATCTCAAACCTTAGATCAGGTTTTTCCCCAGGATATTCATATTTGATTAGAAATCTCATTTAAATAGAAAGTTGGGTGATTGATGGAAAATAAAGCAAAACTTGGTTGGTATTTAGGGGGTGTATAATATCCTGTTAAGGATAATGTGGCTGCCTGGAATCTGAAGAGGAGTACTCTTTATTCAAAGATCAGTATAAACCACAACATATTTTTTTTTTGTAGAACTACTTGCTGTGCTGTGCTATGGCTCAGTCTTAGAATGGGCTCAGAATGGGATACAGAATTTTTCCTTCAATTACTGTAAGTAAACATAGCAACTTTCAAAAGACTAGCCCCACCATGTCGCAGAATGTCTTTGGAAAGGGTGAGGATTAGACCCAGGTTTTCTTCATATGGGCTTTCCTGATTCTTACAGGAACCAGATTTCCAATGACTCTCCCTGAGCCAGATAGCTCCCTGAAAGGATTGACTTCTCTTGGGTATTGAGCACCAGATGGTCAGATGCTCTGCTACCTTACCCTACCGAGAAAGGACCAAGCCCTGGGACCAGGATGCACCCAAGAGAAATGCATGAGTAGGAAAGCTGTCCATTTAGATTAGATTAGATTAGATTTATTGAATTTATATACCGCCCTTCTCCCTTTCGGGACTCAGGGCGGTGTACAGCCAACAGTAAGAGTGGATAATACAAAAGCTAAAATCATATGTTAAGATATATTAAATGGATTGGCCTGCCAATTAAAATCCCCTGCTAAAATCAATTAAAAAACTACAACAGGCCGGCAGCACGAAATAAATGGGTCTTCAGGGCCCGACGGAAGAGGCGTAGGTCCGTGATCGTCCGTAGTTCAGGGGGTAGGTCATTCCAGAGGGCAGGAGCTGCCACAGAGAAGGTTCTCCCCCTAGGGATCGCCAGCCGACATTGCCTGGCCGACGGCACCCTGAGGAGGTCCTCTCTGTGGGAGCGAACTGGGCGGTGGGAGGTATTTGGCAGCAGGAGGCGGTCTTGCAAGTAGCTAGGTCCCTTGCTATGGAGCGCTTTAAAGATGGTCACTAATATCTTGAAGCGCACCCAGAAAGCCACAGGCAGCCAGTGCAGCTCACGCAGGAGAAGTGTCACATGGGAGCGTCTAGATGCTCCCAAAATCCCCCGCGCGGCCGCATTCTGAACTAACTGGAGCCTCCAGGTGCAACTCAAGGGAAGCCCCATGTAGAGAGCGTTACAATAGTCCAGGCGGGAAGTGACGAGGGCTTGAGTGACCGTGTGTAAAGCGTCACGATCCAGAAAGGGGCGCAACTGGCGTATTAGACGAACCTAATAGAAAGACCCTCCTGGCTACGGCCGTCATACGGTCTTCTAGAGACAGCCAAGAGTCCAGGAGGACGCCCAAGTTGTGAGCCCTCTCTCTTACATTTGCTACATGTAACACAATTCCAGATACCTTTCTTTACAGGCTCTCTCTTGAGCTAACTCTGGACTAGGATGCGAGCCTTGCGAGGCATACAGCATGGGAATATAAGGAGTTCAAGTGCTGTGACTTTCAGTTAAGGGATAAATTACTGTTCCCTTATATCTAAGCTGGAGAGTCCACACCAAGTATGCAGTTTGCTGGCTTGCTATTTTTTTGTGCCAAAGAGCTACAGTGTTCTGTTTTGCATGTACAGAATGTCTGGGGTTTCAATCTTTGAATTTTTCACTTGGTTTTAATTAATATATTATGCTATCCAGTTATTTTGGTGTCTAAACCACAATTTATGGTTTAATATGATTGTTCAGCTAATTGAGCAAATCGTGGCTTAATGCAGCATGCAAATATAGCCACTGAAAAATAAGGAATGATTTATGGGCTTAGAGAAAGAGACAGACAGATCAAATAGCTATTACATTGCTGGATGGCATTATCAAAAGTATGTGATTATGAGCAGTTCCTTTTGTGCTAAAGTACGGCAATCTCCTGAAAATACAATCTAATAAGTTTCTTGGAATTGTAACAAAATTTCACCCTGATCATATTTTTCAGAATTTGATTCTGAATCAAATGGAAACAGTAGTGCCTTACGGTCATTTATAAAACGGTACAAGATGTTATTTCCCATCAGTTAATTATCAGAGATGTATTATTCATATGAGCCTTCTACTAAGATTAGAGTCTTCTGGCCTTTCTTGAACTTGATTGCCTTTCTTGTGTTCTCCAGAATTTTGTGCTAATCAATCTCAGCCAGCATAGTTATCTTCGTTGGAAGATGACAAATAACTTTAATCCAATTTAGCTGACAAGTAATCAATGCATCTGTAGGCTGATATATCTAGAGGGAATTCTGTAATTGTACTTGACATATTTGAAGTACAGATTTGTAATCTAACATTGCTTTAGTTTGCAGAAAGTGATAGCTGTCCAGTAGTATGAAACTAGAAATAGTCAATAATGTTATTTCTTAATATGAATTTATTAATCTTTAGGTTGCACCTGGAATCGTCATTACTGTTGAGATTTTTAAAAAACCCTAAGCTCTGACGTGACTAGAATAACTGAAATTCAAGTAATAGCTTCAAATTTACCCTGTACAATTTCCTTCCTTTCATTTCCCTTCTTCTTAGGTCCTTCTCATTTTCAAGTGACTTGCATACGCACAAACTTTCCATGTGCAACTGCTGAGCTTGGGTGGGGGAGGTTGAGTGAAGCAAATTGCAACTTGCTTTGGGATCCATGTGACTGTATTTCCTTCCGCAAAAACTATATTAATCTGATCTTAAGCGAGTGCAAACAGCTAATTGTATTATCATTATCTTTTTGAGAAATACAGTGAGGTAACAAGTGTTGGTACAGAATGAACCTTCCAGAATTGAATACGTTGCTCCAAACGGTGAGTTAATCCGGCATAATTTATCTTAACTTTTCATTTTACATAGGGCTTTCCAATAACAATTAAAAACAATGTGCTACATTATGATACATTCTAAAGTATTGAACTATACTGCTATCATTTGTAGTCAGACAAAAAGGCCATGATTGTGATACTGATGAATATTTCCCTAGTTGCTGTTAATTCATTCCTAATATCTACTCTACAAATTATGTATTCTATTTCATGATAAGTTTGTATTTCCTGAGAATAATCATTGATAGATATAATGTTGTCATTAAACGGTGCTCTATAGGTTACCTAGATGGGTTGCTGAATTGTTCTTGAGAATTGAGAAAGTCAGATTTATTCTAAAATGGGATATGTTGGCTTCTCTGAGTACTTTACAAGAATCAAATGTAGAAGAATTCATTGAGTAGGGCAGGATGCATAGCAGTTAAAATCTGAGGTTAAAAACCTTGGGTCAGCCACTTATTTCAGCGCAACCTATCTCACAATGCCATTGGGTAGAAAAACAGAAAGAGGAAGCACAATGACCATTTCCTTGAACGCCTAAATGAAAGATGAAAATATAATTCAAACAAACAAAACAAACAAACAAACAAACAAATGCAATAGCTAAGAATAAAAGCATTAAAGAAGCAGGATGGGAGTTTACTTTGCTGGCAATTAGTAGAAGGGAAAAGAGAAACCCACTAGTCTAGAAAAAGGACAGTTTGTAGCATATTGTGAAGAGGCAGGTGTCACTCTAACAAATTGATGATATAGAATTGAACATGCCCTTTGTAGAAGCCATTTTGTGAATGGACAGGCTTTTTAGGAGTCTTTTGAAAAAACGACCACATGTTCTCAACATTTCAGTGTTTCTGTAGCTGAAAAAGATAGGAGAAAATGATAGCAGGCCATTTTGTCATGTCCAACAAATCATGGTTATGAAAACCTTAATTTAACATCAAGTGACAGCAGTGAGTTCCCTCAGCCAATGTTCAATGTGACCTGATTGTGCTCTTATAATTTTCCCTCTTTATGGCTAAAAATTACGTAAGGAATAGGGGAATTTTGATTCAGAAATGACAGAGAAAAATTGTTAATTTCCCCCTTCTCTAGCAAACAAAGATCTGTATTTATAGATATCTTTCAATGAAAAGAACAAATTTAGTTTTATAAATCTCTGGCCTCACATATATTATGGCTAAAAATCTCACACAGAGGCAGATCTTTTAAGTTATTACTAGATGTATATAACCCACTTTTACTTTCAGCAAAAAGATTTTGCAAATCCGTTTCATTAGAAGTGATAATAATGTAAAACAAGCAAGTACAGATAATCCTCATCTTACAACTACAATAGAGCCCCAAATTTCACAGACAGCAAAGTGAGTTTTGCCCCATTTTACAATCTTTTTGCCATAGTTGTTAAGTGCATCATGGCAGTTGGGGCAGTCACTATCTCTTAGTCCAGGCTACCTCACTGGATTGCCTTCGTGCGAAAAATAGGAGGGGGCAACACGTATGCCACCTTAAGCTCTACAAAAAAGATGGGATATAAATCAAATAAATGAATAGGTCCTCACATTTTACATTAAATACCCCAAATGTGAATGAATCTAAAGCCGAATTTTAGAGGTGTCTATGGGAGTTTACATGTATTTTGCAAAGAAAAAAATATTCACAATGAAAACCTAAAAATATTTGTAAGTAAACAGATATGAATATGAATATTCCTTTTGTCTGAATACATTTTAACAAAGTTTGGAACTGATGGTTTCTAGTGGACAACCCAAAACTCTATAAATAAGAAAAGGCAATCCAAGTCTCCTAATTTTATTTTATTATTTTAATTTTTCTCTCTTTGCAGGAGTCCTGTTGAAATGGCATTAATTGCTGTGATTATCTCCATATGCATAGCTTTTCTGGATACAGGATGGGCAACAAAACCCACAACCTATCACAGTATTTGCAAACTAGTGAGTCTTCTGCAAACATGAAATAACTTTGGGATTTCTTGAAAAAAATGGGAAGAAGAGAGATCATTTATTTAAATGATAGTCCCTGCAGCAGCATATTAGTTCCAAGGGTTTGATCCAAATGCCAACAAGAATCCAAAAACTAACATATTAGAATTTTCAACTGTTTTATTTGCTTTTCATTTTGTAGATGCTCTTTAAAAATACAATTTGATTTGAATTTTATATTTTTAGGGTGGGGTACAGAAAAGGGAAATATGATTTAAAGTAGGGATTTCAACAAAAACCTGAAAGGCATCTGGTTCTCTATTTCTTTTAGTTACCCAGATCCATCATTATCTATAGATATTCTCAGTCATCCTGGTCATAGTTGTCCCAATCATGCTTTTTCAAATGCAACGAACTTTGTTTTTCCTTGAAGACATTTTGTTTCTCATCCAAGAAGCTTCTACACATAGCCCTCATTTAGTATCTCTATCTCTATCTTTATCTCTCTCTCTCTCTCTCTCTATCTGATGTGTGTGTGTGTGTGTGTGCGTGTGTTAGGTTTTGAGCTGATAAATAAATAAACAAGGGAGGCTAGGATAGATTTATTTCGAGCTATTTAGCTCTCATCAGCTAGCCATACCCTTACTGGGATTCGAACCAGGGAAGTATTTCATGTGAGGCAGTTGTAATTGCCACTAGACCACTGGTTCTATCCTGATCAGCTGAGACAGGGGAATAAGTATATGCTTGTGTCACAACACCATATCTACCCCGGACCACCCCAACGATGCCGTGGAAGTGATGTCCCGGTTTCTGGAAGCCGTGCGAGTCTGGATGGGGAGAAACAGGCTTAGACTCAACCCGTCCAAGACCAAGTGGCTGTGGCTTCCGGCGTCATGGTATAGCCAGTTGGCGCCATCTCTTGGGGGCAATTCAGTTGGCGCCATCTCATTGGGGGGGATTCATTGGCCCCTACAGAGAGGGCTCGCAACTTGGGTGTCCTCCTGGACTCTCCACTGTCTCTGGAAGATCATATGACAGCTGTGGCCAGGGGGGCTTTTTATCAGGTTCGCCTGATACGCCAGTTGCGCCCCTTTCTGGATTGTGACGCTTTACGCACGGTCACTCAAGCCCTCATCATGAGTGACCGTGCATAAAGCGTCACAATCCAGAAAGGGGTGCAACTGGCTCGTCTGTTGGCCAGGGCTGGTTTCCAGATGCTGGTTTCCAGTGCTGGTTTCCAGTGCTGGTTTCCAGATGTCTGGTAGGTGGGAGGTATCATCACGTTTGCTCATATTGTGAGGTTATTTCTCTATTTCGATGGCTTCTCTGATTATTCTCCTGTTGAGTTGTTCAGCCTTGGAGATCAATTTGGTTCCTTCAAAGTCAATATCATGTCCTGTAGCTTTGAAGTGTTGGTAGAGGGATGAGGTTTTAAGTTGTTTTTTTACTGCATTTTTATGTTCTGCAGTAAGACTTACCCAAAGTCACCTATCTGGTTTTCACATCTAAGGCTGGAATAGAACTCAGTCTCCTGGTTTCCATCCTAGTACCTTAACCCTAGACCAAACTGGTGCTCTAATATACAAATGATGGTGATGATAATAATAATAATAATAATAATAATAATAATAATAATAATATCTATAATAATTGTACAGTAATCTTTCCACATTATTGTTCACGGTTGCTTGGCTGTTCAAAATAAATTTTACAGTTTACAATAAGAGATAAAATGACAGGTTTCATTCAGCATATTAACCTTATTGTAAACTGTAAACTATATTTGAACAGCCAAGTAACCTTGAACAATGTGGAAAAATGACTGTATTAATATTATAAATATTATTATAATATTATCATCATCACCTCTATGTAGGGACTCAATAGATGAAATCAAATTAAATATATTTTCCTTTAAATTTAATTCTACTTAAGTATGTATATGGCATTGTAGTATCATACAGTATAATATAGCATGCATTTAGTATCTGACCTCATCATTTCCTATATGTTTCTTGCTACAGAAAAAGAGAAGTGCAGATTGTAATGGTAGGAGGCTGAGTTCTGTCCTGGAAGACTTGCCTGCTGGGATAGAGGAACTCTTCCTGGATGCCAACGTTCTACAAACTCTTTCGAATGCATCTTTCATACAATACCATTTCCTACAGAACCTCAGTCTACAAGCAAATGGGTTGGAACTCATTGAACCTGGGGCATTTTTTGGCATTAGGAATCTTAGTCTGCTAACTGTGTCAGACAATTTCCTCTCCCTCAATTATTCTGTAACAGCATCTGCTTTACGGACTTTGACTTACCTGAGGAAACTGGACCTCTCTGGAAACCAGCTTACTGAGCTTATGATGGGCAAATTGATCCAATATTTGTTTTCTCTAGAATCCTTGTCTTTAGCAAGGAATGCCATCATGAGGTTAGATGACTCTCACTTCAGAAACCTGCCCAATCTGCAACATCTGGATTTACAGCAGAACTATATCTTTGAAATTGAGGCTGGGGCATTTGAAAACATGCCAGCTCTGCAACAGCTTAACCTGGCCTACAACAACATACCCTGCATTGTGCAGTTTGATTTGATCCAACTTCGGATGTTAAATGTTAGCAACAATCACATTGAATGGTTCTTGTCTGCAGAGAATAATGCTTCTTTTGAACTGGAAACACTAGATCTTTCCTATAACCAGCTTCTGTTCTTCCCACTACTGCCCAAGTTAAATAAATTGCAGACTCTGCTGCTGACACACAACCACATGAATTTCTATGGCAAATTTTTCAATAATTCAAGCAGCTCAGTTCAGTTACTATTCCTAGATGGCAATATCATTAACATCACCAGCCAAGAACTTTGGGAAGAAAACAATCATGGCAATCTCTCTTCTTTAACATTTCTGGATATGAGCTGGAATGAGTTCTCTTATTTTCCAGACCACTTTTTTAAGGGGTTAATTTCCCTTCTTTATCTGAACCTCAGTTACAACTGCTTAAAGACACTGAACATAGAGGACAGGGAAATGCTAAGTACTCTCATTGATTTGGATCTCAGCCACAACCTGCTTTCAAAGCTACAAATGGATTTGGGTTCTGAAGGCAGCTTAACCAACCTCAGAAAGTTTAATCTTAGCACCAACAATCTACATGGCTTGCCACATCAATTCTTTATCCATGTAAGAAAAATCACTACAATTGACATCAGTAAAAACCCAATCCACATCTGTTATCCATATAGTGCTACAAACCCTGATTGTGTAACTTTTACTTATGCTAATTCCTTAAGGAATCTTGTATTGTCTGGCTGTAACCTAAGCATGTTGTCCTGTCATTTCTTCAAGGGGACGTCCCTCACATATTTAGATCTTTCTAATAATCCTAGGTTGCTTATTAGTGGCTTGGGAACTCTGAAAGATATCACTTCATCCATACAGGTACTCTATCTTAGAGATACTGGCCTATCTGCTGCAGGCACTAAGATGGACTTTTCTGCATTTCAGAAACTGGTGAACTTGGATCTCTCTGGAAACAGTTTGACATACTTCCCAGAATCCTTAATAGACCTTAAACTTTATACTCTAGATCTCAGAATGAATTTCTACCATACCCTACCTCAATACTTCATGAAAAAGCAACTTGGAAAGAGTTTGCATGTGATCTACCTCAGTGAGAATCCTTATGACTGCTGCAAAATGGGTTGGTGGGATACTCTGCAAAGCCATGGAACCATACGCATTGGCGACATAAGTGATATCACTTGTAATTACTCCTCCAGTTTCATCAGTGCAACAAATATACCTGAATCAGTTCACCATGACTGTAGATGGCTAACAACTAACATGGCTTTGTTGTATCTGGTGCTTATTCTTCCTACCTGTTTGACCCTACTGTTTACTTTTATCATCATCTTTTTAATATACAAGGGAAAAATTCTTAAGATGCTAAAGAGCAGGCATAAGAAATCCAGCCCATACTGAAATTTGGTGGCCGAAAGAAGCAATCTAATCTAATAGCACTCAATAATATGCTTGGAAGGTTACATTTGCAATCACAGATTTATTTCTAATAAGCTCTAACTTGTAGTAATGGTTTACATATCTAAAAATGACCAAATTTTATATCCAAGCACATAATTGTCAGGCAGTAAAAACCGTAAAATTGTGGCATGGGTTAAATTAATACTAGGAAGAAAAGTCTTTATGGTCAAAAGTAATGTATATAAAGATTTATATTGTGAATAAGCCACGACTTTTGAATAAATCCAACTCTATAACCTTGGGCAAATTTTGGAACTTTGTCTGTACAATACTCTAATCTTCTTCAGATGTTGTGGCCAAGTTTTATTCTTTTGTTGTTTATAAATTTATAAATAAATTTTTGAAAAATTATTGCTATATTCAGTGTCTTGATTAGACAATGTATTTTTTTCTGAGAATGAGAAGATAGTTAAATGATTTTCCCTCTCAGATTAAATCACAATTCAAAGTGTACAGTCTTATTGTTGAATGATATATTAACAATATGCATCTGATAGCATAGATCCTAAAAAAGTATGTTGATGATACTCGGCTTTCTATCTCCATCCCAGATTGTCTGAATGATACGTGGAGGTTCTGTCTCAGTGCAAGGAGGTTGTGGGGTGCTATAGACTTACGTTACACCTAAACAAGTCTGTGTAGCTCAGGGGTTTTGGATCTCCTTGGTTACAGAGATCTTCCATGTTTTGTTCGGTATGGGGTGGTGTTGCCCTAGACAGACTCTGTGTACAATCTGGGTGGTGGTGGTGGTGTCTTCTTGGATTCACAGCTCTTTCTTGAAAAGCAGCTGGCAGCTGTGGATAGGAAGGCCTTTGCATAGCTTTGGGGTGTGAATCAGTTGTGCCTATTTTTGGACTGAAGAGTCCTGCTCACGGTTATTCATGCCCTCATGCCTACAGGTAGTCCTTAACTGACAACCATTATTGAGCCCACAATTTCTGTTGCTAAGCAATACAGTTATTAAGTGAGTTCTGCCCTCTTTTATAATCTTTCCTGCCACAGTTGTTAAGTGAGTCACTTGGTCATACAAGTGACTGGACTATTGTAACTCTCTCTACATGGGGCTGCCCCTGAGGTGCACCCGGAGGCTTCAGCTAGTCCAGAATGCAGCCGCGCGAGCAATTATGGGGACCGCAAGGTCTACCCATGTAACACCGCTCTTGCGCGAGCTGCACTGGCTGCCTGTCGTCTTCCGGGTGCGCTTCAAGGTGCTAATCATCATCTTTAAAGCGCTCCATGGCTCGGGACCTAGCTATCTGCAGGATCGGATCCTGCCTCATACATCCTCACGGCCGATTCGCTCCCACAGAGAGGGGCTTCTCCGGGTGCCGTCCACTAGACTGTGTCAGCGGGCGACACCCAGGGGAAGGGCGCTCTCTGTGGCGGGCCCGGCCCTCTGGAACGACCTTCCCCCCGACATCAGGACAACTACGGACCTCCGCTCCTTCCGTCTTAAATTAAAAACTTACTTTTTCCGTCTGGCTGGCCTGGGATAGCCTCCTTGCCTTGGGATTTTATAGAATAGGTTTTAGTTTAATTGGGGTTTTAGCACAGGGTTTATTTAATTGGTTCTTAAATTTTGTTGGTATATTTATTGTTGTTTGTTATTTATTGCTTTTATGCTACCTGTGCACCGCCCCGAGTCCCCATGGGGAGAGGGGGCGGTCTAGAAATAATAAATTTCAATTTCAATTTCAAATGAAAAACGGTCATTTGTATTTTATTTGTCACTTATTTCAACGCCATTGTAACTTCAACCAGTCACTAAACAAATGGTTGTAAGTCAAGGACTATCTGTGTTGCAATGTGCTCTAGCTGGAGTTGCCCTTGAAGATCATTTGGAAACTTTGGCTAGTGCAAAATATGGCAGTGTAGACAGTCAATGATGTCATTTATTCAGTGTGTGATATCACGACTCAGTGAGATGCATTGGCTCCTAGTGTGTTTTCAGGTGCAGTTCAAGGTACAGGTAGTCCTCAACTTATGACCACAATTGAGCCCAAAATTTATGTTGCCACATTTGTTAAGTGAATCATTGCAATTGTTAAATTAGTAGCACAGGTGTAAAGTGAATCTGGTTTCCCTATTGACTTTGCTTGTTGCAAAAGGTGATCATATTATTCCAGGACACGGCAACCATCATAAATATGAGTCAGTTGTCAAGCATCTGAATATAAATCATGTGACCATGGGGATACTGCAATGGTTATAAGTGTGAAAATGGTCATAAGTCACACATTTCAGTGCTGTTGTAACTTTGGTCACTAACCAAGCTGTTATAAGTTGAGGACTACCTGTACTGTTAATCTACTTTACATCCTTTCATGATTTGGTACCAGGCAACCTGTGGGACTGTCTCATCCCAATTGCTTCTACTCATTCCACCTGGCATCGCAGAAGGGGCATGCTAAGGAGTGTCAGCTGGGGGGGAGGGGCTCAGGAAGAGGGCATTTTCTACCATGGCATATACAATTTGAAAAAAGTTCCTTTTGAGATTGGGTTATGCGAACCCTGACTTTTACAAATTGCAGATTTGGTTCTGGGCCTGGGGCTTCGGGGATATACAATAGAGACTTTCTCTTGACTTTGTTGATGATCATTTTGTCATGCTTGGCTGCTATGTATTTTCATTTTTATATTATGCATCAGCTGCCTAGATTCATGTACGTGATTTAGGAGGTTATATTAAATAAATGAATGAATGAATGAATGAATGAATGAATGAATGAATAAATAAATAAATAAATAAATAAATAAATAAATAAATAAATAAGAAAGACTACAGCAACTGAGCTACAAGGTAGTCAAGAAAAATATGACAGAACTGCTAATAATAAGGTTTGTCCCAGCTGAAAAATGCTGTCATCTATATAGCCAAATGAATTCATTTGGGTGACCTGAATTCTGATTGACCAAACAACAATTTTCAAAGAAGTGCGAAGTTTGCCTTATGAAGATAATCAAATGAAGAACAGATAAATTTATAGATAGAGCTTCAGTTACATTTGAATAAGGATTTGATAGGTTTTAACTGGGAATTTTAGCACAGGCACATAATTTAATTTCTTTTTAACTTTTGTAACGTTGTTATTTATGTATTGTTGTTTTTAATTTCCCTGTGCACCGCCCAGAGTCCGTCTCGATGGAGATTGGTGCGGTTTATAAATCGAATAAAATTAAAAATTGAAATTGAATAGTATACATGTTTTCTGAGAGACTTTTCCTGTTGTGCTGTAATGCCATCAGTTGGTGTTGTGGCAAAGAATTGTCTGAGAAAGCAAATAAGCTTTCGGTAAATGTGGATCTTTGTTGCCTCTTTGAGGCCTTCCTGTGGTAGAGGCCTTCCTTGCAGGAAAACCACATGCTGAGTAAACTTCAATTCTTATTCTGATGAATACACATCCTGAAGATGCGTAGATGCATCTTAGTTCATCATTTCTGAAATCTGGTGTCATGTTTCTCATTACTAAGAAATAAGTCCCAGTATAAGGAAAAGAGAACAATTTATGATGTTTTTTTCTTGACTTTACCCATTTCTTAATAACTATGAAATAATGCAACTGAAAGGCAATGGTTTTTCTTCAGAATAATAATAATAATGATTTTTTCTTGTAAATCAGATGTGCAAATTTGTTATGCCATATATAGGAACAACAAAGATTAACTGGTTGCTTTTGGTTCGACAAAATCAAATTTAGTTCTGAGTATTGGAGAAGAATATTACAAAGCTAATGGTGTGATATGGCAATTGAGTAGTGGGATATTACAGAAATTATATTATTCTAATAAGAACATTATAAAATCAAGGGTGGTGGGCAAAGAATAGTGGGATAGTATTATGTGCCTTCTGCAAACCTATCTATAATGTAATATTATACTTTTGCCAACCCAATTAGCTTTTTAAAGTCTTAGATTACTAATACTGGAAACTGTACTTACAGAAGTATGCTATAGTACACTTAATTCGATTAAATATATTCCATGAAGTCTGTATAGCCTCAGCAGGGAGCAGAAGATACTTCACAAGAAACAATAGTTGTATTTAATGGAAGAGAACACCACTTAGATTTCAAATTCTTCACAAAGCTGTACAAAAAACAATACATTCACCACAATCATTACGGCTGTGTGTGCATTCATACTTCCTACCCAGCCCGCTTGTGGTGAAAATGAGAACGAAGGCTTCTTATTGCAGAGATGGGATGGGTTTATTTGCATTATTTTATTTGAGTCATATCATTTGAGTTTTGTGTATTAATGCCTAACACTATTAACACTTTATATCCCTTGACTTTTGCCAGTTCTTTAGTTTCAAGAACAAACTATACAGGTACATAACTGTTCAAGTGTGTTTTGCACAGAGATAACATTCACCAAATTAAACTTGCCCTTGTTGCATTTGACTAATCCCAAAGGGCTGTTTCCAGTTTCCAGATTTCAAGTTATTTTGTTCTCAGTGGCTTTTGTCTTCAGTTTTTCTTAAATGGTGTAGCTGCTTTCTACCACAGTGTTACTACAGTTTTATGTACTGATTTTCTAGAGTGTCTAAGAGTCCTGTACTAAGGAAGAGAAACATAATAATGTGGCTGGACTTAACTCTGCATTACATCATAAATTTATTTGTTTGGATATTGGTTTAATTTAGCCAATCACTGTAATTTGCAAATTATGTGCAAAACATTCAATTGTGGCTTATTCAATGAAACATAATTAAATGAAGTATGACTTTACATGATTGCATGTAGACATTTTGAGTGTTTCAAAGATAACAGTATTATAAAATTAAACTTTTAAGCATTAAAAGCAGGACCAAATTGGTATAATTCTCATTAAATTTACCCTGAATAAAGTTGTAGTTTTCTTCAAACAACTTAAAAAATATTTCCAGTAATCTATGTATTATAATTACTGCTGTATTCTAAGACTCCTGTTTACAAGTTTACAATAAACCATCAGAATCAATGACATATGTACCCAGAACAAACATGATTGATAAAATCATAGATTGAAATACCCATTGTCCAGCAACAATCTTTACAATGTATTAAACGTTCTGCAAAAAAAAAGTGCTGTCTTAACTACTTCAATGAAGGCTGTCAGACAGGAGACCATATAGAAATGATACTGCATGGAGTTATATCCCTGATTATTATCACCATATATCTAATACCTCACTTGGAACTAATATACATATTGCCCAGTGCTTCATGTAGATAACAATAATAAAAAGGAGTGTTAAATCTTGCTTTATTCCAAATGGGAGGTAATGCAATCAAATCTGGGGGGGAAAAATTAAGTTAAATTTAAGTTGAATATTAAAGCACATGCTTTATTGGAAATTTTGTAAAAGATGTTTGATTATCCAGGTTTCTTGCATTAAATGGGCTGATCAACTATATTTCGCAATATTAAGAATTGCTGATATTCCTTAGGAAAAAATATTTTGTCAGGCCAAGAAAATGTCACTAAAATGTTTTTATTTTTTTACACATTCAAATATATAATTCTTAAGGATAATAAAACCTATTCCCAAATTACTCTATATTGCAAACTATTTTGATAAATAACATAAAATTCTTTTTAAGTGCAAAAATTAGCCTCAAACAGATTTTTAAATGAGAAAACACTGCCCCCTGGAGAACAAATGCTGGCTTAAAAAAAACAAAATCTTGACTACATATCATTACTGACAAGACGTTTGCTATATACCTACATTAATAACAGGGAAAAATATATATATACACACACATGTATACATATACACACACAAACACACACACACACATATACACACACATATGCCCATAGTATTTAAGTCCCAATTCTTCCCTTAAATAGGATCCATTCAGTTATAACAAGTCATTAAAAAAACTGTTAACATGTAAGATGGCTGAGAATTCTATGGATTAAATTTTTGATACTTAAAATTAGTTTCTTCCATCTAAGTACAGTATTTTTAATCTCAATATAAATTATTTAATAAAAAGCATTACCTTTCCTATCACAAAATTATTTGTACATATATACCCATGATGGTGAACTTATGGCACGTGTGCTAGAAATGGCACGCAGAGTCATTTCTCCGGGCACGCCAGCAAATTCCCATTGCTCTTCCAGGTTCCAGCATGCGCCAGCCAGCTGGTCTTCATGTGTATACGCGTGCCATAAAATGAAAGATCAGGTGACCAGCATGCAAGTGTATGACGGAAACTGGAAACTCAGCTTCCCAGCGTGCACATGCACACTGGGGAAATACTTTTCTGGCTTCTGGGGCTCCCACGCATGTGTTCCAGAGAGCTGTTTTGGTTTTCAGTGCTCCCTCCCCCCCGCGCGAACTATTTCGGTACTCAGTGCTGAAAAGGTTCGCCAACACTGACATATACTAGTTTCCTTGTGTCATTATGAATATCACTGATCATCTAGCAGCTAGTCTCAAAGTATTCACATGACAGAAGGAAGTTGGTGGATGTGCTTACTTCATTTCTGCCAACTTCTAGGACAAACAACTAAAACTGTTCTTTCCTTCCAGCTGACATGAATATAATTTTAGTAATGGATCTGCTTCTAAAATACCAAAATGATCCTTCAAAAAGTTATTGGGGTCCAATAATAATGAGATCTCCTTTCTCTAAGTGGAAATTCTAATTCAAGAATCCTATATGTTCTCAAATGGGTTCATTTAAGGTGTGGATGAGGAATTGGAATCTGCCCAAAACTTACTGAATATCAACATCAGAAATGAAATTTCAACATCTGAAAAGCAAAAGTTTATGCAGGAGGTGGAAGAATTGGGTTTAAGAATGAACTATTTTTAAAAACTGATTTTGGGTTTTTCTGAATATTTACTTTATACATTTCCTTTATTTAGAAAATTCTTGGTTGAGGAAGCCTTTTTATATCTGGAGTTCTCACAATAGATTTTGCCAAGTAAGTTCTACCCCATTGATGCAATTCACACGCCTTCTGCAAACATATCTATTTTGAATATGAATGCTTGCAGATGTGCTTTCATGTACAGTTGGTTTTCTAATGACACAGCTCCTTTTGTTTTCAGCAATTTTGCTTAGGTTAAACAAGGTTCCATTTCAGAAATATTGTGTTGAATCATGTACTATGTCAATTCACAGGTATAGTAGGTGCCATTTTGTGCTCGTGCAATGGACAAAATGGCAGCTACTGTTCTTGCAACTCTGTCTGCATGAAGTTCTGCCTGGCCGCCTTGGGATAATTGAATTGTTTTACTAGAGCTTTTGGGGGGTTTAATTTTAGCTAATCTGGGATTTTAGCGCAGGGTTAAGTTTAATTTCTTTTTAAATTGTATTTATGTCTATGTTTTTATATATGCATTTTTAAATCCCCTGTGCACCGTCTCGAGTCCCTTCGGGGAGAGAGAGCGGTCCATAAATTAAAATAATAATAATAATAATAATAATTATTATTATTATTATTTAAGTCAATACTTACTTAATGGCTATTTCCCATACCAATACAAGAACCAATACAATTTTCTACTCAACACATTCATGGTCTATACACACATTTTTGCATATAATTTTAATATGAATATTTCAGAATATTTTTAAACGACAAGCAAAGAAAAACATGTCAATCATTTTGACATTACACAATGCTACCGTTCATTGATAACTTTAGTCAAATATTGTTACTAAAACAGAAAGTACATATAATTTATAAACAGTCCCTGAAAATATCCATAAGCTTAGTTTGGCATTAAAATTCATCCTCTGTTTCTGTATCCCACTCACAAGCTTCAAGCTCCTTCTCTTGTGGAAATTCCACCTCTACATTGTATATAAAATCTGGGTCCTCTTTTCTTTTTCTGTTCTTTTCAAACAATTCATCCATAATCCTTTTCCTTTGGGCTAGCTCTTCATCATTCAGTTTATTTAGGTCCTCTTCTGGATCAACTGTTTCATTCTGCTCAACTTGTTTCAAACTCTGACTCAGAGTTTGTCCTTGCAGGTGGCATCTCAACAAATTGTGTAATTTTTTTAGCTGCTCCAAGGATCCCCCTTCTAAATATGTTTTGTGCCGAGGATTATTCTTTAGCTGCTCTGCCGCTCTGCCGCAATCTGTATGAAAGGCCAAAATAATTATTATACTTAATAACGGTGGATGTCTTACTTCATTTCTGCCAACATAAGGAACTTCTAGGACAAACAACTAAAACTGTTTTCCTTCCAGCTGACATGAATATAATTTTAGTAATGGATCTGCTTCTAAAATACCAAAATGATCCTTCAAAAAGTTATTGGGGTCCAATAATAATGAGATCTCCTTTCTCTAAGTGGAAATTCTAATTCAAGAATCCTATATGTTCTCAAATGGGTTCATTTAAGGTGTTGATGAGGAATTGGAATCTGCCCAAAACTTACTGAATATCAACATCAGAAATGAAATTTCAACATCTGAAAAGCAAAAGTTTATGCAGGAGGTGGAAGAATTGGGTTTAAGAATGAACTATTTTTAAAAACTGATTTTAGTTTTTCTGAATATTTACTTTAGACATTTCCTTTATTTAGAAAATTCTTGGTTGAGGAAGCCTTTTTATATCTGGAGTTCTCACAATAGATCTTGCCAAGTAAGTTCTACCCCATTGATGCAATTCACACGCCTTCTGCAAACATATCTATTTTGAATATGAATGCTTGCAGATGTGCTTTCATGTACAGTTGGTTTTCTAATGACACAGTTCCTTTTGTTTTCAGCAATTTTGTTTAGGTTAAACAAGGTTCCATTTCAGAAATATTGTGTTGAATCATGTACTATGTCAATTCACAGGTATAGTAGGTGCCATTTTGTGCTCGTGCAATGGACAAAATGGCAGCTACTATTCTTGCAACTCTGTCTGCATGAAGTTTATTTAAGTCAATACTTACTTAATGGCTATTTCCCATACCAATACAAGAACCAATACAAATTTTCTACTCAACACATTCATGGGCTATACGCACATTTTTGCATATAATTTTAATATGAATATTTCAGAATATTTTTAAATGACAAGCAAAGAAAAACATGTCAATCATTTTGACATTACACAATGCTACCGTTCATTGATAACTTTAGTCAAATATTGTTACTAAAACAGAAAGTACATATAATTTATAAGCAGTCCCTGAAAATATCCATAAGCTTAGTTTGGCATTAAAATTCATCCTCTGTTTCTGTATCCCACTCACAAGCTTCAAGCTCCTTCTCTTGTGGAAATTCCACCTCTACATTGTATATAAAATCTGGGTCCTCTTTTCTTTTTCTGTTCTTTTCAAACAATTCATCCATAATCCTTTTCCTTTGGGCTAGCTCTTCATCATTCAGTTTATTTAGGTCCTCTTCTGGATCAACTGTTTCATTCTGCTCAACTTGTTTCAAACTCTGGCTCAGAGTTTGTCCTTGCAGGTGGCATCTCAACAAATTGTGTAACTTTTTTAGCTGGTCCAAGGATACCCCTTCTAAATATGTTTTGTGCCGAGGATTATTCTTTAGCTGCTCTGCCGCTCTGCCGCAATCTGTATGAAAGGCCAAAATAATTATTATACTTTAAAAAAAAAAAGAAATGTTGGAAATGTGTGTTAGAAAGGTTTTAACTAAAACAAACTTGGAGAAACCTATTTCCGTCTCACCACCCTGCGTTTATAAGATATAACACATGCTCATAGTTTAAGATCTACATTGATACAACATAAATTTGGCGGAATTCTGGAATTATTTCAATGTTTTGTATATACCCAATGTTTTGTAAAGCAAAGATGTCAAAATTGGGAACAGACCCATGGGAAGTTGTTACAACAACAGTCCTGCAGCTTTGAAAAGATATGACATGGCAAACCTTGAGCAACAAATTCAGACAGTTGTTCCATGAAGTACCTTTCTAAATGGTTCCCAAACCTTTAGAATTAATGGGCCAAATGTATTGAGAATAAGCTAGGTCAAGTCCCAATGCTCTACAAATTTAAACAACTAATTTCCTCGCCAACAAAAATGCGTATAGTGAAGGCTACGGTTTTCCCAGTTGCAATTTTTGGCTGTGAAAGTGGACCATAAGAAAGGCTGAGTGCCAAAGAATTGAGGCCTTTGAAATATGGTGCTGGAGAAAACTCCTGTGAGTCCCTTGGACTGCCAGGCAATCAAATTGGTCAGTCCTGGAGGAGATCAATCCTGACTGCTCTTTAGAAGGCCAGAACCTGAAGATGAAACTCAAATACTTTGGCCATCTAATACTTTGGCCTAAGGCTGGGAATGATTGAGGGCAAAAGAAGAAAGGGATGACAGAGAATGAGATGGCTGGATAGAGTCACTGAAGCAATAGGCATGAGCTTAAATGGACTCTAGATTAGAGGATGGTAGAAGACAGGGACGCCTGGAGAAATGTGGTCCGTGGGGTCATGATAGGTTGGACATGACTTCGCAACTAACAACAATAATTTCTTTTAGAAATGGGGTCATACTATGTACATTCCTATTGTCTTAATATACCTGTCTCTTATAAATATAGATAATAAAATCAAATGTATAAAACCAAGTGAGCGAAGTGTGGGAAGTCAATGAAACAATTCCATTCCCAAATAAATGCAGAAAAAATGGGCAGTGAACACTCTACGTGCATGAGAAAATACCAGTTATCAGTTTGAACTATCATATCATATTGTACCTGAGAATTTGGTAAAATTCCGGACAGGCATAATGCGCTGGCGCAGATTCTTAAGCTGATCTTCATAGATCAAAACGATAGAAGGAGGCTGTAATTGGATGCCGCACTTTTTGGCAACGTAAGACATCCCAGCTTCTGCTGTCAAGCTCAGCAGGGACAGATCCCAGCCATTTAGTTTTCTTCGGAGAAAACTATACTCGGGATAGGGCAGCACTGCACTTTAAAAGGAACATCGCGCGATTCTTGGCGGTTTACTGGATGCATTCCGCGTAGCGTCGTTCGTCGGGCAGTTAAGGGGCCAAGCCGGCAAGCAGAGGGCTTCCCGCGGTGTGTGTGTGTGTGTCATGAAGCACTCCTCGAAGTTGCCATTTTTCTGCCGTATGGTCAGGTTATTAATTAAAAGTGCGGCCTGCTCTTTTTCCGTAGTGACGAAGAAGGGCGAGCGCGCGGCCCAGGGGCGCGAGAAAGGAGAGGGTAGGTAGAGTAGGATGCCTCGCAGCGAGGAGGAGAGGCTGCTGCCAGGGCAGCCAGATCCCCGCAGGACGCAGGGCGGTTGCCTACTCGAAAGAAGGCGCTGTTCAAGGCGGATGAAAGCAGCGCCTTTCCACTCTTGACTTGGTTAGACTCGCCGATCCCTGTCGTGGCTCAGCCCGGCTTCCGCTGCAGCCGCCCCTGCGAATTGAAATCTCTCGCTCTGCTCGCTTGAAACCGTTTTGAGACGCGGGGCTCCCTGTAAAGAGACGCCGAGACTGGAGCGCCTCCTCCGCCCCCACCCCGCCCCAAGAATCGCTGCCGGGAGGAGTAAATGGCGACCGTTTGGTCGCGGCAGGAATTCGTTTGCAGGTGCTTGGAGGCGCGCAGCGTTCATTTTTATGTTACGAACGGCAGTTCCGCGTTTGGGCGGAGGAATCTGACTTTGAGACTCGAGTCGCGAACCTTTGAGGAGCCCAAATGATAGTCGTCTCCGGGTACTTTCATGCGGATCATCTAAATCAGGGGTTCCCCAAACTTGGCAACTTTAAGACTTGTGGACTTCAACTCCCAGAATTCTCCAGCCAGCAGAGCTGGCTGGAGAATTCTGGGAGTTGAAGTCCACAAGTCTTAAAGTTGCCAAGTTTAAAGACTTCGGATCTAAATGGTGTGAAAGAGCGCGTAGGTTTTTAAACCCCTCAGACACAGAAGAGATTCTGTACTGTTCAAAACGCTTGTATATCATTCGCAGTTTGTGCTCTTTGGGTTGGTCCTAATAGCGCTATCCAGCTGTATATTGTTTTTAAAAAATAGATTGACATAACGATAGTTTGCATTTCATTCAACAGCTGGGTTAAACTCAAAGTAGCGGAATCTGCGTAACCCTGAAAAGATGCGTCGGTTATCTCATCCCACCGCACATCGCTCTTCCTTTTCTCTCCCGTCGCTTAGACTTAGGAGCAATTTTCTCCGCTCATCACTTTAAATGCAGCAGGGCGTAGCTGTTGCATCTGGTCCTCGGCATTGCTGTCTAAGAATTGGCCTGTATTAATGAAGGGAAACTTGCAAAGATTTGTGACGGCACCTGGATTTCTCTTTACAAGCCGCTTTTGCCTTTTTTCAGTTCTCCGGGGGTTACCTGGGGAGCGGGAGACAAAACATTACCGCAGAAATTATTTTATCTCCGGTATGTTTTTCAGTCTGGCGGAGGTGGGGCAGTCCTATGGAGGGGACTTACCGGTAGTTGTAAACGGAAGGGAGAGCGCCTGTAAGAAGTAGAGAGGGTTGGACAGTAATGTCGAGGTTGCATTATTCCTTTGTTGAAAAGGAAGCGTTAGATAAAGTGCTTTCCCTCCACTTCCTCTTCCCTCGCTTGTCGGAGGGACTAGAGAGCACAGGCTGAGCAGCTACCTTAGACGCGGCAGGTTAGTCGGGAATTGTGCAGACTAATAGAATTGTGCCTATTTTGATACTGGCTGTGCTTGTGTCAATTATTCACTGTAGGTTTAGTCGCATTTCAGACTTTCCCCTGGTTAATGTTGTCATGGATTAACAATTAACTTGACTTAGTTCGCTTACTGAGCTGTAAAGTTCGCATTTAATAGGTTCACACAGCAGCGTCCCTGGTATAGTGCTGCACGGTCACCAGGAAGACCAGATTCTAGTGGACTCTGTGCCATAGAAACTAAGTCAGACTTTTGTAACTCAAGAGTTATTGTTGTGAAGTTTGGTGGCTTGCTTGCAGATATTTCAGTGTCCAAATACATAACACCAATGCTAGTCAGTGTGGGGCTTGTTTCTTCTTTATAAAGTAGCTTGCCCTGCCCTGGTTGGTGGATATGTTCTGATCTATTTTGTTTCCTTCTGTGTTGCTTCTTTTGAATGGTGTGTAAATTGGATTATTTCTATGTCAAAAGACACATGAAAATTTCTTAATGTCAGACTCAGCCATGGTTTCAACTGGGAAATTGTGAGCATCTTAGACCAGGGGTCTGCAAAGTCGGGTCTTTTAAGACTGGTGGACTTCAACTCCCAGCATAGCTGGCTGGGGAACTCTGGGAGTTGAAGTCCACCAGTCTTAAAAGAGCCGACTTTGCAGACCCCTGTCTTAGACCAAGCCAAATCCAAAAATACTAGGGTATTTCTGGAAGCTTGGCTTTCAGACAAATTGGCCATCAATAGACACATCTCTGCCAGTACCCAGATAAGCAGATATCAGTGCCAGATAAACATTCAAGCAGAAAACAATACCCTAATCATGAAACTAGCAAGGAGAAAACCACATCCCCAACAACACTGTCAGGGCAATCTATTAGATACGAAAGGAGCAAATGTCATACTGACTTGCACTGATGTTATCTAGTTGGGTAATAAAACATCTGCAAGCAAACAACCAAGCTCAGAGAGCACCAAGGACACTACAGTTCAACTCTGAGCTAGGAATATTTTCTTCATAGAAAAAATAGGAGGAGCTGTTGAGAGCTGTTGGGATGCACATCTAGCTAAAACCCAATAAATGAAAGTGCCTGGTTTATGCTTCATATCACATGAACTCAGTTTTTCTTAAAAAGTTCCCTCAGTATTAATAAATGTCTTTATTTTTGTAACTACAACTTTTCAGATTCTCAAGTAGGAAGTTTTCTGCTGGGCAATAACAGTATTAATAGTTTCAGTTATTTTTCTGAATAACTGTATAACTATAGTTTCAGTTATTATTTGATGTGCATATAAATACTTGGGAAAATAATATATGGAAGGATGCATAGCCATTCTTTCTTCCAAAAATATGTACTAGTAAAAACTCACCTTGAGTTGAGTTTGCCTTCTGGTAACATGGACATATTTATGTTGTTTTGGCAGCAATATTTATTAAGCAGATTTATATGACCATTTAACTCACACATGATGACTGTGTATAGATGACTTATCATTGCCTTTTGGTATTTTTAAAAAACTTCTGGTATAGTCTAGACTGGGCTCCTTGTTGCTCTCACCCAAGTACTATCTAAATCTTGCTCCGGTATTACCCACATATTTGATTTTTCAAATACAGTCAATGTTGATTAGACACAACCAACTTTTATGACAAATCTATTTTATTGATTAAAATGTCCTTAGCAGGATAGGTTTATTTTCTATAAAGAAACATTTGATTTCAGTGGATTTTATACTGCTCAAACATAAGAGTTATAGTAACACTTTATAGTAACATTTTTTGTATGGTCTTATTTGTGTTTTAACTTTTCCTGTGCACCACCCCGAGTCCCTTTGGGGAGAGTGGGGTGGTATATAAATCCAATAAAATGTAAATGTAAATTTTTGAAATAGGAGTCAAAGTCTCCAAATTCAAAATCATTTGTTTTATTGCGTATATATAAATGAAGAGCACGATTTAATTGTGATGTATTTATACAAAAGAAATAATTTCATATACAGTGTGAGATGCCATAAATGTATGTATGATGAGATGCACACAAGCAGTTTATAACTTTAAAATCCTATCACCAAAGAGTGCTTGTACTGGACATTTTTGAAGTTTTATAAGGCCAGTAGACAGTAAGAGCTACAGAATTTAAGAACTTACCTTACATGGAATTAATTCTTATTGTCATTTGCATAGTTATGTAACAAAATAGTCTGTGCTATAAAAATATTCTGTACATTTGTTATAATGTCATTTCTTTTTGTCTTGCAGGTTTAATTTGAAATGTACCAGTAGAAGAAAAATGTGTTATTTTAATTGGAATAGTCTCTCCTTTATGAAATTGTTTAGTCTATGTATAATGCCTGAATTTTTATGTAAGTTACAATTTGAATAAGAATACCTACCTCAACAATGGAGACCTCTAAGTACTGTGTTTCTCTGAAAATAAGGCAGGGTTTTATTTTCTTTTGACCTCTGAAATAAGTGCTTGGCCTTATTTTCAGGCAGGTCTTATTTTTGAGGTATAGGAGGTGGTGAGTGTGTCACCTCATGGCTGCTGCTGTGTTGCACTATTTTCGGGAAGGGCTTATTTTCGGGGGAGGGCTTATTTGAGCACATGTGCTCAGAAGCCCGATTGGGCTTATTATCTGGGGAGGTTTTATTTTTGGGGAAATAGGATATGTGTCCAGTTTTGTGGCAGTCCCAGGCTTGTTAGCAAACCAGGTCTTGAGGACCTTCTACAATATCAGAAAGAAGAGCAAAACTTTTCTTCTTGTGGGAAGCATATGGCAATGAAGCCAGAAAACTTCTAATTTATATTGAAAATTGGGGCTGCTGGAAATTTGAGGCCAAGATATTGTTTGCATTCTACAGTAGGCTGGACTAAAAGAGTTTGCAACCACTAAGTTAAAGGACTGTTGTCTGCCATGACTTCAAGAAAGAAGCATCTTTATATTTATCAGAATATCAATAATTTCATTTATGTTCTAGTTTAAAGACATAAGAATTTTGAAAGTGTTATAATTCTGCATTATGCTATTTACAAATGAGCATCTATTGTTGAAAACAGTAAAGACTTTTCTGGTTTTCATTTCTGGTTTTAATAGATGCACAGAACACATGTCCTGAGATCATGCAACAGTTTTTGAAAGATGGCTTTCACAGGTCAGTTATGACAATTAAATATTGATATGTGTCTTTTAACAGTGTTTCAGTAAGCTTTGAATCCATCACTTTTGCATTTTTCTAACTATATCTGATAAGGAAATACATTTTTATTCAGTTTTTTAAATGGGGCAATTTACTTGGCTATTCAAGCAGTTTTTACATAATTGGGAACAATTTCTTTGAATTAATCTTCAATATTTTAATTTTATGAATTCAATTAATTTTAAACCTGTATGCTTAAAATTCTGAGGAATTTTTCGTTTGTTATCTAAGCATGATATTGGGTGGAAAAGTATGTGGACTTTTAATAAAGTTAAGTGAGCAATTGAATGATATTGAAATGTATTTCTGGTACATACAGACATGAGGCATGATAATTAGTAATACTAATAAATCTTTATTAATATAAATTCAGCCTGCTTAGTTCAATGGATATGCATGGAGCTCAGTTTACAAGTTAATTATGAAATAATTTACATTAAAGCAATGCAAAATTTATTGGGCTGCAATAATCTCATCTTTAGGTACAGTCATTTACATTAAATTCTGTGATGCAAGTTTAGACAATAATGAAAACTTTGCTTAAGCATTATTGTGAAGAAGTGAGTTCATTAAATTTCAGTGAGACTTAGTGTTATCTCTAAATTATTAAACTTACATGCCACTCATCTAGCCAAAGGTGACTTGAGGATGCTTACATTAAAAACATTAACACAATAAATAGAAAAAAAACCTGCTGATTAAATTTACAATTGCAGAATTGCAATATTTAAAACTTCTTTATACAGAGATATATAACTGGTATGTTTAGAGATGCTTAGAATTCTATGCAAGTCTTAAAATCCTTTTTCTTTGTTTTCTTCTTTATGGTAGAGATCTCTTAATTAAGGTACATTTTGGTATAGCTGACGAAGGCCTTGAAAGTTGCAGGCTGGCAATTAGAGTACATCTTCCAAGTGGATTATATGTTGATCCCTATGAATTGAAATCTTTACAACAGCATAATATCACTGAGGTATGATGTTTGGGTGATCAGTTTTGCATTGGATACATCACAAAAGAATTACCAATAAATAACGATAAGTAATATTTATGGAAATGTTGAAAGGTAGAACAAAATGTAATTTTTTATGCTTTTTATGAAGTTTTGGGAAAAAATTAAATAAATTTTCAGCGCCCTCCTTTTACTTTCTACATTCTTTTTTCTAATGCATAAAAATTTAAAAATATATTATTTTTGTGGCTCCTATACCCATCATGTTGATCAACAATGTAGCACATAGGATAGCTTTATCAGGAAAATATCAGATTAGGAAGAATTTAATTATAAATCTGAAAATATACTGAAGGTAAAGTTCCAAGTAAAAAACAAAATAATTAAATGGGCATTAAAAAATTTTTTTAATCATTTTTAAAAAAGAAAAAAGCAAGCAAAACAGATTAAATAAGTGATGCTAAAATATTTATTTATTTATTTATTTGGATTTATTGACTGCCCCCTCTCTCCGAAGAGACTCGGGGCGGTGTACAAGAATTTAAGAGCATATACATATATAACAATTATAAATAATAAAACTAAATTAAATGTTTTACCCTGTGTTAAAATATCTCGTTTAAATTTATAACGTAAAAACCCGATTAGGTAATATTTACAACTAGGCTGGTATGGTAGATTAGGTTTGGCCAGGCCGGCCTGCTGGAAAAGATGGGTCTTTAATTGTTGACGTAAGGAGCGGAGGTCCGTAGTAGATCTAAGCTCGGGGGGTAGGTCATTCCAGAGGGTTGGGCCCGCCACATAGAAGGAACTTCCCCTGGGAGCCGCCTGTTGGCATTGCCTGTACTGGACATTTTTGAAGTTTTATAAGGCCAGTAGGCACCTGTGTGAGCGAATCGGTCGAAGGGATGTGTGGGGTAGGATACGATCATGCAGATAGCTAGGACCCGTGCCATGGAGCGCTTTAAAGATGGTAATCAACACCTTGAAGCGCACGCGAAAGGCCACAGGTAGCCAGTGCAGCTCGCGCAGGAGCGGTGTTACGTGGGAGTACCTGGAGGTACCCATAATTACCCGCGCGGCCGTATTCTGGACTAGCTGTAGTCGTCGGGTGCACCTCAAGGGGAGCCCCATGTAGAGAGCGTTACAGTAGTCTAGTCGGGAAGTCACGAGCGCATGAGTGACTGTGCGAAGGGCGTCCCGGTCCAATAGGGGCCGCAACTGGTGTACCAGGCGAACCTGGCAGAATGCCCCCTTGGCCACGGCCGTCACATGATCTTCTATAGACAGCCGAGTATCTAGGAGGACGCCTAAGTTGCATGCCCGATCCATGGGGACTAGAAGTTCACCCCCTATGGCCAGTGATGGGATCAACTGGTTGTACCGGGGCGCCGGAAACCACAGCCACTCGGTCTTGGATGGGTTGAGTCTGAGTCTGTTCCTTCCCATCCAGCTCCGCACGGCTTCCAAACATCGGGACATCACTTCAACGGCATTGTTGGGGTGGTTTGGGGTAGATATGTACAACTGAGTATCATCAGCGTACAGATGGTACTCCACCCCAAAGCCACGGATGATCTCACCCAGCGGTTTCATATATATGTTGAACAGGAGTGGTGAGAGGACCGACCCCTGAGGAACCCCGCATGTGAGGGGTCTCGAGGTCGACCTCTGCCCCCCTGCCAACACAAATTGCGATCGATCGGAGAGGTAGGAGGAGAACCACCGTAAAATGGTGCCCCTCACCCCCAACCCCTCCAGTCGATGCAATAGGATACTATGGTTGATGGTATCGAAAGCTGCCGAGAGGTCTAATAGGACTAGGATGGAAGAACAACCCCCATCTTTGGTCCTCCAGAGATCATCTACCAACGCGACCAATGCCGTCTCAGTGCTGTGACCGGGCCGGAAGCCGGACTGGGACGGGTCTAGATAGTCAATTTCCTCCAGGTGACGGGGAAACTGTTGTGCCACCACACTTTCTACAACCTTCGCCAGAAAGCGAATATAATGTCAATACGTGGGCAAAGAATGTATAGATGTACAATTAGCACTATGTATATCACTAATGAAAAATTAACTAAAAATGTATTTTCTTTAAAGTAATTTTTAGTAAGAAAAAGAATTTTAAAGGTCTTTTTCACTCTCTGGACCAACTATACAGTTTCCACTACCAGTATTTTGTTAATTCCATAAAAAAGAAGAGAGAATAAAAATTATCTAAGAAAGGCAACAGTCAAGAAAATAAATCAAATTACATTAAAGAAATCAAGAGAGATGTTAAAAGATGCAAAAACTGTTTTGGTTAGGATCAAATGCATCAATTAAGATTAATGCATTATCCAACATAAACTACGTGTTTCAAATGAGCCCAGCTGTGTGTCTTTAGGCCAATCATTTTCTCTCATTTCTAGGAAGGAGGCAATGGCAAATCATTTTTGAAAAATTTTGCCAAGAAAACAGCAGGGACTAGTCCAGGCAGTCACTAATTGAGTTGAAGACATCAAATAAATAATTACATATGACAGAACAAATAAAAACTTGAATGATAAAATAGATGCAAAATTTCAAAGAAACAGTCTCAATGCAACAATGGGAAGAACCATAGAACAGATATGTAAATTACTTCATATTATAATTTAAAAGAAAACTGGTTTGAAGTGTTCTAAAATGGCACAAAACTTTATTAATAATTGCCAAGATAAACAAATTATAATTAATGCTGGAAATGCCATGAGACAAGGACATTTTACCATATATGATAGACGTGTACTGAACCTCAAAATACTAGAAATAAATACATAGTACTATTCAGGAAATTTTAGAAATCAAACTTGAATTAAAACCTCCCCCTATTTTTTTTTTACTATGGGTAGAGATAATTACAAAATACCAAAAAAAAAGAGAGGGGGGAGTGGTGGTCACAATTTACTGAGATATACATTCATGCTTCAAGGATAACCTTAATACAATACTAGAAAAGAGATATATTACCAATGGTACAAGGCTGGGAATTTAACCTCAGAAAATATGCAGTAATGGCAAAATTAACAGCATATACCAATATTCATAATAGGTGTTTCACCAAATTTATAAGGGAATGGCTTCCATATGTATTACTTTTTATGCAGCACAGCAAGTTTAAACATCTAGATCAGGGGTCTCCAACCTTTGCAACTTTAAGTCTGAAGGACTTCAGGTCCCAGAATTCTCCAGCCAGCTTTGCTGGAATTCTGGGAGCTGAAGTCCTTCAGACTTAAAGTTGCAAAGGTTGGAGACCCCTGATCTAGAGTATGGTTTTTAAGCGGAAACAGAATTGACCAAAAAACTGAAATCAGAAATGCATAAAATTAATGTCTGAAAGATCTATATCCTGACTCTTTTGAAAAGAAAAAAAACCATTTAAACATTGGTACAGTACCCATATCTTAATGGTAATAATTCCTGTCTGATATTATTGGAACTAGGATTAAAGCATCAGGCAGATTCTCAGCTATCCCCTCCATTTTCTAAGCCTTAAGACTCTGAAAGTACTTTCAGAGTAGTACTTTGTCATTTTGATAATGACTTGAGGATTTGGAATTTAAAATCGAGGTCCAAGCCAGCTCCTGTTACTATAAGGATTTGCAGTAATTCAGCAATTAGATGCAATCCCTGTATCAATTTTATTGATTGTATTACTTATAAAAAAAGAACATCACAAATATTCAGTACAGGTAGTCCTTGACTTACAACAGTTCTTTTAGTGACTGTTCAAAGTTACAATGGCACTGAAAAAGTGACGACTATTTTTCACATGACTATAGCAGAATCTCCATGATCACATGATCAAAATTCAGACACTTGGCAACTGACTCATATTTATGACAGTTGCAGGAGTCCTGGGGTCATGTGATTATATTTTGCAACTTTCTGACCAGCAAAGTCTGTTCAAAGTTAACAAAGGCACTGAAAGTGTTTTATGACCATTTTTTTACCCTTAGCATCATCGCCATACTCAGTTGATCAGAATTTGGGCACTTGGCAATTCTTGTATTTATGACTACAAGTGATCATCATCTACCTTCCATCTATCAGCTACCTTCCAATAGGCAAAGTCAATGGGGAAAAGCAGACTTGGTTAATGATTGCATGATTCACTTAACAATTGGATTGATTCACTTAACTGTGCCAAAAAAGGTCCTAAAATGGGGCAAAATTCAGCTGCCTTGCTTATGTGTGTTCAATGGTGGATCATAATTTGAAGACTACCTGTATAGGAATAATAGGTTAACTTTGAGACTTTTCAATAAGATGGTACCATTTCCTAAATATGATTCTAATATAAATTAGATATTATTGTTATAAAAATTATGTCATTTTCATTATACCCCTGTTCATTTTCCATAGGCACTGGTGATTACAGATGAAGTAGATTTGGAAGTTCCTGAGTATTTAGCAACTGATTCTTCTGTCCTTGTTTACATGAGAACGGATCCTAAGTGCACTACCTGTTTTAAAGCATTATTACCCCTGCATTGCCGGTATTACCGACCCTCAGAAAGTAATGGGAAAATCTCTGTGGTTTTGCAGAATCCAGAAATAATGATCCATTGCCAAAAATGTACGTGGTGATTATTGAAAAGGAATGTAAAAGTG
Organism: Rhabdophis nuchalis; assembly: GCA_039707465.1. Classification (NCBI taxonomy): domain Eukaryota; kingdom Metazoa; phylum Chordata; class Lepidosauria; order Squamata; family Natricidae; genus Rhabdophis; species Rhabdophis nuchalis. Next base: position 45,308,150 of record CM077645.1, read on the forward strand.
GAAGTGTTGATTCAAACAAACTTGGGGAGAAACTGTTACATACTAAAAGAAGCATTAGGGAGAGACCTTTGTAAAGTAATCCTTACTGTCTAAGAATAATTGTTCTCTGGGTGCTGCATTTAAACTATCTTTTGTTTTTGCTTCTCTTAGCTTTTTTTCCAGTGAACTGTCTGAAAGAAACTGAAATAGAAGCTCCATGTTCCCAGAATAATCTAGATATATGCTATTGGAAGAGCATGGAATATACAATGGTACATTCATATTTCTTCTATGCTTTGGTTTTTCTTCAAATATACACCTATAATTATTTTGAAATGTTTATTTTATTCTAATGCCATTCCATACATAGTTTTAGCCAATTAAAAAAGTTGCTTATAAATCTAAATTTTGCTAAAATGATTAAATTTTATTAACCCAGGTTTTTCACTAATTGACTAGATAACATTATCAGTGCTAGTGAAGTCTTAAATATGAAACATATTTAAAATATTAAACATAACTTTTGAGTTCAAAATTTAAAAAAATCCATCCAATCACACTTTTATATTATTCTACTGTGGAACAAAATTCTTAATGCTGTAGCCATTCATATTTAGGAATAAAGCTCAAAGAACAATTTTATACAAATTTATACCATAAAGAGATTATTGCAAGGAACTGTTGAAAATGGAAAGTATAAAAGCATTGTTAGATTAAAATATTTAAGTTAAACATATGTGGGTATTCAAGTACATTTCACAACAAATGTGATAGTTATGTGTTATATATTTTGAACAAAAGTTATCTTATTGATCTTCTAATTTGCAATTCTTTTTTTATAGCTAAGTAAAGAATTGGAACTTCAGATACCAGTTGGACTCAAACATCATCTTGCCTTGGTTTGTGCAATAACACTTATTACCACAGGACTATGTTCCAGTTTTATCCTTTCAGCTTTATGCAGATATGGGCCCATTCATTGTTCAATGTGATATTAAACAAGTTCTTATTATTGAAATCATGAAAAGACTGTCAAACTGTCCAAATTATAGATAAGAAAACAGCAAGCTTGCTCATGTACCAAAAGCTGGGATTGATACTTGGCCATTTGGGTCTCTCAACAGTTCATTCGTCACTACTGTAATCAGGTTTTCTCGTTGCTTTCACTTTTCACAACTTTATGAGCAAAGTTTGGCTTCAATTAATATGACCAAATTATAATTTTAGTGTGGTCATTTGAGCCCGGCTGATTTGTTCTATGATCTATTGCAGTGGTGGCTAATCTTTGGCACGGGGTGCTGAAACAGGTTAGTGTGCATGCCGAAACCTGGAAGAGAGCAGCAGGGCAGGTGTGCATGTGCACGGTGGCCTGCTGCATTTCTGGGTTCCGTCGCATGCATGTACACCAGCTGGCTGGTCCAATTTGCATGCGCGTGCAGCTAGCTGCTCTCTTCTGGGTTGCATTATGCACATGCACATTGGCCAGCTGGTCTTCGCACTTGCTGGCTGCACTTCCGGGTTCTATTGCGGGCATGTCGAAGACTAGTTGGCTGGCTTGCAATGGAACCCGTAAGAGAGTGGCTGGAAGTGCGTGCATGCGCCTGGATGAGCTGACTGGCATGCATGTGTGCGATGGAACCTGGAAGTGCAGCTGGCGACGGCGTGTGTACCCACAGAGAGGGCTCTTGTGTGCCACTTCTGGCACACATGCCGTAGGTTCGCCATCACAGATCTATTGGTATTCATTTGTTTCTTTGGCTGTATAGGTAGTCTTAACAACTGTGGCAAAGTCGGTCATAAACTGGATTAAACTCACTGAACAAGTTTCACTTAGCAACAGAAATCTGGGGGTCAATTGTAGTTGTAAATTGAGGACTACTTGATTTTTGAAGAATTTTGTTCAACACCACATTCATTCTTTTTATCCTGCTTCTTCAAAGTCCAGCTTTTGCTTCCATACAGTGTTACAGGAAATACTTATATAGTTGTAATGTCTGTGACTATAGACAGGAATATCTTTTTCAAGCATTGAAAAAATGCTAAATATAAACCATTAGCTCTGAATTGCTGGAAAAATTGAACTATTTCAAATATTCTCAATTTTTCTGTCATGTGCCATTTGTTATAGAAAATATTGAATATTTATAAATTTTTATGCAGAAGAGTATATGTCTTCAAATGTTGTTGCAAATACTACTTCTGTTTTCAATCTAAATTCACGCAATTTAATTGCTTTTCCGATGTACTAGATCTGTCTCAAATGAATCCCCTCTAAAATATTACGTTTAAAAAACCTTGTCATGTGGTATCTTTCATCACTGGATAACGAATTGCAAGAACACTGGGTCTTTTGTTCTCTCTACAACATGCTTTGTGATAACTGAGGCAAAGCTACAGCATTACTTCAAGATCTATTTGAACAATGTTCTGTATTTGCTTGGAGTGTTTTTTGTCACTGAATTAACTGCTTATAAGAAGTTGAGGTATTTCATGAAATATCAGCTGTAAATCTGTTTATATTATCCATGGATCCAAAATCGTTTAGGATTTTATTGGTTGATGTATACTGGAAATGAATATAACTATTTGCATTTACTGGAAAATGAATCTTCCTCTAATTGTAAATATACAATTACAAATAATTATTCTGTACATTTAGGCTGTGTTCACAGGAGCTCTGTCAGTATATCAATATTGTAAGTTCTTATGCTTTTTTTTTTTTTAGAGTTGGCATGCACAATAATTAGGAAAAGGCATATGTACAACCTCAGTTTCATAGAGAATACAGTTTCAGTTTTTTATGTTCTTATAAATCAGCAAAATCTAATGAACCATTCTTGGAAAGAACATTTTAAGGCCATTTTTTCTTATATTTGTTTTATACTGACACAAGAACTGCATGCAAAACTCTTCTATGTAATGCAAGAAGAAATAGCATGATGGCAGGTGCTACTTCCTTTAAACTCTCTAAAGCAGGAAGAGGCAGAAAGACCCTTATAACGGTTAGCAATGCTGAATGTTTAATTTCAAAAACATTTGGATTATCTACAGCATTGGGGGTGAACATAAGTTATTTTTATGGTCCATCAAATAAAAGTTAACATGGAGGATAAGATTTTAAGTGACTGCGTTTTTTCACTTAACATTTTTGTTTAGTGAAACAAAAAATGTTTCACTAAACATTCTCCTTGTTTTTTGGCTTGGTCTGCTGGTTATTTCTCTTTTCATTTGATGATTCATTTTCAGGTTTTTATCTGTGCTTTATTATTCATTTCAGTTACATACCTGCTAATGGTGATAAGTTAGTGTATATTTAGAAATCAATACACTGATATTTATACAGGTAATCCTCAATCACAACCATTTATTTAGTGATTGTTCAAAGTTACAGCAGTATTGAAAAGTGACTTATGACTTTTCACTTAGAACCATTGCAATAGTCACATGGTCAGAATGTCCTCCCCCATTCTGACCATGTGACTATTGCAATGGTTCTAATTGAAAAGTCATAAGTCACTTTTCAATACTGCTGTAACTTTGAACGATCACTAAGTGAGTTGAGGATTACCTGTATAAATATCAGTGTATTAATTTCTAAATTAATTGGCAATTTCTAAATTAATTGGTTTGGCAACAGGCATGTATTTATAACAGCTGCACTGTGTGATCACCATTTGTAACTTTCCCAGTCAGCTTCCAACAAGCAAAGTCAATGGGAGAAGCCAGATCCATTTTCTGACATAATTCACTTAACTGCAGTGATTCCCTTAAAAAACATGGCAAAAAGATCATGAAATGGGACAAAACTCACTTAACTGACTTGCTTAACAACAGCAATGCTGGGCTCAATTGTGATCATAAATTGAGGACTACCTGTATTCATTTTGAAGCAATATTTTCTAGTTAGTTATTGTCAGTGACAACCTCACAGCTGATGCTTACTATTCTAATCATATTTTGGGTTAAATCAGGTTATCGGCAACTTTGTAGAAAATGAAATTTACTAAGAATTAGGTGATTCAGTCAGAAGCCTTCTAGAATAATTCCAGTGCAAGAGGAAAAAAATCATAATTTAGCTGAGAAAAATAACCACTGGGCTTGTAATAGTTTCTTTTTGAGATGCCACATTTCAGTAGCAATACTACGTTTTAAAATTAAATTGAGATTTTCAAATCATTTTTAAAAATAAGCATACGTTTTGGAAAATTGGATAATGCAGCAATGTCTTTTAGATTACTTGTTAAGGTTTTGTAAAATGCATTTTGCTTTTTATATTGTTATTTTTAAATTTTCTGTATTTTTTACATTTTACATTTACATTTCTTACAACTTGGCTGGATCTGGAACGAAAAGCATTATAGAAACAAATGCATACCAATAAAAGCAGACAAAACACACACACAAATCACTTGTTTTACTTGAGCAATAATTAAACACAAAAATATTTTTATAACCCATAATAATGCTTAATTCAAAACGGCAGGAGGCAAACAAGGCACTCAGAATTTAAAACTACATACAAAGAGTCGATTAACACAACGAACAGAAGAATCTTTGCATTCTTGATTCTATGATCTCAAGATCACGACGTGTCCCGTGTATTTGTGCAGCTTACCCAATAATTTTTCCTTCACGCCCATAGTCTTTACAGATACCCTGTGGGAAATGCAGTACCACCGCTGTCCCTCCATGCAACAATAGGACCGCTAAGTCTCAGTAACCGTGCCTGCATCGCGCCTCGTCCGCCAGCCCTCCCTCGCCTCCTTCCTTCTTTCTGTCTGTGGCGTCGAGCTCAGCGCCCGAAGCCGCCTGCCCGGCTCCGCCTCTTCCTTTCCCGGGCTGTGACCACGCGCGGCGATTCCGCTCACTCCCTTGGCCGCCCGGTGGGCCCTCCCCGCCATTGTAGGAGGCCGCGCCCTGCCCCAAGCGGTCAGGCCGGTAGCGAGAAGCTTGGCACCCGTCCGGTGACTCTGAGCGGCGTGGTGGCTGCGGGCTCTTCCTGGAGGAGCGGAGACCTGGCTGGAGCGCAGGAAGGGCAGGGGGATCGCAGCTTCCTCTTCGGGTAGGAGGGGAAAAAAAACACCTCACATACACACTAGGCAATATTCAGGCCCGGAGGCTGAAGGCTTTGGCGGAGTCTCTCTCTCTCTCTACGCGCGCCCGGGAGGAAGTGGGGTTGTGGGCCCACTGAAGGGGGAGGGGGCTGCTGTGGCTATTTACCCCTTGAGGGCGGGCAGGTGGGTGAGAAAGCGGGGTGGGGGGGTGAGGAGGGGGGGGGTCTGCAGGAGTTCCTCAGCCGGCCCCCCTCGCGGCGGCTGCTGCTGCTGCTACTCCCTCCTCTCGCAACTGAAAGGCTCGGGCTGGTGTACTTTCCCTGACTTCTTGCGCATTTTATTACCACAGACCGTGTAGGCGAATAGTTAGCTGCTCCTACTTATAAAGGAGCTGTTCATAAACTCGCGTGTCTCTTTTCTCGTTCTTTAATCCCTGGAAGCAAACAGAAAAATCTTTGTTGCCTTTGGAGGCTGCTCCTCTGAGAAGGGCAAAGATGGTCCTGAACCAGGCCGGTTGGGCGGGTTAGGTTCTTTCTCCCTTGTCCCCGGAAGCAGGTGGCGCAGACTAGTTGTAGCTCGCGGGCAAAATGAGCGCTATTGTAATGGTAAGGAAGAGGCGCCGCTGCTCCGTGTCTCTTACCTGCCCTTTTTCTATGGGGGAATAGGCCTGCTTCGTTATCTAGTGGGCGAATGCAGGTAAAGCGTTTCTTTCTTCCTGCTCTGCTCTTTGTTGTCAGGTTTTTGAGGAAGTGTAAGAACCCCTGGTAGTTGGGAAGGAAGAATATTCCTCTCCGTATCTGTTCCTGTGGAACAATGGCAAGAAATGGATTATTACATTCTTGTCCTTCTCTTGATTTTCTCATAGAGGATCTTGGAAACAAAATGTAGAATTATTTGATCCAGTAGAGTACCAGTAGAGTAGTTCTAAGTTCTTAAGAATTGGAAGGCAGTGACCTTTGGTCTTTTTGTTTCCACACCTGATCTTAGAATATTTCTGAACATACTTAAAATGGGAGTGTCATAGTTGTACTCTTTCTTTCAGGTGATTACATTGGGTATGATGTTTTTAGATCCTGATCACCCTAGAGGAGGGTGTGTTGGAATGAGAAAAAGACTTCATCTGCCTTCTTCCTCTTTTTTTGGTTCGCTGACAGGAGATCAAGATGTTGAAATAAATTTAAGGATATGTCATTATTCGTTCAAAGAGAGGAGCAAATTTTTGCATGTGCAATTCCATTCTGATATCTTAAAATATTTATTTCAAACTTAGTTGATAATATTTTAATTTAGCTGTTATTTAACTTTTAGTATTTTAACTTTTAGAGTACTGTTAAAAATTAAACAATGAACAGTTCATTGAAAAATTGTTTTTAGTTGCAAACAGTTTTACTTAAACTTACAAATACAATATATTATATAAGTCTTATGTCCTTTGTAAGCTAGTTAAATAAGGTAGATAATTATTTGAATATCAATAGAACATTTTGATTGACAGATCATAGACCAGAACTCAGTCTTTCCTAGCCCTGTGTTACAATAATAACCTGTTTTACTACTGCAGCTTTCTGACTTGGAAAGTTCCTGCAAGCAAATGCTGTAGAAATGGATTCCTATATGGGCTAGACTGTGTGGTCTCCCATGTTTCCTCTAGTTGTTACATTCCTGAACATTATGATTTAATAGTGTACAAAGACGTTGTGTCCAAATGATTGCTTATACATTATACAAAATCACTATTGTTTAAATCATAATTGGCTAGGCTCATATAATATGCAATCCACTGTATGAGTTAGTGATCAGTGGTGTAATAATTAAATAATTACACTTTTAATGTCTTGTGATTATTGGATTTATACTGAGCATGTTATTGAGGATGAAATGGTTAGATAGTATCATTGATGCAGTGGGCAGACTCCAGGAGACAGTGGGGGATGCTGGGGGAAGCTACATTGTGCTGTGGTCCATGGGTCGCAAAGAGTCAGATACGACTTAGCGACTGAACAACAATTATGTTATTTGAATCCAGCCATTGCAAATTATTCAATAAACCATAGTCAGACAAACATGATGTATGAATTGGACTTGTGAGCATGTATTAATGCATATTAGAGAGGAAGTATGTGTGAAAGGACAAAATTGTAGAATCCTAGTCTACTGAAGCACAACTGAAAACCAGTTTGCATGGCTACTATTTTAAAAAATGGGTCAACTTTGTTTTGCTATGCATTTATATTTTTCATGTATGTATCTATCACAAAGGTGTTTTTCAATTGTCTTTTGAAAAGCACCTTTATGATAAGCACGACCTGGATAATTGAGATTCTCCGTAGACATATCTGTATCTGTTACATGATGTCATCATTGCTGTATGATGTAGCTCAGACCTAGACCTAGAAAGAAAAAAGGTCCTTTAGAGTCGGTGCAACTATTCAGCATGAAAATCTATGTGAATAAAGATATATTTGGATTAGAAGAAACAAATAAATTTAATTTCTGACTGCATTACTTTTGGTTTTTTAATATCTGAATATTTGTAGGAGTATAAAACTGAAAACCACAGTTGTATATTTGCATGGTTAGCCAATATAATAACTGTAAGTAATAATGTTGACCACAAATTTTTGAAAACTTTATTTTGTGCAAAATTCCAATGTATAATTGAATGCATTTTGTTCCCTTGGAATGTATTATTCAGCTCTAAGTAGGGTACTCAAATTCTAAATAACCCTTATAGGATTACTTATTGTGGCTTTGTTCATGTTTGTATTGCTTCTGTATATATACCTTAATGTTATGCCTACAACACTGTATAAGCATATATAGCTTGTAGATCTCAGGCAAAATATAGTTGATTTTCAAACATTGATGAATAGTTATGTCTTTGATAATAACTTTAGTATTTATATGCCACTCAGAGTTGATTTGAATGGGATGGACAACATATAAATTTAATAAATAAACTTCCTTCCATCATCCTTCTTTAGTGTGTTATTTATTGTCATAAGCCAGCAATTTTGTGTAGCGTAACATTGTATTCTTTTGAGAGGGTTTTGTAGCTAGGTCAAAAAGAGTGAATGACTGATGAATATATTAAGTATTTTGCAGAGGAAAACATTACCTTCACATTTCTGCAAATATTTGTTGCAAAAGAAAGACTAATCATGAAACTGAAGATTTTTGAGGGTTAAAGTGCTGATCTAGAAATCATGAGAATATAATAAACTGAACAAATTAATGACGACATTTTGGAATATTTTATAATATTCTATCCCAGTGAAATAAATGGGACCTAACTGACATTACTTAACTTACCAGGTGCCATCTTTCCAGAGATGAGTATAGTTATACCATGTAAGTCCAAATCAATTTGACAGTTTATGCTGGTTTTTTATAAATTCATGGACAGATAGTATAGTCTTTATTGCCATTGTACATCATGTATACAATGAAATTGGTTAGAAGACCAGTAGCCAAATAACAGTAGAAGATAAAGGGGAAATTAGAGTTAAGCAAATGGAACACTTTTTTATTTGTTATTTAAATTAAAAAACATACTTTGGAATAAGCAGTATACAAGCTACATTATATACAATTAATAGTTGCAAATGGTGCTTCTCTGTATTGTCATGCATATATATTATTTATTTTTATTTGCAATTAAATGGAACATAATTAAAATTGTTTTAATCAATTGTCATAAGTATTTAAAAGTAGAGGAAACCACGGCCGTGAGAAAAACAAAGAAAATTATTTCACAGCTGTACTTCCTAAAAATAGCTAATGATATTAAGTCCTATGTTTATTTGCTTTCAACTACTAGCATACTATATAGTAATGTTGAACTGATTAAAATGTAAGGTACTTAATGTTGATTATTAATTAACTAATTAATGATGGATTCTATGTTTGCAAATTAGCCCCCTTGCTAAAAATTATTTCTAACAACACCACCCCTCCCCCAATTTTCAGATTTGTGGACAGGGGAAAAATTAGAGTCACCCAACATGCATGTTCCCAGCCATGGTTGAACAAGATGCTTTCTTGTTTCCTTCTTCCTTCTTGTTTCAGCTCTCATACTATAAACATGTGCCCTTTTTGTGGTCCATTTGGCGTCATATTTTTTGCATTTTTATGGTGAAATATATATTAAATAAGGTGTCTTTAAACAGAAACCCAAAACAAAGTCATATATTGATTAGTTGTAGGGTGTTTGGTGCTTTCTGAGCTTGTTAGTTTTTTTGCACACGTTTCATTACGCAAACTAGCTCAGATGATGTTATCTAGTTTGGGTAATGAAACATCTGCAAGAAAATAAGCAAGCTCAGAGAGCACCAAGTACCCATCATGTCAACCCTGAGCTACAAATATTCTCCTTTATATTGATTAGTTAATAAGAATGATGAATCCAGAGCCTTCTGGGAACCTAATCCTGCATTTCCCATAGGAGCAATGATTCAAATATCTGCTAATTTAGTGTTTGAGGTGTTTTTATAGTACAAAACTACCATGAATATTGGAAATTGTTGGAAATTAAGGAATCTGTTTGGAACAGAAAACAAAACCAGTCAAATATAGCTAAACTGTACCCCAGAAACCTCCATCAGTGATTTGAAGTTCAGCAATGTGTGGAGAGCGATGAGTTCTTATCCTTGCAGTGGGTCACTTTTTTATGTTCTAAATTGCACCTGGATGATTATAGAAAGTCCAAGGTATAATTACTAACAACCAGTTCTGTTAGAAGTCAAGCCATAATTTTTTGCAGTGTTTAGATTTCCCAAATAGCTAGCCTCAGAACTCTAAAAAAGGAGGCCATTGCTTCATCTAAAATAAAATTTTACCATTCATTTCTGACCTGTACCTAGAGGGGAAAGACCCAGGGGCAGATTTGGTGATTTGCTTACAATACCCTTTATTGGCTCTGAGTCAGGAGAGGAGCATTTATTGGAGTTTCAAATGCCAGGAAGAAATAATTGATATACTGCTTCACCAATTAGAACTTGGCATAGTTCTTTAACCTTTAATTACACATGGAGCATAATGAGCAAAATTTGATCAATGGGGAAAAACATTAGCATTTAATTTCAGATGGATTATTTACATCATTTTCTTTGATCCAAATAGTTAAGATAGAGTATATTTTGTGAACAATATTAGAAACCTTTATAAAGTGAAATTCTCTTGTGGTACCTTGGTAAGTGAACAGCTGGAGTTTTTTTAAGCCACTGAGAAAAAACAGCTTTATATATCTGATGTTTTAGAGTATAAGTAGTTCCTTGCCTCACTCGTGTTTGAAAGCTTTACCTTGGCACTCTTCCTGAAGAATGTTCTTGATTTTTTGGCAGTAACAATGTATGTGTGAGGGTGTGGAATTACTATCCTTTTCCATTGCTCTGCTGGGTTGTTTTTTTGCTATGTGGAGGCAGTGTTTCCCTTTGTTTGAAACACTTGTATAACAAGCCATCAGCTTTATGATAGTGTACCTAGGTTAAGTACTAATTATCTACTGTCTGGAGCCATTGTAACTAGCTCATATTTATCTTTGGTCTTCTAAAAATATTGTCTTTTCAAACATGAGCAAGAAAATCCTTGGTTTTAGATTTAACTGTAATTTGATCAAAATAAAAGACCCAATTCCAAGGCACACAATAAGAACAATATTCAGTAGGAAAACTAAGTTAATTAATTGTCAGATCATTTATTTCCAACGTGTGAATATTAGTAAAGTATTTATGGTATTGTTCTGAAACATTTTTTTCTGTTTACTACATTAAATGTTGAACTTTTTTTAAAATGAGTGTAGTGGGATTAGGGATATGTAGCGCATTGACTCCAAAGTCAATGGGTTTTAATTAAAGTACCTTTTAAATGTACTGTATGATAGATATTCAGAGTTATTTAAGATATACAACCAAATTAATTTTCTAAATAAATAAATTGACACCTTGGAGGAGTAAAGTTCTAGGGGTGTTTGAACAAAATTCTTAATTTGGCTTTTAGGGGGTTCCAGGGAGGAGGGAGGGATAGTTTACAATTTAAATGGGGGATTTAATCTGGTTTTAGCGCAGGCTTTGTCATTTAATAAGTTTTTAAATTATAATTGGTACTATTTTGTATATTGTTTTAAATTCCTGTGCGCCGCCCTGGGTCCTCTCGGAGAAGGGCGGGATATAAATTGAATAAATTGAATTAAATTGAATTGAAATGAGATAGGAATAAACTTAATTGGCCAATATACTACCCTGTTTCCCCCAAAATAAGACCTCCTACAATTTTAGTGTAAAAATAGTTTATCTTCAAAGAGATAAATAGCTCAATACAACACATACAATTTATACTAATTTATTAAAACATTAAAGTGAAAGATGTTCTAATCAAATCTAGCTTGAAGTGTTGTTCATGTTCCATATTAAATGTGAGCCAAATATGGTGACATAACATAATCCTACCTAAATATGATCAGGTTTATATCAACATATCTAAAATGAAATTTAATACAGTATATTTTCTATTACCATATATACCTTCAGGAAAGTCATAGCTCTTCCTCAAAGCATTAGGGCTAGCATAACAGTGCAGCCTAATATATGTGTTTGGTATTGTTAGATCCTTATGGAAACCTTAGCTGCAGCATTTTGTTATGTTTAACTGTATATTGATTGTATGTTGATTGTTGGGAGCAAGATAATTTCTATAAGGCACGAATCAAACAAATAAGGTAGAACAAGCAGGGTGGTGGGCATTCTCATCTTGAATTATTCTCCTCAAAGTAAGCAAGCTCCCCCTATCCCAATTTGATTTGTATGCTTCTTCCCTTATTCTGTGTTTACTATCATGTACATTTGAAGTTACTGTGATAAATGGTTACTAGTCCTGTGAAATTTAAAAGTTCTACTGGAGTCTGGAAACAAAAACATTACCTGGATTCCTGGATTCTCATCCTCCGGAATGCTAACTTTAGTTGGAATTTCCCTGATGGAAATGCACTGGAGCCTGAAAGCTTTGTTGTCCTTACAACAGAGTTGTAACTGGTACAAGGAGACACAGTTACAGCTGACTCAGAGAATTGCTGTGCTTAGTTTAAGATATTCATAAAGTTAATGATTATTGAGAATGATATAATTTAATAATAGAGGGAAATTATGTAATTATGGCCTTGGCATAATTTACAAGCTGAGTATAGTCTTAAATCTGAAAAAGATTGCCTTCCCCGGAAAAATCCTGGGATATTGCTGAGTGTAGACTTAAGATATTGATTTATGACATGCTTGGCCTGCATGAGGCAGCTCCCGATTGTGCAGGACCTTCTTCCTGAGACCGTACTTGCTTGTCGAAATTTCATGCATTTCCCCCATAATATTGTGAAAGGCAGGCACATGAAAGAAGACTCTAGCTGCACCTGTGTAAAAGAAGGACCCTTCTAGTGGGTCCTACTTCCATGCCAATACAGGTTGGACCTTGTTTTGCACATCTGCCTTTTTCAAGGTAAGTGTGTGAAAAAGGTCCTAGCTGCACCAGTACAAAAGAAGAACCCTTGTTGCTGGCTGTTTCTGATCTGGCTAGTACACAGAGGCCTTGGCCAGGGTGTGAATGGAGGCTGTGTCTGGAATGCAACAGAAATCTCGGCACCAACAGAAGAAGGCAATGTGAAGAGGCCCCAGCTGATATAGTAGTGCACCAGGTAGCAGTGTGCATGACTGGATAATGGGATACCTGATGTCAGTAAGTAGGAGAGCAGTCAGGAAACTGTTATAAATGTAGGTGGGCCGAGTGGACCTGGATTTCATTTATATGACTGCAGGAGAGCTGCAATTGCTGAAACTTGGAGGATTGGTCATAAATCCCTCGCTTCCAATGTCACAATTTTGAACAGTTGCTGAAGAAATGGGCATTAAGCAAGGACAATCTGTACCTATTATAATAATTTATATTTTGTATAAGTTTAATGAAATGACAGTATTAACTTTCTGATATTGGGAGTGCAAAGTGAAAGTTGTATCAAGTTGAAATTGCTGAACAGTCACTTGAATTGTAAAAAGTTCTTAAATTTTGTGCTTTTCTTCTTAACAAATTATCATTTTGTATTTTTTTAAGAAAGTCTCACCAGTCTTAATAACAAAGGAACATCGTTTCAGATTGAAACCAAAATGCCTTTTACTGTTGTACGTACTTCAAACTCTGTTAACTGACTTTGATCTTGTTCATTTGCAGGTTCATGAGGGATAAGATTGCTAAATGGACTTAACCTTTTTTTTTAATTGAAAGGTCTTCTTTCCAGACATGTTAAAAGAAAGGGTATAGGAGAAGCAAGAATTTCAAAATATTTCTGTTAGTTGCTGTTTTGTTAAATTATGCATTTTCTATTTATAATTGGATAGTAAATATATTGAACAGTAAAATGTACCATATTTTTTGGAGTATAAGACTCACTGGAGTATAAGACTCAACAGGGGTTTTCAAGAGGCAAATTAAAAAAAAAGTTTTTGCATTCTGCAAACCTTCCCAAAACAGCCTGTTTTTCATGAAAACAGACCCGTTTTTTTGTGTCAAAAGAAAAAGGGCATTAGGAAGCTTATAGAGTGCTCCTGGGGTGTGTGTGAATTGAGCAAAATTGCTCATTTCTGCCTCCACAGCCCCCAGGAGTTCTCTGAAAGCCTCCTATAAGCTATGCACGGCCATTTTGGTGAAGGGAGCGGGGTTTCAGAAGGCAAAAAATGCGGTATTCAGTATATAAGATGCACCCAGATTTTCAGCTTCTTTTTTTGAGGGAAAAATGTGCGACTTATACTCCGAAAAATACGGTATGTTGTCAAGCTGAATTATCTATCATGGCATTAGGATGTATGATTCAATAGTAATAAATATCAAGTACGTTCAGTAATTTTTAAAATTAATATGGGATAAAAATAAACATTCGAATGCGCTAAGGAATCTGGTGACAAAGTTTTTGCTGTTTAATTTCAGAGTATTGTCTAGTCATTAATTATGTCTGACAACGGAGAGCTCGAAGACAAGCCACCAGCTCCACCTGTTCGGATGAGCAGCACTATCTTCAGTTCAGGAGGAAAAGATCCTTTATCTGCTAATCATAGCTTGAAACCTCTACCTTCGGTACCAGAAGAGAGAAAGCCTAGGAACAAAATCATCTCCATTTTCTCTAGCACTGAAAAAGGTAAAATGTTGCAGTTGTTTGATTGTATAACATTATTCCATTTGAATTTCATTGCACCACTGTGCTTCTGGGAGACACAAATATAGCAAATAAACTACTGTAGTGCATTTGGATCTTTTTAAAATTACTTATGATACATATATTCATGGAGGTGAATGTATACACTGTTTAAGTATTTAACAGGAAAACAATCATTTTATAAAGTTTAAAACAGATTTAAACTAGCTTGGAAGATAAACTGAGAGTGAGAATTCATTTACCTTTGCTTTGCTAGCTAATGTAAGGTGTGGTGGCTCAGTGGCTTAATGACGATGGAGACAGTCTACACTCCAGTTTGAGTCTTAGCACTGCATGACAGTGAACGTCCCTTACTTGTCTCAGCTTCTGCCAACTAGCAGTTCAAAAGCAAGTTACATGCAAGTAAGTAAATTGGTACCACTTTGGTAGGAAAAATGGTGCTTCGAGTGGCAGCACAAATAAAACTGATGCCTAACCTGCCCAAATGTGAGGTGATGCTGGTGGTGGAAAAAGCCCTGGATGACACTACTGAATGCAAGCACGTTTTATGAGTGTGAAGCTAGTCTGTCCCCCCTGTGCTGCATTCTGGATAGTGTGCGAGCGTGAACTAAAGGGACTAGCAAGCAGCAGCAACCAAACAACTACGTTGTAATAACACTGTAGTCTTCTAGTTAAATAAATTATGCTGACTAATGTTTCCTCAAAACAAAGGAAAGAATTTCACTTTCCAAATATTAAAAAGTAAATAACGGGAAGTTGCCATTACAGGTAGTCCTTGAGTTATGACTGTAGTCCACTTGCCCATTACAGTTGCAAGTTGTGATGGTCATTAAGTGTGGCACCCTAATGATCACCTTGCTTAATGATCTGACCTCTGCTCCCTCTGATATTGTTAAGCAGAGCATGTGGTGCCTTGTATAGGGGAGGTCCTGGATGCCTAGTGCAGGTCTGAGGCTCTTGTGAATGACTGGTTGGGAAGCAACTCCAAGCCTGCAAGTTGCAATACACAGCACAGGGTACACAGCAGCCAGCCTGAGCCTCCCCTGAGTAGCTGGGTAGGAAGCAGGCCCAAGGCCAATGTGACCCTGGCAGGGTGGGATTGGTGGGAGAAATATGTTGTGGGGAGCTGCTGTAGTTTCCCTGTAATCCAGTGGTTCTCAACCTTCCCCTTTAATACAGTTCCTCATGTTGTGGTGACCCCCTACCATAAAATTGGTGCCTCAGTTCCTAAGACTCAAAAATATGTGTTTTCTGATGCTCTTAGGCGACCCCTGTGAAAAGGTCATTCGACCCCCAAAGGGGTCGCGACCCAGAGGTTGAGAACCGCTGCTGTAATCTATCATAAGTGAGTGACTTCAGGGGCACCGCAGACGCCATAACATTAAAACTAGGTTGTAAGTAGCTTTTGGGGAGGAGGTGTCTGTCATAAGTTTGAACAGTCACTAAGCGACTGGTGATAAGTCAAAGATATAATATAATAATATTATATTCGTGAAATAGTTGATATTTGGTTTTTTTAAAGGGAAAATCTGAAAGGAAAATTGGATTATGCTTCAAAAATAACACTTATTTCTGTTATACAGAAGGGAACAATTCAGTATATGTTTCAGTGTATCAGTATAACAATATTAATGGCAAAATAGGTCCTGTTTTTGTTTTTTAGGTTTTCTTAGAGTGATAATGAACAAGGAATTTGTAGTTTAAAAGTACAAAAATATGTCTCCAGTTGTCTCCTGGTGCATTTTGGAAAAGTGGGTGCATTTCAGATCCCCTTTCAGATCATGCTGCAGGACTATGGAAGCATGCCTTTTTGTCACTGCCTCCAGCCTCTGAAATAGCTCAGCTTCTTCAGTTGTTTCTTAAAGGCTAGTTTCTAGTCCCCTATCCCCTATTGCCCATCTCTTAATCCTTCTTAAGGGTTAAGCCTAACTAGATTTAAAATATGATCAGCACAAAATAAAGTGGAACTATAATTCCATGATTTGGAAACTCTTTCTGTTGATGGAGCCCAAAATGCTTTATGTATTTGTGTAGGAAATGTATATGACTGGTGATTTCATATAGAAAGTCTAGAATACTTATAACAATCCACAGAAATAAATATAATGAAATCTTTGTCAACAAAACAATAGAAGTGTGTAGAGAATGAAGATAATAAATTGATAAACATCATCAGTAGAGCATTTGAAATAGATAGAAATTCTTTCAGTAGATGACAGCTTCATGGCAAATTTGTTAAAAGCTTCATGGTCTCCCAAGGTTTTCTAATCTTTTGCAAACAGGAATCCTTGAAGCCCTCATATAAATTGCTTCATTTGCCAATAAGAATTCCCAAGTCATGTGGCTGGAAGGATTGAAGTTGCCTTGGTGAGGTGCTTTGCTGATACAGATTGAAATCTTAATGTACATGATTGTTCTGCGAGTATGCTATTGTCTATGGATTTTTTCCTAGTCTGAGTTTAGCTGTCTCTCAGCAATGGCTATTTGGAATATTGGAAGTCTTATTTATGATATTAGTAATATTTGTCAAAAAGAAATAAGGGGCTAGAAGACTATTTACATGGTGTATTGGTTTCAGTTCCTTTTTCTTCAATGTCGCTGCCCTGGTCATCAAGAGTTTATGGCGTTACACTCCTGAGGGGAAAATACTTAGTAATTCTGGACCATTTCTGACATTTAACAGACACTTCAACATATTGGGCATAACCACTTTGGTTTGTAGCCAGTAAGCATCACTGTTTTAATAATGGAGACATTTCTTTCATCACTCAGTTTGTAAACAGCTTTCAGTAAGTACTTGCAGATTTTTACAAAGAGAGAGCTGTTGCTTTCCAGATTTGCTAAACCTGGAGCTTACATGACCAAACCTGTCCATTGCCATCTGTCTGTCTGTCTAACCCTCCCTCCCTCCCTCCCTCTCTCAGATTCCATTCAACAAACTAATAGCTTCTATCAGGAGTTCAGTTGACATTAGTTTTTTTTTATGCTAGCTTTGTTTTTTGTGCTATTGAGAATATTTTGAAGCAAAATATTTTGATTCATAGATATTAGAATTAAAAGTGTGTTCATTTATGACAGCTGAAATTTGATTTGATGGTCAAGACTTTCTGAATATTAGCACAGTGAAACAGTTCTAGATTTAGTGATTTTCTGTATATAATGTTTTAAATGTTACTGGCAGATTTATTAAAACTTCAAAATAGTTGAACTTCAGAAAGCACGACTCCATTCTAAAACTAAGTGTGCTTTTTTTCCTTATAGGGAGTAGGAAAAAGGAAAAAGAGAGACCTGAAATCTCTCCTCCATCAGATTTTGAACATACTATTCATGTTGGCTTTGATGCAGTTACTGGGGAATTCACTGTAAGTATATTAAACTTGTCTCTATGCAATGTGCATTGCGATACTGCCAGTGTGAAATTAATGCTTAAAACACCTTAACTTTTTTTGTTACAGAGTTTTGATATAGTTCAGAACTAAAACATTTCAGTAAATACTTCTTCCCCTTCCCCAAAGATTAGTCATGTAATTGGTACCTTTCTGCAAGTAGAATATTCTAAGGAGATTTATCGCTTGAGGGGATATGATATAATATATTCTGTACTTCAGTGTTAAAATATATGAATTTGTATTTCCCCCATTTTCTCCTCCCCCCCCAGGGAATGCCGGAGCAGTGGGCTAGGCTGCTACAGACGTCCAACATCACAAAATTAGAACAGAAAAAAAATCCCCAGGCTGTATTAGATGTTTTGAAATTCTATGATTCTAAAGACACGGCAAAACAGAAATATTTGAGTTTTTCTGCTTCAGGTATGTCTTTGGGCTAACTCATGGTTCACTTTAAACTCATTATTAGATATAAATGAGCAAATCTATGTGTAACAGAGCTTTCTAGCATTTTGGAAATAATTAGGAAGTGAGTATTTCAGAAAATAAACATGGCATATGTCTGCAATTTTTTAATTTAGCTGTATCTTTTGCCAGAACTGTGCAGCTGTTTTGGAGAGATGATTTTAGTAATTGGCATATGAATTATTATCCATTTAAAGAATTGGAAGGGCATTTGAGAAAGAAGAGACCAATTGCTGATGTGAGTTTGTTTTTATTTAAAGTAGGGATCTCTGCCCATCTAAAAACTAAAGTTACTAGCTCCATGCATGTTTTAAGGATGAGATAACTCTATGATTAGA
Source organism: Rhabdophis nuchalis (assembly GCA_039707465.1). Taxonomy (NCBI): domain Eukaryota; kingdom Metazoa; phylum Chordata; class Lepidosauria; order Squamata; family Natricidae; genus Rhabdophis; species Rhabdophis nuchalis. The sequence continues at coordinate 45,326,559 of CM077645.1, forward strand.
TTTGTCATAGAATCTTAGAATTGTAATGGACCTTAGACATCATCTAGACAAGTTTCTTGCTTAGTGTACATTCCACTAGATGGTTCACTGACTATCCAGGCTTTGAAGGAGAACTCACTACTTCATGCTGCAACTTGTACGGTCAGGAAATGTCTTTAAAGATCTAACCTAAACTTTCTTTCTTAGAGTTTTAATCTATTAGTTCTGATCTAATTCTGATTCTAGGGCAATGGAGAATAGTTTTCTTTCTTTTTATGTGTGTAATAGCTCCTCAGTTATTTGAAGACTGCTATCATACCTCTGTTCAGCCCTTTATTCTGTAGGCTAAACATACTCAGATCTAACTTTTAGAAACAGCACATGATTTGCAGATCAAGTTTCCCCTTTCAATTAATGAAGGTACAGCAGCCCAAAAGGCACTTCATTAAATATAAACTTGATTTGAAGGACAATTAAGATTTACTTTTTAATTGTGCATAAAATATTAAATACTTATAATTCCCTTGGAGACTAAAGGGAATAGTACCGGTATCCATGAAATGGAAACCATATGAATTCCTGTTTGAATTCTTCAGGCAACAGTTTGCTAGATACTTTCTTGTAATAGTGCAAGAGAGAGAATATGAGTTTCATTTGTCATCTTTCATATGTTTTGCTTCTTTAGAAAATAGTTGGATCAAGTAGGGTTTTTTTTTAACTGCAAGCACATTATACCTGAATAAAACTAAAAGCTAGACTTGTCTCCTTATTTCAATTAGTTCAGAACTCTCTTTGGAACAAGGTGTGTATCATCTTACTACATTTTATGAGTCTTATCATTACTGCATTAATACTTTAATTTTTTGTTCACTTTAATTTTTTTTTCTAGATAAGGATGGATTTCTTTCAGGAGCAATAGCAGTAAGTACATTCACATTATGTTTCCTTTCATGCTATTGAAATCCTGTTGTTGTACAGTAATTTTAATGGGCTTCAGATATTCTGTGTTTCAACCTATTCAGTTATCAGAGAGATACTTTCATCCGTTTTAATTAGAGGTGCAGTTCATCAGTAGTGCTTTTAAGATCATTTGATGAGAAACTATTGTTTTTTATATGTTAAAGTTTCACAAATTAATTCAACTAAACCAAAAGAAAAGTGGGATCTCTTCTATAAGTTAATTTTTTGTAGAGAGTACGAATAGTGTGTTTTGCCTTGTTGTCTCATACAAAAGCTCAATGGAAAGGCAGAGAGACAACTAGCAGAAAGGAAAGGTTAGGTGGTTTCTTGATAAGTGGCAATATGATGACTTAATTTCCTCTTTCAGATTTCAATTGCCATTCATGTTTTGGAGTTCAATTTCTATGGCAGCTTATATATGTAAATAACCCCTTTGTTTACAAGTCCTTATTGGACATTAATTTTTGATATATATATATATTGCATAGTTTGGATATATGTATCTTGAGTTCTGTGTTTGCTCTACCCAGGCATGAAATAATATTGTGCCTGCTTGGTTATAAACATTTCATATGGGAATAATAAATGAAATATTGCACTCTAATATAAAGGTAGTCCTTGACTTAAAACTATTCATTTATAAACCACTCAGAGTTATAGCAGTACTGAAAAATCTTACTTATGACCAGCCCTTACACTTATGACCATGACATCTCCACAGGTCATGTGATCAGAATTTAGGCACTTGGCAAACTGCACATATATTTACGACAGTTGCAGAGTCCTGAGACCAAGTGATCACCATTTGTGATCTTCCCAGCCAGCTTCTGAGAAAGTTAATGGGAGAAATTGGATTTGCTTAATGAGCTCATGATTCTTTTAACAACTGCTGTGATTCAGTTAACAATTGTGGCAAAAAACCCGTAAATTTGGACATGAGTCATTAATAGCCACTTTGCTTAGCAACCAAAATTGTGGTTATAAGTTGAGGACTACATGCAGTGTTTTCAACTCTGTATACTCTTTATAATAAACTAATATTTAAATAGGCCTCATAAATAAATAAACCTTTTATATTTTATTTCACTTATTTTCCACATTTTTAAAATCTAATTTATAGCCTAATGCAAAAAGGTCAGAACCTTCAACAGCAACTGAAGAGGACGAGGAGGATGAAGTGGCTCCTCCAGTTATTGCTCCAAGACCAGATCATACAAAATCGGTGAGAAGTTTTATTTTATTTTCACTACTTAATGCATAGCAGAGCTTTTTGCAGTTTTTCTACAATCTCAGGAAGTATAGTTCAAATCTCTATTAAACCAAATGGTTTTGATTACTTTTAGCTACAATCATTTTGTAATGTTGTTGTTCACTATGATATACAGTAGATAAAACTGTTAAGTACTTTAAGGGAAAGGTTCATAATTAATATTTATTAATGAGGCCTACTTGCATGTAGTTGCCATCTTAGTAGGTCTGTTTTCTTTTATAGCTTAATTTTCTTCTGTTTTGGTCAGCACTCCCCATCTGAATTAGGTATCAGAAAAGTGATTTGATTTTACTTTGTTAGTGTATTTGGCTGCTAAGGGCAAAACATGACTTGAATAATTGCCTCCATATTTATAGAGGATGATAGTTTATAGATCAAAATATACAAAAGACAGAGTATCCTCAATTGACAACCATTCACTTAATGATTTCATTACCAAGTGACCAAAGTACACCAGATAATGCAGACCAATCCTTCTTTATTCTCATAAAGATAAAGACATATTAGAATCAAGCTGAATTTATGGTCACTGTGTGGAGAAATCCATGCGGCTTTCTTTCCAACAGTGTAAAAGTGATTTGGTCTTCTGGGATAGTTGTCAACTTCCCTAGTTTAATGGTTGTCCTAGTTTTATCTTTCATATACGGTAGAATCATAGAGCACATTTAAAGACTAAAATCTGTCTGGATTAAATTACGTGAGCCTTTCTTGGGGAAAAAATTAAGGCTCCCTTTTTATAATCCTTATAGACCAAATTTTAGTGTTAATCAGCAAATTCAAATAGTTACATTGCTATTCAATGGTGGCTATAAATATATATGGCAGGTGAACTTGAAAAGAAACCAGATGTTAAAATACTATGCAATTACAACCATAATAATAAGTATACTCTTTATTGTCATCGTACTTGTTTACAATGAAATTGGTTATTAAATTGGTTATTAATCTTGTTTGTTAAGGTTTATACACGATCAGTAATAGATCCCATCCCAGCACCATCTGGTGATCTAAGTGAAAATGCTAAATTAGCTGATAAACAGAAAAAGAAAAACAAGATGTCAGATGAAGAGATCACAGAAAGATTACGTAAGTAGGAATTTGATAGTCATAAAAATAAGACATTAATTATCTTAAAACTATATATGCTGCATAGTCTTTATGAGTTTGATTTATTCCTAGTAACTACATGAATACATGTAATTTTCTAGACAATTTTCTTGGCACTGTCTCCTTTTGGGATGTAAGGCTATGCATGCAATTTTTTTGACCAAAAAACGGCCCATTTTCATGAAAAAAATGGGCCATTTTTCCTCATTTTGCCCCCCCCCAAGCACTCTGCAAGCCCCCAGATGTAAGGCTATTCATGCCTTTTATTTGAAAAAAAACGGGCCCATTTTCGCAAAAAACGGGCCATTTGGGGGAGGTTTGCACAGTGCAAAAAGGTCCCCCCCCCATTTTGGAAAGCTGTTTAGTTAGAGTGATTGATGAGAATTACATTGGTCAAGTACTGTGCCTGTAGAAACAAAGATTTGTTCCAAAGGTGGTCAGTGATTTCCTTCTCCAGCACATTGGTAAATACACCTGGAAACATTACCTACCTACCTACTCTCTCTCCCTGCCTATCTACTGTATTTCTCTCTCTGTATTTCTGTCTCTATTTCTCTCTCTCTATCCCTCTGCCTACCTACCTATCTACACTCTCCCTCCCTACCTACTGTATTTCTCTCTCTCTATTTCTCTCTCTCTATCCCTCTACCTTCTTATCTATCTACACACTCTCTCCCTCCCTACTTACCTACCTACTGTATTTCTCTCTCTCTATGTATATCCCTTTATCTACCTACCTACCTAACTACACACTCTCTCTACCTACCTACCTACCTATTGTATTTCTGTCTCTCCCTCCCCCCCTCTACCTACCTACCCACTTTTTTTAAAAAAAATTGCCTCTTCAAAACCTGGGTGTGTCTTCTACTCCGGTGCGTCTTATACACTGAAAAATACAGTAGTTTTTTTGAGATCAAACAACAGAGTTTGGGTGCTGTCAACTAATGAGTTAACCTTTTATATGTTTGGATTTGATTTTTTGTACAAATAGCAAGTGGATTTTCTTGTGTAGACACATTGTGGGAATGTTGTGTAAATTGGTATTAGAATAATAAACTGAAGAACAGCTTTAAAATACAGAATCTGAAATCCTAACAAGGCCTCATTTGCAGATCATTTGAATGGAAAGAAAATTGCTTTAGCAAATAGTATTAAATATATTGTGTTGTGTCTGATGAATAATGAAAGGTCCTGAGGAAAGTGATCATCAGCTGTTCAAAAATCAAACAGTGACAACAATAAATTTCATTTGTTAAAATGATTATTTACTTAGCATATACGTCTCCCTTCATTGTCAATTGTATTGTGGATAAAACCTATTTTCTGAATGTTGGACATTTTCTTAAAAGTATATTTGTAAAATCATACAGTTCAGGCAGTACTTGAATTGGGGGCTGCACTGGACTCCATAAAACTTGCTAAACAATGTAAAGTAGGCAGTGCAGATACACCTATGTCTTTGCTTTTGCATATTGAAATATTAGAGAAGAAAGAGCTTTTTTCCTTAATCCATCTTCTGACAATCTGGTTTCAGAACTTCATTGTTAGAAATGGCAAGTTGATAATCTTAATTAAAGTTACTTGGTACTGTGGAATTTTATTTCTCTTCATTTCCCAGTGACTACCCATCCTCCCAAGATAATTTTTCTCAGTGAAATTAACATTGGAAAAATTGTGATCTGTTTTCTGAGATACAGTTGTTCATTAAATGAACTTTCTAATGTTTTGCAGAAAAATATGTGAGATTGCAGATGATCTGTAGGTTGTCTGCATACATTATAAGGGATGAATTCAGTAACCACTGTATTGAGAGAGCAGAATTAGTTCTAATAAAGGGCGTTGTCCTGCCTTTGAATTACCTTTGTGTTCTGGAGCTGCATTGGTACAATTTAGAAATAGTGTTTTATATGAAACGGGAATGTTGATAGAAATATAGCCGTCCTCTTTTCATTAAACATAGAAATATTGAATCCAAAGCAATATACGAGAAAATATTGACTTCGAATGATGTCACTATTGTTTGTGTTACTGCTTTGGATATAATACTATTTTTTAAGTTTACTTATAGTGTTATAATTTCCTTTTAGGAACAATTGTTAGTATAGGAGATCCCAAGAAAAAATATACCAGATATGAAAAAATAGGACAGGGGTAAGTATTCATAACTAAACTATGCATAATTAATTAAATTAAAATGAATTTTGTTATATTAGCATACATATGTGTTGGTATGATGGTATATCAGCATATAAATCAAACCAGACATCCAACAAAATATACCGTATTTTTCGGCGTATAAGACACACCTTTTCCCCTCAAAAAAGAGGCTGAAAATCTGGGTGCATCTTATACACTGAATACAGCATTTTGTTTCTCCCCAAACTCTGACCCCTTCACTCCAAATTGCCATGCATAGCTTTTAGGAAGCTTTCAGAGAGCTCCTGGGGGCTCGGGAGGGCAGAAATGAGCAAAAAGCTGGCTGGTTTTTTGCTTGTTTTTACCCCCCTTCCCCCGGAGCACTCTACAAGCCTCCTAAAGGCTATTCGTGCCCTTTTGTTTGAAAAAAAAAATATCCAGGCCCGTTTTTGTAAAAAATGGGCTGTTTTGGGGAGGTGTGCAGTGTGCAAAAACCTTTCTTTAAAAAAATTGCCTCTTCAAAACCTCGGTGTGTCTTATACTCCAAAAAATACGGTAAACCATAAAACAATTATGTGCTGTACTATTTAGAATTTATGTAATGAATAAGGAAACTGTGAACAAGAATTCCAAGCATGAGCTTTTTCTCCCTCCTGTGGAAGAGAATAGAGAGAGAAGTTTATTCTAAGTTTATTCAAATTATTTATTTATTTATTTGTTTGTTTGGTTTGTTTGTTTATTTATTTATTCTAAGCCCAAATATGCAGGCTATACATTTTGTCTAGGTGGTTTTATTATTTCTTTCTTTTTTTTGTAAAATAAAAGATTTAGTTTTTTCTGTGTTATTTTGTGTACCTATTGAACTTATTGTATGCTAGTTTATGATTTAATCCCACCCCATTTGTCTTTAAAATACAATGATGTTCTCCAGGAAATACAAAGCTTTGCCTGTTCAATGCACATGCATGTTAATAAATACCTGAAATGTTACAACTAATCACATATTTGGTTTTCTTAGGGCTTCTGGTACGGTTTTCATTGCAATAGATGTTGCGACAGGACAGGAGGTAAAAACAGATTCAAAGCTGATACTCATTTGGATATGCGGTGGAACTTATTGGTGAAAATTTATAAAATACAGTGAAACTTAAGAAGATAAAATAGGATCTACTGATAAATTTTTGTCTTGTTTAGAATAGCGAAGGGAGACTCTCCAGTTCTGTTTCAGCAATAGTAATTAGGAGTAAATTATATCACATAAAATTATTGAATCTTAATAATTATGAAAGGGATTTAGATCATCACGGCTCATAGTTCATGAAAAAAGTTGGTAACTACCATAGCTATAGCTGTGACTTATGAATATCAAGGTTCTATTAAAACTTTCCTGTTCTGAAATTGTAATCTCATTGTAGTTTGATTTGTTATCTAGAATCAAGGCCACAAATGTTGACTTCAAGATGAGAAGTTTATGTATTTTATCAAGAACAAGGACATATCCCTTTCTGTTACTAATTATTTATTTTGATTGTATGTAAGGGGTGTAATTTTCAGTTTATTCAGTCTATCCTCACGATGGAACCAAATGGTTATTGTATTTAACTTGGTCTAGATTTTTTCCATTAATTTAACTTAAACATGCAGAAACCACAGATTGTGTACAAATTACCTCTATTTGAATATCAGCTTCTGATTTCTTTATTTACTTTTCAGGTTGCTATAAAACAAATAAATCTACAGAAACAACCCAAAAAGGAGTTGATTATCAATGAAATTTTGGTAATGAAAGAGCTGAAGAACCCAAACATAGTCAATTTTCTAGACAGGTAACTAAGTACAACATGTAGCTGATGAAAGTTACATTTAAGCCAGGATCAAAACTCAAAGCTTTGGCCATGTCTTATTTTGTCTGTTTTTGCATTCTTGAAATACCAATATGTTATGTGTCTTAAAGAAATTATAAGCATACATAAAAATTAGTACATAACTTTGTAATTCCAAATAAGAAATATTTTATTTGAGTCATTAGTACCATTTGGAATTATACTTATATTTTAAAACAAGTCACTAAAGGACAACAATTTTTGATAATACCATTGAAGATTTTCATGCAGCAATCATTACTTACTTTCTAGAAATGGCTATTATTGCTACTTATTAATACAATATAATTATTTGTGTCCTATATTTTAGGATCACAGTTCTTCTAAAGTTGGTTACAAAGAATATATCCCATTGCAAAAAACAATATAATAAATGTTTTAAATTATAATCTTCCTGGGTTGTTGGTGGTAATGATTAGTGGACAGGGAAGAATTCAGCTGAGCACACTTTTGTGGTGATTCTTGCCTTCATTTCTGTCTTTTTCTTTGATAATTTTTATGTGTAAGAATTACTTAATAATAATAAAATTGTGGGTATATATGCAAAAGGATTAACACTAGATATGTGACTGATAATCAGGGAAAAACAGATGAATGATCTGGGTAGTTAATTGCCTTGACAAAAGTTACTGTGAGGGTTGAAGTTACCAAGACGTAGTAAAAATATCTGAGACCAGACAAGATCATCTTCAAAAGATGATGTGGTGCCTTCCACATTAATAGCTAGGAAACATTAAGAAATCTGTTATGATGTGAAAGACCCAAGATGTTTACTTTGTGATTGATTGATTGATTGATTGACTGACTAATTAACTGACAAATAGATAGATAATATCATGATATGTATAATTCTTTGTCTCACAATGGAAGCCAGAAACTAACAGTAGTCATTCTGGAAAGCAGATACAAAAATAGTCCATATACTGCTAGACTGTGTCCATGTGATACAAGTACAATTGTATTTATTGCCATATTTTACTATACTAAGACTTGTATGCGGATATTAAAATTCTCCCTTATCTGAAACCTTCTGTATACAAAAACTCTTTTTGGATTAAAGGGGCTTCTATCTCCAGAGTTAGGTTGCCGAACTCTGTTATGATGTCAACAAGATAAGATCCAAGATGACTAACTGACACATTCTTTAATATTCTTTAGCAACTTGGCTAATACTTGAATAACTCTGAATTACAAACAGACATGCCTGTCTTAGAACCTAGCTGTAGACAGGTTCTTGCTCTTTTTGTCAGTGTTGCACTGCAGGATCTACCCTTTTCATACATGGATATGCTGTCATGATGCACAAACAGAAAGGATGGAACTTGCATTGTGAGGGTGTAATCATGTGTTTGTCATTCTCTTTACCACCGTCTCCATTCTCAAGGATGGTGTTGATTCCAGTAATCTAGCCCATTCTGTGTATCAGACCCAGGGTTTATATGTTGCATCTTTTTCTCCACCTTTATGTGATAATGGACTTTTTGTTGATTTTTCCCCAACCAAGGATAGATAAATGTCCTGTCTGGTCTAGTGCAGATTCAACTCTGATAATCATGTGAGGAGATGGCCAAAGGAAGAGAATACTGCTATGTAGTTATAAAAAAGCATTCCAATACCTAATCTCCCATATTTAATTCTTTTGTTTTATTGCTATTTTAAATGTTTACAAACTTGCAGCTTATGACATATGATGAAAAGTACTCATAACACAAAAATAGGTTTAGGTTTAGGTTTTATTGGTTTTTTTATACCACCCTACACCCGAAGGACTCAGGGCGGGGTACAGCCAGAGTAAAACAAATATATAAAAGTTTAAAAAGTTTTTAAAAGCGATATTAAACAATTTGGCCTAAAAATGAAAAAACCCAACCAACGCTGATTAAAATTAATAAAAAATTGTAATTTAAAAATCATTTTTATGCCAGCCCGGCTTGTTGGAAAAAGAAGGTTTTGAGAGCACGGCGGAAGGTGCGTAAGTCAGGGATAGTTCTTAATTCCAGGGGCAATTCATTCCAGAGGACAGGGGCTCCCACGGAGAAGGCTCTCCCCCTGGGTGTCGCCAATCGACATTGTCTAGCCGACGGCACCATGAGGTGACCCTCTCTATGGGAGCATACTGGCCGGTGGGAGGCTCTCGGTGGCAGAAGGCGATCTTGTAAGTACCCAGGTCCTAAGCCATGGAGCGCTTTAAAGATAGTAACCAACACCTTGAATCGCACCCGGAAAACCACCGTAAACCAGTGCAGCTCGCGCAGGAGGGGTGTTATATGGGAGCGTCGCGTCGCCCCCATAATTACCCATGGGGCCGCATTTTTTAATAATTAAAAATAGTCATAGCAAATAATTAAATTACCTTAAAATGGGAGCATGTAAGCAATTATGCATTGCCCCAGAAGAGCTTCAACTTATTTTCAAAGACCAATAGTATCAGAGCTGGCCTAATTTCTGGTTGAAACTATTCTACAAGCACTGGGCCATAATGGAAAGTATGTATTGCTCCTAGCTTTGGCTCTTAGTTTCCTAGTAGTGGGGAGAACTTCAGCAGTGTTTTCCAAGTTGCTTATGTTGGACAGGACTATTGTGGTTGAAGGAAGCAAGTCCTAATAACTATGCTAAGCCAAAAGGGCTTTTATAGGTTAAAACTAGCATGTTAAACTGTATTCAGAAGCCAATTGGTATCTAATGCAGGGCTTGCACAATATATAACTCTGGTACTAATGAATTTGTATTGTATATTTACTTTAGCTTCTTTTCCCAATCTAACTTCAAACAGTTGTTTCATTGTCTTGAAATTTAATGTTGATTTTCTGTCTTTAGTTATCTGGTTGGAGATGAACTTTTTGTTGTAATGGAGTACCTGGCTGGTGGATCCCTTACTGATGTAGTTACAGAGACTTGTATGGATGAGGCGCAGATTGCTGCTGTCTGCAGAGAGGTGGGTGATTAAGGGAAGGGATAGATTTAATTACAACTTTGGAAAATGTCAATTATATGATGGATATTGATTGATTGATTTCTTAAATGTAAATACCACTTAGACTTATATACAACTTCATAGTGCTTTACAGCCCTCTCTAAGTGGTTTACAGAGTCAGCATATTGCCCCCCAAAATTTGGGTCCCCATTTTACTGACCTCAGGAGGATGGAAGGCTGAATCAACCTTGAGCCTGATGAGATTCGAACTACCAAATTGCAATCAGCTGGTAGTCAGCAGAAGTAGCCTGCAGTACTGCATTCTAACCACAGCGCCACCGTGGCTTGTGTCGAGGAAACATATCGTGGATAAAAAATAACTTCTGAATCTAGAAACTCTAGCTATAAACTCCATGTTAATGGAAGTAAATAATAGTGTAGATTAGTCTCTTGGAGCCAAATTTGCATTGAAGTTGTTTATTCATGCTGCAGAGAGTTCTGAACCGTCTTTGCTTATGATACTGGTTGAATATATAGGAAATATTTGATTAAAAATATAAATAGGAAAGAAACTTGATAAACATTCTTTCCATATTCTCATCTAATTTATTAATAAACATGTTAATGATTAGAAAGCCAGGAGCTTGGTAGCACTTTAGTAGCGCACCAATGACAAATTTTTTAAACTAGCTTTGTATCTATTTAAGGGTCTTATATAACTAGCACACATTGACCAGAATGTCATGGGGTACTTTGTCAAATTGTTTGCTGAAAGGAAGATTTATTATCTCTAGAACTCTCCCAAAATTTAGTTAGATAGTTACTTCATTTAAAAAATGAGGAAAGGTTACGGTAAGGACAAATTCATACTATTGGTAATTATTGCTTTGCCTTCAAGGTGCTTACAGTTTGCTATTTTTATGAACTGCTTGAGGATCTTACAATTTTAATAATATATAACTCATTTGCCCTTAGAGTATTAAACTATTTACAGAAAATAGATATTCCATTGCTGTGTTTCTGGCAATCTCAAACTTCATTCTTGCTTCTTCATTCTGCTCTTCACAATTGCCTAATGAAATCTACTGTTTTGGAGAAGATTGAGTCAAATCAAGAGTTGAACTGCTCTTTTTTTCATCTGTTAGCATTTCACCATCTTTATTGAGCAGGCATCCTCACATCTTTTCCATAATTCTCACGTAACAGTAATTGGAATCAGAATTTTGGTTTCTAGACAATGCGATTGTAAAGCGTAATATCATGTGACCACATTGCTTAGTGACGTGGCAGTTCTAGCAAGTTCCAACTGCTATTGTTACGTGAATTCCATGCTGCCTGTTATTAAACACAATGTTATCTGGTCCCCATTTGCAACCTCCTGCCAGATATTTCATTGACGTTTGCTTGTTAGAAGCTGGCACTGAAGGTCGCAGATAGACGTTGATCATGTGATGGTGGGACTCTACAACATTGTAGACATGAATTAGTGATTGTCTGGATTGTGAATGCATGATTGCATTTGATGCTGCACCTGTCATAAATGTACTTTGTAAGTATCACTTGTTCAGTGCCATGCATTGTTTAGCATAGCTAAATTCAGTCATTTCAACTTTTTGGAAAGTGTGGATGCTTGAGTCCTTTGGAAGAAAGGCGGCATATAAATCCAATCAATCAAGCAATCACTCAATCTTTTAAGATGAGCAAATTCTCCTTTAGAACAAATTGGGTCCTTTAGTATATTCTAGTTACCTATTATTCCATCAAGACTTTACAAACTCCATTCAAACATTTAATAGTTTTATACTTGTGTTTTCATATGGATAATATAAATCTTGAAATGGGAGGAAAGTATATATCTACCCCAAACCACCCCAACGATGCCGTAGCGGTGATGTGCCAGTGCCTGGAAGCAGTGCGGATCTGGATGGGAAGTAACGGACTCAGGCTCAACCCGACCAAGACCGAGTGGCTGTGGTTTCCGGCTGCCCGATTCAACCAGCTGACTCCATCGCTGGCCATAGGGGGCGAACATCTTGCCCCTGTGGATGGGGCGCGCAACTTGGGTGTCCTCCTGGATACCCGGCTGTCCATGGAAGATCAAGTGACAGCCGTGGCCAGGAGGGCGTTTTACCAGGTTCGCCTGGTACGCCAGTTGCGCCCCCTATTGGATCGGGACGCCCTTCGCACAGTCACTCATGCTCTCGTGACATCCCGACTGGATTATTGCAACTCTCTCTACATGGGGCTCCCCTTGAGGTGTACCCGGAGGCTTCAGTTGGTCCAGAACGCAGCCGCGCGAGCAATTATGGGCACCTCTAGGTTTGCCCACGTAACACCGCTCTTGCACGAGCTGCACTGGCTACCTGTCGTCTTCCGGGTGCGCTTCAAGGTGTTAATTACCATCTTCAAAGCGCTCCATGGCTCGGGACCTAGCTACCTGCGGGATCGGATCCTGCCCCATACATCCTCACGGCCGATTCGCTCCCACAGAGAGGGACTTCTCCGGGTGCCGTCCACTAGACTTTGTCAGCGGGCGACGCCCAGGGGAAGGGCCTTCTCTGTGGCGGGCCCAGCCCTCTGGAACGACCTTCCGCCCGATATCAGGACAACCACGGACCTCCGCTCCTTCCGCTTAAAATTAAAGACACACTTTTTTCGCCTGGCCGGCCTTGGGTAGTCTCTTTTTAGGTTAGGGGTTTTAGGGGTAATTTTTAGTTTAGTTTATGGGTTTTAGCGCAGGATCAATTTAATCCATTTTTTATTTTGTATTTTGTATTTTGTCTGTGGTCTTATTTGTATTTTTAATTGCCTGTGCCCCGCCTCGAGTCCCCTTGGGGAGAGAGAGCGGGATATAAAATTAAATTATTATTATTATTATTATTATTATTATTATTATTATTATTATTATTATTATTATTATTATTTCACTAGAGCAAAGAAGCAACTGAATGGCAATATATTGCTTCTCAGTTTTCATAATTGGCAATTCGTGTAATAGATTTCATATGTGGATAGGCAGGTGTGTGCACTCAATGCAGTACAAAATTCTTCTGAAATATTTATTTCTCTCTTTGGGTCGGGAAGTCTTTTTAAATGAAAATTAATGATAGTTTGTTAGGTTGAAGATTTGCTTTGTTGCAAAATGAATTGTGAAGATGAATCAGAGTATTTAAATTAATACTATGCATGAAGTGGCATAACTGATCTCCATATGCATAGACAGTAATTGTAGATGAAGAAATGTTTATGGTTGAATATATATACAACCATAAACATTCAGCCGTTATGATTGAATAAATATGCAGATAAATTCTTAAACAGAAAGTACTTCTGTGATTAACTAAAATTTATTTATTTAAAACAAATATAATTTTAAATGATATATCAATAAATGGACTAAGAGAATTACTAATGTTATGCAATTAATATATAACATTAATAAAAGATTGATGATATCAGACAATACATTGAGTTTTTATGATATGGAAAAAAATCTTTGAGCTTTGTGCAAAAATTTCACTTTTATTGCTATTTGTAAATGGTAAAAAAAGAAGAAAAATGAGGAAAAAATAGTACAGGCAAGTATTTGGTTTTTGACTTACCTTTTTATACTCCAACTAATTTATAGTATTTATGGTTTCTAAAATACATATGTTATTGTATATTTATACAGTATTCTAAATGTTTGTATTTCCCCTGTATATTATGTAGGGAAGCCATTCCTGCTTAAATTTAGTTAAACTTCTGTAATGTATATATGGTGTTAATTTTGTCATTTTTGCATATTCTCTGTTTAAGTTTCCAATCAAATACTGTGTTTTTTATTTATATGTTCTGGGATAATACCTAGCAAAAAGAATTATTGTTTCATTTCAAATTTAATTTCACCTAGGAATTTTTGGAATTTTTTTCTTTGCTTAGTAAATGTGAAATACTGGGGGGGGGGGGTGATATACAGGTAATCCTCGATTAATGACTGCACTGTTTTGAAGTTCCAACCATTGCAGTATCCCATGGTCATGTGATTGCATTTATGATCATTGCAACATTTGCAAGCTTCACAGTTGGCTTCTGACAAGCAAAGCAAATGGGAAAGCTGGCAGTAAAATTTTGAAGTTGCAGTGACATCTCAATAAATATGTGTAATTCCTTTAATGGCTGTATTACTTAGCAATGAAATTGTCAGTGTCAATTATGGTCCTTAAGTGAAGACAACCTGTATTTAAATCTAGTTTAGCTATTGAGATAACTCAATTAGCTAAATATAAATTTTGAATTTGTTTAGACAATAAACCTTTCAATTATCTTCATGCAGTGTTTGCAGGCATTGGAATTCCTACATGCCAACCAGGTGATTCACAGAGATATTAAAAGTGACAATGTGCTTTTGGGAATGGATGGTTCAGTTAAGCTGAGTAAGTACACGATAGCTCCAGCATTCACATTATAAAAGTAATATTAAACTGCATATCACCATCAAGTTTTCATTTTTAAGCCAGTAGGTGGCAACCTTGATTAGACTAACAATGAAATTATTCAACCACCCAATGTCCTCTGGACATTTCCCTCCCTTCCTATTTTAAGATGTCACCCAATGCTTCAAAAACAAGGAAGTACAAAGCTGAACAGGTTTTGTGTTCAGCACAGCCATTTTAACAAATGCATTGCAATATTAATAAGCAAAACTAGTATTTAAAACCTATCAGTCTTATTTTTATAAAATAAGAATAAATATATCTAATTGTGATTCAGAAATTTAATTGAAGAGAGAAGTTTAGATTATATCTTAACAGTAACAGAGTTGGAAGGGACCTTGGAGGTCATCTAGTCCAAGATGGGGGGCTCACGCAGGAGACCTAAACTAGGGATTCGAGCCGTCTACCTTTCTGATTGACAAGCTCATTTGTTGTCGTGATTATGGATGGTGTGTTTTCAATGATAAGAATTCTGAACATTTTTAGTATTTTATATTGATTCATCTGAAACAAAACTTGTAGTCCAAAAAATCGTAGTGCTGTGTGAAAGATAAACTGCAGGTACATATTACAGTTATAAAACTGGGAATTTGTACTGTCCCTCTGATTGCATGCATTTTTAAGATAAATATTAATGGACTAAAGTTGGTTATATGATTGAAGTATGCAGAGTTTTTCTATGCTTTCTATTCTGGCTTTTTTTTAAAGGAATTCTTCAGGGACTATACCATTCCATTTAATTAATCAAAATTTGCTTTTCATTCTATCTTATAGCTGATGTATAGATTAAGTCCTGATTAAAACAGACATACCCCCAAACACGAATGAACAAAAAATAATATATTGTGTTGGAATATGTATTGCTTATTAACATTGTCACTACTTTTATAGTTTCTAACACTTTTGTGATGGTTCTTCTCAGTTGCATAAGGATCCATCCTTTTCAATTTGCACCTGAAACATAATGTTATAATGTTCTTTTTCCTATGGATAAATCAAATAGCTTGATCAAATCTGCTTGGCAAGAATAATGTACTTATTTTTTAAAATTTCTTTTGAAATTTGCCTATTTCCTGTCTAAGTCACTGAACTATTTTAATATTGGTATATAGTTTTTAAATGTGGGTGCTTAAATTTGAAGTGTAAAACATTAGGAACATTTTTTAACTTCAAATTAATAGTGGGTGCTTATAATGGATCAAGCATAATATTATAGTAAGTCTGATGTTCTATCCTAGATTTTTCAGGGGTAACCTAGAATTTTCAGGGGTTTTCACTCTCAAAATTCAGTGTTTGAAGAAGCAATACAGGTAGTCCTCTATTTACAACCATTCATTTAGCAATCATTCAAAGTTACAATGGCATTGAAAAAGAGGATTTATGACTAGTTCTTACACTCAGGATCATTGCAGCATCCCCACAGTCACATAATCAAAATTTGGGGGATTGACAATCAGCATGTATTTATGATGGTCTCAACATCCCAGGATTCCATGATCACCATTTGTGACTTTCCAAGCTGGCTTCCAACGAGCAAGGTCAATGGGGACGCTGGATTCATGTGACCGTGTGATTCATTTTACAACTGTAATGATTTGCTTAACAACCATGGCAAAGAAATGTAAAATTGGGTGTGATTCACTTAATAAACACCTTGGTTAGCAATAGGAATTCTGATCCCAATTGTGGTCATAAGTCCAGGACTACCTGAATGAGCATTAAATAGCTCTTTGTTCAGGATAATTGGAGTGATAAATACGTCAAAGATGATTTCAGTGATATATTTAAGTCATGTTTGCTTCCCCTTCCTTCTTTTTCTTCTGCAGCTGACTTTGGGTTTTGTGCTCAGATAACTCCAGAGCAAAGCAAACGGAGTACAATGGTTGGAACACCATATTGGATGGCTCCTGAAGTGGTCACACGGAAGGCTTACGGCCCCAAGGTGGATATTTGGTCTCTAGGTATTATGGCTATTGAAATGGTTGAAGGTGAACCTCCCTATCTCAATGAAAACCCTTTGAGGGTAAGTACTATAACAAATGTATCCCGCAATGAAGGAAAAAGCAAAATAAAATAAAAGCTGTATGATCTTTTGCCAGGGGAAAGTTTGCCTATTAAAACAGTTGCTAGTAGTAAAGCTTAGGGGCATTTAGTATTACAGTTTAACACAAACTAAATAAATGTCAGCCATTTCCTGAAAATGAGTTCTAATTTATAGCAAATCCCAGTCAAATTACATGAAATTTGCTAAAACCCTTTTTTTTTCAAAAACTGAAAAAGTTGCAGTCTAGAGGTGTAGAAATGTTATTATTCTGACCCTCACTATCCTTTAAGAGTGTTTTCTTGCATGAATGGGATTGATTGGACAGAAGCAGAAAATTAAGTGTGATCACCCATTTTATTTCTTGTTTTCTGTTTCCTGATTAAGTTGATCGTGGAGATGGGTTGACAATTTTTAGAAGAAGTTACGTTGGGCTAAGGCATAGAGATTTCTTGTTATGGTATCATGCTATCATAGATTACTGCTGAGGACAGAGCTAATTGCTTACAACCCTGCCTCCCCATTACACACATTGCACAGGACCTAGTTATTTGCGGGATTGTATCCTGCCCCATACATCCCTTCGGCCGATTCGCTCACACAGAGAGGGACTTCTTTGGGTGCCGTCCACTGGCTGTGCCAGCGGGCGACGCCCAGGGGAAGGGCCTTCTCTATGGCGGGCCCGACCCTCTGGAACGACCTTCCCCCTGACATTAGAACGACCACGGACCTCCGCTCCTTCCGCCAGAAACTCAAAACCCACCTGTTTCATCTGGCCGGCCTGGCCTAATTCCATCTTTCCCACCTCAGTTTGTATTTTTAAATTCTGTGATTTGCTTTTAAGCTTAAGTTTTTAATTTTTATAAATTTGTATAGGGGTTTATTTAATTCGATTTTAGTTATATGTATTGTTGATTGTTATGGTTTTAATTTGTACCTGTACACCGCCCCGATTCCCTTCGGGGAGAGGGGCGGTCTAGAAGTCCAATAAATAATAATAATAAAGTGGTTGCCACAGGTAACTCTCAAATAAAAATACATGTCATCACATATCATAGGCTCAGACTAATTATTTAAAAGAACCAAGGGGAGTATACTCTGCATGTGTAAAAGAATGTAATGAGTGAATGAAAAAGTTGTGGTATTTCAGCATAATGGGTGACCTCCAAAATCCAAAATAGGCCCACTAAGAAATCCATAGTGGTGAGGAAAGGAAGCAGTTGAATTCATCCCAATCCTCAGTTGTATATAACAGAGTGACATTTACTATTATAGTATATATACAATGCAAGACATGCGAGAAAAATAAAAAGTAAAAAGCTTCTCATTGAAATAATGATGAGCAACGTGATGGGCATCTGTCAGTCTTTTTTAGTTTTTCCATTTTGGGTATTTCTATGCCGGTTTTCAGAAAACAAGGATTTTCTGAAATATACTAAGCATGGGAAATACACCATAGAACAAGGCTCTCTAACCTTGGCCACTTTAAGATTTGTGGACTTCAACTCCCCAAATTCCCCAGCCACCATAATATAGCTGGCTAGGGAATTCTGGGAGTTGAAGTCCACAAGTCTTAAAGTGGCCACGGTTGGAGACAGTTGCCATAGAAGACTACCACCAAGACTGAATAATCATATCTCTTCAAATTGTATGTGTACAAAAAATATTTAACAGCTTTTGATTCAAGGTTTTTTTTTTCTTTACAGGCATTATATTTAATAGCAACTAATGGCACTCCCGAGCTGCAGAGCCCAGAGAAACTGACTCCAATATTCCGTGACTTTTTAAATAGTTGTTTGGAAATGGATGTAGAGAAAAGAGGGTCAGCCAAAGAACTACTACAGGTAAAGAAACTAAAGTGTTGTAAATTAAGAATAATGTTAAATATAAATAAAATACATTTCAAGAAGAGGAAGATCTGAGAAATTTCCCAGCCTGGTTTTTGGGGAACAATTGCTGCCTTTTTAAAATTCTTGGGTATCTAGATAGAATCTTCATATTCCTCTTGTGAGCATCAATATGTACTCTTCTGGAAAGAGAGGAGCTGTATGTGCTCCTACAGTGCCATACAGTAAACCAGTGGAAAATAGACGATCACCCTTTCTTTTCTCTTGGCATACTGCAGAATCCCCACCATTCTGATTTAAATACTATAAGATTCTGTAATTGTGTCAGGATGCTCTATACCTCACTTTTCCACTTCATCTTAAACTGAAATTAAAAGTATGTCTTTAACATATAGATGCAGGGTTCACATTGCTAATGCAGGAAAATTGTCATGAAGGGAAGAAAGGAAGACAACTACATGGCCTTCCTAGATGTTTGTAAAAATACAGCTAAGAATAGTCGCTATTGTATATAGAAGGATGACATCTGCAGTTACTTCAGTGGAATTCCTTAGGATAGGAAGAATTTGCAGAAGTCTTGGTTTTGTTCCATTCAAGAAAGATATTGTTAGTGCCATTTAACAAAGTTTAACAAAGTTTGAAAATTAAGACCCACAATTTACTGGACTTAACTTTCATCTTATCTCTATTCATAGTATAGTAAGGTGGTTAGAATCATAATTATTTAAATATTCTGGTAAGGAAATGATGGAAGAACATTTTTCCTTCATTGTAATAGCTATCTGTGGAGTTATTTCTGTGACAATGTCTTGAGTACTGAAACTTCCCCAAGGTTGCTTCTCCTTTCTTTTAATGTATTCTTATCATTACCATGTTTGTGTATAATTTCATTTTTGGATTGTTTTCAAATGGTATTTTGAAATATCTATCCATTACAACTTCTTGTTTTCTCTTTCCAATAGCATCCTTTCTTGAAACTGGCAAAACCTTTGTCAAGTTTGACACCATTGATTCTAGCGGCCAAAGAAGCCATGAAGAGTAATCGCTAGCATTGCTGTTGTGGTCTTCATCATTCCTGGTTTTGTTTGTTTGTCTGCTTTGTTTTTTGTTTAAATCTTCCTATAATATACAGGTTGTTGCTCTTGTTAGAGATGTTGAAAATCTGCAGAAGGGAAAAAATTCACCTCAGCTCTAAGATACAAGAGAAGAAAAATGGTGATAATAGTTTTCTGCAAGTCTTGAAGTTGTAAACTGAATCACTGGCCTTTTTACCACTTCTATAGACAACTCAATATTTTGCTACGCCAATGAGTTGTTTTTCAGTGACTTTGCTGTACCAGTTCCTATCTGTGTTCTGATTTGAACATCTGCAATACTTGAACAATCGATTCAAGCTTTTAGAGGGAGGTATTACTGTAATCTGCTGACCTTTTTTCACCTTAGGTTTCCCTTGCTAGGCAGTAATTCAAAGCATGGGAACGTTTGAGTTATTTAAGACAGATAGAAATGTGAAAGTTCCTCTTTCTTCTTTTAATATGCAGTTAGGTATAACCCTTCTTATGTTAACCATCTAGATACCTGGGAACTGTAATTATTCAGTAACAGTTCTGAAACAAAGAACAGAAGACAGAGTGGAAAGCAAGCAGCTCAGCACAACTGGATGTAGAAATTTGTGCATGGACTTTGTAAAATAAGGGAAAGATGCCTCTGAATGTTAGAGGGCAAATGCTTGTTGGGTAATGAGAAAAGTGTTTTCTTTTCAGTAATGAAACCATCCTTTGAGCTTGGGGAGAAAACCCCACTCCTATGAATTGTCTTCCATTTGTTCCTTGCCTGCATAGGCTGATTGGTAACCTTTTAAAGGGATGTCTTAGAAAATGTGTTGTTTTATAGCAAAGTGCTTTATCCATGTTCTGACTTGGGCTGTGGGGTACATGCTGGTGCCTTCTGATTTTTAAATTACCTTTCTTTGTATTAAATACATTTTGTATATGTTGTACATTTTCTCTCCAAAACAAATTTGAAATTGTCAAGACTAAGTATTAGAGGTTTCTTTCTTTATATATATATAAATATAGATATATTCATACTATTTCTACTAATAAAAGACCCAGAAGATTTGCAAAAGATCCAAGATTTTTATATGATTCAGCTGACTAAAGCCTCAGAACACCAGAAGTGCTATTTTATACAGTTAGAAATGGGAGAGGGAATACGTTAGGTTCAAAATTATTGGAACTGTCTTGTGAGTGACTACGAAACTTTGTCTTGGTGATTCATTCTCTTGAAAAATTTTACTATTAAGGAGGAAAAAAAGATAAAGTGCCTCTCATGATAAAAGAAACTCATTAGATTAATAAAGTAAGCCAACATCTGGTTAAATGGGGCAAGATTTGGAGTTTCACATTGCTCAAATTTAAAATCACTGTGTTTTTTGTGACTTTGATAGAACATTTCTGAATGATAATGTGCCAAATAATAATGTAAGACATTATTTAATTTGGTGCTCCAGCTTTCTTGCATTCCTAGAGAGTATTTTTGGGAGAACTTCTGAAAGTCCTAGTTAAGGGGCTGCCTCTTGTAGCTTTTCTCATGGTCAGTGCTAAGCCCTTTTTCTATTTGTGAACAATATTCAAATAAGAAGATCATGATGAAGGTATTGTAAAATGGTTGCTGGCCATATTCCAGGTTTTGATCCATAATAGTACAAAGGGCTGTATTTTTTTTACACCTTGGAACTTTTTTGCTTTCTGATTGATACCAGCAATGCCTTATTAATGCAACTAAAACAATGCCACACTTGTACATCCATATCTTGTCAAAAGTATTACTCTAAAAATCGTGTAACAAACCAGTCTATTTATTTTCAGAATATTTTGAATGTGCTTTGGTTTGGTCCAAGAAGGTGTGATGTCCTAGTCTGAGATGTATTTTTAAGTCCAGTTCCTTCTTTTAAAAATGGCTTTCAATGTCAATACAGAAGTTAAAATAATTTTGATCTTATATTGATAAATTTTAAGTCATTAAAAATTCCAGTTAATTTAATCTTTTATTGGGTCTTTGTCTGTTGCTGGCAATGGAGTATGTAGAAATGAAGGCTTCTGTGGATATGTATGTTTTAGTGTGTTTTTAATAATAGTATGAAAAGGTAGTTCAGAATACTTAAAATTCTTAACGTTTATTGTCATAATGGATTTTAGTAGATAATGAACTGAATTTTAACGATGTTTTTCAAATCATTCAAAAATTTCTTACAATTGAATTAACACAGGAGTTGAAATACGTTGTACACTTATTACTTGCCTGATGGTATCCAAGTACTCCAAATTGTTTCTATTTGATATTCTTAAAATGTAATATACATCTAATATAATAATTAAATTTTGTGCCCATTGTTCATTAAAAAAAGATTGAAATGAATTGATGGGAACATTCCATTAGATAAAACAAAACAACAAAGTTTTGTTTGTAACTTGTGTACTTTGAATTGAACATACATTACTTGTTTCAGACACGGAAGTAAAAATTACATTAATCAGATTTTCAGAAATAAAATGAATAAATATTGGCTGCTTCTTTCAGTCATCAGGTACATATTTCTGAAACATAATTAGTGTTGGTCAATTTAAAACATTGAGCCAGATTAAATTTAAAACTCCATTTTAAAGCAATTTCCTAAATCAAAATACTATTTTGTGGAAATTCCTGAAAAGAGAGAGGAGATTTTAATTGGATACCTTTATGTACTTGTCACTTTATGTGACAAAAAGTTCATGAGTGTATGAGTTCATAAACAGAACTCCTCAGTTCCATCAAATAACTAAATCAGTTTTTGGATCTTAGGCAAAATTGTCATGTATGTTTGATGGTGTGATACTGTAATGAGAAAACATATTTCATTAAAGCAAGCTTATCTGGAATGTTGAGCTCTTATCCCCCCCCCTCCCCCCGCTGCCGCCCACTTAGTATAAAGTGAAGCATGTTTGGTTTGGGTGGAGTCATTCATCATTTGAAAGTACATCCAGTTAATTTAAGTGGTCATCATATGCATATTCTGGAATAGTTTGGAGTCAATTCACTTTTCTGTTGGAGTCAATTAAGTGTTGAAGAATTTGTTTTTGTCGCTGGAATTAATGATTTCATTATTTGTTCCTTTTTTTATGTCAGATAGAGATGGAAATAATGCAAGCTTTTAATTTTTTTAATTGTCCTCAAATTTTGTATAATTTAATCTCATTCTGTTATTTAATGTTACCACAATATTAACTACTGTATTGTCTATGTTTAATGATTCTTTCAGGGCTAGAAATAAACATTTTTAAAATGATTGACAAATATTTCTTTTCACCCAACACCTTGATTAAATAATGGATCAATCAGAGAACATTTGTGTTTACTTGTGTATGGCTTTGATGATTCATTGGAGCATACCTGCGGTGTAATTATCATTTGTCTTTAAAGCTTCCATGACAGCGAACCAACTAAGACATCTTGGTGCTAATGATTAGGATGTTTTTTTTCTTTGCTCGATTCCTCTAGTCTAGACAAACAACTATAAACATGTTAGAAGAGTGAAAAATATGAATGGATTTGTTGATCATTAATTTCAACTAACAACTTACAGCAGTAATTTAATATTAATTCAGTATTTTCCTATACCAGTTTCCTATACCAACCCTATCTATCACTGCCTATTGCTTTAATCTTTTAGATCAGGGGTGTCCAAACTGGGAAACTTTAAGACTTGTGAACTTCAACTCCCAGAATTCCCCAGCCAGCTATGCTTCTGGCAGCTCTTCTGGGAGTTGAAGTCCACAAGTCTTAAAGTTTCCAAGTTTGGACATCCCTGTTTTAGATGATTCTGGAACTGATTGCCTTTTAAAAGAGGTGTCCAGCGGGACATCTTACATTTACTACACTTAGGTTTTTTTTTGTTTTTTTGGGTGGTGGTGGTGGTTAATGAAAGCAATTCTGTTACAAATCTGGTTGAAGCCAGTATTAATCTCATTAATTTTATGCTAATAATTACTGGGAGGCATTTAAAACATAAAAAATATAGATGACACAAAATAAAATGACATTGGATAGTTTTTCATCTGTATTATGTGAAATTGACATTCTCAAACTGATTATTGACTTAAGACTGTAAAATTACAGGTACACCAAAGTTACAACGGCACTGAAAAAAAAGACTTATGACCATTTTTCACACATTTGTTGCAACATCTCCAAAGTCACGAGATCAAAGTTCAGACACTTGGCAACTGGCTCATTCATTTATGATGGTTGCAAAACCCACAATATATAATTTATGTGAAGAAAGATAAGACAATGTTCAATGATGTTAATAAGCATATTTTAAGTTCTGAAGCAAGTTGAAATATTGTAGAAGAGAAGTCAAAGCAGTGACAAGGATCTAAGCTACCCAGAGTCATCTTGGCAAGATTGGTGGTATAGAATTCTTAACAATAAATAAAATCAATCTGGAATTTCCCCTTCATACCAATGAGGTTTTAAACTAGCATCCATTGATAGCATTTCCCTATGTGTGCTCTGAACCCCTGCTAAAGCTTCTCAATTGCACAACCAAGCAAATACATGCAGAAGTCTCCATAGCCTTCCTCAGATTACAAAAAAAATATGAACATTTTCATGGGACAGTAGGGAAAATCACTTGATAAAGTTGGAAGGAAAATGTAGAAGAAAAAACTTGCAATGACTTTATTGGAACAATAAAAACAACTATGGCTATTACTCTGATGATGGTTAGTCGCTAACTGAAGATTGGACACTTTTCAAGACAACTGTCTAGAGGGCTGCCATAAAGCAACATTAACTTGAAGGCAATTGATAACAGTAGGAAAAGCCATCTAGACAGTTACTATCTCAGTTACTGAGATAGAAATAAGCTTTTGAATTCAAGAATCTCAACTGTTTTGCCCTTGGAGCCACCTGCTGGTTTCACTGGATTCCGAATCAATTCCAAGCTGCGGCTTATTAATGTTTTTCTTAGAGGAAAAGGCTTAGGTGGGGTTTCTAGGGATGGAAAAAGACTTAAAGGGTTTACTGGAAAAGAAGATGAAAGGTGAAATTCTGGTTAGAGCAGTTGCGAAGTGATAAGGGAGCAACATTCTGTCTGAGCCAGTTTCTTCATGGTGTTAAATACGTTCGTTTTCCCAGACAATTCTATGATCCTATTAACCTGGTACCTATCAAACTATGCCACGTTTGCTTAAATATGCTTTTAAGGGAAGACTAATAGTTTCTCCTCCCCTCATGCAGTGAATATTTTTTTTTGGGAGTTATACTACCTCTCCAGTATATTTCTCAGAATGTCTGGACTGAACGTCTCAATTGTTTTTTTCTTCTCAGTTGTAACTCTTTGTGAATTTGCTAGGCGATTCTTCAAGAGAATTTTTCCATCTAAGGTGTATTTTTGTCTTGCAGGTGAATTAGCCAGTTCCTTCCAGATATGTGCTTGCTACCTTGAATTGAAGATGCTAAGGGAGATTGGCCCATGGGGTGGTGGCTTTGGCCCAGATGTGAGCCTGACTCTCTTATTTGTTATTTTCTTAGTTCATGGTGCCTCTTTTGATGGAACTGATGCCAACCCTGTAGCCTCACTCCAGAAATTTCTAGCTTTGGATTGTTCTTTTGTAGGCAGCATTGTTAAAATTTCGGCTCAGTTTCTAGGGATGGAAGCAGCTTGTGCTTTTACCAAGAAGTATTGGTCCAAGGAATTTACTCACTTCCATATGATCCAGAACTTAATGGCACAGGATTGCAGCTCATCTCTCAATAGCTCTATCTCCCAGGGCATTTTTGTAGAAGCCATGGGTTCCTTTCTTTTCCAGTTAATTATTCTTAAGCTTCACACCTGCTCTCCCATGTACAGAGTTCCTATTGTGGCGCTCAGTATCACTGCCTTGACCTATACAGGTAAGAATTGCTATCCAATCTTGCCTTGATGTACATCAGTGCTTCTCAAATAGTGGGGCGGGCCCCCCAGGGGGGGCGCGAGGCTCCGTAAAGGGGGGCACGTTTGACCTCGGCAAAGGATTTAATTTTTTTAAAATTTCTAATGCACTTTAAATCTTTTCTGCTACAGTTAATAAAGCTATTCTTTGTTGTAAATTGATCCACATTTCTTTCTTTTTTTATTCTCTTATACGTTAATAAGGATACAGTGTTATGCAGAGGTGTACTTATAACAATTTTATAGGCAAATGATACTATTTACAGTCGCGCGGGGGGCGCGAAATGTTTTCTTCTTCCTAGGGGGGGCATGACAGAAAATAATTGAGAAGCACTGATGTACATTGAGAAACTAAAACAACTATTTAATACTTTGAAGCATTCACTAGAAACTAGATTTTTTTTTTTACTATAATGATCTTCTTAGTGAAAAAAAGTATATTCTCCCAAATTAAACTCTTAAGGTTACATATAGATAAAGTATTGCTGGTTTTGGCCCTCTGTCCTTATGGCAATCCATAACTACTTCAGTTTAGGACAGACCATAAGAGTCTGATAGGAACAAAACATTAAATAATTGCTTTTTTGTTCAGTTTATCAATTTTCATTGTATTTGACATTTTTATCAAAGAGTAGCAAAATTGAATCATCTGGCTGCTAAAAGCTGCCAGCTGTGATGATTCTGCTTTCAGGTTTAGTATAAACGTTTTGTTACCTAGTTTTTTTATTTGCATTGCGGTTGTCCATATCTGCCTTAGAAAGTTAAATTCTTTGGTAATTAAGACTGAATATTCTGCATTTATTCAATTATGCATTAAATTTCTTCGATTAAATTCTTAGTTTAGACTTTTCATCTCTATTATAACTATCAATCTCTTCTTGGATTCTTTGTCACTGATTCCCAGAGATACCTTGTGCCATTTTAGACTCTCTTGTTTAGTTATTTTCAGTGGGGTATCTAAGTCCAACTTTTCCCAAACTGATGCCATCCAGTGACGATGGTTACTGCCTCTCCTGAAGTAAATTCTGGGAACTGAAGCTCTAGCGCTTCTGTAAGGTAGCAGGTTGACAAGGATGGTCTAAATATTCATGATGCTAAACTTATCTTGCCTTTATTGCAATTTGAATAAATAATAATGATCAGCAATTGCAAGTAAACATCTGTTTTCAAAAGCAGAGCGGTGATTTCATAGACTACAACAGTTTGAGAGGATATATATTTATCTAGGATCAAACACCTTAATACATACAATTTGCAGTGGAGGTTAGCACAGATAAGAGTATACTGGCACAATGTACTTAATAAATAAATGTGAAAATAAATAAATAAAAATAAATAAATAAATATACTGAGTTAAAAGACATTTAAATAATAGCATGATCTTAAATTCTTGATTACGAGGTTAGGCGACCAATGTAGGGACCCAGACTGGCAGGAGCAGGTATATTTCCAATCTCTATCCATGAATTATGGGATTTTTTTAGGGCATATACCATGATTTGGGAATACACTTCTGAATAGAAATGATCAGCTAGGAGGCAAAGCTAAATCACCCTTAGAGATGAACCTCACTCTACACCTACCTAGCAAAGGTGCTATGCTATATGATAGCTGAAATAATCTGAGAAATATCTGTAATTGTCTTAAATGAAGGGTGTGAGATTTTGTTTGTATTTGCACTCCTGTGTGTTACAGTGTTGTGTTTTATTTGCTTGTGTATGACTATTTTTCATGAATATTCTACTTTGCAGTTAAAGGTATTTATTTTGGTATTCTTTGCTTAATAATTTTTTAAAGCTTTTAGCTCACTGGTGTGTTGATTGCTTTCTAATTTATTAATCTGCCCACAATTTAGTCTGGCAAAACAAATGGGGAACAGTACTGTTGACTCCTTACAGTGACTAAGATGGCAAATCATTGAATCTAACCACAGTTCTACGAATCAGGTATAAAATATTGGTACCGTAATCAGCAGCTGAAAAGCATCCACCTAGACAGAGTATGCACAGATTTTTATGTAGACTTATGTTTTTACAAAATGCAAACCTCTCTTGAAGTCTAATATGAGCAAATATATTGCAAAATTTTATATCCCATGCCTGATAATCATGAAGTTGGAAAATTGTATTTCAGAGTGAAGGTAGTCAGGGCATTCTCAAATATGATTAGGAAGCCAACATGGCAGAGCTACATGCAAATGTCTATAAAAATCTGGCCAGAACTGGATCAGTTAAATGTTGGAAACACATAGGAGACCATGCAGCAAGGCTCTTAAATCTGTGTTTAATCCAAATGTAAGAGATGAGCAGATTGAGCCCATAGATGGGATCAAACACATCACAGTTTGGAGCTGCTGTGCTCCTACCAGAGACCCAAGTCGTTTACTACTACTACTACTACTACTACTACTACTACTACTACTACTACTACTACTATTACTACTACTACTACTACTCAGAGAGAGAGAGAGAGAGAGAGAATTCTGATGACCCTTATCTAGTGCTAATTTGGCTTGATTATTAGTAGATCAGATTCTTGTGTATAGGTAGCATGTAATAAAAATATAGTTCTCCTGTTCCTTGATACTTGCACCTGACAACAAGTGGCTCATGACTCCTATAATTTTTGTATTGCATCTGGAAAATAGTTGTTGCTGTAAATTTTTGCATGATGTGCAGTATGGTATTTGTATGACTCTGAACAAGGTGGAAGTGAGTCTTAATTGTTTAACATATAGGACATAGCTGAATTAAGAAAACAAGACAGGTGAGATAGTTCTTAGATGAGTTTTATTTCACACAACATTTAAATGATATTTGTTTTTAAGGCTGGCTGCTTTTCTAAATATAGATTAAAAAGTTGCTTTCTAGCAACCTGAAAATATTTTAACTTCTAATTCAATTTGAATATATGCAATCAGAAGTATTTGCTTCTAATCACTTTCCTGGTAGATATGCAAAATAAGATGACATTTATGCTAATCAACTGAGTATTGGGATGTTGCTCTTTGAGTGGGGTTTATGTGAGTATCCATCGTATTGTTGAATTCTTGCCAGGTGGTGGTTCAGACTCTGAAGTAAAATAGGAATCCCAAATAAGAGCAGAGGTGTTAAAATCTCTCACACTTAGATCAGTGCTTCTTCTCAACCTCAGCAATTTTAAGATGTGTGGACTTCAACTGCTGGAATATTTACTGGAAAATTCTGAGAGTACATATATTTTAAAGTTGTTGAGGTTGAGAAATGATGCTCTAAATTGACCTACTGCTCCCAGATGCTGTTCCTTTCCAGAAACACGTGAAAGAAGGAAATATTCAGTAGTTAGGGTGGAGTCCTCCTGTCTTTTAACTTTTGTTCCAATTTGAACATATTGCATCTGATTAACTGGGGCACATGTTCTTGCATGCACCAGACTAAGAAGAATAGATGGATTAAACTGTTTGCTTTTCCTCTGCTGCAGCTGCACCTGTCACAGGTGCCTTTTTTAACCCTGCCTTGGCCTCTGCTATGACCTTTTCCTGCTCAGGAAACAGTTTACTGGAGTATATGCAAGTTTATTGGCTGGCACCCATCTCAGGTGAGGTTCTTCCCAAAGACTTCAGGAGTTGTAGCAGTTCTTGTAACTGAATATTTAAATTCATTTGAAGGAACTGTAATGTTCAAACCAAATACAGGTAATCTTCACTTAATGTCACTTGTTCTCCCCATCGCTCCATTTCTCCATTTCCTGATCACCATCACATTTTTTTCATTGATATGCAGAAGCATGCTAATTAAATATTAGTAGTATTATTCTGTTTACATAATCCTTTTGAATACTGTTGCTTCTTAATTGTTAAAATACTGTTAAAGGAAGACTTTCAAATATATAACCAAAGCAACACATACAGATTTTTTTTTAAAAAAGTGGACATGGCAGAACAAAAATCTATTTTTCTTTCTTGAGTTTTTGTGGGCTTGCTCTTCTTTTGTTCCAGTGTGGTTAACCATGCAGATTCTACCCCACCTCCTGCTTTTTCTTTCCAATAAATCGTTTGGGGTTTTAGCAGAATCTGTGTTGGGGACTGTATAAGTTTGAATAAAGAAAAAAGATGCATTTCCTGGCTAGAACATGCTGAGTAGTTTTATATTTTTCCCAAGGCTGGCTTAAAACACATTACTGGCTGTGGAAAAAATACTCTCCTTCCTACTCTGTGTGTAGAAGCAAACTGAGCTGGCGCCTGAATCATTCAGCACGTCACTGTTCTGTAACCTGTGCTATCTACTAGTCTTGGTCCCTACTCATTTTTGCCTCAAAAGATAAAAAGATACTTTTCTGACGTAAATCACAGCAAATCAAATAGATGAAAATTTCCTGTTGCTGTTTTTCCCCCTGCAGGAATGCTGTTAGCCCTCTTTGTATATCAAGGAAATATTCCACGCTTCTTCCAGACAAACCTGCTTTATAGTCAAAAGAAAAAATACAGAATATTTAAAGGGAAAGTAACGTCAAATTCTGTTGTTGAAGAGAGGCAGACAAAAAAAGAGAAGAAGAACAGCAGTTCTGGACTGAGTAACTGAACTGAGCAAAAGGGATTAACACTGCTGGATGAGAGGCAAAAGCTACTTTTCTGTGTAAATGGCAAATGAGACTAAGAAAGAGCAGTTCACATGATATTATGTTCCCCAAACTGACCTTCAATGTCAAATTTCAATTCTCATAATTTCTAGCCAGCACAAAATGTGTACTATGACTTTTAATTGTGGGAGTTCTAGCCCAACCAGCAGCAAGTTGATGAAGAGTGTATTATTAGATGCAGGGAATAACAGCCTTTCATAAATTGTTACAAAGGCATGCATTCATTATGCAAATAGGACTTTAATGCTATATGTTCAGGCCATCTTCTGAAGAAAGTGACTATTCCTAGGTAGCGAGGATGTTCTTCAAACTATGGTATGCTTTTGAACAGATAAATATCTTTATGGTATGGCATAGGGTATGGCTTGAAATAAATAGTGAAATTTTAACAAGTATTTTAATGTATTAACAAACATTTCATGTGGAATTGAACTTGTGATTTCCTATGAACAAGTAAAATGTTACATGAGATAAAATGTTATATGGCCCTTCTTTTCAGGCTCTTCTTTTTTTTTAATATTGAAAAAGTTTTATTGGTTTTACATTTTTCTATAGGGTAGGGTAAGGGATACAAAGAAATTTTGAGAGCATTCACGTCAGAGTCGTCGGCCCTTCCGAGACCTCAAAATACACAATAAAAAGATAACAAAAAAAAAACATTTTTCATAACACTACAAGGTAAAAGCAAGTACATATACCTAAATTCTCAATTCCATGCTGTCAGACATTTACAAAAAATCCAGATACAGATATTATGCAAAATTGTTCAGAAAAATCAAGGCAAAGTTATTTTTTCTAAGTCTCTTGGCTATTGTATCTTCTTTTTCTCCTCCCTGGCCCCGAGCGGGCGGGGCCGTGGCCCCCTCCGTCCCCCCTGGATCTTCCCCCAGGGCAGAGGAATATTTTTTAAGAAAGGCTTCCGCCTCAGCAACTGTTTTAATCCTCACTCTTCCTCCTTCCCAGAACACCAGCATCCCTTCGGGTGTCACCCACTTGAACCAAATCCCGTGATCAAATAAAATTTTAGACAAGAAGGAAAATTTCCTCCTTGCTTCTCGAATCTTTCTAGGAATCTGCTTCAAGATAGTGACCGTTTTTTGTTGGTAAATTAAAGGGTTCCCTCTCTGCGCCCTCAGGATTTCCTCTCTGGTTGACCTAACAAATTTCACATGTATCTCTCTAGGCACTTCATTTATCCTGGCATATGCTGAGTTAATTCTATAGGCTAGGTCAATGTCCCCCCTGATCTCATCTTTAGGTTTTTGTAAATAGTCTGCTAAAATTGTGCTCATAAGATCAGGGAGGCATTCACCAGATTCCTCAAGAACGTTCTGAAATCTCAAAAAATATGTCATTCTTTCCATATCAATCCTAGACACGTGCCCATCTGTTTCCCCAACCTCTTTAGTAACATTTTTAATCTCTCCCTTAACCCCCACCAACCCCCCTTCCAATTCTTCAGTCTTCTGTGTGTTTTCCAGCACTTGCTTCCTTGTGTCCAATAGCTCCTTCTTGAAATTGATGTTTTCAGCCCTCTGGGCCTGAATTTCGTTTACCAAAGTTTGTATAACAGTTTCAAGAGAAGCCATCTGTTGTTCTAAACTTGTCAGTGCTGTTTCGTGAGACATCTTAACTGTTAGAGTCAGTGCCACCAAAATGGCGTTTTCAGGGTGGGGTTGGTGAGACTAACCGGGAGCCAAAAGTTCAGATCAAGGTTGAAACGTTGTAAAATTCAGGAACCAAGAGAGAGACAATTTTCCAGCTCAATAGTTATAATAACGAAGGTAATCCAGAAAGGAATCACAAATCCAACAAGAAAAAAATTCTTCATTAATATCCAGAGAGAGTCCCACTTGTAAAGAGACGCTGGGAATTTTCCATAGTTAAAATAGTCAGGCAGGGACAAAGAAAAGCCACTTTCCATCGCCCATCTCAGAGCCCAGAGGAGAGAGTAGAAAAATAATTTTTTTTTTAACCAGCCAGACCTAGAAACAATGTTGCAAGTAGCCGCATACCACTTTCCCTTGTTAGAGACAGTCCGGATTTAAGATTTCCGCTTTCTCTTCCAGAGAAGCCATTTTTAAGTGCCGCTTAAGTCCGAGGGTTTTTTTTTGAAAACAAACACCCCCCTCCCAGTCCATTCAGCCTGGCTGGCAGCAAGGAAAAAAAGTCTTTTTAAACTCACTCTCCCTCGCAGCTGAAGCCTCGGCAAGTTTTCAGGCTCTTCTTGACGTTTAATTAATACAAGCAGCAATCTGGATTTCTTTAATGCAGTTATCCCTATCTGATGCTCACAATAATATGGCTATCATTTCTGATTTCTTGTTATGCGCATTTCTGATATGCGCATAATAAACATATAAAATACAATTGTGCTATATTCTCCAAGATTCTCTTTTGGTGATGTATGAAATATCCTTAGTCAAATGTTAATACTCAGGAGCAAAGAATGCAGTGATAAAAGATACCTCGAGCTGAGTAATAGAGTAATAGAATGGGTATTCTTTTCAAAGAATTTGGCTTCCCCATTGAGTTACCTTGGCAGAACGCAGGACATTGCAATCATCATCAAGAAGCAACTTAGAACTTAGAACTAAGGAGAAACTTCCTGACAGTAAGAACAATTAACCTCTGGAACAGCTTGCCTCCAGAAGTTGTGAATGCCCCAACCCTGGAAGTCTTTAAAAAGATGTTAGATAGCCATTTGTCTGAAATGGTATAAGGTTCCTGCCCACGCAGGGGGTTGGACTAGAAGACCTACAAGGTCTCTTCCAACTCTGCTATTGTATTGTATTGTATTGTATCATAAATATGAGTCAGCTGCAAAGCATATGAATTCTAATCACGTGACCATGGGGATGCTGCAATGCTTCTAAGTGTGAAAACGATCATAAGTCACTTTTTTCAGTGCCATTGTAACTTCAGTCATTGAGTGAACTGTTGTAAGTCAGGGATTACCTGTAAATGTTTTAAATAAATAAATAAATAAATAAATAAATAAATAAATAAATAAATAAATAAATAAATAAATAAATAAATAAATAAATAAATAAATAAATAAATAAATAAACTGAACTAAAATATGGCTACTCCTAATGCTTATTATTATTATTATACTTTCTGAATGGGAAGTGATAAGCAGCATAAACATAAAACAGTGCCAAGCAGAATGGAACAAAAGGGCCAGCCTGAAGTTTTTAATTTCTATCTGGGTCCCAGGAAGAATCTGTTGATTTGAATGTTTATCTCAAAAGCCCCTTTGACACTTAATTATTGTATTTGGTGCCAACGGAAACAGGTTTGTTGAAGATTAAGGAGATATGATTGAGAAAGGCGTCTGAGATTCTGATAGACTGAGGAAGTTAGCGATTATGACCTAGTTTGAATGCTCAAAGGACTTGCATTATGTTACCCATTTAATTAAAAAGAACTATAACTGACTGTTCTGAAATGTGATAACAATCCTTTCTGCCTGTTCCACACGCCAATCTTCAACAATTTCTCTCATTGTCATAGATCTAAATTGTAAGTTAAACAGTGATTCTGTGTTGGTAAATGCCTATCATGAGGCCCATATAGAAACTGCAGTTAAGGTCAAATAAACATGCAGGACTGTATTGATGTGTCATGCACAACAATATCATTAGGTGCCTGGATGAATTTATTTGTTTAAATGAAATTTATAAATGAATACATATAGATGGAATAGAATGTGAAGTTTATAGGAAGTATTAGATATGTTTGCCACCTTGAGTTGACCAAATATATATAAAAAGGTGAGATAAAAATCTAATAATTACATCATCATCATCAACAACAACAACAATATGTAGGAAAACATACAGAATAAATCCAGACTACTGAATTTCATTTACTTTTATCACTATTATGGACATAAATACAAATGCTTGCTTTTGAAATTGGCATAGATTGCCTTAGGTCAGAATCCCCCAGTCAGCCACACTGGGAGTTGAGGTCCACACATCTTAAAATGGCCAAGGTTGGGAAGCCTTGCCTTAGATATCAATATATACATAGATTCAGTAAGCTATACTTTACTATCTCTAAGACTATCTATACAACTCCAAGATGTTCTTTTTTCTCATCATTGAGATAGAATAAATGTAAGTTAATAAAAAAGTGCTGCCTCTACGGCAAATTATCTTCTTCCTTCACTTTCAGAAGAAAGCTGGCAAAGTGGCTACCCTAACATGAGGACATTGATGGCTTCCATTGCAACTTAGGGCAATTGTTCCTTTAATTTTTCTTGTATGGGAATGGAAATCGTGACTTCACCATTGATAGTTCCAAGCAAGGAGAAACAAATGAAGAAAACACAAGGAACTATTATCTCAGAGAGAATAGGCATTAGATAGAGTATCTGAAATATATAAATAAAACAGTTAATAGCTGTGTCTGATGAAAACTATGTTCTGATAGCAGGAAAAAAGGACAATACACTTCATACAGGAAAAATGCCCATCCATCACTAACACCCACATAAGGTCATATTCTTGCATTCACTTAAGACTTTCCCTTATGGAAAGTATTGTAATGAGAAATAGCTCTCAAATATCTCCAGATACAGTTTTCATCTTCCACAAATATTTCAATCTGTTTTTCATCTCAGTTGACAGGTTTGAGTTTTTGCACCATCAGTCATACAATGGCACTTTGTGCTAAAAACATATCAGAAGATCATACTTTTAACTAATTAACAAGATTGTTTTTATGGGAATAAATAAAACAAAGACACATTACCCTGTGTGTTTTGGATTTGGCACGTGATTTGATTAATGGAGCCCAAGAAAGGAACCTGCACCGTTGAAATTAGCCCAAGCTGTTCACAGATAAGGAGGAATTGCCTTTCTTCTCAGAGGTTTATCTTAAAAAGTCGATCTACCGTAATTGTTTTGGTGGCTGTATAAACAGAATCAGTATTTTTATTGTGAGCTACTCTTGCCTTAATTTGGCATAAACCATGGACTGCTGGGAATTTTCCATTTTATTAATGAAGCATTACTAATGGGAAAACAGCTACAAACATAAATATAGATTGGGGGTAGAGAGAGATATTCATTCAGTGACCTCATATCTCTCTCTCTCTCTCTCTCTCTCTCTCTCTCTCTCTCTCTCTCTCTCTCTCTCTCGTTGATATCTGATTGAATGCTTCGTTTTAAGAGAAGTGCCAAATAGTAGCATTCTTAATTCCGCCACACAGTCTGTTAATGATTCATTTAGAATTTGACTAGCTAGAAAATCTCCCAGACATTAAAAAAAAAGAATTTGTTACATAGTGCCATCTACTGGGCTCAACTGCAGAAGAACCTTTTCAGTATTTCTGCATTGAATTTCATTTTGTTTTGCTTCTTTCTTAAGAAAATGAGACAAAAATACTCAGAAAAAAAAAATTTGGGTTTACACCATACCTTGCTAGAGTGAAATGGCTGGGGTAATTTGTGATTCCACATCTTATTCTATGTGAATCAGCTTTCTTACCAAAGTTCAAAAAAGAAAATTTATTTCTATGTGAATACCTTGTTAATGTGAATTCAGCAATTGTAATTTGGAAACCTGAAGATAAAGCTATTGATTGAGGTTAATCCAGTCTGTGTCTTATTCCAAGCCAGGTTAGAGACACAGGCAAAGGGAAAAAATGTTTGAAGAAAGCTGCAATTGGAAAGGGGATTTATTGGCCCAGTAACAATGGGAAGCAATGACAACAGCAAGTGTTTCTGGAGGCATCTTGCAAATTGGGATTGTATGTTTTATTCTGGTAAGGGGGCGTGGCGGGGGGGGGAGGCTTCCTACACTTTAAAGTAATGGAATGGAATGGAATTGGGTAGTAGAGGTTGTCAACCAAAAAAGAGCAAACTCTAAGATGCCTTATTCTTTTTGTTCTCTGTAGGTGAGCACCATAGTTTTCCTGCTTAGAAATGATTAATGTCTATCAGAGCAATTCATTTTGCTTGTGGTGGTTTTGCAACATATTATTGGCTTTATGATTAACTGTCTACATCTTAATTATTTTCTAATGTGCCTTGTCATCCTCCCCCCTCCCTTATTGGATGGATACCAAACACCTAGCCTAAAACCAAATCCTTGTAATCTGCCCCTGTTAAAAAACCATTCTTGCGCATGGGTGTGAAAGTGTAAATAAACCTCAATTAGAGTCAGTTTGTTTGTTTTCAAAGCCATGCTCTCATATGAGTAAGAGGTGTAAAAATCCCGGCAAAAATAAAACCTATCCAGCTTGAAGAAGAAAATCCATGGAAGCAGAGAGCTGGGAAAGAAGGGAACCTGAGGTCACAGAATAAACTAGTTTTTGCAAAGGGAAGTCCTAGCAAAAGGCCCATCCAAACAAATGAACGTCTAGGGTGCCAAAACACCTAAGGTGCCAAGTTAGAAGGGCAATTTTTGTAAAAATAAAGCAAAACAAAACAAAAATTACTGCACAGATTTGGTGGCAGTGATGAAGAAGTTGCCTCAGAGAGTTCTTAATTGTTTGCATCTTGTGTAAATGGCAGTATGGCGGCATCCTCAGCATTCGCTGGATTTCCCTTCAAATGCTTAGGTTGCATATTAATTTGAAGGTGATTTCATGAGATTAACATACATTCAGTAAGGCTATATGGTTCAATTGTTCATCACTCTGAACTTGTCCAAACATGCCTCTGCTATGATGTGCATGTTATGACTTATTGCCACAGTTATGACTTATTGCCACAGTGGTGATTCTCCTGACTCTGACAGTGCTCTTCTATATATATGCAACAAAAGACAAGAGGAAAGACATAAAATAAACTCAGCCACACCCATGGCTTTTTAAAAAACGGGGGGAAGAGACTGCAAGGATTAGGGTTTAGACAAGGTGTTTGCTACTCATTTGATATGGAAGGGAATGGCCTGGGGAAGGCACATTACAAAATAAATAAGATATAGACAGCTAGTCGCAAAGCCAATAATGTGTTGCAAAACTGCCACATTGCAAAAGCTTGTGCTAGAACCCCCTTATCAGGAATGGCTGGCTTTTCCCCCCTGGTTATTTATTCAGGAAGCTCTATCTGACATTAAATTTTGCACATTTCCTCATTGGTAATTCATTGGCCCTTCTTGTAGTAATAGAAAGAGTTGTTGCCACAGTTATCTCTGTCCATGCTCCTCTGTATATTACACTACAGAAAATCCAGGGCAAAGATTGAGAAAATAAATATTAGGCAGAGTTTGCAACATATCCAATGTCACTGAACCACAAAGTAAAATTAGGGGTCCCACATCATTTTTTGATGAGTTTGCAAATGGCCTTCAAATAATCCCAGAAAGTCCCTGGATGAATTCCTTTGTTTCTGGCAAAGTTCAGCAGTTCAAATTGGTACTGAAATGTGGTGACAAATATCATTTTGCAATTTTTAATCTTTTTAAAGTATCAACTTTACTTTTTGGAGATGGTGGTATAGTTTATAGTTTTTACTGTGATTCTACCCAGTTTTTGGTTTTGACTGTAATCAGTTTTGGCATTCCACTTCAGGTACATTGTACATAGAAATCTGTTATATCTTCTTGCTGAAATTTGTCAGGTTTTAGATAGGTCATCTATATATAGGTCATCCGTATATCTATTTAGGTTAACTACATTAATGCAATTCTGTTACTTTAAAAAGTTATAATTTATCAGAATAGAATAGAGTAGAACAGAGTAGAACAGAATAGAATAGAATAGAATAGAATAGAGCAGAGCAGAGCAGAACAGAACAGGTTTCCACATGTCCAGTGGTCATGGTAGGATTTGGTAGGATTTATTTTCTGTGAAATGTAGACAGTATCTTCAAATACTGTCCAATTATAACAAAGTTAAAGATACTTGTTTGCAATAAGGTTCAACCTAATTACTGAAGTTTCAAATCACCATTATTTGGATCTGGCTCCAACCTCTGAATCAGATTGAAACAAATTAGGCTATTTTAAAATAATCAAATCAAGATTCAAACCATATCTAGCGGTCAGTACATGCTCCTACTTCAGTAATATGAGAAAATATAAAGTTCTGAAGTGATTAACAGGAAGTTAGATTCAGTAAAATGCCCTATCTTGAATGTAGAACCCAAAAGTTAACCTCCTAACTCAGTGTTCTCAACCTTGGCGACTGTGCTAGCTGGGGGATTCTGTGAGTTGAAATCCACAGGACTTAAAGTCGCTAAGGTTGAGAAACACTGACCTAACTGATGTATCTCTAAATTGAAGAAAATTCCATAGATCAATTAAATGGCAAAACGGGCATTCTCCTTCCGGCTTCCAGTTCTAGTTGCATGACAGTAGTAAGGCCACTTACTATTTTAATCTTGGTGGTATTTTACTTACGTTGCTAAAATATTGTGTCCCTTAATCCCTCAACTTCACCAGATTTTTTTAATATAAATTTTGAAGCGATGAAATTAGGGTCTGGATCTCTGTGGTAGCTTATGTGCACTTATTGATCCAAACCCACACTTGTTTCTTATGACAAAGTTCAAAGGTCATCAGAATCCTGAGGGATGCAGTTTTCCCTTCTGCGCCTGACTGCAACTATCAGCTTGATTGTCATAGTGACCTTTTAGTGATAGCTTTTGCATGTTGATGATTCACTAAGGAAGAACAGCCAACAAAGATCTTTGCTAGATCTTGTGGGGATCAGCAAATCCAGAGAGAGGACAGGCTATAAATTTAAAGTGGGAAGTGAGACATAATGAAACAATGGAAACTAGTTTTCCTTCTGAAAATTCATAAAGATTTAGATTCATCTAAATTCATCTAGTTCAAGTAATAAACTAGAAAAATGGAGAAATAAGAAAAAGTAAACTTTTATTATAACCATAGATAAGCTTGCAAGGATATCAAAAGATTCTATTCTTTTTTGCTTTCTTTGTCACTGCACTTTTCTTTCTTATTCTCTCTTTATTTATTGTCTCCATTTTATATTACTTTGTATTGGTTTCTATGTTTCTAAGTTTAAATACTTTTAATAAAACTTATTTAAAAAGTAAGTAATAAACTATCTTTAAAAATCATAGCATATTGTAAAAAGATGGGCTTTTGGTGTTTGATCATAGAGTCCACAAACAGTTTGGACAAATCTGAGGTTTAGCTTTTCATAACCAGCAAATTAGCCCTCCAGAAACAAACATGACCAGCATTCAAAGTGCATGCAGTAGAAAGAGTCACAATTCACAAAAAACTAGTGAAGATGAAGTTTGAACCAATAGACAGAAATAAGGGCAAGATAGTGGAGAAGAGTTTACAGATGTTTCCGTATGACGTTTTGGTTCAATTTTTTATTTAGGTTGGGAAAAATGCATCCAAGATACAGAAGCTTGGGAGACCATTAGGAAGAAACTTTGGAAAAAATATAGACACTTATGCAATCACTCTGCTAATTAATATAAAGACTTATTATTGCTTCTTCACTTGATTAACTTAAATTAATTTGCAGCCAGCACATAAAATGCCCATTTGTCAAATTCTCATTTTGTCAGTGAGTTAGGATATAAATTAATTAATGGGAAGACTGCCAATCCTGAAGAAGATATTACCTACATGACCTTTGCAGTATTGTTCCTAGTAGGAAATATTAGTTAAACCTAAAACTAACCAAACAGTTAAGAACCTGCCTAATGAGGAAATGGTCTACTTCTTGCAATCAGCAGTATTCACTCCAAACCACAATGATGCCAAAATAATGATACACGTGAAGTCTTGTCATAGGAGAAAAGCATTGGTTAATGCTCGTGGACGTACATGGTGACATTTGCATAATGATATCACCCAGGTTTCATCATTGCCATTACCACCACTAACACCTTGCCCTGCTACCTCTGCAGACACTCAGGAGCATAAACTCAGAACCAATGGGTCTCTCCTATTCTTTATCCTATAATCCACTGGGTTAGTTCACCAAAGACAAAGCAAGATTACCAACAATTTCCACCCCTCCCCAAAACACAACTGTGTGAGGCTGTAGTTAAGAGTAAAAAAGCCATGGTGGAGGATGGTAGAAGACTGCTTGATCCTTTTCCTGCCATTTATTTCACAGCAGGTGAGGCAGTCAAATTAACAGATTAACAGATTAACAGAGTTAATCCAACCCCCTACCCAAGCAGGAGACCCTACATCTGCCTCTACCTGCCCCAGGCCTGCCACACCCTGCAGGAGACCCTATATCTACCTGCCCCAGGCCTGCCACACCCTGAACTGGTTCCCTCGCTGCCACTGGGCCACTGCCATTTTGGATTTTAGTGACTGTGCGTGCACAGTTCACTGTAAATTGTTCTGCGCATGCGCGGAGAACAATTTACATTGAACAGTGCACATGCATGCAGTGCACGTCTGGCACACTCAGGGGTTGCAAACCGGTAGTGAAACTGGCAGCAACCCACTCCTGGGACATATGTAAGTCAACTATTTAGAAAAGCTATTGAGTTCAATTCTCCAAAAGTGCATTAGTATATAGGATGATTGCAGTTATATACACAATGTAACAAAATTCCAATTGTCAGTGCTTACTGAGAAGTCCCACTGAATTCACTGGGACTTATATTTCAGTAAATGTGCTGAAGAATGCCCTGTAAATTGGAACTTTTGGCACAACTTGCTTAAATAATCTGTTCAAGGTTGTGTGAAGATCAGATGTTTGTTCAGCCAGAAGCTCTTTGTTTGCATGTAAGGTAACAGATTAGCTTTGTACCTTTGCTCTGCAGAT
Organism: Rhabdophis nuchalis; assembly: GCA_039707465.1. Classification (NCBI taxonomy): domain Eukaryota; kingdom Metazoa; phylum Chordata; class Lepidosauria; order Squamata; family Natricidae; genus Rhabdophis; species Rhabdophis nuchalis. Next base: position 45,367,496 of record CM077645.1, read on the forward strand.
GTTAGCAATCTGTAGGCTGAATCAGCTAATCCTGGGGAATCTTTGTTTATGCATAATAACATGGAAAATTTGTGTAATGTTTTATACCTGACTTCTGAACCTCTTATCGAGAATAATACTTTGCTCTGCATATATTTTTTGTCAGAAATTTAATAGACAAATCATTGAAATGCCATCTACAGCTATGATTTTTATTGTACAATTATATGTATGCATGATGCAACCATTCCACTTTTTCATGTGCACCCCTCAAAAAGACATTGTGCTTGGAATTTTGATAGGAAAAAACAGCTGCATGATGACAATTGTGTTTCTATACACACAATGTCCTTAATAGTTTATGCTAGATAGTAAACAATTCTGGTTTATAGAGAGGTAGTTATGTTGATATATTGAAGCAAAAATAACTAAAAGTCTAAGAGTAAAACAATATCACCTTAATAATATGGTTTTGTGGACTACAGTTATATCTTAAATTGTCAGAGAGAAATACTGTATATGAATATGGCTTCTGCCCTGGTGCTAAAAATGTAGTTATAGGTAAATGTTTCTCAACTTTAGCAACTTTAAAATGTGTGGCTACAACATTCTAGGAGTTGAAGTCCGAACACCTTAAGGTTGCCAAGATTGAGAAACTTTGATTTGAGTGGAAGTTCTATTTTCAAAATGGCTTTCTATTATGAGATAGTCTTCAAATGTTTTCAGTCTTAGAAAATAGACAAGACCAAGAATCACATTGTATATAAATGTCTTTTATTAGAATGTTGATGGTAACAAATCTTACAAATCTGAATGTGCTTTTCCTCCTCTTTCTTTAATCTTCCTGGGGGCTGGGATGGGGAAAGGGATCTTGTCTTAGATATTTTCATAATTTTATCTCTTTACGTGATGTTAAGTCATGATGAACTGTTCATTGTCTTGATTATTCTTCTCCATCAAGGTAATCCTCGCTACAGATTGGTTGGGATTGCAGTTCCCAGAATTCTCAGCCATTATGCCCAAGAATCACTTTGCCTTGAAATTCCGGGAGTTGAACTTCCAATATATTTGGAGAGCACTAAGGTGTAAAGGCCTGGTCTGTACCGCCACTAAACAAGGTTTGGTGACTGAGAACAGCTGTCGATACACAAAAGGATTTCACAATTCCTATAGAATATTTCTGCTGAATTATCAAAGGCCTTTAAATAGTGCTTTGTTTTCTTCTAAAATTTGTTTTGAACTGCAATTTTTATTATGCCTGGAAAAAGTGTTAAATACATGAGGGAAAAAAATGAATTACCTTTAGGCCTGAATATAATTTTATAAGACTCTGTACTATATTTAATTATATATCTCTGTTTCTTTTCTCTTTTAGTGGAATGTTAGACAAGGCGTCGGATCCCCTGGCATGGAGTAACTTCAAAGCTGGAATATACTGGCAACTTATCAAAGGTTTTAATAACAGTCAATGTTGGTTTTCAAGACTTACATATTTATTTTTATAAAACTACCCCCTAGGAAGGAGAAGATAAAAAGAATAAACAAAAGAATCACTATTTGTTGAAGCATTCCTTTGGAAGTTGAGAAAAAAAGAGGTTTATTAAATTTTGCTGAGAGATTTGGCAAGTTCCAATGCATCCTTCCCTGACATGGCTTCGTTCAGATGTATTGGGCCAGAATTCCCAAAATTCTTTTAGCCATGCTGGCCGGCAAATGTTCAGCATAGCTGATCTGTTGGGTTTGCTGTTCTCAAAATACTTACATGGTCATTCCTTTTATGGCTCTGGGGTACTCCACATATTATCAAAAGGTAGGCCTGAGTAATAAGGTTTCCTTGTTATTTTTGAAATATAATACTAATGATTTATTAAACTTGTGTGCCACCCAACTTCTATAACTCTGGAGGGGCAGCTCAAAACAATTAAACAAATAAATTACAATAAAATCAATTAAAAAGAGAAGATAACAGATGACAAGTGCAACAAACTGGATGGAATCAAGTGAGAGGTCTCACTTTCCTCACTACAGGTGAAAACCCAGTTCTCCGCTCTTCTGAACAACGGGAGTGGGGGGGGCATTCAGAACTTGTGGAAATATCATTCCAGAGGGGAGGGCCTGCAACTGAGCAAATGACTTTTAAGGTGTCAATAGATGGTTTTGTTTTATCAGAGGAACCAGAACATGCCGTTTTACTCTGCCAGCAAGATCATCAGTAGGGATGAACCCAGTGGTGGGTTGCAGGCAGTATGCCCCGATACAGGCGTACCAGAGCCTGCTTGGAGTACCGGATACCGTTCCAGTACGGTGCTCCGGAGGGCCCACCCGCCCACCCTCACTTCTTACTATCCTTTTACGTCTTCAATTCTTCTGCGCACAGTGCTTACAGTGCCTACACAACACTCCGCTGAGCAGCTGGAGCGTCGTGGAGGCTTGCAGAAGCACCAAGATGCATGCGCCACTGCACGCGTCCATGTGGACGACACCCGGCCCGTTCCAATTGGTACCCACCACTGGATGAACCCCTCAGTAAGATGTACGGTATGTACAAAATGATCCCCTTGTTAAGCAAATAATGTGTGAACCAGATTAGCGCTCCTCTGACATCCAGATGATCAGAAAATTATACATTTATAAAAATTGTACCCAGGATATGACTTTATTATACCATGTAAGCCTGTATGTCACATCAAAGTCACATGAGACAACATTATACTGTCAAAGTTTTACTTTCACAGATAAAAAAGTTTCAGACTTAGTTTGGAATTTGGGCCATGAATTCAGAAAAATGGAGCAATACCAATGTGTAATATTTAATTTCACATTTTTTTATTTTATAGAAAACAATACAAGGGCAGTAAAAGAAAGAAAGGTATGTACAAGCTTGTCAAAGGCAGTTTGTTCCTGCTGGTTGCCTGCAGTTTGGAAAGCAGGAGAGAGGGTCCTGCAGAGTGAAGAAAAAACAATTCTTCCCAAACCAAGATGAAACTGATTTAGAAACTGATTTCTCTATCCTTTAACAATTGGTTTGAACAAGTTCTCAATATGAATCTTCATTACTTTCCTTTTTATATCAATTTTCTTTCCTTTCTAACCATTTGGAACTCACTGGATTTAGAGTTTACATGTTTGGGACTTAGCACACTATATGAGCTCAGTAACTATGGTTCGTGAATCATAGTTTATGGCTTAGCATGTTATTTTAATCCAGCAATAGCAATAGCATTTAGATTTATATAGCTCCCAAAAGTGTTTTAAAGCACTCTCTTTAACCACTTTATGAGTGGTTTATAAATCAGCATATTTCCCCTAACAATGTCAGCATATTGTCCCCAGATTGTTGGGGGCAATATGCTGCTATTATAAACCACCCAGAAAGCACTTTAAACCACTACGGGGCAGTGTATATTTTATTAAGCTTGGAATGATGAGGGCTGAATCAACCTTGAGCCCCACCAGGACTGAAATCACATCGTGTGCAGAGTTTGCCTGCAATACTGCATTCTTAACCATCAGGTTAAGCCACCAGGACTCTTCATTTTTTCCCTTTTTATGACCCTGTAATCCCTATTCAGGATAGAGTTGGGGTGATTGATTAAAGCTGACAATTTACTGGCCAGATGCCCTTTCTGACACCTAAGTGAAGTTTGCAGCAGATTTTTTTCTTTGCGCCCTAGGAAGGAGACATCTGCTTCTACCTAGGATTGAATTCTCAACCTTCCGAGTGGTTACACCACTAGGTCACTATGCTGCTCCAGCAGGGCTCTTTATTATTTAAGAAATACTTATCAATTTGTATTCTGGCTGGGAATTTGAGAGATGATGTCTATTCACATGATAGATCAACTTGGAAAGGCTGATTTTAACATCTCAGTATACCATGATATGGACTGATTAATCTGGTTTCGCAGTGCTGTGTTGAATCACCTGTTGTGCTTTATTTAAGCATGAATAAGCAAGTCATGTCTTACTGCAAAAGGTGAAGTCAGTCTACAAATATCTTTAAATCTACATTATGGAATACCTTGAGACTTATTTATATAAGGGACAATCCCTTCAGCAGGAGAATCCCAATTTGATTATTACCTTTCTTTCTTTCTTTCTTTCTTTCTTTCTTTCTTTCTTTCTTTCTTTCTTTCTTTCTTTCTTTCTTTCTTTCTTTCTTTCTTTCGACTTATATACCGCCCTATTTTCCCTGGTGGGACTCAGGGCGGTGCACAGAAAGATAAAAACCCACAACACATACAAAATATAAAATAGCATTAAATTATTAAATCTGTGCTAAAATGGTTAAAATAATTTAAAAGTTAAAACAATTAAATATCCCAAAAATTTAAAATTATACCCTTAGTCTATGTCAGGCTGGCCAGATGGAAGAAATGTGCTTTTAACATCTGACGGAAGAGGCGTAGGTCCGTGATGGTACGGATATTAGGGGGCAGGTCGTTCCAGAGGGCTGGGCCCGCCACAGAGAAGGTCCTTCCCCTGGGAGTCACCAGCAGGCATTGACCGGCTGACGGCACCCTGAGGAGGCTCACTCTGTAGGAGTGGACAGGTCGAAGGGAGGTGTGTGGCAGGAGGCGGTCTCGCAAATAACCAGGACCCATGCCATGGAGCGCTTTAAAGATGGTTACTAACACCTTGAAGCGCACCCAGAAGACCACAGGCAGCCAGTGCAGCTCGCGCAGGAGAGGTGTTATATGGGAGTACCCTGAGACTCCCAGAATCCCCCGTGTGGCCGCATTCTGCACTAGCTGGAGTCTCCGGGCGCACCTCAAGGGGAGCCCCATGTAGAGAGCATGGCACATGGGAGGTGAAGGAGAAGGAAATGAGTGTACAACTATGTGATAGCTTTTCTATGTGAATCTTTTTAGCATCTGGGCAGCCCAACTCGAAGTCTTGACTAGATGGCAAATCCCTGAAAAGCAGATAACAGAATTAAAAACTCTTAATTCTGAAATCGGTAGAAATGAAAAAAGTGTATCAGGTTCTCTAGAATACATGCCAGCAAAGTTGGCTCTTTGAAGACTGGTGGACTTCAACTCCCAGAATTCCCCAGCCAGCATGGCTGGCTGGGGAATTCTGGGAATTGAAGTCTACCAGTCTTCAAAGAGCCAACTTTGCAGACCCCTGAACTAGAACATCAGTATGGAAACATTTTCCCTGGCCCAGCATGCAGTGCTCTTTATTCAATACTCTATAGTCTAATGATAGCAATTTCAAAATAGAACGTGAACATACATAATATGTGGTAAAGCGTGAGGCAATAATCTTTTCTTGTTTCTTTCTTACAAAACAGCTTTCCACATCAAGCCTTTCCGAGAAGCTTAAGGATTAGTCTTTCTGTAAAGAGAAAACAATATATTATTATCATTGGTGATGGTATGAAGTGTTTCAGGGTCAGCCAAGCTGAGAAACAACAACAGGTTGAAGCAAACATTCATCTATTATCTCTGAATTAAATGAGGAAGCATTCTCTGAGATACCAGAATATTACACAGAAACTATGACCTTAACATTTCATGTGATTCTTAACTCATTTTTTTGGTTTCTGAGTATGACTCTTAATTCCAGCTATGCAATTATTGAAAATCAAGAGTGTGTTTCCCAACAAAATCTGTAGTATAAGTCAACAAAGATTTATTTAAAAAAACATGAAGAAAATAATAATAATTGGTCCCAGCCCAGAAGTAGCTTCAAATATTGATTTTCATCTCACCACATGTTAAGTGGGAGCCATAAGCAGCCATCTTAGGTAGCTATATGATCTTTTAAATAAGTAAATATGTTGGGAGCTGCCAAAAGTTACTTAAGACAGGTGGCTATATAAATCTTTTAAACACACACACACACACACAATTCATGTATGCATACATACATAAAATAAAGAGTTGTGCAATTTAATATCTTCAACAACTGATGCAGTGCAGAGGCAGTCATAGCAAGCAAGCAATTAAACAAGAAATCAGAGTAGCCACGAATGATCATAACGTTTTCTGAAGTAATCTGAAATGGAGGCTGGCATAATTTACTTCTTTTTCAAATCCTACCTCAGATTTTGAAAATCAATGCTTCAGAGTTCATCTGCAGAATTTGCTTGTCCTAGAGCAAAAAAAAAAGAACACAAACTGTTTCTCAAAGTGAGGAATACACAATTTTCTCCATAACCTGCCCCATCGTTACCTCAAAGGTGAGCATCTTCCACTTTACTTATTCTGCATCAAAGATAATGTTTCCTGATTTCTGCTGACATAAGCAATGTGGAACAGTTCACCTACTGCTCTTCATTTCATTGTAAGCAAATGCCCCTGTCCAATTGTGTGCTGTAGTGAGAATGCCCCTTTCCTTCTGGTCACTGGTGGCTTTCAGTGAGCATTCTGGGCTGGTAGGCTGCCCACCTGCTTCTGAAGGGTCTATGCCAGGGATGTCCAAACTTGGGAACTTTAAGACTTGTGGACTTCAACTCCCAGAATTCCCCAGCCAGCATAGCTGGCTGGGGAATTCTGGGAGTTGAAGTCCACAAGTCTTAAAGTTCCCAAGTTTGGACATCCCTGGTCTATGCCCAGGTGCATCAGTGAGCCTCTGTCTTTTTGGGTTTTTTCAGAGGAGGATCGGTGATATAGTGAATTTCCTGGTTTTTAAATTTTGGGTTTTTTGATTCATTGGTCCAGTAGAGAGAAGGTCGTATCGAAGGACCATTCTTTTAAAACTGGGTTAACTTGGTTATTCCCCTTTTAGCTCAAGTGACAGGAATGTTGTGGTCCTTCCTTTCTTCCCTCCCTCCCTCCTGAAGTGGTTAAGTATGAAGGAGTTGATAATTAGGGTTGCTTATACAACAGGCCTATCAATGGAAACTATTTGCCCTCAAAGACCTTCTCAGGGAAAAGAAAGTTATTGGTGTGTCTTTCTTAGCAGGAGTGGGAAGAATAGAAAAGCAAGGATTTAAGAACATTGTTCAGAACATTGGGCCAACATTCCTGACAAATCTGAATATCAGATTGAAATCCTGCCATCATTTTTAAAAAAACAGTTTCATTTTCAGCGGTTTCTGCATGGAAGACAAGCATAGTAAAGACCTTTTTTCATTCCAAATATGTAATCCACAACTAACTTCCTAATTTAGAAAATTATTAAATATTACCAAAGCCATAATTATTACCCTTTTCTCAGCTCAGCACCACCCTAATACGATAGAGTACAATTCCAATTGGCCCCCCTGACTAACATGGGTAATGACTGTGCTGACTAAGAATGATACACGGGGAGTTACATATCTGGAGGATATCTGGTCACATGTATATGATGTGTCCTGAATCACTGAACATGTGCAAAGTTTGGTTCCTTTGTTAAATCCTATCAAAACACAATTTATAATAACAATTATGAATAATTGCTATTTATAATTGTCATCTCATACTAATCACAAACGGAAGACAAGAGTTGTGATGATGCTTCCTCGGTTCCAAAGCAAAGGTCAGGAGAGATCTGCTTGTGTGTACATTCATTCTGAGCAGGAGGCACATGAGAAGAAATGAATTTTGTTTCTGGCAATTTAGAGTAACTGGTTTGGTTATTTGTAGCACATTACTAGTGCAGCATCGACATTGTATAGATGCTGTATGAATGTGCTGGGGAAATGGCCAGTTGCTAATGAGGGGTATTCTTTGCATCTGGTAAAATCCTACATTAGGTGGTCAAAAATATGAATGCTGTGGATGCCATGTTGGATCCATCTTCTCTAAACAATGTTGTCACTCTTTTTCCTGTGCTGGATGTACGGATGTTGATAACACTTGACATGACTTTCCATAACATGTATTTCTCCACAGGAAGAAGAAATTGAGAACTTGTATTTCCAAACCGGTTGCAAGGATTCTATTTAGCAATCCTGAACCAAGAAAATTATTTAAAAAAATATTTTCATGTTGCTTCAACTTTGAAAAGGCAAACGTATCACCCTGATTACTTAATAAACTGAAGACCTGAAGTTACTTTTGACCTGAACACAAGTTGCTTATAAACAATTAAGTATGCTCATGCTTTATTTAAACTGTAACATAAATGCAAATAAATATGTATCTTAGAGAGACTATGAGATATGGAGGTTGTTTCTATAAATGTATTGTTTTTGTGCTTACTTCCTTTTTTATTATTTTATTTTTTTCTCTTTGTTCTTTTTATTAAATAAAGCACACAATTAAAAAACACAAATAAAACATGTTTATTTTTAGCCCCCCCCCCTCCTCCCCAGGTTACGATTATTCCCTGTACCAAGTCAGGTTTATTTAATCACGTTTAGCTGCGTTCATGAACCATTATTTACAAATGGAAGTTAGTTGGATTAATACTACAAATGTACAAAATGGATGCATTCATTTCCAGCATGCTTTGTTTTTCTAGAACTTTCTGTCTTTCCCCAACCTGCAGAACTGAAATTCTTGTGACTATTCATACTTTTTGGAAATTGTGATTCCATGGAACAGAAAGTTATTGTGGTATAGTTTTAGAATACCATAAATCTTTTACAATTCTCCCCAAATCCCCAAATATATGAATGGCACTTGCCTGGAGGAGATGCCATATTGTATAGCTGAAAATATTTTAGAACAGTAACATCTAATCTTTACTGGTTTCTACACTATATCCTACACACTTGGTGTTCCTGTGTCCTCCTCCAACTGTAGTTTTTGTACTCACAATCTGTTCCTAAAAGACTAGGGAAAACATAAAAAATATAATAACAAAGGAAGAAAGGAAAACTTTCAAAGTACTGTACATGCAGAAATGTTTTATGTGCAGGTGGGACTCATTGAATCACTTAAATATGCTTTACTCATAAGTGTGTCCTGAGAATACTCATAAAAATGGTTCTAAAAGTCTTTTTAAAGGTCTTTTTTGATCTATGTTTTAGGAGCACTATTGTCAATTTGACAGCTGATTATTATTTAAAAATAGTATTATAATTACAAGCTACCTATAATTCTTGTTTTTGCATTCTTGTTTCCTTAAGTACCTCCAGTGGAGGTTTGGGTTTTACTGAGTGTGAGTTAGGTATTCATATACTCTTGTGCAATATGTATTTAAAGAAATAAGCTTCCCCCTTTTCACTTTTCTGGTTACTTAAGATCCATTTATCATATTGTTTACTTCTGGCATTTGGCTGTGCAAAAATTTGTTGTTTCTGTTTGTTCAACTTCGTGGTTAGAAACAGGAAAGATATCAGCAAAGTAAAACACAGCAAAATCTTTCCTGCAGGAGTTCAACCCATAATTACTGGCCTTTTACTAATCCCATGTTGAGATAATTATTATTATATAACTATCAAAAGCATTTGTTTCCAGTACTGCAAAACACTAATTACTGAAAAGAACCAGGAAACTGCTCAGAAAGAATTTATTGTTCCCAGCATGAAGAGTGAATAAGCATTTTCAGACATATGAACTACAGGCATTCTTTATCCAATTCCTCAATTCTTTTTTTTTTTTGTGTGCATAATTTTTATTAACATTTTTAAAGAGAACATAAACACTAACACAAAGTAATACATAATAAACAAAACAGAGAGAAAGAAAATGAAAAGCAAAAGAGCAGAAAGAAAGAATTAAAAATATAGAAAGAAGCTTCCAATTTCCTTTGCAGCAAATGTGACTATAATTACAAAATTATCTCTCTCTGATTACAAAAAAGCTCACTTTTTTCTATTATCCATTTTTTAATCATCCAAATTACGTTATCATAAGTTTATTCTCATGAAAAATATGTAAAGGGATTCCAGTCAGTCATATATGTAGATATTGCCTTTTCAAGAAAGCTATGTTAGCATGTCTGCATGTTTCATGCAAAATGGTCTTTACCAACCATTCTCCACCTGTGGGTAGTGTCAAACATTTCTACTTTTGAGTATATAATCTTGCTGCAGCTGTCACATATAGAAACAAATCTGTGACTTTTTCTAGTTGCTTATCCGTTAGTCCAAAAGAAAAGCCTCTGTATTAAATTGTACGTTAGTCTTTAAAATACGAATTAATTTATCTATTTGTATCTAAAATATTTTGGCTTTTTCCATATGTGTATACCAAACTTGATAAAAGGTCACGTTGTTTACATTTTCAGCAAAGGTTTGAAGTACCTTTATACATTCTAGAATTTTTTTCCAGTGAAACATTGACTAGAACATAATGTAAATTTCAATCCTTTCAATCACATATTTTCTGATTGATCGACGTGTATATTGTAGCCAAAATTTTAGCCTATTTTATTATACATTCTTTCATTTCTGTCTCATTTCAGCAAAAGTTTATCCATTTTAGAAATAACATGTTCATCATTAGTGCATTGTTCTACTTCAAACTCAGTCTTTCAATTTTCAAAACCATAACATATTTTAACCACTTTAAACCTTTTTGATAATTGTACATAGGAAAATAATTGACAAGTATATCTTTCTATTGTCAAATCTTCTCTTGATTTTATTTTACAGTCCATCTGAGAAAATTCTAGGACATCACAGTACGTTAACCATTTATGTTTACCTATCATTCCTCATCTATAACTTGCTTCTTATGCTGAAAGCCACAAAGGTGTTTTCAGGAACAACCTATTTATTTCATAGTTTCAAAATGGTAGGACCTGGCATAATAATTTTTCAAATCTACATTAATCTTAAGTTTTGTCATACTTAAATACCTATGCCATTCAATCAGATGAAATTTCAATAATTTCTATTTCTTAATAGCCACTTTTTTTATCCAAGCTAAATGGCAGACAGCAAAATATAATTTCAAATATGGTAGAACCAATCCTTTTCTTTCCTTTGAATCTTGTAGTACGTTAGGACTTTTTTTATTTTGCTATACAAATTTAGACATATCCTTCTGCCACTGCTTTAAATGGTCCATCAATCATCAAAACAGTATCTGATTCTAAATTTCAAATATCCAGACTTGTACAGACAAATCCTGGTCCATGCATGAATGTCTAGGAAAGTTCTTACAATGAATTTTTAATGGTGTTATGGATATCACAGCAATGAGGAGAAGGAATGAAGCACTGATTATTTTAACTTGTGATGAGAAGTTCCCTTCTTTGACAGAGGACTGGGCAGAAAAGATTGCGGTTCCCAGCAAGGAGATATTATGAATTACATAAAACGGTGCACAAACATACGTGTGATGGAAAAAAGCTAGATATCGGAAAAAGAGCATATGAATACATCATAATCTGCATTTAGTTATAAGCTTCCATAAGTATAATTATTCAAATTCCCCGACCCTATCTATCAGCACAGGCATTATTTGAATTCTGATTTTCACTAATAAAGCAGACTATAGTTTCTCTGATTTTTAAATATGGGATAATCATAAATGTATCTTCTATCCTCATATGAAGCTTATATGCCTGCTTATATGTACAGTATGTGTGTATCTCTCTGATACATTTGTTTCCTGCCTGCAGGGAGCTTTGGAAATGGTGCTTTAACTGTAGTTCAAATGTACCCATTACACATGTTTTAGATTAGCAGATATTTTAACTTGTTCAGAAGTTACTCACAATTTCTTTGTTCAGAGAAATACTATGAAGATTTTTGAAAGGCACATATTAGCAGAATAACAAGGTTTGAAGCTGGTAGCTCAGCATGAATTTGAATAATCCCAATTAAAATTTTAGTTATGCTTTGTTTGTCAATCCCTGTATATTAGTCTCAACATATTTGTGAACGTAATACAGAACCATAATTTTTTGGATTCCAGCTATATTTTTATTTATGCATAACTATATTTGAACAAGTGTTTAATGGAAAGGCATTTACAATTAATTAAAAAATTAAATAATGGGCCATTGGTTTGACTGTAAAGTTATAAAAGCAATTTATTTTATTCCTGTGATTTTTATTAAATACTTTTATTGTATTTCAGTCAAATTAATCTAAACATTTTGCAAATATAATACCAGAATTGTATCTGGTTAATACAAATAACCAGAAACATCATCTATAAAAATATAACATTCACTGCATTAATTGTAACATAATGCATGGATAATGCCATACGTCTCCTAGGTATCTATCTCAGTTTTAAATCCCAAATACCTTCTTGAATAGCCAAGTTTTTAAGTATGAAAGTATGTAAGTATGAATGGGAGTGCTGTTCTCGCAGAGCACTGACATTTATCTCCAGGTGTTCCATTACACCTCACAGAGGAAAGAGAGTCTTAACAAACTCTCTCTGTAAGTACACTCCAAGCTGGCAGATTCTACTCCAAGCAAGAGGTCTTTCCTGATAGATATCTAGGTCCTAAATCATGTACGACTTTATATATTCTCACCAGCATCTTGAATTACACCTGACATCAAACTGGAAACCAGTGCAACTAACACAGTACAGGCATTATATGGGAGTATTGAGATACTCTGGTATATGGGCGCCCATCAGTGGTGGGTTGCTAACCAGTTTACTACCGGTTCACTCATGCACTTGTGCAATGCTTCTGCGCATTTGCAGAAGCATCCGGGTGGGTGGGCGGAGCCTCCCACTGTCATCACCACTGGTTCGGCTGAACTGGGCTGAACTGGCAGCAACACACCTTTTGCCTCCATATCTTTGCCAGCTGGGTTTCTTGACAGTCTCCTGGAACCAACCTATGCACATTTTTTGTATTTAGCCTGTATTTTCCTGGCGACTACAATGAAAAGATGCTGACAATCACAAGGAAAAGAATAAATCAAAAATACAGATCTACTTTGGGACTATACTTAGAATGGAATTCAAGACACTGTACATCAGGGAGGCTATTATACAACAGTGTGTCTTCTACGTACTTCTACCAATAGTACCAAATATTTTTTTTAATGAGACACATGGGATTCTTTCTTTAAAATAATAAAAAACGAAAGAAAACGTGTTTTAATTATATTCTTTATTTTCTACTACATTTAGCATATGGATTATTAATCATAGTATGATGCATGATTTTACATATTGTAGTATATTTCATCACTTTCAGAGGTGAGAAAGAAAATCTTGCAGTCAGAACAACATTAAAAAACACTTTAATAAAGATATGTAGACGGGAAAGATAATAGGGCTCTCAATGACTTTTCACTTTTGTGATAAATTATTCAAAAGTCTTATAGCATGATTGTTTTTCAGTTGTCTCAGTATGATGACTGAAGAGCGTTTCATGAATGACAAAGGATGGGTAGTAACAAACTCAAACTCAACCCGTCCAAGACCGAGTGGCTGTGGTTTCCGGCACCCCGGTTCAGCCAGTTAAGTCCAACACTGGCCATTGGGGGCGAACAACTGGCCCCCGTGGAGAGGGCGCGCAACTTGGGTGTCCTCCTGGATTCCCGGCTGTCCATGGAGGACCATGTGGCGGCCGTGGCCAGGGGGGCGTTCTATCAGGTACGCCTGATACACCAGTTGCGCCCCTTACTGGACCGGGGAGCCCTTCGCACAGTCACTCAAGCGCTTGTGACATCCTGGCTGGATTACTGCAACGCTCTCTACATGGGGCCCCCCTTGAGGTGCACTCGAAAGCTACAGTTAGTACAGAATGCGGCCGTGCGGGTGATTATGGGTGCCTCAAGGCAAACCCACGTAACACCTCTCCTGCGCGAGCTGCACTGGCTGCCTGTGGCCTTTCGAGTGCGCTTCAAGGTGTTGACAACCATCTTTAAATCGCTCCATGGCTCGGGGCCTAGCTATATACGAGACCGCCTCCTGCCCCATACATCCCTTCGTCCGATCCGCTCCCACAGAGAGGGCCTTCTCCGGGTGCCATTGGCGGGGCAATGCCGGTTGGCGACACCCAGGGGAAGGGCCTTCTCTGTGGCGGGCCCAGCCCTCTGGAACGACCTACCCCCCGACCTTCGCACTATCTCGGACCTCCGCCTCTTCCGCCAACGTCTTAAGACGTATTTATTTCAACAAGCCGGCCTAGGATAGCCCCCCGTTTCTGACTTTTTAAAAATAAATTATAATTTGGGAAGGTTTTTAACATGGGTTTTAGCATGGGTTAACTAATTTAATATATTTTAAATTGATATTTATTGTATTTTGTGGTTTTAATAATGCCTGTGCGCCGCCCTGGGTCCTAACAAGGAGAAGGGCGGGGTATAAATTTAATAAAATAAATAAATAAATAAATAAAGCTCTATTTTACCCTTAATATCAGGAAGAAATTACCAGCCCCTTGAACTGCACCTGGCATCAAGCTGGTAACCAAAGAAGCTACTGTGTCTAGCTATGTGAAGGAGTTTGAATCAATGCAGGAAAGCTGCCAAGAACATGGGCTACCCACAGTATTGTACTTTTTTCTTTTTTCCTTGTTCCTCATTATGGGCACCCCCAGGGATTCTACCAGTCATCTATAAACTCTTGGACTTCCTCAAGTTTAGCTTTCAAATGGCCTGCCCTCATGATGAATGAGATCTTTCCAGATGTGACAGGTGCTTTACAGATAAAACAGATGGTTTAGTAATGGATTTGAAGCCAAGCACTACTTACAAGGAAAATTGCTATGAGTGTTATAGAACAGAGCTAACAAGCTTTTTTAGCTACTGCAAATGTCTGCCTTCAGTTGCATTTTCTTTCCTTGGTATATCAGTCATTCAAAAACAAATATCACACATCTTTCTGTCTTGGCCAGAGAATAATTTTGCATAGCAAGAATTAATTATGGGGTCCTTGGTGCTCTCTGAGTTGGCTGTTTTCTTGCAGTTGCTTCACTACTCAACTAGATAACATCATGAGTGCTAGAAAGAAATGGAGTTTGATCTCTATTTATATACAAGTGGTCTGCTTCATCAGTGTTGGTAGAAAAGGGCCCAGGCAGTAGAAATTATGCTATACAAAACTGACAAAAATTGACACTAATCAAAAGATACACCTAATGGTATTATTCAAGATTTTGGAAACCAAATCTCCCTCTCCTTCAAAGTCAAATGCATCTTTTTGAAAGATATATTTGGAACTGAAAAACCAGAGAGGAGGGGTGTGTGTGAAGACTACATATAAGTGTTTGTTTGTTTTTATCTCACCTTTATTATTTTTACAAATAACTCAAGGGGGCAAACAAACCCAACAAACCACTTAGTTCCATTATAACAACAACTCTAACAGGAGGGTTGGGCTGAGAGAGTGACTAGTCCAAAGTCATCCAGATGGCCTTCATGGCTAAAGCGGGACTTGAACTTGCTTTCTAGCAAGATATAAAGTATTGTGGGAATTACTTTCATTTTGCAAGTATATACCCTACCCAAAAGCTAAGGCAAAGAGACTCCCATCTACCAATATTCAAAGAAGTCTATTAAAACATATTGAATTTAATGTAATTATTTGAGAAGTATCCGATGCAATAAGAATATCAGATTAGTTAAAACATTTGGTACATTCATGAAAATAATTACTGAGTGTATTATAAACAAATCTGTGTCTATTGGCATAAGTTCTGATTAATTTACAGAATAGCGCATGAGGTCTAAATACATGTTTTGATATTTGCCTCCTGTACCTGCCTCTTTCCCAAGAAGTCATGAATAGGATTTAGGATGAGTTATGGGCAACCTTGATGGTCCTGCACCTCTAAATCACTGCATTCTCTTACCCTCCAGCTATTTCTCCCCACAAAGAATTCAAAATTTGAGAAGAAGCCTTAGATTTTTCGGGAGAGAATGTCTATTATTACTTCTTGAGATTAAATTTAATCAGTTTTACTATCCTCAAATAAAATATCTCTTCAGCTAAATGTTAAAAATTCTAAACCATATTTTGGATGAATTCTCTATCTGTGGGCTCTAAAGCACCAACATCATCAACACCTAAAAGAAAACCTGCAATGCATTTTTGCTGGGTATTTTTTAATGAAGAACACTGCCAAGGTGCGTTAATCCCTTGGCACAAGTAATAAATCTGTTTTGGATAAAAAAAAAGATCATCAGGAACTCCCTATAAAGGGTCTACATATTTTCAGCCCCGATCTTCTTAAGTAATATCTCCATTTTACTGGGATCATTCATGAAAACTTTAGACGCCAACTTTTGTTTAATAATAAACTGAAGAAAAAATTGTTGGCTTGCAGGCAATAACATTACTCATCCTATGCTAAACCTTAATGAGATCTCTTTGTGACTTAGTGTGCTGTGGGAAGAATTTTGATTTGCATACTTTGTACCTTAGCTCTGTGTGTGAACCAGCTCCTAAGGGGTAGCTCTCTCCAGGGACATCCTATCATATATCTGTCTGTTGATAGGACTTGCTCTGGACATTGGTTGTACAGTTAAATTGCAGCACTCTCAAAGTATACTTCTATAGATATTTTTAAAGAGGTTTTTTGTAGGTCATGAACTGCTTTATTTATGGCTTATGTTTTTATTGCTCATAAGGATCTGCCCTTTCATTGCTCATTTTGAAATCCTGTAACTTTTTCTGCAAGCTGTTTACAGATAATATTCTTTAGGTCACATTCAAATATGGAGCACCTTGTAGCTATTAGTAAATATGGTTTTCTTTCTGGCAGTATTTTATAAGAAACTTAACTTTTTTTTCTTTACTAAGAGTTAGAAAATATGGAGGAAGAACAATTCTCTCTACATGGGGCTCCCCTTGAGGTGCACTCGGAGACTTCAGCTAGTCCAGAATGCAGCCGCGCGAGCAATTATGGGAACCTCAAGGTTTACCCATGTAACACCGCTCTTGCGCGAGCTGCACTGGCTGCCTGTCGTCTTCCAGGTGCGCTTCAAGGTTTTAGTTATCATCTTCAAAGCGCTCCATGGCTCGGGACCTAGCTATTTGCAGGATCGGATCCTGCCTCATACATCCACACGGCCAATTCGCTCCCACAGAGAGGGACTTCTCCGGGTGCCGTCCACTAGACTTTGTCAGTGGGCGACGCCCAGGGGAAGGGCTCTCTCTGTGGCGGGCCCAGCCCTCTGGAACGACCTTCCCCCCGACATTAGAACAACTACGGACCTCCGCTCCTTCCGTCTAAAACTAAAAACATATTTGTTCTGCTTGGCCGGCCTAGGGTAGTCTCTCGTCTATGGGATTGTTAATAATTTTAGATAGGGATTTTAGTATTTTAATTGGTAATTTTTAGCGCAGGGATATATTTAATTTGTTTTTATCATGTGTATGTGTATTTATTGTTTTATTCGCCCTGTGCACCGCTCCGAGTCCCTTTGGGGAGAGGGAGCGGTCAACAAATTAAATTATTGAAAAATTATTGATATTGAATTGCTTTTAAATCAACCAAACACTTTAGTCAAATTATGTTTCATAAATCTTTTGAATGGTACCCCTCAGAGTTCCTTGAAAAAAGTATGTCAAACATAATTCCAGTGCAATTATGCTGAATTTCTATTAAATAATAATGACTGTGACACTGTCCATGCACATATATGTAGACTAACCTGCTACTTACAGAAGCTTCTCTTTTCTTTAATATGGTTCTAATTGATTTTCAACAGAGGATTTGAGTAGAAATGGAGAATAGTAGCCCTTTCCTTCATGCTTACCTGCCATTTTGACTCATACAGACCCCTGAAATCGGTAGTGCTCATAATCACAGAAAAACAAAACTAGCCATTTTCAGAGTTCCTGGAAATTGAGAACAGTTTTGGATCTCTCCAAACAAAATCTGCCCTACTCTGCATCCACTAGAAAATCATTTTGGGATCTTCTACACTCTCTGTAATAGGAAGATGTTGCACTGGGTGCACTTGATATGGAAAAAGTTTTCCTTGCATTTTAAGAAGCTTCTCATCCTTACAAATCTAACAGTTCGTGAGTGGTGGACTCATTAGTTTTGTTCTTTTAAAAAGTTTGGGTGTGTGCTCATATTTTTGTTGTTGTTGTGGTAAAGCTTTGACATTATTTTCAAGTTTTAAATTGTCAGCATGGCAGATTGGCTTGGGAGCCTTGTCTTGCTCAAAAGATAAAGAGCAATTGTGTTATAAAGATCTAAAATGAATGCTTTACATAGATGTCCTAAAGATCCAGGAACATAACATGCTTATGTTAACAAGATTTGTTCCTGAAGAGCAGGGCTATATTTATTATTGTTTGTGCTTTGGAACTGGCTTAAAACGGAGAGAATCCCTGATTAACATTATATACAAGCAGGTAGAAACCATTTTTAAACTAAGTTCACACCCACATTTTCTTTAAATCTCTCTTTTGAAGAGCAATTAACAGCCCTTCCAACTCTCACTTGGAAAAATCTTGGAAAAAGTGGATGAGGGGAGATGGAGTGACTGAAAAAAATGATATAGTACTGCCATTTAGCAAAAAATGTGAGTATTTTCCTTTTTGCAGTTCAGACTTTCCCTATACAAAGTATAGATTTTGATATCCTCAGAAAAAGAACAACAACTGAGGCCTCAAATTGGTTAGTGTGATTTGACAGGATACTTACTGCACTGATGGCAGTCCTTCACTTTCCCCATCTCCTTCCCTCTTTTTCTTTTCTTGTTCTACAAATTACACAATTACGATTGGCACACACTCCAATTCGAGTGGCCAAAACACAGCTTTAGAAACATTTTGAAACGCAAAAGCGGAGATGAAGCATTTTACTGTTTGAAAGGCTCAAAACAGCTCAAAAGGGGAAACTCCACTTTAAATAACAAAATCCTTTCCAAACCAAATTAAGAATAGCAATTAAGGAAAGACATGTCAGCCCAGCTCTATTAAAATATTATCTACCTACTAATTATATGTGATTGGAATATGTTTTTCCTGGTTTAAGTAAATGAGTGTCTTATTTACTGAGTGGACTATATGTAATCCTATAACGACTCCATTTATTTAATGTGTTTTAGCATAACCTAGGAGTAAATGTATAGAGCCTTTTAAGGAGTTTAGGATATATCTTCCTTTTGAGAGTGGGTCACCTGATGCACCATAAACCCCCAAATTCAATTTTTGCAGCCTCTAGAATTTCTCCTAACACAATTGTTAAATATCCTAATATTTACGATGAGACAAAGAAATACATATAATATGGATGGGTATATGCTTATGTAGAAGGGACATGGTGGCTTGGTGGCTAAGAAGCTGAGCTTGTCAACCAGAAGGTCGGCAGTTCAGCGATTCGAATCCCTAGTGCTGCATAACGGAGTGAGTTCCTGTTACTTGTCCCAGCTTCTGCCAAGCTAGCGTTCGAAAGCATGTAAAAATGCAAGTAGAAATATAGGGACCACCTTTGGTGGAAAGGTAACAGCGATCTGTGCGCCTTCGGCATTTAGTCATGCTGGCCACATGACCTTGGAGATGTCTTTGGACAGCACTGGCTCTTCAGCTTTGAAACTGAGATGCACACCGCCTCCTAGGGTCGGGAATGACTAGAACATATGTGCAAGGGGAATCTTTACCTTTATACTTATTTATTTATTTGTTTAGTCATGTTTATGCAGTGTATATTAGACGTGGAGAGCCTTTGAGTGCTGTATGCAATGGAATTTCATTTTAATTTATGCCAATTAGTGTACATTCAAAGTGACATAAAGTTATTCTAAATCTAAAGTTATTCTAACATAAAATAATGCAAGCTAAAAAAACAAGAACATCACCTTGCAAATTTAGGAAGAGGGTGTTAAATATGGATTCCCCTCTCCTGTCTCCTCTCTCCTCTTGTTGTTTCTTTTGTTGCTAAATGGGAGCCAGTGACCATCACTATGGACTTCCCTAGAAGAATTGCAAAATCTTCCCTTCCCCAACAGCTCCTTTCATTGGTGCTCAGAAGACACACACATTCTGTCATGGATGGAGATGATAAAAAGCAATGGCATCCATCAGTTCAGGCTGCATTAATTATCAATGAGATAGAGCACCTGCCCAGAGTGGAGGAAGTGGGGTGAAATTTGGAAAAGGGTTTCTGAAAGGTTTTATTTCCAGCTGTGGGTGACAAGTGGCTGAAGGCTGTAGTAGAGAAAAGCCTGTGTCAGGTTCCTGTCCACTTTGTGTCATTAGCCTGCTCAGTATGGCCATGGCCCAACTCATAAACCTCAGACAGATGGTCCTTATATCCCAACAGAGCACCCCTCTCTGTTAGAGGTAATAGAACGAACTACTTTTGTGTGTGATGTTTTTGGATAAATTTCTTTCAGTCTGAGCAGCAAAGAAAGGAATTAGAAATTTCATATTAGACTGAAATTAGACAGACTGGCTAAATCAATTTTAGAATAAAGCAATTTAGACTGACAGATTTTCTTGTCTGAGATGTTGCGGATAAAAGGATTGACAAAATCAGCATTTTCTGACATGGTGAAGTAACAGTGGTAAAAAAATTCACCTGTCAACTTCTTCCACTTGAAGAGCTCTGTTAGTTAAGCTACTTTTGGCAAATAGTCCTAGTATGCGGTCAAAGATGCGGGAAGAACAAGAACGGGATATCACAGACAGAGCCCTCTTTGTTTGCCTTTTGAGTTTGTAAAAATTAGGCAATATTTACATGCAAATATTGATTCAATGGGCACTAGCACTTCCTCACTCTTATTGCTTCAGCTCATTCTCTTTGCAGGGAACACATACCATGCTGAATTTTATTAGCTTTCTGTGAACAGTGTTTGCTAAGAGATGGGGAGCAGGGTTGGACTTGGTCCTTTTGGTGCTAAAGCTATGTTTTTGAAGTTCTAAGTGTCCTAGAAGAGGGCACAATTTAGAAGTAGAGAGGGACTGAGATTGCTCTTTATCTCTCTCTCTCTCAGTCCTTGAGATTATAGGTTTTGTCCACAAAGTAAAGATTTTAAGTAGACAATCATTCTCTTGGCATCTTACTTTTATTTAGGATATAATATTACTCAGATTAAAAAAAACAACCAGCCACTTTTAACCAAAAAAACTTTTGCATGGCTTTGTCTGAGTTAATGCACTATCATCAGAGTACAAAAAAAGTTGCATCTTTTTATATTGTTGTCATAATCTGAGATGGTAAAAGGTAGGAAATATGGGAAACTTTGGAACTCTCAATAACTTTCTTTTTAGTGACATATAGTTACTATGTAGTCATTCATCAGGTCACTTATATTCCCTCCTTTTCCAGGCAGGTTGTTCATGAGAGGGTAGTGATGTCAAAAAGATAACAATGACATATATAAAAAAGGGAGAAGCCTTAATCCAATGGGGCAGCTAACATTTTGATTTTTTAACCCCTTCTCTGTGGACATTCCTACTTCCAGAAAATGTGCATCTTGAAGTAGAGTAATGACTCTCAGCATTCTGTAAGTTTCAGGCACCTTTATGGAAGGGTTTTGCCTATGATTCACCATTTTGTCCAGTTATAGGTTATAGGCATGGGAGTTTTAATACTATATAGATTTTAAATAAAGTTGTTGGCACAGGGAATCTTGGTGATAACAAGGAAGAAAAGGATCAAACTGAGAATGGGTGGAAGTTATTTGTGCATTTTTGAACAAATGATGCCTGGGTGTATAGGCTAGTAAATACATGTATATATTTGTGATTCCTGATTGCAAACCCAATAACTCATGGAGCCTTGAGATAAAAACAAAAACAAAAAACCCAGCTGATGCAGCACCCCTGAGCAGGGTTTACTCTAATGAGGCTATGAATGGGAGACTGCCAGAAATGACAAGGCTATAGGGTAAGTTACAAATACCCCAAGAGAAGGCAAGTCAAATCAAGTCTCCACTATTATCAAGATAACTAGAATTCTACTGGTGGCACAAATTTGTCTTTTCCTCCAGATACTTGAAAAAATTACCTTCTCTAATTTCTGTTAAGGGCCATGCCAAACTATACATGCTTGCTGAAGCAGGACAGAGTTTACTATGGAAGCTGGATGCTGGATCTTGGCTGCAGAAATCTTTCCAGAAAATGAAGAGATTGTTAAATTGCTCATGTGTACTCCATACAGTCACTTCTTATGAGTAGACTTCAGGAATTGATTTTTTGTGATCATCTAAATCCTCTGTCTACTCCTCTGTCTTTAGGGTTTATTGGGGATTTCTAGTTAGATAGTTTTAACGGGTATTTTAGCACAGGTCACTTAATTTAATGTATTTTTAATGAAATATGTATATAGTTATTGTTCTTATTCCTCCTGTGCACCGCCCCGAGTCCCTGTGGGGAGAGGGTGCGGTTTATAAGTAATAAATTATGTTATGTTATGTTATGTTAAATTCACAGACACAACACAGCCTTTTTAAAAAAGATCCTGTGACTCCCGAGGACATGGACAGGATACTGGGGCGACTGAACGCCACCACATGTTTACTGGACCCGTGCCCCTCCTGGTTGTTACTGGCCTGCAGGGAGGTGACACGAGGCTGGCTCCAGGGAATTGTCAACGCTTCTTTGAGTGAGGGGTTTATGCCGACCGTCCTGAAAGAGGCGGTGTTAAGGCCCTTCCTCAAGAAGCCCTCCCTGGACCCGGCTGTTTTACCCAACTACTGTCCTATCTCCAACCTTCCCTTTTTGGCAAAGGTTGTTGAGAGTGTGGTGGCGCAACAGTTCTCCCAGCACCTGGAGGAAACTGTCTATCTGGACTCGCGCCAGTCCGGCTTCCGGCCCGGGTACAGCACGGAAACGGCATTGGTCGCGTTGGTGGATGATCTCTGGAGGGCCCAGGATAGGGGTTGTTCCTCTATCCTGGTCCTGTTAGATCTCTCAGCGGCTTTCGATACCATCGACCATGGTATCCTATTGCGCCGGTTGGAGGGTTTGCGGTTGGGGGGCACCATCCTGCAGTGGTTCTCTTCCTACCTCTCCGACCGGTCACAATTTGTGTTGGCAGGGGGGCAGAGGTCAACGTCAAGGCACCTCACATGTGGGGTGCCACATGGGTCTGTCCTCTCGCCCCTCCTATTCAACATTTATATGAAGCCGCTGGGTGAGATCATCCGTGGTTTTGGGGTAGAATTCCACCGGTACGCTGAGGACACCAGGCTGTACATTTCTACCCCAGACCACCCCAACGATGCCGTCGAAGTGATGTCCCGGTGCCTGGAGGCCATGCGAATCTGGATGGGGAGAAACAGGCTTCGACTCAACCCGTCCAAGACCGAGTGGCTGTGGCTTCCAGCGTCACGATATAGCCAGCTGGTACCATCACTGGCCATTGGGGGCAAATTATTAGCCCCCACAGAGAGGGTGCGCAATTTGGGTGTCCTCCTGGACTCCTGGCTGTCATTAGACGATCATTTGACAGCCGTGGCCAGGGGGGCTTTTTATCAGGTTCGCTTGATTCGCCAATTGCGCCCCTTTCTGGATCGTGACGCTCTACGCACGGTCACTCAAGCCCTCGTCACTTCCCACCTGGACTATTGCAACGCTCTCTACATGGGGCTCCCCTTGAGGTACACCCGGAATCTCCAGTTGGTGCAGAATGCGGCCGCATGGGGGATTCTGGGAGCCTCAAGATGCTCCCAAGTGACACCTCTCCTGCGCGAGCTGCACTGGCTGCCTGTGGCTTTCCGGGTGTGCTTCAAGGTGTTGGTAACCACCTTTAAAGCGCTCCATGGCATGGGGCCTGGTTAACTTGCAGGACCGCATCCTGCTACCGAATACCTCCCACCGACCAGTCCGCTCCCACAGAGCGGGCCTCCTCAGGGTACCGTCGGCCAAACAATGTCGGCTGGCGACCCCTAGGGGGAGAGCCTTCTCTGTGGCAGCCCGTGCCCTCTGGAACGATCTACCCACCGACCTTCGTACGATCACCGACTTGCGCCTCTTCTGTCGGGCCCTGAAAATGCACCTATTTCATGTGGCCGGCCTGGTGTAGTTTTCTTTTAATCAATTGTAATTTTTTAATTGATTTTAGTTGATTTTATTAACTGTTTTTATATGGTTATCTGGTTTTTAGAACGGGCCCTTAAATTTAATTAGTTTTTAATGTATTTTAATGTATTTTTGTATCGGATGTTTTACTGTTTTATTATGCCTGTTCACCACCCTGAGTCCTGCAAGAAAGAAGGGCGGTATACAAATTTAATAAAAGTAAAGTAAAGTAAAGTAAAGACAAAAAGCTTTACTGAGCCCAATTTCTTAAGGCTTTTGAGTTACTGTATTTTGAAATTACTTTTTAACTCATGTATAAATATAAAGATCCTTTGGAACAGCAAGTTTTTATTATTTTGGATGACTTTCCTTCTCTTTTGTGAAAGAAACTTGAAGTACACATTTAAAGACTTAGAAAAATATCATTTTAAAAAATAACCAGCAAAAGGATGTTTAGAGTGCTGATTTTGAAATGTTAAAAAAAGGTCAAGATGGATTTGAAATATAAATTTGGGGTTTATTATAAGAATCTGTAGGAGAAGGACAGGCAGAGCCTGAGATCAGAATCAAGAGAGGAATCAACCTGGAGTCATTAAATTCCCACAAGTGGTCTAAGTCCAACCTCTTGGATTCCATTAACTCTTCTCTAGCACCAATTTAGAACTGATTGTTAGTTGCCTAGGTTCTTGTGTATAGGCATGAGCAATAAATAATCTTAACTGGAACCTAAATGTAGTGCTGATTACTCACACCTAACAGAATCCTTCCCATGGGAAACTGGTTATTTGGGCTTTCTGGGAAACTATCATGATAATATGGGAATGTTGGACACTGGAGGGTACCAGAAGAAACTAAAGATCATAGTTAAAAGAGGACATGTAGATTTGACATGCTAGTATAAAATGGAGCAAAATACTATAGCAGTGAATCTTTTTTATAAAGAATTATGAATCATGGATTCAGAAATCAATTTAATACAATGTAATAACATAGATTAGACACTGGGCTTCTTGGCTGGAAAGATTTGAGACCCGAGTGCCATGAGTTCATGTCCTTGGCCCAGCTCCTGCCATTCTAGTTTGAAAGCACATCTATTGTAGATGGATGTTGTGCAAATATTGTTTTAGAAGAGGAACAAGTTGTACCAGACAAGATTAAAATTGATTTAAATCTGGATTTAAATATGACAAGTGACAAGAATGAAATGGAAAAAGATGATGTACTGAATATATAAATGAAATCAATTGATGTCTTGACACTTGAAAACGAGAAGTACTAACTTAGAAAAGTGTCTTGAAAATGTTTTTTTAATTAGACTTGAAAAGAGATTTGTTAAAGTTTTGAAGGATCTGCTGATGGGAGACAAAGATTAAAAGAAATCAAGTGCAAGGTCTCTATTTGAAGAGCTTAAAAGCCAAGATTGTTAAAAGTACCGGGAAGTTTAGATTTAGCTTATTTGATTCAGGTTAAAATAGATATGTAGTTATTTTTGGTAGCTATTAATGAATTTGTTCTGAGTAAGAATGGATGACAAAGCTCTAAATTTTTGTTTATAGTCAAGGGATGAGTTATGGGTAAAAGAGTGCCTTTGTTGTATTTTAAGAGATAGTGATTAATTATTAAATTAATTACTAAAACTGTACCTGTCAGGATGAAGTAGGAAATTATTTCTTTATATTTTTTCTCTTTCCTTTTTTTCTTTTCTTCACCTACTATTTTCTTTTTTTAAAGTTTGTATTAGTTTTTACTTTTTCTAATTGTAATCTTTAATAAAAAATTATATAGAAAGAAAGAAATCCACAAGATTAAACATATAAAAGAGATTTTATAAAACATACATCAACTTCCCCTATCTAGTTCTCACCCAGATGTTCCAAATTCACAAATACATGTGCATATGTATGTATATATGCACTTCTCAATCCTGAAAAACATTTGCGAACCAATAGGGAAGGTAAGTGAATACCACCCCTGGCAAGGGCCATTAAAAACACTAGAAGGATGAATGGGCAGATTGCACTCATATAGGGTCCAACAGAAGTAATCCACTATTTATTTATTTGTTTGTTTATTTGTTTATTTATTTATTTATTTATTTATTTATTTATTTATTTATTTATTTATTTATTTATTAATTAGTCGAATTTATATAACCGCACCCTCTCCCCAAAGGGACCTGGGGCGGTGCACAGGAAGTTAAAACAAACAATATAAAATATAAATAATTAATATCAAATTAAATAGGTTATCCCTGTGCTAAAATTTAAAAAGTTAAAACATAATCCATTAAAAACCCAATTAAAACAATTTATAATACAGACTGAAGGCTAGGTAAATAATTTAGGCCAAACCGGCCTGATGGAACAAGAGTGTCTTTAATTTCTGGTGGAAGGTGCAGAGGTCTGTGGTTGTTCTAAGGTCAGGGGGAAGGTCGTTCCAGAGGGTTGGGCCCACCACAGAGAAGGCCCTTCCCCTGGGCGTCGCCCGCTGGCATTGCCTGCTGGACGGCACCCGGAGAAGTCCCTCTCTGTGGGAGCGGATCGGCCGCAGGGATGTATGAGGTAGGATGCGGTCTCGCATGTAGCTTGGTCCTGTGCC
The DNA here is from genome assembly GCA_039707465.1 of Rhabdophis nuchalis. Classification (NCBI taxonomy): domain Eukaryota; kingdom Metazoa; phylum Chordata; class Lepidosauria; order Squamata; family Natricidae; genus Rhabdophis; species Rhabdophis nuchalis. The sequence continues at coordinate 45,393,808 of CM077645.1, forward strand.
ATGGAGTGCTTTAAAGATGGTGATCAACACCTTGAAGCGCACCCGAAAGACCACAGGTAACCAGTGCAGCTCGCGCAGGAGCGGTGTTACATGGGAATATCTAGACGTTCCCAAGATCGCCCGCGTGGCCAAATTCTGGACCAGCTGCAGTCTTCGGGTGCACCCCAAGGGGAGCCTCATGTAGAGAGCATTACAGTAGTCTAGCCGGGATGTCACAAGCGCGTGAGTGACTGTGCGAAAGGCGTCCCGGTCCAATAAGGGACGCAACTGCCGCACCAGGCGTACCTGGTGGAAAGCCCCCCTGGCCACGGCTGTCACGTGATCTTGCATAGACAGCCGGGTATCCAGGAGGACACCTAGGTTGCGTGCCCGATCCACGGGGGCCAGATGTTCGCCCCCTATGGCCAGTGATGGGATCAACTGGTTGTACCGGGACGCCGGAAACCACAGCCACTCGGTCTTGGATGGGTTGAGTTTGAGTCTGTTGCTTCCCATCCAGATCCGTACGGCCTCCAGACATCGGGACATCACTTCAACGGCATCGTTGGGGTGGTTTGGGGTAGAAAATTACAGCTGCGTGTCATCAGCGTAGATGTGGTACTCTACACCAAAACCACGGATGATCTCACCCAGCGGCTTCATGTATGCATTGAACAGGAGTGGCGAGAGGACCGACCCCTGAGGCACCCCACAAGTGAGGGGTCTTGAGGTCGACCTCTGCCCTCCTGCCAACACAAATTGCGATCGGCCGAAGAGGTAGGAGGAGAACCACCATAAAACGGTGCCCCTCACCCCCAACCCCTCCAGCCGGTGCAATAGGATACTATGGTCGATGGTATCAAAAGCCGCCAAGAGATCTAACAGGACCAGGATGGAGGAACAACCCCCATCTCTGGCCCTCCAGAGATCATCCACCAACGCGACCAATGCCGTCTCAGTGCTGTGCCCGGGCCAGAAGCCGGACTGGCACGGGTCCAGATAATCAACTTCCTCCAGGTGACGGGAAAACTGTTGTGCCACCACACTCTCAACAACCTTCGCTAGAAAATGAAGGTTGGAGACTGGACAATAGTTTTCCAACAATGCTGGGTCCAGGGAAGGCTTCTTGAGGAGGGGTCTCACCATCACCTCTTTAAGGGAGCCCGGCAAGAACTCCTCACTCAAAGAAGCGTTGACTAACTCCTGGACCTGGAGCCAGCCTCGTGTCACCTCCCAGGATGCCAGTACAAGCCAGGAGGGACACGGGTCCAATAAACATGTGGTGGCTCTCAGTCGCCCACGTAACCTGTCCATATCTAGTTCAAACAATACTGTCTTCAGGCCTTCGTTAACAGAAAAGGTGTCAAGCCTGCAGCCATCTTCCTTTTGGATCTTTGGCCAGCCACACTTCTATTCTACTATGCTGTTTCTATGGTGGGGAATTGGGAGGGGGCATAGTAGGGAGTAGAATGTTATGTAGCCAAAATAAAATTCCTTTCCAGATTGCCAAGGTCATCCTTTGTCTTGGCACCTCTGCAGCTGACCGGAACAGGATGAGTGGAACTGCCAGCATAGCAGTGGACGATTGGATCATATGATGGATTTGTGGTTGTGGGGGCAAGATCATGAACTTTAACTTGGGTGGGGAAAACTGAGAAGCTTCAGATTCGGGTTTTCCTCACATATGCCAGCATGGCTCTCTTAATAAATTGGAACTTTGAGCAGCACGTTGCCTTGGACTCTTATTTAATTTTGGATGCTATCTCGAAATGCTGACAAAAGGGTCTAATCTGGGATGGCAAACCTATGGCACGTGTGCCGCAAATGGCACATGGAGTCATTTGTCAGGGTATGTGAAGTGTTGCCCTGTCAGCTGGCCAGCACACATGCACACACTGGCCAGCTTTGTTCAGACATTTTTGAAGCCATTTTTCGCCTTCCCCAGGCTTTATAGGAGCCTGGGGGGGTGGGGGGGGTGTTTTCACCCTGAAGCTTCCAGAGGCCTTCCAGAAGCTTCAGGAGCTTCCCTGAAGCGTCCAGAGGGCTAAAAAGGACACTACGAGCAAACCAGAGGTGACTTCCAGTTTGCTTGTAGCATCCTTTTTATTCCTCCAGAGGCTTCAGGAAAGCCTCCTGAAGGTCCCTGAAGACTCCAGAGGGCTTAAACTAGCCCTATGAGCAAATCAGAAGTCACTTCCAGTTTGCTTGTAGCATCCTTTTTAGTCCTCTGGACGCTTCAGGAAAGCTCCTGAAGTCTCTGGAGGCCTCCAGGGGGCGGGGGGCTGTTTTTGCCCTCCCCAGAAAGCCTTTGGAGCCTGGGGAGGGTGAAAAAAGCATGTGAAATGGGGAGGGGAGCGCCTATCATGCGCACAAGCGCGCTGGGGGGGGCACATTGCATTATGGGTGAACAACCCCCCCTGCGCTCCCCCCCTTATGGCACGCGAGCAAAAAAAGGTTCACCATCACTGAATCTGTTTCCTCTAAACTAGACTACTCTGTAGTTGATTCTCTCACTCTTTCACTAATCCTGCCCCAAAAGGGAAGGTTAGAGACCCACAACAGTTGTCTACACCTCTGAATCTAGGGCACAGCACAACTTCCTTCAAGGTTATTGGTATCATCTCTTGCTGTTACATCTTCCAAATATTGTCAAGAAACAAGGATTGTATGACAGAAAGAAGCTGCTCGGGGCTAATTTTTCTTCCAAGGGTGCTCAGCAATTTTCCCAGCATTTCCTTAGAAGTGATTCTTTAGCTGATCCTCCCTTTCACCTCACAAGCGATGTGCAAGCTCTACCCTATATCCCTATACAATGGGGTTGGTTGATGGAAAGTCTGAGCCAATTCTGTTTTGTTGTTGATTGAATAATGATGTAGAAAAACTGTGGGTGTTGTTTTTTTATTCCACTCAGAGGTGGAGAAGTATGATGTGTTTTGTTTTTGACTTCTACTTATTGTGATATGAAGTGTTCCTCTTTGGAATAAGGACTATTTACAGATTACTAATAGTCTGGTGGTGGTAAAAAGCAAAAAAAAAGGATTGACTTTCCAGTTTTTCACAAATTTAGTAACAGCATGAACTCATGACATTCTGTAATAATTACCTAATTAACATGATTCAAGAGTCTTTTCTCAGACAGCTTCGTATAACACCCTCACCCTAGTCTGAATATGTGTGAACTTTTTATTATATACATTCATTTTTAGATCAGGGCAATAATATGCATTAGAATATCTTACTTTTTAGATGACAATGAAGACCACAAATTTATTCACCCTCGATCAGTGTTTCTCATCCTTGCCGACTTTAAGTCCTGTGGACTTCAACTTCCAGAATCCCCCAGCCAGCATAGCTGGCTGGAGAATTCTGAGAGTTGAAGTCCACAGGATTTAAAGTCACCAAGGTTGAGAAACACTGTGCTAGATGAAGTCATTCTAAATGAGAATACTCCCCCATTTTAAAGAATATTTGTATTATGGGGGAATCAAATTTTAATGGTGAATTTCTCAAAAAATCTGCCTTATAATGTTTTATAGGTCATACCTTTTAAAAGTGTACTTGAAAGACTTCTGCATTCTGCTCTCTGAAGATATTTTCAGGAATAATAAATTAGAACTGAAATGCAATTATCATCCGTGGTCTGAAAACAGAGTGCAGAGAACACAGGGGTTTATTGGTGGATTTTTGCCAGGTTCTGTGGCATCAATGCAATATTGGGTTTTTAATTCAATTGTATAGAATGTGAAGGATGGGTGTTTTATTTTTACAGTTATAATGTACACTGAAGATGGCATTTAATTTTGTTGAGGTGCAATGAAGTGCAATATGAGGTGCAATAAAGTAAACTAAACATCATTGGAGAATCTTCCAAGTAAAGATGCAATCTAAGTAAAGGGACAAGATGACACACACATACACACACTCAATTGATAATATAAATGTATGCTGTGTGCCAGAGCCACTATATCAATGAATGGAAAGTATTCAAGGAAGCATATTCAGAAAAGGCAACCTGCTGGCTGAGCCCATATTTCTGCTCTCATTGGCGGGGATCCCAATGCCTGTAGCAGCATGCTGGCACAATTAGGAAAAGGAATCCAACTGCAGAGCATCTGTTTTTATTACTTGTTATGATCTGCTTAGAACACGGGTGTCAAACTTGCAGCATATTGCCGTGACGTTTCATGATGTTTTTCCCATTTATGGAGCTGGGGTGGGCGTGGCCTGTGTGTGAGACGCATCTGGCCCATGGGCTGCCAATTTGACACCCCTGGTCTAGAATCATTATATGATATAAGGAGCCATCTGTGTTCTGCAATGAAACAAACAAGCATGTATTTAGGAGTGAGGTATTCACTAAGTTCTCATAATCACATGTTGTGTTCTCTTTATTGTAAGTAATGGCACTCCTTCCCCTATGACCTAAACCAAGCCTTCCATTGTTAGCTCAGAAAAGGAATGTCTTCTCAACTGTCTTATTCATACAATGTGAGATAAATATCTTGTCACTGAGGTTTACCCAATGGAATGCAACTAGTTCACATATTTTCCCCTTTATTTGATTCAAACTTCTATTTAAAAAAAAATAACCATGAATTATGAGAATTATTTAGTTTGCAAAAAATAAAAAGATTGTTAAAGAGATCCATTGTCTGCAACACTGGCTAAGTGTCCTATTTTTATGACATAGGTTACATTTGCATCAGATGACAATGATTATATTAATACGTAGTTTCTGGCTGACTATTTGCACAATAACTATAATTTCCTGTATTTCATTGTAGTAAGTTTCAAGGAAAAGTAAGTAACCATTCTGTTTTCCCTATATTTTTCCACAAGTTATACATGAAATTAACTGCAATCGTGTGTTATGTAATAAAGTTAAGCATTCTTAAACATTGTGGACATATTGACCAAAATGATAGGAGTTCAATATCTCTGGGGGGATATCATTTTAGGTAAGGCTGATGTAGATGCAGAACTGATTCTACCTTCTAGTTACCCTGATCTACTCTCTAGATTACATAATACAAAGATTATGTTAGATTGACAGAGAACCAAGGGATGTGAAACATATCAGTAAAATCATTGCAAATAATCAATTATCATCACCTTATATCAATTGCATCTATGACCAAATCAGCTCAGATTATGGGGTTAAATAGCTATTTTAGGAAAAGGCCTTGGGGTGTGAAGTCAGTAGAAATGAGATTAGGCAGGTCTCCATCTGTAAAGTGTTCCAGAGACAGCATTTGAAAAGGTGTGGCTGGGAATGATATGAAAACTCAAAGAAGTGTTGACTAAAAGGTAGCTATCAGTTTAAGACTGAGACAGCTAAAGCATTTAAAATCAAGGAAATCATATGTGGAAAAATAGTTTCAGATAATCTAATCACATACTATATAGTTTTTGGAAGTCATTATTATCTGAAAGAGACAAATCATAGCCACCTTATTCCAGTTAGAGCCATTGGATCCGGGGTGGGTTCCTGCCAGTTCTAACCTCTTCTATAGAAGAGGTTCCACAAATCTACATTGCTATTTAGAATCAGTTCTAGCTCCCTCTCCCCGCCTGTCCACACATCATCAAGATGAAGAGCGAGAGGAGGAATTCTGGGAGTTGAAGTCCACAAGTCTTAAAACTGTCAAGTTTGAACACCCTTGGGGTTTTTTTTCTAAAGTGTTAGGGGTGCAAGGGTCTTATAACTTGACAACTTTAAGACTTGAATGCTTCAAATGCCAGAGTTTCTGAGCCAAAATTTTGGTTCCTAAGCAAGAGCGTTGTTAAGTGAGTTTCACCACATTTTACAAGTTGGACACGTCCAATTACATGACTGCCAAGCCACTCCCACCTGGTCACATGGCCGGCAAGCCACTCCCACAAAGCAGGCCACACCTACAGAAGAGGTTCTAAAAATGTTTGAAACCCACCACTGCATTGGATTTACACAGAAGGCAGAGACAGATTAATATTTATTCACATTTTCTTTATGTTTTCTCAATTACGTAACTGTAAGATTTGATTATTAATGTACAATTAATGTACAACTATGATCATACAAAAATACAGATTCTACTAGAAGGGCTTTTTTTAACTGGTTACTCTCATATTTGGTTTTCTCCAAGGAGATTCACCTCTCTTATTACATTTTAAATTTTACAGGGATATCAGGACTGCTTATATTCTGCTCCCTGAGACAACATCTAAGCAAATCGTCTTCAAGAATATTCAAAACCTTTTATTACTTGCAAGATAGCCAAATTCTGTGTTTCTGAGGTGAAAATAAGGCATGACTAGTTACAAAGATAGCCACTTCTATTTTATTCACTAGCTATCTTATTTCAGGTGCTATATATATTTCCTCATAGATGGCAATATTTTATATTTACGCTGACATGGGTAATTAATTCACTATTATAGTAGGTTATGTTACACTTTATTTCTTATTTTATTGTTGTTATGCTAATATTTTATCTCATCAATTTGATTTTTCCATTGTGTTGTGTTTTTAAAATTTTGATTGCCATTGACCAAATAAACAGTATTGCATTATATTGCTCCACATGTCTCCTTCTAGAATCATGATTGTCACTGATTGCCACTTCTACCAGCTGAAACATTTTTGACTGTATATGAGCATAAGACCGGCCAATCTGATTGTCTTTGGGTGGCTTGTAGTTGTCAAAGAAGTCCTACCAAGCTTGCAATACTATCTTGTTGAATTTACAGAATCTCCTATCAAACATGAGGGTTACTACTAGCTTCCAAAGTAGATTCCGAGGAGAGTGGCCCCAAAGACCAATCTATATTTTCTTTTTTCTTTTTTTCATTTTATTCAATTTATACCCCGCCCTTCTCCAAACGGACTCAGGACGGCGCACAGGAATATTAAAAAACATACAAAAACCATATAAAACTTTAAAAAACTTATTCAATAAAATAAAATCCTGTGTTAAAACCAAATTAAAAATCCCCAAATTTAAAACTATCTAAGAGTCAGTAATGGAGGTTACGCTAGGCCGGCTAGATGGAACAAATGTGTCTTTAGACACTTGCGGAAGAGGCGGAGGTCGGAGATGGTGCGAAGTTCAGGGGGTAAGTCGTTCCAAAGGGCTGGGCCTGCCACAGAGAAGGCTCTTCCCCTGGGTGTCGCCAGTTGGCATTGTCCGGCTGACGGCACCCTGAGAAGGCCCACTCTGTGGGAGCGTATCGGTCTAAGGCAGTGCTTCTCAATTATTTTCTGTCATGCCCCCCCTAGGAAGAAGATAACATTTCGCGCCCCCCCGCGTGACTGTAAATAGTATCATTTGTCTATAAAATTGTTATAAGTACACCTCTGCATAACACTGTATCCTTATTAACGTATAAGAAAATAAAAAAAGAAAGAAATGTGGATCAATTTACAACAAAGAATAGCTTTATTAACTGTAGCAGAAAAGATTTAAAGTGCATTAGAAATTTAAAAAAAATTAAATCCTTTGCCGAGGTCAAACACGCCCCCCTTTACGGAGCCTCGCGCCCCCCCTGGGGGGCCCGCCCCACTATTTGAGAAGCACTGGTCTAAGGGATGTATGGGGCAGGAGGCGGTTTCGCATATAACTAGGCCCCCAGCCATGGAGCGCTTTGAAGATGTTCGTCAGAACCTTGAAGCGCACCCGAAAGACCACAGGAATCCAGTGCAGCTCGCGCAGGATTGGTGTTATGTGGGAGTGTCTAGGCGCTCCCATAATCACCCGCATGGCTGCATTCTGGACTAACTGCAGCTTTCGAGTGCACCTCAAGGGAAGCCCCATGTAGAGAGCATTACAGTAGTCGAATCAAGAGGTCACAAATGCTTGAGTGATTGTGCGTAAGGCATCCCGGTCCAGTAAGGGGCGCAATTGGCGCATCAGGCGTACCTGATGAAATGCCCCCCTGGCCACGGCCGCCACATGGTCCTCCATGGACAGCCGGGAATCCAGGAGGACACCCAAATTGCGCGCCCTCTCCACAGGGGCTGCTGATTCGCCCCCAATGGCCAGAGTTGGAATAATCTGGCTGAACCGGGGTGCCGGAAGCCACAGCCACTCAGTCTTGGACGGGTTGAGCTTGAGTTTGTTACTACCCATCCAGATCCGTACGGCCTCCAAACACCGGGACATAACCTCGATGACATCGTTGGGGTGGTCTGGGGTTGATATGTACAGCTGAGTATCATCAGCGTACAGATGATATCCCACCCCAAAACCACGGATGATCTCGCCCAGCGGCTTCATATATGTATTGAATAGTAGGGGCGAGAGGACCGACCCCTGAGGAACCCCACATACGAGGGGCCTCGAGGCTGACCTTTGCCCCCCTGCCAACACATATTGCGACCGACCAGAGAGGTAGGACGAGAACCACCGCAGAACGGTGCCTCCCAGCCCCAACCCCCCCAGTCGGCGCAATAGTATACCATGGTCGATGGTATCAAAAGCCGCTGAGAGGTCTAATAGGACTAGGATAGAGGAATATCCTCTATCCCGCGCCCTCCAGAGATCATCAACCAACGCGACCAATGCTGTCTCGGTGCTGTGCCCGGGTCGGAAGCCGGACTGGCGCGGGTCTAGATAATCAACTTCCTCCAAGTGTCGCGGAAACTGTTGAGCCACCACACTCTCTACAACCTTCACTAAAAAGTGAAGGTTGGAGACGGGACGATAGTTCTCTAATAATGCTGGATCCAGGGACGGCTTCTTGAGGAGGGGCCTTACTACCGCCTCTTTCAAGACGGCAGGCAAGGACCCCTCACTCAAAGATGCGTTGACAATGCCCTGGAGCCAGCCTCGTGTCATCTCCCAGGATGCCAGTACAAGCCAGGAGGGACACGGCTCCAATAAACATGTGGTAGCCCTAAGTCTCTTTGACAACTTGTCTATATCCTCGGTAGTAACAAAATCAAACTCCTCCCAAGATGGTGTCTCAAGAACAGCCTCGGACCGCTCGACTGGACCACTGTCGATGGAGGGCAGCTCGCTCCGAATCCGAGTGATTTTCTCCTGCAGATAAATCCCAAATTCCTCTGCTTGACCCTGTAGAGGGGCTTCCCGCAGCCTCTGTTGAAGGAGGGAGCGGGTCACCCCAAACAGGGCGGCAGGGCGGTTATCTGCGGATGCAATAAGAGTGGCATAATACTCACGTTTGGCCACTCTTATCGCCACCAAGTAAGTCCTAACATAGGTTCTCACTAGTGTTCGGTCGGCTTTGGAGCGAGAGGATCTCCATCTGCTCTCTAGGCATCTCTTGTGGCGCTTCATCTCCCTAAGCCCCTCGGTGAACCAAGGAGCCCGGGTGGATCGTCGCCGCAAGAGAGGCCGCAAGGGCGCGACTCGGTCCAAGGCCCCCATGGCAGCACTTAACCATGCGGCCACTAGGTCCTCAGTCGAGTCGCGGGGCAAGTCCACAGGAATTGGCCCAAGCTCCCTTTGGAACCTTTCCGGGTCCATCAGGAGCCTGGGGCGGAACCATATAGGAATGTCCGGTTCCGCCTCCCCATGGTGAGGTGCAGCGATCGGAAAGTCGAGCCGAAGGAGAGCGTGATCTATCTATGACACGGGTGTGATGACTAAATCCTCTATTCCCAGATCACGACTCCACTGTCCCGAGATGAAGATAAGATCCAGGGTGTGTCCACCCTCGTGAGTAGGGCCTAAAACTACCTGGGTCAGGTCTATGGCTGTCATGGAAGCCATGAACTCCCGAGCTACACCAGAGGTCTCGCCCGCCGATGGCAGGTTGAAGTCCCCCCATGACCAAAAGTCTGGGGGTCTTAACCGCCACCTCGGCTATCACCTCTAGGAGCTCAGGCAGGGCTGTTGTTGCATAGCGAGGAGCCAGGTATACAACTAACACGCCCAACTGCCTCCCTAGGCCCCACTTCACAAGGAGGGACTCACACCCAGTCGTCTGAGTGACCGTGGTCTCCCTCGGCTCTAGACCTTCCCTAACCAAAATCGCCGCCCCCGCCACCCCTTCCTAGGGCCCTAGGCTGATGGAAGGCTCGGTAGCCTGGTGGGCACATTTCCACGAGGGGTAATCCCCCTTCGTGGCCCAACCAGGTTTCCGTAATACCCACCAGGTCCGGGTCCCCCTCCGACACAAGGTCATGGATATGGGGGGCTTTTTGTACCACGGACCTGGCGTTGCATAACATCAGCCTAGGGCCCCGGGTCTGTGGTTCTTGTCCACCTAGTCTGCGATGAGAGTCTGGGGAGTTGGAGCGCGTGACCGCCTGTAACCAGCGGCCACGGTCCTCCAACCGGCAATGTCCACCCCGTCTCCCACCATCCCTGCCCCTCCCCAAGACCGAATTGATGGAAAATACCTCAGTGGAAATGACCCCCCCCCTTCCCCCTCCTCCGTTGCTCTACTTCCGCCGGCCGGCCCTATAGTTTGACATCTCTCCACCTGACTATCCCCTCCCTCCTCCCTGGAACCCCCTAAAAACCAAATTAAAAAATTAACAAGGAACCCCCTAAGTTTGCGCTTCGCCCACCTCTCAGGAGCAATACGTCCATCCTCGAGGTGGGCCCGTGTTAGACTAGGGGGCCAGGCCTGCGAGAGTGGAAGCTCTCGCAGGTAGAGGAGGTCTGACCTCGAATACGATGGCATCCAGACGGCCTCATCGGCTCTAAAAGGAAAAACGCTAAGATGTTAATACCAGTAAGAAGAGTAAAATGATGGACAATAAAATAGGCAAGCTATAAAGCAGACGGTTAAAAGATGTTAAAGGGTTGTGAGCTAAAAGGGATCTATCCAGCCAGGGGGGGGGGACAGAAGGGGAGAGCAGACATTTAAATACAAGACTCCAATTAGCATGATTGAAACTAATTGTCCATGTGGAGGGAGAGTAGTCCAAAAACCCTCCATCAGGATAGATCTGACTCAGTCTCAGTCTCTTTCAACCCCCACGGTCTTTTAAAGTCTAATCTCAGCCTCCCTGGCTCCTCAAATACTTGGCTGCTCGGTCCGCGTTGGTCGATAAACGCTCCGCACGGCTCGATGGAAATTCCAGCTCCTGGTACAGGCCTCCGTATCATGCCTCCTGTGCCCTGGCTGCCTGGCCTACCTCCCCTCCTAATCCTGCCAGACTTCTTGATAAAGTCTCTGTATTCGTCCTACAATTTCTCTTTGATCAGGAGCTTTTTTTTGGTAAGAGTCTGTCCCAAACAGCACTCTCATCACTACAGCATCATGTTAGTCTATCTCTCTGACTTCCAAGCAGTTTTGGTGGTCCTGCTGTTTGTCACATTCCTTTTTTTCAAATTTCTCACAAAAATGCAATCTTTTCTAGTATAGAAGTTCCTATTCCTATTTGGTCCTTTTTTTCGTTATTTTTCCTTTCTTTCACACTTCTATGTGGGCACATAGTCAATTCTTGCTCCATCTCTGAAACCTTGCCAGAGTTCCAGTGACATACAGAATAGTGTGGTAATTTTGTGTTATGCAATTTTTGCTACTGTCTCTGTAAGTCTGCTTCAACTGGTAAGGAGACCAAGGTGAGTGCTAATGGTATTTTAAACTATTCTTTTGAATTGGACCTTGAAATTGGACCTCTCTATTATTTTGTTTGGCCAATAATTGCATTACACTATTATGAAGCAGATGAAATTACCACAGAGATTTCAAAGCCAGCTAAAGTACCGTTCTCCAGTAGTCTCAATATGATATTACCCCAAAAATGCATGGCTGTGGCCAGACACAAAATATTACCTTCCACTGGAAGATTCAAGAAGAAAAGAAAGCTAAAGAATCTACAAAATCTCATACTATAATGTATGTTTCATTGGTTTTTAAGTTGCTAAAAGGTGGATGTTTTTTAACAATTAAATAAGGGTCTTGAAAAGTTGTTATTTCACAAAAGAATAGCATGTCCTGCATATGAGTTCCTATGGGCTCTTGGCACCAGAATATATTACTCTGCAATCATTTTTATTTATTCGGTTATATCTAATTTTTTAAAAATCCTGCTTATACATGGTAGGGTTATAAGATGCTCAGAATCAGATAGCAATTGGAGTGACATGGAAGCCAAATAAATAAAAAACCTTAAATAAATCGAACATCGAATTTTATTTATAACCCACTCTCTCCCCCCGAAGGGACTTGAGGCGGGGCACAGGGAATTAAAAACAGTTAAAAAAGGAATACAAAATTTAAAACAATAAACGTACATAAATACTAACTAAAAGGCATATTAAACAGAAAAGCCTGCGCTAAAATTCCCAAATATTTACTAAAAATCCCTAAACAATCAGAAGAGACTATCCTCGGCCGGCCAAGCGAAAAAGATGTGTTTTTAATTTCAGACGGAAGGAGCGGAGGTCCGTGGTAGTTCTAATATCGGGGGGAAGGTCGTCCCAGAGGGCTGGGCCCGCCACAGAGAAGGAAATAATTTGTTTCCTACTTGAAACAAGTCCTGAGACACAATGGATTTTTGAATGCATTGCCTTGTAAAAGTAAACCATAGGAAGGGAGGGAGAGAGGCAGGCAGGCAGGCAAGCAGGCAGGCAGGAAAGAGTTCGTTGACTTTCAACCCTCTGCTCATTTCAATATCTACATTGAGGCCCCATAACAGAGAGCCGTCAATAATAAATATTGCTTTTAAGGTATAGTCTTATTTGTATAGAAATTAAATCTCTGACTTTTAACAGAGTGGAGCTGTTGCATAAATAGGCAACATTTAGTCAGAGTTTCAGCAGGCATATTTAGATGGCATTGCAATGATGGGAGTGGAAGAATGTGCCCTTGCTAATAGAACTGAGTTTCAGGTAAAGGAAGGATTTAAATGATGTGGAAATTCCCAGCTGAAGCTTCTCGAACAATTCCCCCCTTTCCATTCCGGGCTTGCAGTGAATTCAGTGCCAGCGTGAGATTCTTTCTGAAGTGGGATGGTGAGGTAGAGCGGGAGAGAGGCACTATTGGGAAACAAGGAAGGACAAACACTGTTGGGTCACTGCTTCTGCTAACCCTGCAGAGTCCAGGCTCTCTATAAAAAGGCAAGACAGCTGAGTCAACAGCCTTCACAGACTCAGTGAGAGCAGTCTGTGACTGACAGCTCTGCAACACCTTGCCTGAAAGCCACCAGAAGGAGGGAAACATGAAATTTGCCCTCCAAGCCACTCTGTCCTTTGGGCTGCTGGGTAAGTGACTGCAGACTAACAGATAGTAACAGTCTTAGCATCAGAGTTTCATGAGGTTATTAAAGGGGCAACTTCTGCACTAGTTTTCAAAATGAAACTTTTAACTACTGTGGAGTATTTCTTTCTCTTTCTATTGCATTTGTTTCCCACCTTTTCTTCTAAGAACTCAGGCTGGCATATAGGGGATCTTCTTTATTTTTATGCTTTCACCAACCCTAAAGGTTGGTTTCGCTGAGGAAAAGTTTAGTATAAAATCACTCAGCATCCTCCATGATCATATGACGACATGAATTTAGATTTCTATCATGTAAGTCTAGCACCTTACCCACTATGCTACACCAATTACCTTGTTCCTGATGGGTTTTTTTAAACAAAATTTAAAAGACAAATCTCAGAAATTTCAATTTTAACTGATGATCTGGTTCAAGAATTCTGCCAAATATACATTTCTAATATGAAGACTTGAGTTTCAGTTTAAGCAATTGCTGAACTTGGAGTTATGCTTTCATACAGACTGAAAGGAGGAACAATACATAAATTATTTAATTAGATGTGAGTTCAAAGGCAAAAGAAGAAAGAATGCTATTTTTATTATCATTATGAATGAACTTGCTTTGAAGAAGGAATATTAGGGTGGGATGAGATACTTTAAGAAATATTTCCAAGCTAATGTGATTGCGTACTAAAAGAAACTGGAGGAGAGAAATGATGAATAAGAGATAAGTTGGTTAATTATTCCTCTGTCATCTAAATTATCCCTGCAAATATTTTTTTTACTTCTTTCCTGACAAGATTAGAACAAATACAGGAATAAGGGGCAGGTATAGAATGGAATAGACACACTTAACTTGATAATTACTCCCTCTTACTGCTATCTTTGTCTTCTACACAGGTTACAGAATAAACCTGAGTCTGAGAAACCTATTATATTTATTTTATAATGTGAGTTTGAGGACTGAAAAGAATAGGATGTGTTGTGCAACACATCTAGAAGGCAGAAATTTTGGAAACTTATTTGGCAGTGGCTTTCCTAAGTTTCAAAATGGGGAGTTTTTCAACCTCTAACGCAATGCTGTTCTTGGATGTAGGGATCAACAAAACATTGCATTAACTTCATTATTTAGAATAATGTGCCGACATTAAAAATAACATGTAAATTTAGGAGCTGGAATAAAGATCATGAACCTGGGGTGTTAGTAAAGGGAGGTTAATACAAACTTTCTGTGAGCTGTGATCTTATCAAAATCTTGATAAAAGTTCTTTTGCAGAACAGATGATCAATGGTCTCCAGATTCAGTTCAAATGCCAATATTCACAATCAGCAGAATGAATGGCAAGAGAGAGTGCAGGGATACAGAATGTCTATTTCAAAGGCTGTAAATCTCTTCATATGTTACTGTCATGCATTGGTACAACTTCCAGGAATGAACATTTGTAATATAATGGAGAATATGAAAATTACTTCATGTCATGAGTTGACATGTGATCTCCGGAACAATGTTAAAATGAATTGCTGCAATACGACTATACTTCAGCAGAGGCCGAATAAGAACAAATTGGCAATCGATTGATATTCAAATGTAATATTGGTAAAAAAAACATAATAAATAGTGAAATATGTTTATGAAGTTTCTCAGTCATCTGGGTAGAGTTGTCTGGAATTTGAGTCATGGCAACTGGACTTCTTTCTTTGTTTGAAATGTTTCACTGCTTATCCAAGTAGCCTTTTCAGTCTTTTAAGACTGAAAAAGCTACCTGGATAAGCAGTGAAATGTTTCAAAGAAAGAAAGAAAAGAAGTCCAGTTACCATGGCTCTACTTCCAAACTGATTGTGAAATTGCTGTAAATAGTGTAAGCTTTCCATTATCCTAGGGACACAGTACATAACTTGGAATAGTTTTTTCTGACAGTTGGTTGAAGAACTTGATGGGCAAGTTGTTGAACAGTACAAAGCATAAAGAAACTCTACCAGGCAAGATCATACATCTAATATTCATCTAGCTACATCTTGGAAACCTTTTGAATGTATTACAATAATCTAAATCAGAAATAGGCTATCAGGGATCATTAAAATGTTTTACACTACACCCTTATAATCTTTTAGGTAGGCGTATGCTTTTAGGTCAATTTTTGATTGCTGGTGGCTGCATGGACTAGTTTCTGCAGTTTTCTTGGCAATTTTTTCAGAAGTGATTTGCTACTGCCTTCCTCCTAAAGCTGAGAGAGAGAGAGTTGGCTTCGGGCCTAAGGCAAGAGTAGAACTCAATTTTTAGCTTGATGCCTTAAGCACTACACCAGGCTGGCTCATCAGTTGTTATTGACCAATTTGACTAAGTCTAGTGGAATTGTAGAATATCTAGAGAACATATTTGAGGTCTAAATTATCTGTACAATCAGGAACTGTTTTTTTGTTCTTGCTTTTGTTTGTGTTTTCTTTTGTTTTTGCAATTTTGCCATAAGCATCACTATTAAAATCAAGTAGAGTGAATTGCTAAAAAAAACCCATGTTCATGTAAAACGCTTCTGTTTGTTTGTGATCTTCAATTGGGTGAGATAATACATCATTAGGCAACAATGCTTCAATCAACGTACTTCAAATGGGCTAACTTACAGAAAGTGTCCAAAATCCAGAACCCATGAATAAGTGGGATTGGAATTTGACAAAGTTGTGGCCACTTCAATGCCACAACTGCCATGTCACTATAGTCAGCCATGGTCACTTGATCAGAATTTCCAACATTCCATGCCAGCTTACTACAAGAAAAGTCAATGAGAAAGATGACTGAAAGTCAGAAGCTGGTTCTGAACTGCATTTTTGCTCAGCCCTATCATTCTATTTCTTTGTTATATATGTAGAAATATCTGAAATGATGACCCAATGTATCATGAGTTATCTAGTTCCTTTTAAATGTTTCTATTTGGTTAGTAGAAGAGCTTGTGCAGAGGCACCACCTCTATTTAGGAGCTGTGGTTAGAATGCAGTATTGCAGGTTAATTCTGCTGACTGTCAAGGGTTCAATCCTCATTGACTCAAGGTTGACTTAGCCTTCCATCTTTTCGAGGTCAGTAAAATGAGTGCCCAGATTGTTGGGGGCAATATGCTGACTCTGTAAACCGCTTACAGAAGCTAAAATGTACTATAAAGTGGTATATAAGTAAGTGCTATTGCTATTTAAGAAATGGTGGGGTGGAATCCAGAATGGATATCTTGATTAGATCAAGGTATTTTAATCAGCAAGTAAAATCCTGACGTGCCTAGAGTCACTCTGAGACAGAATTGATCAGTCAGAAGATTTGATAAACAAACAAACAAAAATAAATAAACAAATAAGCAAGAGAGATCATTGATGGTCATTTGATAAAACTGTACAAAAGAATGCAGCTAATTTGTCTGTTGCTATTCCCTTTTTTAGACTATTTCAAACTTATCCTATATTAGCTGAACAGGCATCAAATGCATTTCTGGGTCTAGTTTTAATATGCTAGTTCTTAACATAAAGTTCTTAATTGGTAAGGGCCAGGATAGTGAAAAAGCCACATCCTTATTTATGCACTTGCCATGGATCTTGGTATGAGTCCCTGTTATAGGTCTCATCAATTAGAGCAGTGGTCTCCAACCTTTGTGGATTGGCGGCCCTGCAGGGGGAGGAAGGGAGCAGGGCCCCTTGAGCAGCAGCCGGTGTGCAACATGCACTTCTATGAGCAGCTCAACTTGTGTGAGTGGCAGGCTGGTGCACAGACACATGCGTGCACAGGTCAACTGTTGCAAGTTGAGCAGAATGCCCACGTGCAAACCGGCTCTCTACTCGCACAGTCTGGTTGTAAATAGGCCATGGCCTGGTAGTGGGCCCTGGCCCTGGGGTTGGAGACCCCCTGAGTTAGAGAATTTAGGTGAACATGTGTGACAGCCTTTTCTGTAGCAGCGTGGGGATCTAAACCCCAAGGAGTTTAGATTATCTTCTTCACTGATTAGTTTCTATGCGATAACAAGAACATTATTGTTTTGTTCAGTATTTGTTATTTTCTAATGTTTGGCTGCCAGTTTTACTCTTTGGAAATTTTTTGGTCTGTCTTCAATCTTAATTGCATTTAAATTGCTTTAATGACTGTTTCATATCCCTTCTTGAAGCCCAAACACATTTTCTAAATTATTTTGCAAACTATAAATTTTTCTCAGTATTTGACCTATGATATTTTGTTAAAAAGTGCAATTATTTTTTCTATCACTTAGCATGCTAATCACCTTGACAGATTGACACTTTTTATAATAATGATGTAATTGTAATATTATCTATTTAGATACTCAGTATCCACAATTTTATTTCTAGTTAATTTCATTTATTAACTTTCTTTCTCTGGGGCTCCTCTTTCTATATCAGGGGTGGGCAAACTTTGCAACTTTACGTCTGAAGGATTTCAGCTCCCAGAATTCTACAGCCAGCAAAGCTGGCTGGAGAAGTCAAGGATCTGGAGTCCTTCAGATTTAAAGTTGCAAAGTTTGCCCACCCCTGTCCTATGTGATCTTAAACTGAAATTGGATTTACCTGGATTTTAGGGGATGTCTGCTGACAAAATTTCAAACTGAGAACTACCTTTTAGAAAATACAATACAATACAATACAATAGCAGAGTTGGAAGGGAAAAGATACATTTCTATGTACAAAATCTGTGCTGCTTCTCATTCTACAAAATTAGTAATATAGTTAACCTTGCATATAAAAATGGATTCTAAATAACAGGTGACATTGTTCAACCCAAATGCAAGTCCAGATATTCATGTCTGAGAGATGAGAAACACCATCCCTACAGTTAATAAAAATGAATTCAGTCCACTTCAATTCCCTTTTGATCTGATTTCATATGTAGCAAAAGCTTCAACCAGGCAACTCTATCAATCCTTGCTTAAGATCTGTGATATTAACGTTAACTGTACCCTTTTCATTCTTTTCATAGCTGTGTGTCTTGCAACTTCTTCTGTAAGATGGTGCACAGTATCCAACGAAGAGCAGCAAAAATGCCAAAGGCTTAAGCAGGAATGCTTTGCCCAGCAACAGTCCAAGGATTTTCCAGAACTGATTTGCGTGAGGAAGACTGATCACCAGGAATGCATAACAGCTATTAAAGTAAGTGACTGCTCATGGCTGGATAGGGAAGCTGGGAAACTTCCTGAGTTCTTTGTTCAAACAGCTTATTTTTTTAAATTCAAAGAATGATTGAATGATTGGAAGGTTCCAGATAGAAATAAAACAGGAGCAAGTACTGTAGAAAATAGAATCGCATACATGGAAGCAGAATTTTGAAAAATATGCTTGGATGATGGGAGAATTGACATAGCCTGAAATGATACAATCAATATAAAATATTTTTTGTCCACTCATTAAATTTTCAGATTTCAGAACAGTCATTAATTGCTTGCATATTTTATGTATTAGATGAGAGACTCCCAACCTTTTGGGCACCAGTGACTGGTTCCATGGAGAGAGGTTTTCTGTGGACCACAGGGACCATGGTTTTGCATACTGTTTGCATCCCATGGATGGGGTTTCATTTGGTCTGGTTTCTGGCATGCCACGTACCAGTGCCTGTCCATGGACCAGGGGTTTGGAAGAGGCTGGGGACCCCTATATTAGATAAATAAAATGCTGACCATAAGGAATCTGCAGAGGGTTGTCTAAATCAGTGTTCCCAACCTTTTCAGCTTGGCAGCTGATCTAGGGAGGAAGAAGGGAACTGGGCCGCACAAGCAGTGGGCCAATGTGTGTATGTATAGCTCAACCTATATGAGCAACAGGCTGGGACGCATGCATGAAATTGCCAATTGGCCTGTAACTTGTGCAAGTTGAGCTGTAAGCATGTATATACTCCAACCAGCCATTCACATGTACCAATTCCGAATAGGCCAAAGCTTGGTAGAGGGCTGCAAGCTTGGGATTGGGGATCCCTGGTCTAAATAGTCAAAAGACTACCATGATCATGTGATTAAATCCTCCCTTGCCTTCTCTTCAACATATAATAAAGAGGCTAGGCTTCGATCACAAAGTTGTAGCTTAATTTTAATTTTCTTGATCTCCTCTGTGGATGCTCCTGACTTTGGACAGAAGTCAGCTTAAGAATCAACTGACCTAGAAGCCCAGTGCCCTGTTCAAGATAGCGTGATCACTCTTCATGGCAAATATGTTTTGAAAGTAAAGAAAGCCACATTAATTTCCAGGCCTGAGAAGAAACAGGGAGATATAACTGTCATGCATTCATGATATATTGTATGCCAAAAAAATATTTTCTCCTTATTATCCTACTTTTATGTTTTTTTAGAACTCAGAAGCAGATGCCATCACTTTAGATGCTGGTTTTATATTAGAAGCAAGTTTGAAACCTTATCATCTAAAGCCTGTTGTAGCTGAACTTCATCAAAGAGGCTCAGGAGGTAAATTTGAATAGGATTGATCTGAAAATGCAAAGAGGTTGCATAATTCATTCAACGGTTGTTCAGTGGCAGGGGAGATAATATGAGCCCTTCTCTGTCATGGGACCTGCCCAGAGTATGGATATCTCCAACCATACTGCCTTTCAGAAAGTCATGAAAACTTGGCTCTTCTGCCAGGTATTTGGGACAGGCTATTAATTTGGGAGTTTTGGGGTAGACATATAGCATAGATGTTCTGTGCTTTTAATAAGAGGACTTTGGCTTGGATTTTTACTGTTATATTGCTGGCATTTGCCAACCACAGTTTTGTAGGATCGATGAGTGGCCTTACAAATTTGATAACGAAATAAAGATAAAGTTGCTAATATGAATTAAACCAGATATGTTGGTTGTTGTAGTTCACCATGCAGAATCCACTTGGAAATCCACACAGGACTGGATTTGGGGATTTGCTGCATGCTAGGTTTATGTTTCAGTCTAGTCAAACTTGGCAACTTGGACTTAATTCCTAGAATTCTCCAGACAGGCTTGGGAATTCTGTGAGTTGAAGCCCATATATTTTCAAGTTGTCAAATTTGAGAAATACTGCAATGCCCTTTCTTGGTATTGACTCCTGGAGGCTCCAGGTGTATTTAAGATGAGTTTTGTATTTGTGATTCAAGGATGCAGTGCTAGGATAATTTCACATACTAGGGATTTTCTGCTCTTTGGCCTTAGGCTGCCAGAGTCCTGCACACAAATGTTTGGAAAGCAAGCCAGTTTCAAAAATCCCATTTCAGAATTTTAACTCCTTCCTCTCCTTTAGTTATGATGGTGGACTGATGCTTTCTTTGGATCACATTTACCAGAGCCCCAAACTGGTGAAGTCCTCTGGACTGATCAAAAGAGAAAGTGTGTATTTCCTCCTTTTCAAGATACAGCCTATGTGTTTTACATTTGCTGTAATCAATTTCACCTCAACACAGTCATGATGCTTTAGTCTTTAATTTATTTAATTCACTTATACAAATAGTTTCAGACAGTTAACATTAGAAGCAATTATAATAGAAGCACATTGGCAAACCCACTCCTAAATATATATTTTGCTTAATAAAGCCATCTGTTTCCTCTATAGTATACGGATATTACATGTTAATGAAGTTTGTTCAGTTGCTACAAATTGTTTCTTAAACAATTTTGTTGGAAATAGACTCTAGCTATAACCTACATTTTATTTTTCCTTCTCTCCTTATTAGTAACTACTACTAGTTATCATGCCATTGCTGTTGTGAAGAAAGGAACTATTACTTCACTTGAGGACCTCAGAGGGAAGAGATCTTGTCACACTGGTTTTAAAAGATCTGCAGGCTGGCTCATCCCAGTAGGAACTCTTGTGTCTAAGAATTTGATACAGTGGGGGGGAACAGAATCAGAACCTGTAGAAATCGGTAAGAAAAATCTCTACAGCTCTATTTCTCTCTTTATCATCTATATCCATAGTTATTACTTTTACAAATAACTCAAGGTAGAAAATATATCCTACACACATTCCTTCTCCCATTCTCCCCAAAACAACAACCCTGATAAATTTCTGGAAAAAAACCCTAGTATATACTAAGAGGTTGTTGTGAAATAATTACCTATTCTAATATACCCTGTCTCAGTTGATGCAATCAGGGAGCTGGCTTGGCTAAAGTGCTAGGCTCCTTGCCTGGCATGCAATACAGCCCCGGTTCGAATCCCAGTAAAGGGTATGGCCAGCTGATGAGAGCTAATAAGCTCGAAATAGATCTATCCTGGTCTCTCTCTAATTTAATTTATTGATCAGCCCATAAAACTAACACACACATATATATGTAGCTATATATATATGTAGCTATATATATATGTAGCTATATATATATATATATATATAAATGCTGGCATAGCTGGCTTCGGGGATTTTCCCGTGTATAAGGCATAGAAAAGTTGTTGCAACGTTTCGACAAGATCTCACTTGTCATCATCAGACACAAGCCTGCCTGATGATGACAAGTGAGATCTTGTCGAAACGTTGCAACAACTTTTCTATGCCTTATACACGGGAAAATCCCCGAAGCCAGCTATGCCAGCATATATATATGAATTTCCACATTGTACACACACACACACACACACACACACACACACACACACACACACATATATACAGTACATACATACAATGTGGAAATTCATCTCTCTCTCTATTAGTTCTTGTAATAATGGGTTTTAGCAAGTGCTCATATTGAGAATAGAATTATATCAAAAATAGAACTAAAGTTTCAGTCCTATTTCATTTAACTCTAGTTTGATGCTTTTGCAAACTTATATCATAAGCCTGTATTCCTGGTCAAACTAGTCTTTTTTTTTTTTAACAATTCTTCAGAGATTTTCCAGCTCTATTCATAATGGAAATAATTTTAGACAAAGCATAGTGCTTAAATGTATGAAATTGCAAAAAGCCTCTCAGTAAGGGCAATACTTTCATTAAGACATTATTTATCCTGGACAGAATTGTCTGAAATAAATTATACTGCAGGAGGAATTGGAAATGAAGAAATGGTAATAAATAAAGGCAAATGATGATGCTCTGAAGAGCAGAGCAGAAACGGAGAGCCAAGATATCTGAGAATAAGTCAGAGAATAAGTATTAAAACTTTATAAAAGTGTATGCTCCACGTGAATTATCATAAGTGGTATCATGAAGTCGAGGGTTTTTGTCTAATTCCCCAAAATAAAAACCAACACATGAAGTAATGACAAGTGTGATAAAGAAAGAGAAGTTTGCAAGGATAGAAATATATGGCTATATGGAAAGGTTGAAAGAATGGAATGAATGTAAAATGGTTTTACATACACCTCTTTTCCTTTAGTTTATGTATTTAATTTCTTTGGTATATTATTTATTACCCTCTTTTTTTGTACTCTACACAAGTTGCTTATTCCAAAAAAAACCTCTGTGTGATGTATATGTGTGTTTTACAATAGGAATATTTCTTTGTGTCTTTTTTCTTTTTCCCCCTTTTCTTCTCCGTATATTCTTTTCAAATAAACACAGCTACAATAAAATGCTCCATATATAAAACAATATTTTATTGCCTTACATTTTTATTGCCTTATGTAGTTATGGAGCAGGATCTAAGAAGTGTGTCTACTTATATAAACTTGTAGGGACCATACTTTCTCAAATGGTATGCGGTTGCTGTCCATAAGTAACATATGTGTGAAATTTATGATCCAGTAAATCTTTGACATCACAGGGAAATCTGGAATCCTCTGATTTACAATAATACAATAGCAGAGTTGGAAGGGACCTTGTAGGTCTTCTAGTCCAACCCCCTGCATGGGCAGGAATCTTATACCATTTCAGACAAATGGCTGTCTAACATCTTTTTAAAGACTTCCAGGGTTGGGGCATTCACAACTGCTGGAGGCAAGCTGTTCCAGAGGTTAATTGTTCTTACTGTTAGGAAATTTCTCCTTAGTTCTAAGTTGCTTCTCTCCTTGGTTAGTTTCCACCCATTGCTCCTTGTCCTGCCCCCAGGTGTCTTGGAGAAAAGTTTGACTCCCTCTTCTTTGTGGCACCCTCTGAGATATCGGAACACTGCTATCATGTCTCCCCTGGTCCTTCTCTTCATCAAACTAGACATACCCAGTTCCTGCAGCCGTTCTTCATATGTCTTAGTCTCCAGTCCTCTAATCATCTTGGTTGCTCTTCTTTGCACTCTTTCCAGAGTCTCCACGTCTTTTCTACATCGTGGCGACCAAAACTGTATGCAGTATTCCAAGTGTGGCCTTACCAAGGCACTATACAGTGGCATTAACACTTCACGCGATCTAGATTCTATCCCTCTGTTGATGCAGCCTAGAACTGTGTTGGCTTTTTTGGCAGCTGCTGCACACTGCTGGCTCATATTTAAATGGTTGTCCACTAGGATTCCGAGATCCCTCTCACAGTTGCTACTATTGAGCAAGGTACCACCTATACTGTACTTGTGCATTTGGTTTTTCTTGCCTATATGTAGGACCTTACTTTTTTCACAATTGAATTTCATTTTATTAGACAGTGCCCAATGTTCAAGTTTGTCTAGATCCTTCTGTATCTTAAGCCTATCTTCTGGAGTGTTGGCTATTCCTGCCAGCTTGGTGTCGTCTGCGAATTTGATGAGTTCCCCATTTATCCCCTCATCCAAATCGTTGATGAAGATGTTAAAGAGTACTGGGCCTAAAACAGAGCCTTGGGGGACTCCACTGCATACTTCCTTCCATGTAGATGCAGTTCCATTGAGGACTACACGTTGAGTGCGGTTGGTCAGCCAGTTACGAATCCATTTGGTGGTGGTGCTGTTTACCAACCACTTCCTTTGAAGGAAAAGATGCCCCTGTTACCCTTGAATATAATAAAACTTCATGCATGCCATGTGAAGCACAGTATGGTCGATCCAATTCTGAACCAAACTTGAAGAATGCAATTTAATCATGTAAAGCAGGGGTCTCCAACCTTTGCAACTTTAAGTCTGAAGGACTTCAGCTCCCAGAGTTGAATTCTGGGAGCTGAAGTCCTTCAGCCTTAAAGTTGCAAAGGTTGGAGACCCCTGATGTAAAGGACCTAGTACCTTTATCCTACTAATAAAGGACTGTCAAAGACTTACTAACCATCTGATTTCTTTTTACAGCTGTAGGAAAATTCTTTTCAGCTGGTTGTGTCCCAGGTCTCAAAAATGTACCAAATATGTGCCGTGCTTGCAGTGGAAACTGTGACTGGAATGATCCTTTTGTTGGATATGCAGGAGCCTATCAGTAAGTGACACATGCTTTTCCCCATCAGCCATGATAAACTTTTATCATGCTTCTATAACTACTTCCAAAATATATTTTATAAGGGTACATGCCCTGCAATTAAGTTCACCTTTGTAGAATTCAGATTCTATTCACATAGAAAAAAAATATTTTTTATAGAATAAAAGACAATTTGAAAGGGAAAAAAAGAAAGAAAAAGAAAGAAGGAAGTACAGGAAATGAAAAAGAAAGAAAAAAATGTGAACGACTTCAGACCTTTATGTAGGAAATAATTACAATCGTGTCCCACTTCCCTCTTAGGTGATATGCAAATCCCTTTAGCCTTCTATATGCAAGTAGTCCTCAATGTAACAACCACAATTGTAAGCAATGGAAATTGTTAAGAGAACTTTGCCTCATTTTACAACCCTTCTTGACACATTTATTAAGTGAACTGCTGCAGTTGTTAAGCCTGTAACATGTTTGTTAACTGAATCTGGCTTTTCCAATGACTTTGCTTGTCAGTAGGTTGCAAAAGGTGATCCCATGACCCTGGCACACCGCAACTGTCATAACTACATGCCAGTTGCCAAGCATCTGAATTTGCTCATGCGATCATGGGGAGGCAGCAACGGTCATGTGAAAGACTGTCCTAAGTCATTTATTTCAGTGCTGTTGTAACTTCAAATGGTCACTCAACAAATGATTGTAATCCAGGACTACCCTCCCCCTCCAACGCTGAAAAATCTCCAGTTGCTCTTAGCTCCCATTGGAAACTGAATTCTGTGAGATTTGCACACAGACCATAAGACCTGCTGAATTCACTGTGCTGCTATGCATAATGAGCACGGAAATGGCGCTTAAGGGCAGAAGTACTGTGAAGGACTGTTTAATTAAGAAATGTAAAAAAACTATGGTTGAATAGCTCAGCCGACTGCTCATCTTGTCACTCCTTCTATGATAGCTCCCTAGTGCTCGACCTCACCACTCCTGGTCAGAGCTTCCGGCAACCTCTGGACATTCCTCCATGTCCCCCTGCACAAGGGCCCTAGACCAGGGGTGGGCAAACTTTGCAACTTTAAACAGAGGGATAGAATCTAGATCACGTGAAGTGTTAATGCCACTGTATAGTGCCTTGGAAAGGCCATACTTGGAATACTGCATACACGCAGGGGGTTGGACTAGAAGACCTACAAGGTCCCTTCCAACTCTGCTATTGTATTGTATTGTAAGTTTGAAGGACTTCAGCTCCCAGAATTCTCCAGCCAGCAAAGCTGGCTGGAGAAGTCTGGGAGCTGAAGTCCTTCAGACTTAAAGTTGCAAAGTTTGCCCACCCCTGCCCTAGACCCAGCTTTTGCTTGTCTGACCTAGCATCCAGAGACTTGTCCAGGGAAGTGCCCAGGAAAGCCATTACAGTGACCTTCTAACAAACAAAGTCAATGGGGAAGCCAGAGTCACTTAACAGCTATGTTACTAATTTAACAATTGCAGTGATTCACTTAACTACTGTGGCAGGAAAGGTCGTAAAATGGGGGCAAAACTCACTGTCTCGCTTATCAACAGAAATTTTCACCTCAATTGTGGTTGCAAATTGAGGACTAATTGTAACAAGATGTAAGTCAGTAATTCATTTCTTATCTTATTTGCCAAAGGTTTCAGGTTCTTCAACTGGGTACAGTTCTGGTTTTCACTGATGGCAAAACGTTTTGTCCAAGAAGCCTAAAGAACTGCTGCCAGTCTTTTTGAAAGATATTGGACTAAATGGACAAATTGCTTAACCAGAGAGAAATGAGTTGTCTTGCCTTAATTGTTCTTCCATATTCTCACTATCCATTCCCTGTAAAAGTTCTCTATTCAGTTCATATTTATTTATTTTCTTGTTAAGAAACAATTAATTAGCCTATGGTATCTGCAGTGCTAGTTTGAGGATATGTGGTGCCCCTAGATACTTTATTTATTTATTTATTTATTTATTTATTTATTTATTTATTTATTTATTTATTTATTTATTTATTTATTTATTTATTTATTTATTTATTTTCAAATTTATACCCCGCCCTTCTCCTTGTTAGGATCCAGGGCGGCGCACAGGCATTATTAAAAACCATAACAAAAGACAATATATATTATTAAAAACATATTAAATTAAACCCCGTGCTAAAAAACCCATTAAAAACCCTAAAAATTAAAATGTATAGATAAAAGTCAGAAACGGGGGGCTATGCTAGGCCGGCTTGTTGGAATAGATACGTCTTAAGACGTTGGCGGAAGAGGCGGAGGTCCGAGGTGGTGCGTAGGTCAGGGGGTAGGTCGTTCCAGAGGGCCGGGCCCGCCACAGAGAAGGCCCTTCCCCTGGGCATCGCCAACCGGCATTGCCCAGCCGACGGTACCCGGAGAAGACCCTCTCTGTGGG
Source organism: Rhabdophis nuchalis (assembly GCA_039707465.1). Classification (NCBI taxonomy): domain Eukaryota; kingdom Metazoa; phylum Chordata; class Lepidosauria; order Squamata; family Natricidae; genus Rhabdophis; species Rhabdophis nuchalis. Next base: position 45,420,566 of record CM077645.1, read on the forward strand.
AGCGGATCGGACGAAGGGATATATGGGGCAGAAGGCGGTCTCGTATATAGCTAGGCCCCGAGCCATGGAGTGATTTGAAGATCATATTGACTGCCTACCATCAATGTACAGATTTGTATTTTTAGAATTGCCTCTGTTTTTGGAATAAGAGTAGTATTGGTGCCCCCTAAATTTTGGTGCCCCAAGCAAGTGCTTCATTGGCTTTGGACAGCCATATTTGGGCAGTTTGGGTAGGTTGTTTCTATTCAGTTGAAAAAGCAGAAATGTTGGTGATAGCATCATACAATATGCAAGAAATATAATACTTAACCACCACCCCTTCCTAATATTTTATCCTTTTTTTCATAAGGTGTCTGAAATCTGGAGCTGGAGATGTGGCTTTTGTGAATGAGGGAGTCGTATTAGGTATGGGAAAATGCTAATCTGTGAATTAAAATACCAAAAAGTGCTTAAACCTGTTTATTTGCAGATGTATTTCATTTTATCAAGTCCTCATCTATTGGGTCCTCAACACCAGTTTTCTAGTGGGGTTCCAGAGAAAGCTTGAGGGGTACTTATGCTTACCTATTTTTGGAGATCTGTGAAATCTATACAAATAATAGTACTATATATGCTTTTAAGCTAAGTGTACTAAGTGTACCATGCACATTAAATGTGGAAATTTCCCAAACAACAGTCTTACAAGAATATGTAACAAGCTGGTTTTGAAACAGGAATTTCAAAACCTGTTTATGATATTGTATGATGGTCTGCAATTGTGAGAAAAAAATGGTATTGCATTAAATATGCAAGGGAGACAGGGCCTAGGAGATTGATTGAACCCGGTGGAATTCCAGAGAGAGTTTGGAGGTTTCCTGATGGGCAGTTCAGCTGAGACCCTAGTTGCTGCCTGAAGTGGACAGTTGCCAAGGCTTGTACTGTATCACTTCTTTTGAGCCAGTGACTTTTGAGGAAGTGCACAGGGCTCTCTTTGCTATCAATTTGGCCACCTGTTTACTAGATCTGGATTCCTTCTGGGTTTTGAAATCAGCAGATGGCTGCATGCTATAGTGTCAACCTTTTTGATGGATGGAGTAATGTCACCAACCTTAATAGAGCTCCATCCTTGAACCCAACAGTCTTCAATAATTTTCAGCCCACTTTTAATTCTCAATTTCTGTAGAAGGTTTTTGAGAAGATGCTAGGTTTGCAGCTGAATCTTGGAGAAAACATTATCTAGTCCTATTTCAGTCAGGTTTCAGCCATGATTTAATACCGAATGTTTTGTACTTGTAGATTATCTGCAGCAGAGCTAGGATGGTGGTGATACATCATGCTTGTGCTCCTTGATCTTTCAATACTGTCAATTATGGTATCCTACTGACCCAATTCTGTTTATTGGGGATTGGGGCATTGCTTTTTGGTGGTTCTGTTCCTTTTTCCAGAGCCAGTTCCAATTAATTTTAGTTGAGAGTAGGGGGTGAGATTACTCCCTAGACCTCTCCTGTGTTTGGTATTTATAGGGTTCTATTTTCTCTGCCCTTCTTTTCAACATCAACTTGAAGCCACTTGGTGAGATCACCCACCAGTATTGGTTCGGTATCATCAATATGCCGATAAGAGTCAATTATATATTTCAAACCTGATCAACCAAAGAAACCTACTGAATTTCTGTCCTGATGCCTGAGAATTATGAAGGTTTTGACTCAGTTCTATCAAGACTGAATGGTTGTGGCTGTTTGGCCACCCAGATCTGCAGATATTTTATCTCTGATCTTGCACGGAACTGCAATTTCCTATTCAATGATGGTGCATAACTTGGGGGCCTTCCTGGATTCATAGTGATTGTTCAATGAGCAGGTCTCAGCTGTAACCTTTGCACAGATTTCTCTGGTGATATATTTTTTTTGTCTAATCAAAAATGTTAATATAGCCATGTCTGCATGTTCATCATCTCCACCAATTATTCTTGCCCTGTGGGTAGTGAAACCTTTCCACTTTTGATCACTGAAGTAATACCTCCACTTCTAAACTGCACTGATTTCTAGTTTGTTTCCAGATACTATTTAAGGAGCTAATTGTTACCTATAAATCCTTAAATGACACAGAGAGTTACTTGAAGGATTCCCTCTCTTCCATAATTACTTGAGACCAACTGTCTCCTGATTCAATTGGGCAAGTTTGGTGCACTCTTTGTTCCTTCGGTTAAGCAATTCCATTGATCAGTATCCCGGAAACATACCTTCTCTGTTGCAGTTCCTGCCCTTTGGAATGAGGTGCCCCCTTCCTTCCCGGATCTGAGGGATCCTCACACTATTCATGTTTTAAAGGAGTCTGAAGACTTGGCTTTTCACCCAGACCTTTCATGAGGATTTCTAAAATGTTGTTACTCTGGAATCCCTACCCTTGTTTTTGCTTTTTGTCTTTTCCATTGTCTTTGTTTTTCATCCTTAAAAAAATTATTAATATTCTTAAAATAAATCGAGTGACATACACGTTTAATAAACAACATGATGGCGCCTACTTTGTTTTCTTACATACGCTCAGTGTTGCCTTTCATTCTTTGCAGCTGACAGTGAGGGAGAAAGAAGCAAGTATGAGTTACTTTGTGATGATGGCTCCAGAAGGCCTGTTGAAGAATATGAAAAGTGTTACTGGGCTAGAGTGTCATCTCATGCTGTGGTGGGACGAAATGATGGTTCGGCAGCTAAAATCTGGGCACTCCTTTCTTACGCACTGGTATTTATCAAGTTTTTCTTGTTTTATAAAACAGACTAAAAATAAATATCACAAACGCCTCAATTCAAATTTTATGAAGGACTAAAATTAGAAGAATGTATTAAAGCTACTAGTAGGAAAATGCTAACTTGAAAAGGGAATGCCACAAATAAAGCTGTTTTGACTGATTCATATACTATAAAGTTCATTTTAAAAAGAACAAAGAAATATTCATTTACATTGCTCCTGACCTGGTATTGTGACCCAGATAGAGCAGGGGTCTCCAACCTTTGCAACTTTAAGTCTGAAGGACTTCAGCTTTGCTGGCTGGAGAAGTCTGGGAGCTGAAGTCCTTCAGACTTAAAGTTGCAAAGGTTGGAGACCCCTGAGATAGAGAACATGAATTCTTTTGGCTGACAGCACTGTGCCTCATATTTTTCAAATTTTCATATAATTGAAATTTTGCCTGACTCATTAGCAAAAATAGTAATGAGGTCATTGTGATAGTTTCATGAAGGAACTCATAGTCTACGTTGCTACACGCAAAGAAATCAGCCAAATAAACAATGAGTTTAAATTTTCGCTCTTCATACTAAAGGCTAAAAATAACAATTTTGCCACTACCTTTAAAGGGAAAGCAATAAACTGCAGCCAAATCAAAATTATGCTCAAATTCCCAAGCAGATTTACCCAAAGAAGTCTGAATGTCTTACAGGTTTCAGTTAAAGGACAGTGCATGGATTCCATTTGCTTTTTGCAAATGAACTAAATTGTAAGAAAATATGGAAGAGTTACAGGTGAAAGTTTTCATCATCTGAACTCCTCTCTCCCATAACATTTCATGAATAAGACAGAGTCATATTTGAACAATAATAGTACTGTGTGGAAGATTGTTCAGATAAATTGAAGGTAGTAAATAATGGAAACATTAAAGCTACCAAGGAAAGAGAAATTGGAAAGTAAAATGGAGGAAGAAAAAAAAACAATTGATATTTTTGACTTCTGATAGTGTTTCCTGGTTTAAAAAGGTCTTCCCTTTATTCTATAAATCATTTGAATGAAGTGAATTGGAACAGAACTATATGCAAGGAAAGAGGTGTAGGCAGCTCAAAGAATATTTTGGTTAAGATAAAGCCAAAATTGCAACTATTCTCTTTCCTGTTTCAAATTTCAGGTCCTAGTTTAGAAAAAAAAAGTTCTGAATTTAATTCTGAGTTTGTTCACACTGCAGTGGTCTCCTCCCAAACTTCTTATCTGCAATGTAGCTCCTGAATTTTTCATGCAGTTTTATTATTTAAGATTCTTTGTTCTTCCTAATTTCTCTCTTTGTCTCAAAGGGTGGGGGAGGCCCTGCTCACAGTTACTCATGCCCTTGTGGTCCCCAGTAATGGACTATTGTAATGCACTTTATGTGGAGCTGATCTTGAAGAGTTTTTGAAAGCTTTAACTGGTGCAAAATATGGTGATGAAGACAATTAGTTGTACCAGTTACTTGGCACATGTAACACCAGTGCTCTGTAAACTGCATTGATATGTTTTCGGGTGAAATTCAAAGTGCCGGTTATCAATTAAAAACTATTTCTGACTTTGGGCTGAGCTATAAACAGGATCATCTTTCCCCAATTGTCTCTGTCAGTCCTATATGATTTGTCTGGCATCTGTCCTTTGGAGCATCATCACCTCTGAGATTAGATTGACCTGTTGATCTTTTTTGAGGTCTTGAAAACTTGGCTTTGTGCTTGAGCCTGGGGCCCTGAGTGTAGATTAAAGCCCATCTCCTGGTTTTATGGATGAAGTTGGATCATGCCCAGCTGCTATGGGTTTTAATTTTGTTTTTAGATTACGTATTCTATGTTTTTGTTTTATTGCAAGTCATGTAAAAATAAGATGGGCAGCTATGCAAATTGAATAAATAAAATAAATATTCCATTAATTTTCATATTCCATCTCATCTAATTCTTCTTTGATTCATTTTTCTCTTATTTTAGGAACAGATGAAGCAATCGCAAACAAGATGCCAACTTTTTAAATCTTCTCAGGACTCTGTCAAAGATCTCCTCTTTAAGGATAACGCAGTTAGTCTCATTCAAGTGCCTGAAGGAGCAGATGCTGAACTTTACCTAGGCCCTAAGTACTGTGCTGCAATACAAAATCTCAAAAAAGGTAAACAGGGCAGGACTTGTTATGCATTATGAAGTCACAGTGATGAATACCAGGCATTGAAAATGAGGCATTAGAAAACTGTTAAAAATAATAATTGGTTCACTTGCTATCAGCAATACAAGCTTCATTGCAGTTTAGTCTGTTGACTGCTTCTAAAATCTCCCTGATGGGAAAAAATGTCAAACTTTTGTCAAAGTAGAAACTTTTATGTTTTGGCTACATCTGTGTTATAACAGGATTAGGTCCAACTTGTTTGTCACTAAGACTCATATTCTACTCTGTTTGCCTAGCTCAGGGGTCTGCAAAGTTGGCTCTTTTAAGATGAAGGGACTTCAACTCCCAGCTATGCTGGCTGGGGAATTCTGGGAGTTGAAGTCCCCCCGTCTTAAAAGAGCCAACTTTGCAGACCCCTGGCCTAGTTGAGCATTGAAGTAATAAATTTTTATTTATTTATTTTTATTTTATTAAATTTATACCCCGCCCTTCTCCAAACGGACCCAGGGCGGCCGTTTGGAGAAGGGTAATAAAAGCAAACCAGCAGCCCTGGCAAAAAGTTCCCCTCTCAATGCAGGGTAACAAGTTTGTCCTTCCGTGACGAGTTGATGTGGTAAATTGGCTGCAGCAAGTTGCTCCATTCCACCCTATTTGAGTCTAGAATATAAAGATGGTACCCTGAAGCTTATAAGAGTGGACATTGGTGGTCTCTGTTTACCAGCAATTTCAGCAGTTTGCAATATTCTGAGGAATCTGAATACTTGGTTAACCGAGGCATTTCTTGTCCTTTAGAGAGATCTGATCCAAATCCTGATACCACAGAAAGAGTTGTGTGGTGTGCAGTGGGCAAGGCTGAACAGAAAAAATGTGATGCGTGGAGTGCCCAGAGCAATGGGGCTATTGAATGTGCTGTTGCAGAAACTACAGAAGGTTGCCTTACCAAGATCATAGTAAGTGTTTAAAGTTTCCACATACCTTTTCACATGAAAGTAGTGACCGAGTCCAGGCACTTTAGTTGAGAAAATATTTTTAAAAACCAGGGTACTAGGTGCAATCCATGAAAAAGACGCTAGAAAATTAAACAAGAAGTTTGTGATTTTGCTGGTACGTGTTAATTGACTATATCCAAGGAATCCCATGTTATGAGTCTTTCATACTGGGCAAGAGGCCTCTGCAATAATGCACTGAGTGTGTAGTGTGGTTTCCCATCCCTATTTTTCTAAGCTGGGAATGGTTGAAATAGTTAAAGAGTACCAGTGTGAGGACAGCTGATGCTTCTGTTCATGATTTACCTCTGCACTCATTGTGATGTCTTTACCCTCAATACCAGTGCCATCCCGCCCCCGCCCCAGGGAACATACTCAGTGGTCTGTTTAACTTTTATTTCCTCCATTTGGAGCCTCTCTCCATTATTTTTCTCCCCTTATTTTATTTTTACTGGAATTGTAACCTGTCCTCTTTGTATTTTATTTCTTCAGTGATATCAGTTGGTCCCTAAGATATTTAAATCCCAAAGTGACCATAAGATATCCTTCCATAGCATGGGAGAGTAATCCCTTTATTGTTATTCAATGAGGCCAATATTCTTGGTATTATTTCTTCCACTATGTTGTGTTTGGAAATTTGGGGATTTTTGTAGCTTGAGTTCTATGGACTAGAATCAGAGGTTCCCAAACTTGGCAACTTTAAGACTTGTGGACTTCAACTCCCAGAATTCTACAGCCAGCAGAGTTGAAGTCCACAAGTCTTAAAGTTGCCAAGTTTGGGAACCTCTGGACTAGATCCTGAAAATGTTGGATTTACCTTGACTCTTCTGTCATAATCTCTCTCTACTCTTTTGGAGAAAAATGTAAGGGAACTGCTATAGTTCTACAAATCCGAAAACCCAACAGCAGGAAACAAGAAGATGATGATTCATTTTTTTCTTCTCCTAGTTTTAAAAATATAGAAATTGCAATAGACAGAGCTGAGTGCACACTCGCTTAATACTGCCCTGTCAGATACACCTTTTTATAAGATACTTGTTTCGCTCCCCATGATTTTCAGTTTTGCTCCCTCAGTGGTCAGTCACCTCTCTGTCCCATAGAGTGTGCTCAGACAAAATTGGTTATTCAAAATATTGGTTGAATCCCCCCCCCCCCAAATGTAAACCTGGGGGTCCCTGCTGAGCTTGAATGATTTGTTTTAACCATGTGAAGACACATATTAAGAAATGTGTTTGCTGATATAAAATACATTGGTTTTGGTAGAAAGGAGAAGCTGATGCCATTACCTTGGATGGAGGGCATGTCTACACTGCAGGAAAATGTGGCCTTGTCCCAATATTGACAGAAATTCCTCGTAAGTATAAACTCAGTAGATCAGTAGCTGTTATAAGTACATAAGAAGTGACCGGCTATATATGACCCTGGCCATTTTATTTAAATAGATCGGGGTGTCAAATTTGATTTCATTGAGGGCCGCAGCAGGATTGTGTTTGACCTTGGAGGAGTAGGGTGGATGTGGCCAGGGTAGGCATTTTGGGGGTGCCTGTGATGGCCCAAGCACTGTGCTAGCGAATACAGGCTCCCAAGCTTATTTTTGGCTGTGACAGCTTCCTGCAATTCTCTGCCAATGAAAACGGAGCTCGGGAGGGCTCCCTTCTCCTCCCAAGCTTCAGTTTTGCTTGCAGAAGCACTGGGGACAGGTCCTTTGCTGTTTCCAGGGTGGCCCCACAGGCCAGACCTAAGCATCCCATGGGCTAAATCCTGTCCCTGGGCCTTGAGTTTGACACCCCTGCAGTAGATTGTCTCCTAGCAGTCATCCAACTGCATAACAGATCTCCCAGCAGATAGTCTTCAGAAATAATCTCACTGTCATCAAAGGTGATATCCACAATTATGTAAATGAAAATGACTTCTAGTTTTGTGCTTTAGATTAAGAAAAACTTAAGTGTTCGGGTATCTTATCTGAAGAGAGAAAAATCTGTTCCAAGTCACCTTATTCCTCACTACTCTATTTGGATCATAGTTGAAGCATGATCTTTCCTCCTTTTCATTGTCACGCTCACCAAGTGATCTAATACTTTTATCTCATCCCTGAAGAACGATATGCATGGCCCATTGCAAAATTCTTTGTGTTCACCAGTGTCATCAGTCCTGGATCATGCATATTATGTCTCGAGTTCAGTTATCTTGCACTCCATAATGGTATTCTTTATTTTGCCAATATGTTTGGCATTATCTGTTTTTAGGTCTATGTGTACAAGACACCTTCCCTGTAGTCCAAAGGTAGATGAAAATTGAATGTGCTTGAGCTCAAAGATTTCCAAATCCTATTTTTATTTTTATTTCTTCCAGGTGAAGAATCTACTGCCTGCGTTGATCCCACAAAAGGTGTAACAGGTAGGTAATTATGTTGAATATATTGCCACTTGCATCTAAACTTTTGTCAATTTAAAACTTGGTCAAATCATTCTGTACCTATCTTCCTGCTGCAGTTGTTAAGTGAATCACTGCAGTTGTTAAATTAGTAACATGGTTGTTAAATGAATTTGGCTTCCCCATTGACCTTGCATGTCAGAAGGTCGCAAAAGGGGATCACGTGTTCTAAGGACACTGCAATTGTCATAAACGTGAGTCAGTTGCCAAGGGTCTAAATTTTGATCTTGTGACAATGGAGATGCTGCAACGGTCCTAAGTGTGAAATACGGCCATATCTCACTTTTTTCAGTGCCATTGTAACTTTGAATGGTGACTAAATGAATCCTATACTTGGGATCTGCATATGCAAGTGAACTCTTTTCTCTTTAAATGTTCGTAAAAGATGTGAAGGAGTCACTGGACCATGCCTACCTTCTGTTATTTGAATTGTCAATGGAGAAATGCTGAGCCTGCTTCTTATTTTCCAGCTAATGGCTACATTGCTGTAGCTGTTGCTAAGAAAAGTGACGCTGACATCAACTGGACCAATCTGAAAGGAAAGACTTCCTGTCATACTGGTATTGGTAGAACTGCTGGCTGGAATATTCCCATGGGCCTCCTTAACAATCAATATAATCTTAGTTGTAACTTTGGTGAGTGACTTTATGTCCATTTGGTTGCTTATGCTTTTTATACTACTACCTCACCCATCCTGTAAAACAGTGTTTCTGAACCATGCTGCCTCAGGAATTCTGGAATGGAAGTCCACACATCATAAAGCTGCTAAAGTTCAGAAACACTGCTCTAAAGAAATCAGTGCTTCTAGGACAACAGCTTCCGTAGTCTCAAAGGGTTACCAAAGGATTATGCATTAATTGTGTCTCTCTCCCCCCCCACCCCAAAATAAGTATTTTGCATTGAAAAAGAAGAAAGAAAAAAGTGATTGGCTATAAATGGAAACTAATTATAATTGTTATGTTTCAAAGACTATCACTACTTTTTTTTTCTTTAGGTTTTTTTTAAAAATAAAGTAACAAAAACATTAGGGGCATCAAAATATTTGATCTAAAATGTCCTGAGCACATTTTTGGAGAAATGTCTTACTTTTGAGCTTCAGACCTTCCCCAAAGTACTCAAAGCAGGACATTTTGCACTAGAGATTTAGTGAACCTTTATTAAAAACTCACACTCAAAATGTTTTTAAATAAGACCTTGTGCATGCCCTGCCTCTAGTTAAAATGCTTCTTAAGATATGTATATGTCAGTCCTTAAAATAGCATTCTGCTAACATGATACAGGAGTGCAAAGGAATTTTGCAACATTAGATTACTGCATTGAAATTTATGGAATAAATGGAACACCAGAAAGCAAATGAACATTATGAAGGCTATTCCTACCTCAATTTTTCAATTTTTATCTAAAACTAGCTATACCCGGCCACGCGTTGCTGTGGCCCAGTCTGGTTAAATGGCCAACCAATCTGTGTGTAGATCTACACCTGCACACATACACACAACCACCATATAAGCCCCAACCTACCTACCTACTGTATTTCTCCCTCTCTATTTATCCCTCTACCTACCTACCTACTGTATTTCTCGCTATCTATCTATACACCTACCTACCTACCCACCTATCTACAGTATTTCTCCCTCTGTCTATCCCTCTACTTACCTACCTACTGTATTTCTTGCTTTCTCCCTCTACGTACCTACCTATCTACCTACCTACCTACCTACCTACCTACCGTATTTCTCCCTCTCTATCTATCCCTCTACCTACATACCTACTGTATTTCTCCCTAACTATCCACCTACCTACCTACCTACTGTATTTTTCCCTATCTATCCACCTATCTACCTACCAGTGGTGGGTTTCTGCAGGCTCGCACCTACTCGCGAGAGCCGGTTGGTGAAATTTAGAGAACCGGTGAGAGGGGGTTCCACTGGCGTACCTGGAAATAAATCTGGCCCGCTGCTGTGACCCAACGGGAACAAAAGGAAAGGAAAGGAAAGGAAAGAAGAAAGGAAAGAAAGAAAGAAAGAAAGAAAGAAAGAAAGAAAGAAAGAAAGAAAGAAAGAATTTATCATCACAACTGAGTTCAAAATTTTGGTTGCTAAGCAAGAGCGTTGTTAAATGAGTTTCACCATATTTTAAAAGGTGGCCACTCCCACCCTGTCACATGACTTCCAAGCCACGCCCACAAAATAGGCCACACCTATAGAGTAGGTTCTAAAAAATTTGAACCCACCACTGCTACCTACCTTCCATACTATTTAAAAGATGGTTAAAGTGAACTCTAATTAATAATTTATTTATTTTATTAAGAGCATGAGCACTCAGTTAAAAACTATCATAGTTCACATTTTGAAGAATGCAGCTGAACAGGTATAGATAATTTTTCGGTGCTGTTAGACATATCTCAAAATACCCATTGTAGCTAGGGCAGTCATATATGTTTATTATGTTTATTATTCAGAAAATCTATTAATCAGAAAAGGTGATTCCAGAGTCTTTCTGATTTGTGAAAGTATGTCCTCACAAAATGGCTACCAATGGGAAGACTTGCCTTTCATAAAATGGCTACCTTTTTAAATATTACCGATGTACAAAATGCACTTTTTCCAGAAGATAAAATGTCAGTCCTTAAAATTGCATTCGGCTAAGATAATACAGAAGTGCAAAGGAATTTTGCAACATGAGATTACTGCATTGAAATTTATGGAATAAATGGAACACCAGAAAGCGAATGAACATTATGAAAGCTATCCCTAACTCAATTTTTCAATTTTTATTTATCTTATCACTTCTGCAACTGATCCTCTTTATTGGAGCTGATCATTCTTTGAAAATAAGTTGCATCAAGTACCAGCACAGTTTTTTCTGTTTAATCTAATACGACTGAGACCAAATTCTGTGTATTCATATCAGTTCATCTTGAGAAACTCTGCTGTTGGTATTTCCTTAATTTATATTGTGATAGTCGGTTACATATTTTGAAAAGACAGAATTCTAAAGTTGACATTTTTAAGCTGGCCATGCTTTCCAATAATACAGTGGTACCTCGGATCACGAACTTAATTCGTGAAATGACTCTGGTCGCGATCCGATTTGGTTGTGATGCGAGGCACAATTTCCCATAGGGTTCAATGTAAATCCGATTAATCCGTTCCGACCTTGTTTTTTGGTTGTGATGCGAGGCACAGTTTCCCATAGGGTTCAATGTAAATCCAGTTAATCCGTTCTGACCTTGTTTTTAAAATGTCCGCGGCTCCGGTTCGTGAAGCGAAACGGAGGTTGTGAATCCGGGCATTTTTACGAACTTTTCCGTTCGTGATGCGAGGGCGGAGTTCGTGATGCGAGGCGGAGTTCGTGAAGTGAGGCAGAGTTCGTGCAGCGGAGCATTTTTTACGAACTTTTCCGTTCGTGCAGTGAAACAGTGTTCGTGAACCGGGGCACATTTTTTGGGAAATTTTTGGTCGTGAAGCGAATTGGACGTGATGAGAGGCGTTCGTGGTCCGAGGTACCACTATACTTTGGATTTGGGTCCAGGTTTTGTAGATCTAGCTGTCAATATTTAGCTTTATTATAACTACAGGATTGCTAGACTTAGACCTCCCAATCTGATACACTTATCATGCTTTCTGGGGACTATGTAAACTGAAATCCAACACATCAGATAGACAACCAATTGGAGTATGTTATTTTATAGGAATATAAACAAAAGTATTAAAATGTTTCTTATCTGATCCCATGCTAGATAAATTCTTCCGTGAAAGCTGTGCGCCAGGTGCACCTCTTGAGTCTTCATTGTGCAGACTGTGCAAAGGCAGCGGTGGTGAAGGTGGCGTGTCTCAGAAATACAAGTGTAAAGCTAACAGCAATGAAATATTCTATGGGTATTTAGGTGCTCTTCGGTAGGTTGCTGTTCCTTGCAATATGATAGATAAATGAGCAGACACTCCTCTTTAGATGCAATTACTACCCCACCTAGTGGTATAATGATCACTATTATTCCACAATGTAAACATATTATTCTGTCTTTATATGTAGCTGTTAAAAGATTTTATGTTTTATATTAACATGTAAAAAGTAATTCCAATCATACTTATGTATTATAATAAAGAGGGCAGAACCTTTTCAGTTCACATCTATTTATGATTCTTCTTAACCCTAAATTAAACAGAGCAGGACTATTTGCTTTTAATTATTTTGAATAATTTTTCAGATGAGAAACCTTTGCAAGGCAAGGAGTGAAATGTGCCACTTACTCTTTTCTTTGGTTGTATTTTCCAGATGCTTGATTGAAGCAGGACAGGTAGCTTTTGTTAAACATACCACCATCACTGAAGCCACAGAAGGTATGGAATCATACAAATAAATATATAACTGTTGATCATCTTATTTATGATAGTTGAGAAATAGTAGACTGATGGAGATTGTCAGGCATAATCAAAAGAATGGTAATAATAATAACAACAACAACATATATTTTAAGAAGGTACTTGGTTGATACCTAAGACACTGGCAGCAACCCAGACGCTGGCAGCTTCGACTTAATCCGTCCAAGACCGAGTGGCTGTGGTTTCTGGCGTCTCGATATAGCCAGTTAGCTCCATCTCTGGCTATCGGGGGCGAGTCATTAGCCCCCATTGAAAGGGCCCACAACTTGGGCGTCCTCCTGAATTCTCGGCTGTCCTTGGATGACCATGTGACAGCCGTGGCCAGGGGGGCTTTTTATCAGGTTTACCTGATACGCCAGTTGAGCCCCTTTCTAGATTGGGATGCCCTATGCACGGTCACTCAAGCCCTCGTCATTTCCCGCCTGGACTACTGCAATGCTCTCTACATGGGGCTCCCCTTGAGATGCACCCGGAGACTCCAGCTAGTACAGAATGCAGCCGTGCGAAGGATTCTGGGAGTTTCACGGTACTCCCATATAACACCTCTCCTGCGCGAGCTGCACTGGCTGCCTGTGGTCTTCCGGGTGCACTTCAAGGTGTTAGCAACCATCTTCAAAGCGCTCCATTGCACAGGTCCTGGGTATTTGCAAGACCGCCTCCTGCCACATACCTCCCTTCGACCTGTCCGCTCCCACAGAGAGGGCCTCCTCAGGGTGCCGTCTGCTGGTCAATGCTGGCTGGTGACCCCCAGGGGGAGAGCCTTCTCTGTGGCGGGTCTGGCCCTCTGGACCGACCTGCCCCCGACCTTTGTACCATCACGGACCTACGCCTCTTCCGCCGGGTGCTTAAAATGCACTTTTTCCATCTGGCTGGTCTGGCATAGATTAATGGTTTAATTTTAAATTTAAGATTTTAATTGTTTTAATTACTTTTAGCACAGACTTAATTATTTAATTCTATTTTATATTGTGTCTATTTGTTGTGGGTTTTTATTCTTTCTGTGCACTGCCCTGAGTCCCACTAGGGAGAATAGGGCGGTATATAAATCTGAATAAATAAATAAATAAATAAATAAATAAATAAATAAATAAATAAATAAATAAATAAATAAACCCGTATCAACCATTAGCACCAGTCATTGGTATTTGTGACACATTTTTAAATTGTTCATTTGACTGAGTTTCATGTTTAATGAATAAAGTAAATAACAATAACAACAACAACAACAATAATAATAATAGATTTAATATAATGATAATGTTTATAAGATAAATTAACTGTGATTCAGAATCACGTTGCATTAGAAAGCATCATCCGGTAGAATAAGAAGTACTGGAAAACCCATTTTGTGCTGGAGTTGTACCAGACAAAGTTGAATGCACTTATTCAAGTCAAGATGCAGAATATTAAGGTTGGCCAAGTAATTCTGGGACATTTAGGCAGAAAATCCAAGCATCTGTATTTTTTGGAAACCTCAGAGCATCACAGAAAAAAGAAAGACCTTGCATTGCTACGTGCCTCAACTACTTTGTCTCCCCTCAGATTTTCAGTTTGAGGGATCAGATTAATTTTAATAAGTTCATGGAAAAGAAAATAGTACAGGTAGTGTCTGCTTAGTAACCACATGTTCAGCAACTGTTTGGTGATTAGGGAGATTCAAATATCAGCCTCAAAGTCCTCACAGTCATGTTGTCATAATTCAGGTGCTTGGAAAACTGTTCACGCAGTTGAAATATAACAGTTATATAAAGTGCTCACAGGCACATGATCACTATTTGTGACTTTCCCTGCTGGCTTCCCACAAAGAAAAGTCAATGTGGAAGCTGGCAGGAAGTCACTAGTTACTCCGGTTGCTCTCACTCTGCCATTCTTTTCTTCTAAGGAACTCCTGGTGTTCCTTAGAACCATGTGGATCTCTATTTCATAATATGTGCTTACCCACCTGCTCTTTGTACTGTGCATCTGCCCATACCACCCACCTGCATTCCATGGTGGCTGCTAACCCACCAGCACTTTGTGCCGTCCTCCACCCTCCCCAGACTCCATAGGGCAGGTCTATAGCACTTGCCATTGCCCCATCAGCATTCTGCAGCATGCATCCACCCGTCTGCCAACACTCTGTAGTGCTTACCCATCCATTTGCCTACACACTAGAGTTCTTGCCTGCATGTGTGTGTGTTGTTATTTCCATGTATGATATGCCATATGCTAAATAAATAATAAATAAATAAGAGCATGCTGACAAAATGTATACACACCATTCCAAAGAACTTTAAAACTACTGCATTGTCAAATAGACTATATTGCCATTGGGATATGAAATGGCACGGGGAACAGCTGGCAAAGTCCTATCTCCCCTTTCAATGGGGTAGGGCTAATAAGGCAAGTATATGCACAGTGATGCAGGGAGTTCTTATTCTTGTTAATAATTTTAATCATTTTTTAAATAGGAGAGAACAGACCTGCTTGGGCAAGTGGTGTATCTGCTTCCGATTTTGTTCTTCTGAACACAAATGGTGAACGTTGTCCTCATGATCAATATGAGAGATGTGGTTTGGCTCAAGTTTGCAATCATGCAGTGGTAACAAGACCTGAACGAGCAGAAGCGGTTAAAAATGTGGCACTTCATCAACAGGTAAGCTCTGAATTGAGACTGTTAAATTTAATAGTAAAGTTATATAACATATACACATTGAAGATGTGCATCGGCTCTGATAGACAGAATAGACAACTCACCGTAGCCAACTCTCCATGGCCAAGTCGTTGTGGGATAACGTGCCATGGGCAATTCGCCACAGGACAACTTGTCATGGGACAATTCAACAATTCAACTTAGTTATTTAAAAAAAGTAAAAAATGATTTTAATTTTTGTCAATCACATTTCATTTCATTTTGTCTCTCCTTTTGCATTCTTCACTTAATTATTCTAGTCCATCATTTTTTGACATTAGTATAACTCTTGTCTCATGGCAAGCTGGCCCTGTAGTGAGTTGGCTGTAATGGGTTGGCTGCAAGAATAATAACATCCTTCAGAAATGACAGGCACAAACAAAAAGAAAAAATAGTACCAAATACAAGAAATGTTGTGCATTTACTGGAAACTACTGTATTTATTAAATATTATAATAACTACTAAAATCCTGCTTTTATTGATTTTTACAGAAACTGTTTGGAAAACAGGGAATTCAGAGAGATGTCTTCTCAATGTTCCAATCTGAAGGCAAAGATAGCTTGTTCAAAGATGGCACAGAATGCTTAGCTGTTCCCAATGAACGTACCTTTGAGGAATATCTTGGGCCGGTATATCTGCAGTCTCTTGAAGGAATGAGTAAATGTTCACCTTCAGGTAACAATCTTAGATTAAGATGAGTGACATTCATCCATTTCAGTAGTAGAAACTTTATTTCAAGCTGTTTATAAATGTAACTCTAACAGAGCCCTTCGCACAGTCACTCAAGCGCTTGTGACATCCCGGCTGGATTACTGCAACGCTCTCTACATGGGGCTCCCCTTGAGGTGCACTCGAAAGCTACAGTTAGTACAGAATGCGGCCGCGCGGGTGATTATGGGTGCCTCAAGGCAAACCCACGTAACACCTCTCCTGCGCGAGCTGCACTGGCTGCCTGTGGCCTTTCGAGTGCGCTTCAAGGTGTTGACGACCATCTTTAAATCGCTCCATGGCCTAGCTATATACGAGACCGCCTCCTGCCCCATACATCCCTTCGTCCGATCCGCTCCCACAGAGAGGGCCTTCTCCGGGTGCCGTCGGCGGGGCAATGCTGGTTGGCGACACCCAGGGGAAGGGTCTTCTCTGTGGCGGGCCCGGCCCTCTGGAACGACCTACCCCCTGACCTTCACACTATCTCAGCCCTCCGCCTCTTCCGCCAACGTCTTAAGACGTATTTATTTCAGCAAGCTGGCCTAGGATAGCCCCCCGTTTCTGACTTTTTAAAAATAAATTATAATTTGGTAAGGTTTTAACATGGGTTTTAGCACAGGTTAATTAATTTAATATATTTTAACTGATATTTATTGTATTTTGTGGTTTTAAATAATGCCTGTGCGCCGCCCTGGGTCCTAACAAGGAGAAGGGCGGGGTATAAATTTAATAAAAATAAATAAATAAAAAAAGAATGTAAAATGCAAGAGGCCATCTCCAGACATTGCTAGTGTCAATTCGCAAAGCATCCCTGGCCTGCTCTTGAGTTGCCATAGGCAGGGGGGATGGGAAAACGAACTTCGCAGCTGCAGTGAGGCAGTTTGTCAGTCAAAACAAAAGCACATCGCAGCCATATCTCTGTCAAGGCCGTCTTTGCGGTTACCCACAGCAACTAACACTGTAGCTTGTTTTGGCAACGTTTATGTTTCCCATTACAAACAATATAGTTTTATACTACTAGCTCGGTCTAGAGGTTAAGGCACCAGGCTAAAAACCAGGAAACCTTGAATTTTAGGTTACATTTTAGGCATGAAGGATGACCTTGGATCAATTCTCTCTCAACCCCAGGAAGAAGGTAATGGCAAGCTACGTCTGAAAATCTTGCCAAGAAAATTGTAAGGAATAGTCCAGGTAGTTGCCATGAGTCAAGAATGACTTCAAGGTGCGCGCGCGTGCGCACGCGCGCGCGCATACACACACACGCTTGTTATTGTAATTTAACGTAAAAGCTAAAAATGTAAATGAATAACACAAAGTGTCATTAATTAGAATTTACATGTAGTCTACCAGATAGCTCAGATTAGATTTGGAACTTTTAACTATCCGATCCTTCATAAACATCTAGGCTTGTACAAAATATTATAATATACTATATTTCCAAACAATGCAACATTTAGCAGTTGATGACTTGATAATTTGTCCATCCTATTCTGTCCAAATGCTTCCCCAGTTCTTTTTGCATGGCACCATATACACCAAATGTTGTTACTCTATAGATCCAGAACTTCTGTAAGTTTATTGACAATTCATTTTTCAAATTGATTAAGCAAAGAGGTTATATTGGGATTTGTGAATTCTAGTTCTGCCTTAGGCATGATATAGCCGGGTGACTTTGGATCAGTTGCTCTGTTTCTCAGCCCAACTCACTTCATGGGGTTGTTGTGAGGAAAATAGGAGAAGTGGAAAATATTACGTATGTTCACTGCCTTCCTTAAGTGAATTATAAAGTACTGTAATAAAGGCAGGCTGAAAAGCCAACATATCTGCACTATCATTTGAATGTATCTTCTCTATTTTTAAAGATAATTTAAAAAGAAGGCTTATAATATCATTGAACTAGAATTTCTTGATATAAAGCACATTCAAAGGATGAGATAACATGACAAAGAGAAAATTAAATGTTAGTTGTAATAGGCTATATTGAAAAGCTAGTTTAAATGTATGGCAAATGATTCTGTAGAAAAATAGACCAGAGCTCTGGGCATGCTGTTTTCTTTATTGTGGTATATTACACCTGGTGTAAAGGTGTCATAAAATGTTCTTTCTTTTGTTCATTTTTTAACTATTCTGTTAAGTTCTTCAGAGATAAAGGTGAAGCCAATTGGGATAGGGTTGTTCTTTCTTTTTTAAAAAAAAAAAGAATTTAACACTACTAAGGAATACTTTAAAACAGTTACAATGCTGATATTTTAATGGTGCAGAGTAGAATATGCACCTTTGGAACGTCTTTTTCAGTCTCATTATCTATAGCAGGGGTCTCCAACCTTTGCAACTTTAAGTCTGAAGGACTTCAGCTCCCAGAATTCTGGGAGCTGAAGTCCTTCAGACTTAAAGTTGTAAAGGTTGGAGACCCCTGATCTATAGAATATGTCTCTTTTCTTTCCATGCTCCCAACAATTTATAGAGGAATGTAGAATTAAACACATAGCTATCAAGTGGTTAGATAAATATTTTTATGCTCTCTCCCCCCCCCCCCCCCATACTTTGGCCTTCCCAACCTGACATGCTCTTGGGATGGCAGGGATTCAAACTGGGGCTGGAATACTCAGAACAGCAAAGATTTCCCAAAGATTTCCTAAAGATTAAACAGTTTGTGGGCCACTTTGTGCTATTGTAGAACAATTTATTTAGTTCTATCTCTCTTAATTCTTACTTCTTTTCTCTTTTCTTGTGACAGAACTCCTTAAGGTCTGCACCTTCCATACTCATGACTGGTGAATATCAAGTTCTTGCAGTGAAATGGATGCTTCATACTTACTTGCCCAAAGTTGACAAAAGTCTATCATACTTACTTTATTCTTCTTTACAACCATCTGTTAAACTTTCCATTATGGCTTTGTAACTCTGTAGAGCCACTAGTGCAAAAAATAAATAGAATTAACATCTACAGTTTAATTTCTGTTTGTTTATGTTTATTGTTTATGTTTATTTTAGTAGCTTGCCTTCATATATTAGCATTTTGGGTCATTGTCTATCAAGGCTGAAAACAATTTCTTGGACACAAAGAATAATAACAAGTAATAGCAAGGCAACTTTGTTTGGAACAGTTTTCACTCTGTTACAATACATTTAATACTATTAAGCAGCAATGGCTTATCCTAAGTCCTTCGAAAGGAGTCAGTAGGTATATAATAATGCCAAATCTAGACTGAACAACTAGCTGACTATGCAACCAATCATAATAATTGCTCATGATTATTAATTGTTGTGGTTCATTATATAGTCAGTGAGATGTTTGGATTGGATTTGGATTTTTATCCACTTATCAAGTAATTCTCAAGAACCTGGTAAAGATAGCTATTTGATAGTGCTAAAAGTATCATTGCAAAATGTAAGCTATTCCAAGTATAACTGCTTTTTGCAATTGACTGATGGTGATTTTATCAATGTCAATGGTGTTCAAGTGATGCTCCAGATGTTTTGGGATTGCACCCAAGCCACTTATTACTACTGATACTATCTTCATGACTCTTTTAAAAAAAACCCAGAGCGGGAACATCCAAATATTGGAGGAAATCTAATTCCAGAGGGCAAGCACTTCTGCAGAGAAGGTATACTTTTAGGGTTCCAATATATCACATTTTTAAAACAATGAACCTGAAGTGTGCCAGCACTGCACAATTGAATTTCAGGAAAGGTGTTGTGAGAGATTAGTCAAGTAACCTGGCAGGATGTCATGTAGAGTTTTATAAGTAACAAGGACCTCAAATGGCACCTGGAAGCACACTGGTAACCAGTGCACCACACAAATCAGACCTGTTACATGGACATAGCAGGGCAGGCCAATCACTGTTCGTGCCACAGCATTCTGGATCAGTTGAAACTTCTGGATAATCTTCAAGATAAGCTCTATGTAGAGCACATTGCAGCAGTCAAGCTGCAAAGTGAGTATGGCATGAATTATTATCTAAAGTTCTGTTCGGTTTAGGAAAAGATATAACTGGGGCACTAAATGGAGTTGTGCAAAGGCCTTCCTGCCCATAGCTGAATACCTGTCCTTCAAGCAGGAACTGCCAGTTCAGAATGACCTCACGCAAATAGCATACCAACCTTGAATGAAAAATATAATTACGTATCATCAGCATATTAAATTATATTGAATCCCAAACTGGCAGATGACCTCGCCCAGAAGCTCAGAAGGATTCTGTGGTTAATGGTATCAAAAATCGCTGTGCAATCAAGGAGCACAAGGATGAATGTGCCATTACCATCTTAGCTCCACTATAGGTCAATGACAAATGTGACAAAGGCTGTCTCAGTACTAAATTCCAGGCTAAAACCTGACTGAAATGGGTCTACTCTAGACAATCCATTTCCTTCAGGGTTCTCATCAAGGGCAGACTGACTATCGGCTCAACAAACTTTCCAAAAAGGGATGATTGGAAACTGGTGGTTGGTGGTTGAAAACTCTGGATTCAAGGACAGCTTTTTGAGGAGGGGTGCACTAATGTTACCAGATATCTGAACAGGCAAAAGAAATAAGGGCAATTTGAAAGGAGGAAAAATAAGGGGGGGGGGGGGAAAGACACACACACCCATTTGTGTTTAATTAGAGAGAAATGAATTACAAGTGGAATAAACAGGTACACATTGCTAGTGCTGGCTGTTTGCCTAGCCTGCTCTGCAAGACCATTAGAAGGCAAAAGCCTTCTCTATGTAAGCTAATTTAGGTCTTGTCAATTTCAAGCATCTGTGAAAGTCAGCCGAAGGTAATCAAATAACTAAGGTTACAGAGCAGAGCTTAACTTGCCCTCATACTTTTTCAAAAAATTTCTGAGGAAGAAATACAGTAGCTCTGTTTTAGGTTCAGTACTCTTTAACATCTTCATCAATGATTTGGATGAGGAGATAAATGGGGAACTCATCAAATTTGCAGACGACACTAAGCTGGCAGGAATAGCCAACACTCCAGAAGATAGGCTTAAGATACAGAAGGATCTAGACAAACTTCAACATTGGGCACTATCTAATAAAATGAAATTCAATTGTGAAAAAAGTAAGGTTCTACATTTAGGCAAGAAAAACAAAATGCACAAGTACAGTATAGGTGGTACCTTGCTCAATAGTAGCAACTGTGAGAGGGATCTAGGAATCCTAGTGGACAACCATTTAAATATGAGCCAGCAGTGTGCAGCAGCTGCCAAAAAAGCCAACACAGTTCTAGGCTGCATAAATAGAGGGATAGAATCTAGATCACGTGAAGTGTTAATGCCACTGTATAGTGCCTTGGTAAGGCCACACTTGGAATACTGCATACAGTTTTGGTCGCCACGATGTAGAAAAGACGTGGAGACTCTGGAAAGAGTGCAGAGAAGAGCAACCAAGATGATTAGAGGACTGGAGACTAAGACATATGAAGAACGGCTGCAGGAGCTGGGTATGTCTAGTTTGATGAAGAGAAGGACCAGGGGAGACATGATAGCAGTGTTCCGATATCTCAGAGGGTGCTACAAAGAAGAGGGAGTCAAACTATTCTCCAAGGCACCTGGGGGCAGGACAAGAAGCAATGGGTGGAAACTAATCAAGGAGAGAAGCAACTTAGAACTAAGGAGAAATTTCCTGACAGTTAGAACAATTAACCTCTGGAACAGCTTGCCTCCAGAAGTTGTGAATGCCCCAACCCTGGAAGTCTTTAAAAAGATGTTGGATAGCCATTTGTCTGACATGGTATAAGGTTCCTGCCCACGCAGGGGTTGGACTAGAAGACCTGGGTCCTCTGTGGAGAAGGGCGGGATATAAATTTAAATAAATAAATACAAGGTCCCTTCCTACTCTGCTGTTGTATTATTGTATTATTGTATTATTGTATTATTGTATTATATCAGGGGTATCAAACTGGTGGCCAGTGGGCCGGATGTATCATGCACAGGCCACACCCACCCTGCAAAGGCAAAAAAAACCACATATCACATGATGCAATCGAATTTGACACCTGTGTTGTAGATGCTCAAAAAAACGGATGTTTGATTTTAAGGCTATTGCAGAGTCCTAGGACTCAAGAACAGCCAGCATTCAGACCTGCAGGGAGTGTGGTGATTGGCTGTGACGTGCCTGCCGGCTGGCGGGAAAATTGCACCTCTTTCATTGGTTCCCCCGGCTGACAGGCTTTGTATAAATAGCTGTCAGCCGGGTATTTGTTCTGTTCTGTTGCTACTTCTTAGCTGGTTAATGGGAGTAATATTAGGGTCTAAATTTAGGGAGATGGGCGTCCCCTTATATTTACCTAGGGAGTTATCAAAAACGCCAGCAAACTCCTGGGTGAGGGCATCCAAATCATTCCCCTCTGAAGTAGCATGAATGCCTGAAACGGAGAGCCCTAAAGCCTGAAACCATTCCAGGCCAATCAGGGAAGCTAAAGGCTTGGCCACAACTATGAGGGGCAGGCAACCCTTGTAGCCCCCATAACGAATATTAAACCGGCCACAGTCAACGATAGGAACAACGTTGCCCTGGCAGTCTTTCAAATGACTAGGACATGGCTCTAGTTGTTGCCGGTCCAGGCCAGGCAGCAGCGTCTTCAAGGTGTTCCACAAGATTATCGATTTGGCAGATCCAGTGTCCAGCTCCATGGTACACGGCTGACCTTCGATATGGACCCTAAGATGAATCTTAGTGCACCCTCCATGGCTGAGGGAGGCTGAGCTAACAGCCCAATCAACTACTTCGGAAGCATTGTCCCGGACAGTGAAACAGTCAGTGTGGACTGCACAGCAGAAACTTGTTGATAATGGTGGAGTTCAGAAACGGATTTTTTTGCCATCTCAGAGGCACGAGCCTCATCCACTGCGATCTTAAGCGTAAGCTCAGATCTGGCTAAAAGGCGGCGCTGGAGGCGTAGGTCACGAACGCCAGCCATGAATTGCTCAAGCAACGCCTCATCCAGATCCCCAAACTCACAACGGATTGCAGCCCATCGTAAAGAAGCAAATAATTGATTAACAGATTTGCCCACCTTTTGAAAACACTGCCGGAAACTGTGGCGGTGAGCGAAACGGGAGGGCGTTGGGGAATAATGGCCCCCCAGTCTAGCCAGTAGCACGTCCCATGGAATGACATCTACAGCGGTCGGTGTGGCCAAAGCTCGAGCTGTGGCGAACATATCAGGCCCACAAAATCAGATTATAATCTAAATTTGTTTGCATATTAAACAGGAACAGCTTTCATCCAAGAAAATCCAGAAATGGGAAATATTTTATTAGTAGTTTAGATGTCATAAAACCCTGAGTAAGTGTTGGTGTTGCCTCAGATTCCTTCATCTAGTTGTTTATTAGACTGCGCTTGCGCGAAGATGGCGGGCTAACTCTGGAGCTCTGTGTGTGCCATGGAGATTGTTAGCCTCTATCCGTGCTCCCAGCCCTCCTGCATTAGTCGGAGGGTATGGGACTGATAAGGAATCCACCCTGGCGTCTCGGGGTGAGGTTCTCGATGGAAATGGGTTTAGCGGGAACGAAAACGGCGCGGGTGAAGGCGAGAGCGCCGGAGCGGAGGACGGCGTCCCTGGCGTCCGAATGAGGGCGGTGGTGACCGACCACACTTGTGAGTTCCTGTGGCGGCGGCAGCAACGGGCCAGGGGGATAGATGGAGGAGAGGCGGTGAGAGCGCCGGGAAGCCAGCGGCAGTGGCGGTGGCGGAGGCGACAGACCAGATATGGAGAGAAAGACGCCGGTGGTGAGAGCACCGGGAGGATGTGTTGTGACGGCCGCTGGAAGCCAGGCCGGGCGGTGGGAGCGCCGGGAGGCCTGGCTGAGGCGGTATTTTTGGAGATGGCGGCGGTGGGAGCGCCGAGATGGTCACGCTGAACCCTGCCCTGCTGACTGACTGACCATGGAAGACTCGAAGGACGGCAGTGGGAGCGCCGCGACTGAAGCTGAAGCCAGCCTTGCAACGACAGCGGTGAGACGGGGGTGAGAGCCCCGGACGGAAGGCCTGTGTCCCCGAGTTTTTTTTTTAGTGGCGGGGGCTCGGACCGGACTGTCGGCTGCGGGGCTGACTGGTGGCAGCCAGAAGAAGCTGACTGAGCCCTGGGCTGGGGAGGACAGTAATCCCCCGACCCTGGTGATCGGTCGAGGGGAGAGGCCCGCACAACAGGCCCCAGGCCGGGGAAATTGGAGGTTGGAGACTGGAGTTTTCTGGCCTGTTAGGCCGGGTCGGGCTAGGAGGTTGGATAGCCGGCCTGGGTCTGGTTAAATCCCCAGCTGGGAGCAATTTTCCATCAGGGAGAACAGACTCCTTTTCAGCTTAGCTGGCGCCAAACCTACATTCCTCAGCAACATGAGAAGAAACTCTTCCCCCTGTGATGATGATTTGTTAAGACCAATAGAACTGTGTCGTATTAAGACCTCTTTAAAGACCTTGTGAATGTCCTAAAGATCTTTTGGACTGGAACATCAAATGGACACCCAATTGACATTGTGAACTTCCTTACTATAGCACTTATTCACTTTATTAGATCTTTGATGAATTTAAATTATGGCTAATGATGTTTTAAGATCCTATTTTAACCCATGACACACTAATGAAATTATTCTTACATTGTTTTATATTGATTATTAGTTTTAATTATTTATTATAACGCAATGTACTCCAGAGCAAATCTTTTGTTTTTACGAGAGTCCCCGCTCTCACAGGCTTGGCCCTCTGCTCTATCGAGGGCCCATCTTGATGAGGGATTCATTAATCCGGAGAGATGGGCGAAGCGCGGCCTTAGGGGGTTTTTAGTATCTAAATTATTGGTTCTTTTAGGGGGTACCAGGGAGGGGGGTGGGTTTAGACAGGCAGAGACAGGGGGTATTAATGAAAGTAAGGGCCGGACCAGCAGGCGGCGGAGGGAGGCGGAAGGATCCGACAGGAGGGGGGAAACACGAGTCGTTCCGACGGAGGGCCAACCGATCCAGAGGGTCGTGGGGAGAGGCAGGTCCGAGGGGAGACATGTTCCATCCTCCCGGTTGGCGGCACGTAGCCGTTGGCTTCAAACGGTCAAGTGCCACAACCCCCGCAGGCTAGGTGGTCAGGGAGTACAGAGCCAGGGCCTACGGCTGATGTTTTGCAACGCCAGGTCCGTTGTCAACAAAGCCCCCCTCATTAATGACCTTGTGTCAGAGGGGGAGCCGGACCTGGTTGGGATTGCGGAGACCTGGTTGGGCCACGAGGGAGGACTTCCCCTCGTTGAAATCTGCCCACCAGGTTACCGCGCTTTTCATCAGCCCCGGGCCCTGGGTAGGGGCGGTGGGGTAGCGGTCATTGTGAAAGAAGGTCTTGAGCTGAGAGAAACCATTGTGCCACAGACCACCGGTTGTGAGTCCCTCTGCGTGAAGTGGGGCCTAGGGAGGCAGTTGGGCTTGCTGGTTGTATACCTGGCTCTTCGCTATGCAGCAGCAGCCCTGCCCGAGCTCCTAGAGGTGATCGCTACGGTGGCAATTGAGACCCCCAGACTTTTAGTCATGGGGGACTTCAACTTGCCAACGGTTGGCGTATCATCCGAGGTAGCTCGGGAGTTCATGGCTTCCATGACGGCCATGGACCTGACCCAAGTAATTCAAGGCCCCACCCACGAGGGTGGACACACACCGGATCTCATCTTTGTCTCTGGCCAATGGACGAGTGATCTGGGTATAGGGGATATAGTCATCACGCCCTTGTCATGGTCAGACCACTCACTTCTCCAGCTCGACTTTCCGACCGCTGCTCCCCTCCGCGGGGAGGCGGAACCTGAGTCACCAATCTGGTTCCGTCCCAGGCGCCTGATGGACCCAGATGGGTTCCAGGCGGCGCTTGGACCACTTCCTGTACCCCTGACCCGCGCCCCGATGGAGGACCTCGTGGCCGCATGGAATATTGCGGCCACGGGAGCCTTGGGTCGGGTCGCGCCCTTGCGGCCTCTTGCGTGGCGCCGAGCCACCCTGGCTCCTTGGTTTACCGAGGAGCTAAGGGTGATGAAACGCCACAAGAGATGCCTAGAGAGAAGATGGAGGACTACCCGCTCTGAATCTGACCGGACACAGGTAAGAGCCCATTTACGAACTTACATTGTGGCGCTGAGAGTGGCCAAACGCCATCATTGTGCCACTCTCATAGCATCCGCAGATAACCGCCCTGCCGCCCTGTTTAGGATGACCCGCTCCCTCCTTCAACAGAGGGTGCGGGAAGCCCCGTTACAGGGTAGAGCAGAGGAATTTGTGTCTTATCTGCAGGAGAAAACCGCTCAGATACAGAATGAGTTAGCCCCCATTGCTGGTCCAGTGGAATGCCACGAGGCGGATCTTGTTTGGGAGGAGTTTGACTCCGTTGCTTCCGATGATATGGACAGGTTACGTGGGCGACTGCGAGCCACCACATGTTTATTGGACCCGTGTCCCTCCTGGCTTGTACTGGCATCCTGGGAGGTGACACGAGGCTGGCTCCAAGAGGTTATCAACGCATCCTTAAGTGAGGGTTCCTTGCCTGCTTCCCTAAAAGAGGCCATGGTGAGGCCCCTCCTTAAGAAGCCCTCTTTGGATCCAGCTCTTTTAAACAACTACCGTCCAGTCTCCAACCTTCCCTTTCTGGCGAAGGTTGTTGAGAGTGTGGTGGCACAACAGTTTCCCCGTCACCTGGAGGAAGTTGATTATCTAGACCCGCGCCAGTCCGGCTTTCGGCCCGGGCATAGCACCGAGACGGCATTGGTCGCGTTGGTCGATGATCTCTGGAGGGCCAGAGATGGGGGTTGTTCCTCCATCCTGGTCCTATTAGACCTCTCGGCGGCTTTCGATACCATCGACCATGGTATCCTATTGCATCGGCTGGGGGGGTTGGGGGTGGGAGGCACCGTGTTACGGTGGTTCTCCTCCTACCTCTCTGGCCGATCGCAATTTGTGTTGCAGGAGGGCAGAGGTCGACCTCGAGACCCCTCACATGTGGGGTGCCTCAGGGGTCGGTCCTCTCGCCCCTCCTGTTCAACACATATATGAAGCCGCTGGGCGAGATCATCCGTGGTTTTGGGGTAGAGTATCATCTCTACGCTGATGATACTCAGCTGTATATATCTACCCCAAACCACCCCAACGATGCCGTAGCGGTGATGTGCCAGTTCCTGGAAGCCGTGCGTATCTGGATGGGAAGTAACGGACTCAGGCTCAACCCGACCAAGACCGAGTGGCTGTGGTTTCCGGCTGCCCAATTCAACCAGTTGATTCCATCTCTGGCCATAGGGGGCGAACATCTTGCCCCTGTGGATGGGGCGCGCAACTTGGGTGTCCTCCTGGATACCCGGCTGTCCATGGAAGATCAAGTGACAGCCGTGGCCAGGAGGGCGTTTTACCAGGTTCGCCTGGTACGCCAGTTGCGCCCCCTATTGGATCGGGACGCCCTTCGCACAGTCACTCATGCTCTCGCGACATCCCGACTGGATTATTGCAACTCTCTCTACATGGGGCTCCCCTTGAGGTGCACCCGGAGGCTTCAGTTGGTCCAGAACGCAGCCGCGCGAGCAATTATGGGCACCTCTAAGTTTGCCCACGTAACACCGCTCTTGCGCGAGCTGCACTGGCTACCTGTTGTCTTCCGGGTGCGCTTCAAGGTGTTAATTATCATCTTCAAAGCGCTCCATGGCTCGGGACCTAGCTACCTGCGGGATCGGATCCTGCCCCATACATCCTCACGGCCGATTCGCTCCCACAGAGAGGGACTTCTCCGGGTGCCGTCCACTAGACTTTGTCAGCGGGCGACGCCCAGGGGAAGGGCCTTCTCTGTGGCGGGCCCAGCCCTCTGGAACGACCTTCCCCCCGATATCAGGACAACCATGGACCTCCGCTCCTTCCGCTTAAAATTAAAGACACACTTTTTTCGCCTGGCCGGCCTGGGGTAGTCTCTTTTTAGATTAGGGGTTTTAGGGGTAATTTTTAGTTTAGTTTATTGGTTTTAGCGCAGGAACAATTTAATTCACTTTTAATTTTGTATTTTGTATTTTGTATTTGTTGGTGGTCTTATTTGTATTTTTAATTGCCTGTGCCCCGCCTCGAGTCCCCCTGGGGAGAGAGAGCGGGATATAAAATTAAATTATTATTATTAAATTATTATTATTAAAAAACGGAAAGAATTTGTAGGATTAGTGCTCTACCTTTAATATTTGCATATTACATAGTGTATGACATATTGGAAAATCATTGTAGTCAATACATTTTAGAGATAAACATTGTCATGATTTTCCCCTCACTTCTCACTAAGCATTTTTTAAAAAAAAAGTATAACATCAGACTGATAAACAGCTCTGAAGAATCCCAAAGTCACCACTACAGAGCCCTTTGATTATTTAAATAAAATTATTACTCAGTTCAGATTTGAATATACGTTACCATTACAGAGGTAACAATATAGTATGGATTTACACCACAGAGTTTGTTTTGAACTTAGTAAAAACACTCTCCCATTATTGTGTTGGAAACAAAATTTAATAGCCATTTCAATTAGCTTCTGCCAGTGGAGTATGAGATGAACGACAGAACAGAAATATTATTCTTTATAATAATCAAGAGTCAAGATCAACATTGTGTGGACACTGATCAATTGCACTAACAAAGCGTGTTTAAATGCTTCCCATTTCATGTTCTATAGTTTTTATAAATCTGCCAACACTTTCCATGCCGAATGAAATGGACTAATAAAATCATCTTTGAATGTTTAAATCTGGATCATCCCCCACTCTGATTTTTACAAAATTCTGATGACAACCCCCCTTCTTCCTCCTACAAGAAATAGATGCTTTAAATCAAGAGGTCTTCAAACTTGGCAACTTTAAGACTTGTGGACTTCAACTCCCAGAATTCTCCAGCCAGCATAGCTGGAATGCAGCATAGTTTAGAATTCTGGGAGTTGAAGTTCACAAGTCTTAAAGTTGCCAAGTTTGAGGACCCCTGCTAGATTTAGAACAAGCTTCCGCGTCTCGGTATCATCAGGTTTCTTCGCTAGGAATTCTGGGCGCTGTAGTCCAATATAACTCTCTCTCTCTCTCTCTCTCTCTCTCTCTCTCTCTCTCTCTCTCTCTCTCTCTCTCTCTCTCTCTCTTTCTGATGAGTGAACTACAGTTCCCATAAATCTCTTGGGACATGATCCTCTGCTCCAGTAGTCAGCCACCTGTTGTAGAAACCGGAAGATGACGATTCCATAGCTGGACACGTCGCTACATTAGACGTATGAGGCTGTCACGCCTGGTGAGCGGCTCAGCATGAACGGTGTGAAAGTGACGCCCCAGCGCGACGAATTCCCCCCTCCCCAACATCCGTCCCTGCCGGACCAGGACGTGGAGCAGGTCCGGCTCCTGATCTCGGTGGCGGTGGCCTTGTTCGTCGTCTTAGTTCTGGGTGAGTTTCAGCGCGTCTTGGCCCTGCTCGGCAGTTGCTTTCGAGCGGCGCAGAAAGCGGGGAATGGAAGGAGAGCCGGGCTGTCCTAGTGGCCTCGGAGCCTTTCATCGCTCTGTGTCCCTTTAAATCACAATTGCAAGACTGGCGTATGCGGCATGGTTATTTGAAGGTAGGTGCCAGTGGGGCTTTGGTGAAATTCATCATTAGGTCTTGTTTTAGGGATGAAGAGGATAAACTGGGTAGGTGATTAAGAAATATGACCTAGATCAGTGATTCCCAACCTATATTTGGCCATGCCCCACTAAGCATCTCTAAAACTTGATCCCCCCCCCCCATATAATTCTTACTTTACTCAAAAAGTGAACTCTACTAGTGCAGAGGAAGCCTAAAAGGCCATTAACTTGGTTTAAACAAGGTTCAAATTGCTGCCCCCCCCCCCCCGTGGGGCATGGGGTGCACGTTGGGAACCAGTGTCCTAGGTCAGTGATGGCGAACCTATGGCACGCGTGCCACAGGGCATGCGAAGCGCTGCCCTGTCAGCTGGCCAGCTGATTCAGCCATTTTTAAAGCCATTTGTAGTCCTCCAGAGCCTTCAGGGACCTTCAGGAGGCTTCCCTGAAGTCTCCGGAGAACTAAAAACAGCCCTACAAGCAAACTGGTAGTGACTCCTGCTTTGCTCGTAGTGTCATTTTTAGTCCTCTGGAGGCTTCAGGGAAGTTCCTGAAGCCTCCAGAGAGCCTATGGAGGGGCTGTTTTCACCCTCCCAGGCTGCTATATAGCCTCTGAAGCCTGAGGAGGGCGAAAAAAGCATGTAAAAATGGGAGGAGCACCTGTCATGCCTGCATGCGCACTGGGGGGGGGCGCATTGCATTATGGGTGTGGCACGCCGACACACGACCCCCCTGCGCTCCCCCCCTTATGGCACGCGAGCCTAAAAAGGTTCGCTATCGCTGTCCTAGGTTGTACAGAAACATCATGCCATGTTTGGGGAATGTCTAGAACAGGGGTTCCCAAACTTGGCAACTTTAAGACTTTAAGCTATGCTGGCTGGAGAATTCTGGGAGTTGAAGTCCACAAGTCTTAAAGTTGCCAGGTTTGGGAACCCCTGGTCTAGAAGGAGTAGTAGATTACTCCCAAATGTATTACATTTGAACTACTTCTTTTCACTGAAGACTGCTATTTGTGGTCTGATTTTTGGGAGTTTTGCAAAAGCAACCTTTCTTGTCAACCTATTTTTCTGATCCATCCCACCCCGTTCTGGCAATTGACTCCAAATAGTCTTCCACTGTCAAAATAAAGTGACTGGGAAAATAGGTATTCTGATACAACACATCTGGCAACCCACAGGCTGGTGAAAATTGCTTTGGACTTTGTTGCGAGGGTTTTATAGTATTTGATGAAAGTGCAAGAGAAAAGAAGCTTGTAGGCAAATTTAATTGAGAAAAGGCTTCTGATTTCTGACAAGATAATTGTAATTTATAATTCTGGCAAAGTAGTATATTTCATCATTGAGTTTAATGTTATTTTGAATGAACTGCTATCCTACAATGGTACTTAAAAGTTTGTAAACCTTTTTCTACATACTGTAGATATGATATAAAAAGTGATCTGTTCTTCACTAAAATCTAGATAAATCCAGTTCAATGAGTTAAAAACATATTTGTATATTTTAAAATGATCCAGAGCTACATATCTTTGTGTGACAAAAGTATGCCACATCTCAAATGTGAACCTTAACTGATATACCATCTTTAGGCATCAATAACTGCAGCTAAATGGTGATCAGTTTTGCATGTTGATTTGGAGGAATTTTAGCTCATTCCTTCTTGTAGAACAGCTTCAAAGGGATGTTGGTGGCCTTCCTTCCATGAACTGCCCACTTCCACAATATTTCTATACAGACCGAAGATTTAAGTTCAGTTCAAAAACAGATACCATGACATTTTGCAGTAGAATATGTTCTTACAATTCAGAATTCATATCTTCATCAATGGTCAATCTGTCCTGGTCTATGGGCAGCAAAGTAGGTCCAACCTGTGATATTGCCACTACCCTGTTTCACAGAATAAGGTTCTTATACTCTGAATGCAGTGCTTGCATTTTCCTGAACATAATGCTTTTCAGTCAAGTCAGAAAGTACTATTTTGGTCTCATTCATTCATAAAATATTCTTTTAACATCTTTCTGGATAACCCATCTGGTCTTTTGCAAATTGTGGATGGGCAGTAATGTTCTTTTTTGAGAGTAATGATGTGTATGACAGGGTTATACACATACACAGTAATGATGTGTCATACACATCATTACTGTATTGCTTTTGGTGTGATCCTGTTTGGTTGACCATTCCTGGGGTGGGGGTAACAATGGTGTTGAATTGCTTCTATTTGTACACTTTCTGCCTGATAGTGAACTACTGGTTATAGTTTCGTAATGTTTTGAAGACCAGTGAGCAGCAACAACTGTTTTCTGGGGAAGTCTTTTATTCAAGCCACTACACCCTTTCACATACCTATGTTGAGAAAGTCAGACACTGATAGTGAAAGTCAGACACTGATAGTGAAAGTCAGAAAGTCAGACATTGATACCCATAATTCTGTTTTTTAAATAAAGCAGGATCTCCATACTTGCACCTTAAACACCTGGCTCTAATTTTCCCTGCAAATGAATTAATAATTCTAGAAGTTTACATATTTTTGCCACATATAAATTTTAGGTTTGGGTCATTTTCCTCAAATAAATGAATTAGTATAATGTTTTTATTAATTTGTTTAATTGGGTTCACTTTATCTAGTTTTAGAACTAGTATGGAGATCAGATAACATTTTAAATCACACTTATACAGAAACTGAATATTGAAAAAGAACCCATGAACTTAAGCATTACTATATTTTTGCAGTGTTTCTTTTAAAATGTTCTTAGCTTGGTTTGAATGATAACCATTGTTTGTTCGGAATAGACTTTTGTAAACTTCATTAGGGCTCATATTAATAAAAGATAAATGATTAACGCTTGTTTTTAAACAAATACATTTACTTGTTTGGTGTGCATGTATTTCTGATTTGGTGTCCATGTCTTTCTGAAATGGCTAGTATGAGACAGTCATAGCTGTACTGATAGAGGTAAACAGTAAATTAATGTTGTGAATTGCCTGCTTATTCTGTCAGATCAACTGTTTATAACACAGGAAAAAAGTTATAGCTTTGGGAAAAAAACTTGCATATATCTTAAAAATTATAATTTACGGTATACTCTCTGTATATAATGTGAAGTAGCTTTGGTTTTAGACATTGCATGAATCAAAATATGGATAGCAATGTTATTTATGCATATAGCTTAGTTATTGCTTATCTTTTTCAGTACTTTGGAAAGTTTTCCAAGCAAGAAAGAGCAGTCGGACAGCAGTGCTTCTGGCTGGTCTATGTGACTCAGGAAAAACTCTTCTGTTTGTTAGGGTATGTAAGTTTCTTTCATAATTTCTCTTAGACTGAATCTTTTAGACTAATATTTTGTTGTGATTTTTTCATGTTATCGGAAGATTTAAACTTAAACACTTTGAATTTCTTCTTGCTTTTGAAGTCTTTGAAAGCATTAGATCGGTAATTTTACTGAGAATATTTACTGCTTTCTTTTGATTTCTGTAGCTCTTAACAGGAAATTTCCGAAATACTCAGACTTCCATTACTGATGGTTCTGCCGTGTACAGAGTAAAAAATGACAAGGTAAGGATGAAAATGTTACATATTGTGGTATATATGTATACATATGTGAAAGGATTGTTATTTGTTTGAAATAAACTCAAATAATGGTAGAAGGCAATAAAAATGTATAAGCCTAAGCAAAATACTGCCTAAAATTGCTCCATGATAAATATTTATTGCTTTTTCTATAGAATAGGAATGTGACTTTAATTGACCTTCCTGGCCATGAGAGCTTGAGGCTTCAGTTCCTGGATAGGTTCAAGGCTGCAGCTAGGTAAGTTTCAAAATAATGGTTCTATTGGCATTTTTCAGGACAGTATCGGAGTATAGACTTTTAGGATTGCTGCAAATAAATAGGAGGATGTGATTAAATATGTACATCTCATTTGTTAGATTTTATTCATCTCTCTCTCTCTTTTCCTAACTTTTCTGTCCTGTTAATTGGAGAAGAGTTTCAAAACAAAACAATTCAGATTAAGATAGCAAATTTTGACAGTATCAGAGAGGGAAAAAGTGCTTATTATAAGCAGTTTTGTATTGTGGAAGGATAGTTGTTTATTTTGATGATATTACCAATTGAAATTAATATCATGCAATGCATTCTTTTTTGTATAGGGCAGTTGTGTTTGTTGTGGATAGTGTAGCTTTCCAAAGGGAGATGAAAGATGTGGCAGAATTTCTATATCAGCTCCTGACTGACAACACAATTCTGAAAAATGCACCTCCGCTCTTAATAGCCTGCAACAAACAAGGTAAAGCCTATCACATTTGAAATAAGCCAGCCTTCATTGACATATAATTTAAATCATTTATACTGATTAGTATTTTGCCATGCCTTTTATAAGGTATAGAATAAATGCACATTTGGAAACTAGTTTCTGTCAATCCTGGTAAACTAACTAACAACCTTTACCTGTTTCTGAAATTTGGATCCAGTTATGGGAAATCATGGTTTATTTTAATGATAGTTTATGAACTCAGCCAATTAGCCAAATACAAATATAACTATTATTTACATGTCTGGATGGATATCACCAACCTTTTACCAAGCCATCATGTTGCAGTGGTGAATTCAGGTTTTAGTAACTGCCCTTTTTAGAAACTGAGTGATGACTATGTCTGGAAGTAATAGTTGTGTGACTTTCCCCATTTCTTGTAATTATCTGAGAAGATTTGCCTTCATGAGCTTGCCTGATGATAACTCAGATTAAACCTTCTCTAACTACCCTCCAGTTTCTTTGGAATGCACCCCTAGAATTCAGAGGCCTAGCAGTGTCATTAGTTTTTAGAAAGTTCCTTCAGATGTATCAAGCCATTGTTATCTGTAGCACAGTATTAATATGTTTATCCCTTATTCCTTCCATAGATGTTACAATGGCAAAATCATCTAAGCTCATACAGCAGCAACTGGAAAGAGAGCTGTAAGTTCAAAGAATCAGCTTATTGGGGTCACCTTCATGCATCTTTCCTTATGTGCAAGGTTACTGCCCAATAGTGATGAAATTATTTTCATGTTGTTGTGAAGACACAGTGGAAAGTAACATTGAGCAATGAAAAATAAAACCGATTTTGCCTGTAGAATTTCCAAACTGCTCTGATGCATGAGATCGGCTAGAGTTTTAAATAGCAACCTACATATTAATTTAATCAAGTCTATTAGCTGGAGTATATATTTAAAACATTGCTTTCAAAAATTATTCAAATTATTCTTGATTTAGTATCTCAGTTTCCTCCCTCCCTCTCTCCCTTGCCATTGATTTTTTTGTTGACTGCTAGAGACCTCCTGAACTGGTCTCTGCAGTTTTCTTGACAAGATTTTGGAAATGGTTTGCCATTGTCTCCTTCCTGAGGGGGTGTGACTAAGTTCCTACATTTAGTCACTACAATATCCAATTTTATAAAAATTTATTTCTTTTATAACATGAATGGAAAGTTATAGTTTTATGCATACTATATAGTTCACATTGAAAAATAACAATGGAAACTTTCTTTTCCCATGTATATCCTGTATTTGATTCTCTTCCATCCATTAAAATAAGGAACATTTAAAGTAATGCCATACTTTGTTTTGTGCTTTCAAATTAAATTTCTGAGCAGATGTAACACAAAAAAGACATTTTCATTTGTTGAACTTTAAGTTAATCCTTAAAGCTATTCCCTGAATCATTATAATCTTATTTTTGATTATCACTTTTATGCAAAGATGTTGCTGAGAGGAAAATATCACTTTGTTCTCCTTTTCCTAAAGTACAATTGAAGAATTAAACCACTTGACCAATTATTGAAACTTTAACTTAATTATGATTTACTGTTGCCAGATTTCTCTGCATTTTGGCTACAGATATCTATGATCTAATATTTAGGTCCTTTTCCCAAACATGGATCATTCATCTTTTTAATATATTTCTGTGTCATGCTTTCTCTTAGGCAGCTCAGAGTGATGTACAAAGAAGAAGTATAGCCAACAAAACATGAAAATAATAAATACAGAAATTGAAATGCAGCGGATATTTGTAGCTCGAGTGTAGGATGAGGGCAAAGGTTTGATCTCTGAGCTTATGGGTTGGTTTCCGAATGTTTCGTTACCAGGCTAGGTAACATCTTTAACTCCACTGAAGATGTTACCTAGATTGGTATTGAAACGTTTGGAAACCAATCCACAAGCTCGGAAAACAATAAAACAGATAATAGTTGCTAGTGGAGAAGTTGTGATCCTACCCATATTATCTAGTTTCATACATATCTCTCTCTAAAGTTTGTGCAACCTGCCCACAATGCCAATTGTTGATTTTATACAGACCCATTTTATTTATCTAAGTTTGTTCTCCTTTTTTTTTTTTTTACAGTAATACCTTACGAGTGACCCTCTCTGCTGCCCCAAGTACCATGGACAGTTCAAGCTCGGGATCTGTCATTCAGCTTGGGAAGAAGGGAAAGGAGTTCGACTTCTCTCAGCTGCCCATGAAAGTTGAATTTATTGAATGTAGTGCCAGAGGAAACAAGGGAGAGGAGAGTAGTGCTGACATTAATGACTTGGAAAAATGGCTAGCAAAAATTGGCTGAGAATAACAAGGTGGCAAAGAACAGGCCCTGGGATGGGGTATGTAATTTAATAGAGCAAGAACTTGAGTTTTAAATAGCAGCTTGGCTAGGAAAAGATGCATACTTGGAGCTTGGAGCAATGGTAAGGACATTCAGTCTCTTGCTCAGGGAAGTTTTTATTTTCTGTTCATTGTTCTCAGAAAGGCTCTGCTGAAATATTCTTGTTCTTTAAATGTAGTCTAGCAAAGTGTAGCCTCTTTCCTGCATTCTCATTGTTGTAGGTAATTTTCTTCTTTAAAAAGGAGAATCCCTGTTACACAAAAGTCTCAAAATGAAAAGGATCATGTCTAGATATTCTTAGATTCAAATTGCTTTGCTTCCGTTTTTCTTCCAGTACTCTTCTCGCCTGAAATATTTGTGATCCATGTCAACTTGTTATTTTATTATTTCATTCTCTAAAAAGTTTTATAGCACTCTGGAATGAGCAGAATTTACTATTGTAACTATAGTAATGTGACTTCTTAAAAAAAAAAAATAGGTAACAATTTCCAATATTCTGTGCAATGCCTAGCGGTGTGGCCATCCTATCAATTGATATGTGTTGTTTTGCTTCTAAAAATTGACTGAATAATTGGTACGTAAGATTAGAAAATCTCAACGTCCTTCCTTCCTTCCTTCCTTCCTTCTGTGATGTGATGTTGTTATTTCAGTATTTAAACTGTGCTTCTAATAGACACTTCCATACTCTTTGTCTGATACACATTTGGTTGGATTACAAACTTCTTAGCAAATGTTAAATTATATAGCATCTTCATGGAAAGAGAGTGCCAAGTTTGTAAATCTACTAAAATGTAACATGCTACCTTCTGAGCGTATTACATTTTAGTAGGTTTAAAACTTCCATTAGTGCTTTAAGCAGTGTTATTT
The DNA here is from genome assembly GCA_039707465.1 of Rhabdophis nuchalis. Classification (NCBI taxonomy): domain Eukaryota; kingdom Metazoa; phylum Chordata; class Lepidosauria; order Squamata; family Natricidae; genus Rhabdophis; species Rhabdophis nuchalis. Next base: position 45,457,665 of record CM077645.1, read on the forward strand.
AATCAACTCTTGAAAGATGCTTTTCCTGCATAATGTTCAATGTTCAAGAGAAGGAGTAACCATTAGAACTGTGTACCTGTGGTTCTCTATCAAACAAGATGTAACTGTTCTCAGTTATATTCTTGTTTAACAGTGTATTTTATATGCCATACTTTTTACAGCAGAAATAGGTAGCTTAGAATTTTTTTAGTCTGTCACAAGCTGGGCTTGATACTTTTTCTAGATGAGTTTCATTTCCCAAAAGTGTTGTCTGTTAAAAAAAAAGTGATATACAGAAAACACATTTAATTGTTTTGAATGCATAATATATATCTCTTCTGTCCTGCCCTTGTTGCTAAAGACCAAGTTCTATTAAAATGTTTTTCTTAAATTGTATGAATTGGTCCCTAATATTTATGTATATCCCACAAAAATCTGTTCAGTATTAGTCGCTTCACAATTTGCTCCGAAGTATAGACTTAGAAATAGCTTTTGTGCATTGGGTGACTTGCAAATGGAACGTCAGGGTCATGCCTTTAAACTATATTTGAGCTTAGGAAATGAAGTTGTGCTCTCTTGCTTTTATTTCATAAGCTTTTTGCCAAAAATGGTAAATAAATCATGAGTACTTTGCTTGCCATGAGGCCCATGGCCTACATTGTCCTTGAACAAGGTGCAAAGGTGTAGAAAGTCACACATTTTACATTATTATTTATGTCTACAAATAAATATATATTTGCCTAACATACATCTGGTTTTCTCAGTCACATTTTCTTTAAATAGAACGTGTGAACACATTGTTTAGAGTGCATTTTTAAACACAGTTATTTTTGCTTGTGAATGTCTTATGACTTGCTACAAAATTCTGTAGGATTAAAAGTTGTATTTTAAGAGGAATTACTGTACATTGTTTTGTATTTTAGTTCTAAATTGTAATTGAGGCAGCAATAGTGATGTAGAAATTAATTTGTTATAGGATATAAACATTAATTCCTGGAACAGTGTCAAATTGCAGCATATAAAAAATTATATCACAGTTACAACCAACATTAAAAACCTGTCTACTGCCAGATGTTGGATTTAAAGAGAGCCCTTCAGGTTTGACAAATGCTAGATTACATGTGTTTTATATGTAGCAGTAAAAATACCTTTTATATATTTTAATGTGAATTTACAAAGAATTACAAGGCACAGATATGTGGAAAAGCATCTTATAAAAGATATATGTTGTCTGCTTCTGTATTTAAATAATTGCTGGAATTAAAATACTGTATTTTTCGGAGTATAAAATGCACCATTTTCCCTCAAAAAAGAGGCTGTAAATCTGGGTGCGTTTTATACATTGAATACAGCATTTTTTTGCCTCCCAAACCCCTCCCCCCCTTCACCAAAATGGTCATGCATAGCCTTTAGGAGCCTTGCAGAGTGCTCCTGGGGCCTGGGGAGGGCAGAAATGAGCAAATAACGGGCCGATTTTTGCTTGGTTTTGCCCCCCTACCAAGTCCCTAGGAGCACTCTGCAAGGTTCCTAAAGGCTATGACAAAAAAAGGGCCTGTTTTCACAAATGGGTGATTCCCCCCCCCCCCCCCCCCCAGCACCCTACAAGCCTCCTAAAGGCTATTCATGCCTTTTTGAAAAAACCAACCACCAAAAAAACAAGCCAGTTTTGGGAGGTCTGCAGAGTGAAAAAACTTTTTCTTTAATCTGCCTCTTCAAAACCTTGGTGCATCTTGTACTCTGGTGCGTCTTATACTCTGAAAAATACGGTAAATAAAAATATTTTCCTATTGCATTAGGAAACTACTCCCATAGTTTTATTTGCCCAATATGTATTTGCCAATTTAAGACAGCATTTTAATTTTTTAAAAGGATTTGTTAATGGTGCTAAGAACATTTGCCTGGAGATTCTGCTGCTTTTGTTAAAAAATAAGTTCTGATATATTGACATATTTAAGAGAAATTACCTTTATTGTGATTTATAACCAGGAGCTTAAATACTTTGCTTTGCCAGTTGGTTTGGGACTCCAAAGGAGGAACTTCGTGTTGGGAATGGTAGATAACATCAGATCCCATCTCCTCCACCACTCATTCTACTCCCTCCCTCCTTCCCCATCTTTTAGTTATAGTATTTTGTATTTTTATATTTTTGGAGTATCCGTATAGTTTTATCTGCTTAATATTGTAAGCTACCCAGAGTTATCTAAGCCATAGTAAGATGGATGGCCAATAAATTTAATAAATAAAGCTAAGTTCAATTATATATCAATTCCAATAAAAGGTGGTCTCAATGAGACTGTTTCTTCTTCATTTTGTCTATATACTGGTAGTCTGTTTTTTTCTCTCAACTATCAATACAGTGGGAGACACTCCATTGTGTGATTTCTATAAATTGCTCTGGGGAGGGTTATAGAAATTGGTCTTTGAAAGGTTTTCAGGTCAGTTGTGTTGAATTTCTGTTTTGTGTTTTGGTTGAATTTCTTTAATTAATGCAAATGGCCCACATTTCTGCAACGTCTGCAGCCAGATGCGTTGGAATAACAACTCCCAAGAATTTTAGCTAGATAATATCACTGGCCATGTTTTCGGCTTTCTATTCCACAGATAATCAATTGAATATTTCTGATGGTGTATGAAAGACACACACACCCCTCAATAACTATGGCAACCAGCCTGTTTAAACTCCTGTGAAGAAGGCTCCACCTCTGAAGTATTCTGGTCCATTGTGGACCAGCTGCTTAGGAAATTTATCCTGAAGCCATTAAAATTTGCCTCTTCATAAATTAAATCCTTTAAAAAAAAACCTATCTTCTGGAACAACTCTGAACCATACAATTCTGTCCTCTACATCAGGTGTGTTCAACCTGTGGCTCACAGGCCGCATGTGATCCCAAACAGCTAGTAATATGCTCCCATACTGTCATACATCTTCAGGCTAAACAGATCCATTGCCTCCACTTTTGTTTTTGCCTTCCAGCCTCCTCATTATCTTTATAATAAAGGTTTGTTTATGACCTCAATGATCCATCTTGGTGTCCTCCAAATACTGGTATGTTGTCCTAAATCTTTACATCTTGCTAGTATGGAAATGCCAGGGATTATGAAAGTTGCACTCTTGACTACCTGGAAGAGATTTGCTTGGCGAATACTTCTTTAAACCTGAGCAAAAGTCTCATGGACAAGGCCAAGTATGCTCCCATAGAGTTTCCTCATGGTGCCGTCGGCTAGACAATGTCGACTGGCGACACCCAGGGGGAGAGCCTTCTCTGTGGGAGCACCTGCCCTCTGGAACTAATTGCCCCCGGAATTAAGAACTATCCCTGACATACGCACCTTCCGCCGTGCTCTAAAAACCTTTTTCTTTCAACAAGCCGGGCTGGCATAAAACATGATTTTTACATTCAAATTTTTATTAATTTTAATCAGGGTTGGTTGGGTTTTCTTTTTCCACTTTTTGGCCAAAGTTTAATATGTTTTTTAAAAGCTTTTTTAAACTTTTATATATTTGTTTTTATTCTGGCTGTACACCGCCCTGAGTCCTTTGGGAGTAGGGCGGTATAGAAAACCAATAAAACTCAAACTCAAACGGTTGGAGTTATATGCGGGGAGGTGGAGAATGAGCTTATTTTTCTTCCGAGTATAGAATCTTGCATCAATCTAAAATGGAATTTGAAGCCTATTTCTTTAATAGGCAAATATCAGTAGTATGTTTAAAGATACACATAGCAAACATACCATGTTGGCTCCTGTGATGGATGGTTTGGGAGAAACGAAATACTCTTCATGCAGAAAAGAGATGGAGGATACACCATTTTTTTTGGACATTCTTGTTATGATTAATGAAATAATGTATTGCACATAGACTTTTGCTAAGGCAAGCTTGTCTTTGGGAGAGGTTTCTAAATGTATAAAAATAATAGAGTAACTCTACTCTTCCAATTGTATGAAATTTACTAAATCCTCCCTTCTTATCCTCTTAAAGCCATGTGGCATGGTGTGAATTAGTGCTAATTTCATTCATAGAAGACATTTGAAATACATATTGAACAACTTTTGTGCTTCATGAATCATTGTGTGAAACCAGAACGAGTAGTGAAAGAATCGCATTAAAACATACATTAAAACTAATGGACAGCTGGAGTGTTGCTTTGAGGGTGAACCAATACAACAATGCTTAGGTTTGTCTGCATGGATTGTTTTAAATATTAGTTGTGTAGGCTTGGGATACTCTTAAGTTTATGTTTGCATCAAAACTATAAAAACTTCAGTTATATGACCTTAGCCCAGGGGTCTGCAAAGTCGGCTCTTTTAAGACTGGTGGACTTCAACTCCCAGAGTTCCCCAGCCAGCTATGCTGGCTGGGGAACTCTGGGAGTTGAAGTCCACCAGTCTTAAAAGAGCTGACTTTGCAGACCCCTGACCTAGCCATTGGGGTGAGGAAGCAGTCTGGAATTTCCTCATCTCTAGTAAATTATGAATAATTACATCTGGAATTTCAGCAAGGTGCAGTATTTTTATGATTTGGAGACATATTGGACACCTCCCTCTCCACACAGAACCCTGCATTTTATAAACAATTGTAGTGGAATAAAATCCAGACCAAACCTCTTCATCTCTTCTAAACAAAACAAAACCCTCCCTTATATCAACATAGACCATTAATCCATTTTTTTTGTGTTTTTATTGCAAAGGAACTGATTATCTGGATCTCTGTGATCTTCTGGAAAAGGAACATAAACATTTCTAATTCAAAAATCAAAGTTTATAGTTATGCATAATTGTTGCTAGATATTATTGTTGAAGCAGGTAAACTGCTCTTTCTGATGAATTTGTATCCTTGTCTTGCAAACACTTTTTAAATAATTGTCAGTTCATGTATTTCAGATATACTTTGTGATTGGGAGGTCAAGGTGTCTTCAAAATGCCTTATGCCCTGGTGTCAAAATTGTTATGTATGGCTCATCTCTACCCTTATTCTGTTCAGCTAAGTTTTCAGAAGAAAAAAAAATTACACCATGGTTTTATAATTTGTCACTTTAAAAAACCTTTGGATTTTTCTAGTTGTTCCTTAGAAATGTGTAATGCTGATACATTCTACATTGGTTCTTTCACATCTTTGGATTAACATATATAAAAGGAAATACTATAATTGGATTTTCTTCATGTTAAAAATGTTCAGTTTCTTTTGATACAATATTAAAAATTGTTCTCTTCACTTCAGCTTTTGCTGTAGATTACATATGTTTGTGCTCCTGGTAAGATATCTAAAAACGTAAAATTTATTTAGCTTTGGAAGAGGCTTTCCAATATCTCTGAGATTTATTTAATATGATTGAGACTTTTATGCTTTGCAGAAATACTTTGGCCAAGGCGTCAAATTTTAGACCTTTAGAAAATCTCTAACTCATTATGTCATTTTTCATTTACAGGCATGTCAATTCATGCCTACAATATGGATTTAGTCTAGTGTGTCCATAGTTACACTGACTGCCAGGTTGTTTAAAAAAAAATTACTAACTTGCTTTCCTTTAATTTTTAAATCCCATTTTGCAATGGTATGTGGAAATGGTAGGAGGAAGAGTTACAACCAGGTGAATGTTCAGCTAGGCTGCCCCCAGCAGGAATGTGGGCATGACAAACACTCAGAAGGCATCTTCCCTAGTTTCTTGGGCTGTAAAGCTAACAATTGAGAAATGTACCATATTTTTCAGAGTATAAGACACACTTTTTCCCTCTAAAAAGAGGCTGAAAATCAGGGTTCGTCTTATACATCGAATACAGCATTTTTGCCTCGAAGCCCCGCCCCTTCACCAAAATGGCCATTCATAGCCTTATGGAAGCTTTGCAGATAGTTCCTGGGGGCCGGGGAGGGCAGAAATGAGCAAAAAATGGGCCATTTTTGCCTCCCCTCCAACCCCTAGTAGCAGTCTGTAAGCCTCCATAAGTCTATGCATGCAATTTTTTGGACCAAAAACAGGCCCGTTTTCATGAAAAACAGGCTGTTCCTTTCTCTTTTTTGCCCCCTGCCACCACACCAGCAGCACTCTGCAAGCCCCCCCAAGGCTATTCATGCCTTTTATTTGAAGAAAAATGGGCCCGTTTTCACGAAAAACAGGCCATTTTTCGAAGGTTTGCAGAGTGCAAAAACTTTTTTTTCCTTTTGGAAAGCTCTTTAACTGATGAGAATTATATTGATCAAGTGCTGTGCCAGCAGAAACAAAGTCTTAAGGTTTGTCAGCGATTTACTTCTGCTGGATATGGATAAATACACGTGGAAATATTTACCTACCTAATTTATTTATTTATTTATTTATTTATTTATTTTATTAAATTTATACCCCGCCCTTCTCCTTGTTAGGACCCAGGGCGGCGCACAGGCATTATTTAAGAACACAAAATACAATAAATATCTATTAAAATGTATTAAATTAATAAACCCGTGCTAAAACCCAATATTAAAACCCTTGCCAATTATAAATTATTTTCTTAAAAAGTCAGAAATGGGGGCTATCCTAGGCCGGCTTGTTGGAATAAATACGTCTTAAGACGTTGGCGGAAGAGGCGGAGGTCCGAGATAGTACGGAGGTCGGGGGGTAGGTCGTTCCAGAGGGCCGGGCCCGCCACAGAGAAGGCCCTTCCCCTGGGTGTCGCCAACCAGCATTGCCCCGTCGACGGCACCCGAAGAAGACCCTCTCTGTGGGAGCGGATCGGACGAAGGGATGTATGGGGCAGGAGGCGGTCTCGTATATAGCTAGGCCCCGAGCCATGGAGCGATTTAAAGATGGTCATCAGCACCTTGAAGCGCACTCGAAAGGCCACAGGCAGCCAGTGCAGCTCGCGCAGGAGAGGTGTTACGTGGGTTTGCCTTGTGGCACCCATAATCACCCGCGCGGCCGCATTCTGTACTAACTGTAGCCTTCGAGTGCACCTCAAGGGGAGCCCCATGTAGAGAGCGTTACAGTAATCCAGCCGGGATGTCACGAGCGCTTGAGTGACTGTGCGAAGGGCTCCCCGGTCCAGTAAGGGGCGCAACTGGCGTATCAGGCGTACCTGATAGAATGCCCCCCTGGCCACGGCCGCCACATGGTCCTCCATGGACAGCCGGGAATCCAGGAGGACGCCCAAGTTGCGCGCCCTCTCCACGGGGGCCAGTTGTTCGCCCCCAATGGCCAGTGTTGGACTTATCTGGCTGAACCGGGGTGCCGGAAACCACAGCCACTCGGTCTTGGCCGGGTTGAGCTTGAGTTTGTTACTACCCATCCAGATCCGTACGGCCTCCAGACACCGGGACAGCACCTCGACGGCATCGTTGGGGTGGTTTGGGGTGGATATGTACAACTGAGTGTCATCAGCGTACAGATGGTATTCCACCCCAAAACCACGGATGATCTCACCCAACGGCTTCATGTAGGTGTTGAACAGGAGTGGCGAGAGGACCGACCCCTGAGGAACCCCACATGTGAGGGGCCTCGGGGACGACTTCTGCCCTCCTGCCAACACCCATTGCGACCGACCAGAGAGGTAGGATGAGAACCACCGTAAAACGGTGCCTCTCAACCCCAACCCCCCCAATCGGTGCAATAAGATACCATGGTCGATGGTATCAAAAGCCGCTGAGAGATCTAATAGGACAAGGATAGAGGAACAACCTCTATCCCGTGCCCTCCAGAGATCATCCACCAACGCGACCAATGCCGTCTCGGTACTGTGACCGGGCCGGAAGCCGGACTGGCGCGGGTCTAGATAATCAACTTCCTCCAGATGTCGGGGAAACTGTTGAGCCACCACACTCTCAACAACCTTCACTAAAAAGTGAAGGTTGGAGACGGGACGATAGTTCTCTAATAAAGCTGGGTCCAGGGATGGCTTCTTGAGGAGGGGCCTCACCACCGCCTCTTTCAAGACGGTGGGCAAGGACCCCTCACTCAGAGATGAATTCACAATACCCTGGAGCCAGCCTCGTGTCACCTCCCAGGATGCCAGTACAAGCCAGGAGGGGCACGGGTCCAATAAACATGTGGTGGCTCTAAGGTTCCTCCGCAACCTGTCCATATCCTCGGTAGTAACAAAGTCAAACTCCTCCCAAGATGTTATCTCAAGACCAGCACCGGGCACCTCGACCGGATCACTAGTGGAGGGCAGCTCGTTCCGAATCTGAGTGATTTTGTCCTGCAGAAAAACTCCAAATTCCTCTGCTCGACCCTGCAGAGGGGCTTCCCGCGGCCTCAAATGCAAGAGGGAGCGGGTCACCCCAAACAGGGCGGCAGGGCGGTTTTCCGCGGACGCGATAAGGGTGGCACAATACCCACGTTTGGCCACTCTTAGCGCCACTAAATAAGTCCTAATATGGTCTCTCACTAGTGTTCGGTCAGATTCGGATCGAGAAGATCTCCACCTACTCTCCAGGCATCTCTTACAGCGTTTCATCTCCCGAAGCTCCTCGGTAAACCAAGGAGCCTGGGTGACTCGACGCCGCATGAGAGGCCGCAAGGGCGCGACTCGGTCCAAGGCCCCCGTGGCCGCACTATACCATGCAGCCACTAGATCCTCAGTCGAGCCGTGGGACAGGGACACAGGTACTGGCCCAAGCTCCCTCTGGAACCTTTCCGGGTCCATCAGGCGCCTGGGGCGGAACCAACTCGGTGTCTCCGGTTCCGCCTCCCCGCGGTGGGGTGTGACGGTTGGAAAGTCTATCCGAAGGAGAGAGTGATCTCTCCATGACAAGGGTAAGATGACTAAATCCCGTTCCAAGATCACTAATCCAGTGTCCAGAGACAAAAATCAGATCCAGCGTGTGTCCTCCCTCGTGCGTGGGGCCCTGAACTACTTGGGTCAGGTCCATGGCCGTCATGGAAGCCATGAACTCCCGAGCTGCCTCGGATGTCTCGCCCGCCGATGGCAGGTTAAAGTCCCCCATGACCATAAGTCTGGGGGTCTCCACCGCCATCGCGGCGATCACCTCGAGTAGCTCGGGCAGGGCTGCTGTTACATAGCGGGGAGCCAGGTATACAACCAGCAAGCCCAACTGCCTCCCTAGGCCCCACTTCACGAAGAGGGACTCACAGCCGGTCGTCTGAGGCACAGTGGTCTCCTTCGGCTCCAGACTTTCCTTAACGATAACCGCCACCCCCCCACCCCTGCCTAGGGCCCTAGGTTGATGAAATGCACGGTAACCTGGTGGGCACATTTCCACGAGGGGTAGACCCCCCTCGGGGCCCAACCAGGTCTCCGTAATTCCCACCAGGTCCGGGTCCCCCTCTGACACAAGGTCATTTATGAGGGGAGCTTTGTTCACCACGGACCTGGCGTTGCAGAACATCAACCTAGGGCCCCGGCTCTGTAATCCCTGACCGCCTAGCCTACGAGTGGAGCACAGGGGGTTGGGGCAAGCGATCACTCGTAACCAGCGACCACGAGCCCCCAACCCATGATGGACATCCTGTCTCCCACCGCCCCTGCCCCTCCCTAAGACCAACCGAATGGGACGGCCCTCAACAGAGACGACCCCTGATCCCCCCTCCCTAATGGACTCCTCCTTTATCCCACTTCCGCCAGCCGGCCCTATAACTTGACCCCCCTCTGACTGCATAAACCCTCCCCCCACCCCAGGACCCCTTAAAAACCGAATTAAAAATTTGCATAAAAACCCCCTTAGTTTGCGCCTCGCAAACTAAGGGGGTTTTACTCCCCCCCCACCTACTGCATTTCTCTATCCCTCTTAACTACCTACCTACTCTCCCTCTCTTACTCCCTATCTACTGCATTCCTCTCTATATCCCTCTACCTATCTACGGTATTCCATTCTATTTCTCCCTCTATGCCTCTACCTACCTACCTACCTACTGTATTTCTCTCTCCCTACCTACCTACCTCCTCTCACCGTACTTATCTACTGTATTAATTTCTATTTCTCTATCCCTCTACCTACCTACCTACACACTCTCCCTACCTACCTACTGTATTTCTCTATCTAGCTCTGTCTCTCTCTATCCCTTTATCTACCTACCTACCTACCTACTCTCTCTCTCTACCTACCTATCTACCGTATTTTCCTTTCTTTCTCTCCCTATCACTCTATCTACCTACTTTTTTTAAAATTTGCTTCTTCAAAACCTTGGTGCATCTTATACTCCGGTGCGTCTTATATTCTGAAAAATACGGTACTTGCAGACTTGCAAGAGTCTATTAATGTTACAATTCTAATTTGTTTATCTAGGTGTGCTTCTCGTCTTAACTACCTCACAAGGCTGAAAGGTTTTCAATAATTTGTTTTTACCTTTAAAAATGTTCTTTCTTCATAAAATACCCCAGAGAAAGAAAACAAGATGGGATAATAGATTGAAGGACCACTTCAAATAATCTATTTGCTTTAAAACAGGGGTCCCCAACCTTTGCAACTTTAAGTCTGAAGGACTTCAGACTTAAAAGTTGCAAAGGTTGGGGACCCGTTTTAAAACATTGGTGTTTTTAATGGTGAAATGCAAAAGGAGCATTTTCAGACCCAGCATAACCACTTCAAAACAACTAGACAATAACACTTAATCCTGCCTTCCCATTAATGTCTCCCCTCCTTTTATTTTTTTTTGCAATGGTGAGCAGCACTGCAGAAACAGCTATACTTCATTCTGGTAATTTACATAAGGATAACCTACATGGTTATTGGATGGGAAGCCCGACTGATTTTGCTTCTCAGCATCTAGTCACCCAGAATCATCAAAAGACAGTAGGGCTGGGTAAAGGGGGTAAAACATAGGATTATTATGCCAGGAGGAGGACATGATGTCTGTTTTACTGGAAAAGTGTGCATTTTTCACCACAAATGGAGCAAGGTGATACTAGGTTATGGCCAGTGGCTTGCTGTGTAGTAAAATCGTGATCTGATTGGCTGCCACTTTTTAGCATATACTGCAAAAGTCACTGAAACATTCAGCTAACTAAAATGATAAGTGAGCATTCAAACCTTGCTTCATTTCATCTCATAAAATTAGAATCTGGAATGGCTGACCAAGTATGGTAGTGCTCAAAGTTTCTGTTAAAAACCTGAATGTTATTTTTATAACCAATTCTGAAGACAAGGCAGAAAACAAGTGTGACAGCCATAAAGCGAAAGCAGCCGTGGAGGTAATAAGCTGCCTCTGCTAGTGGTAAGTGAATGAAGCAATATACGAGTCAGAGAAGTCACAGGTGCTTGCAAAAAACGACAATATCCAGGAGAAATCAGTAAGGAAATTAATAGGTCAATGGATTTGAGAAGGAAAGAAAACTTGAGACAGATGATCAATAGCTTTGGCTACAATTAGACAAACTGAATTATGCATGGGGTAAGACTACAAGCAAGCAGGAGTAATTTCCAAAGCATATAACTGAAATATTTTGGCTGTACAGATTGAGAAATACTATTCTATAATGAAAAACCCACATTTGTTATAACATTGTAGTTAATCTCTGTGACACTTTGTTTTAGCTGAAGTGACCGCTAAAATGAGATCTCAGAAAGTAACTCTCTTTGTAGTGCATCCAGAATGTGACTACATGGACTATCACACATTGATTGACAACATCTGGAGATATGTCTTTGTGTAGTTTTTTTTTTTCTAGTTTCACATGTATCTGAGTTTTGTTTATTGAAGACATTGACAAATCACACTTTTCCCCAACAATTAACAAAGACTTTCTAGACCCACACACTGCAGCAACTATAATTTTTTTACAATGATTGTTCGCTGCATTCTCAACTGTAATAGTGGGTGAAACCAAGCATCTATATTGTGCTTGGATGTGTATACATACACCTCTACACAGCTGTGTGTGTTAATGTATGTTTTATGTCACTATGAGACATGCATACACATGTATACCAAAATTACAGACATTATCGCTTCGTCATTGCCAAGGTAAATTTATGGAGGCAGACCATTTATTCTCTCTCAACCTTTGTTCGTTCATGCAGAAATTACTATCACTCATAATAATAAACGTCCTTTGAACAGTCCTGTTGGTTAAAAATGGTGATCTTATAGGGTAATTTTTTGAAGTTACTGTAAATAACAATCATGTTTGAAATTTGGCAACTTGTTTGAATGTTTTCATTAGAAGAATCTACTTTTAACAATTGAAAGCATTGCATAAAGCTATTTTGGGAGTGGGAAGGAGAAAGACGTGTTTTTCAACCTAAATTTAATGGCGCTCTTATTGATTATAGTGAATTATGCAGGGAATAAAGACTAACTCAAGAGTTCCCTGATCCAAGTGATGCTTGTAAATAAGACAGCGGCATTCTTGGTCTCCCATATACATTCAATTACACATTTGTTCTAGGGCTTCCATTAAAGTTTTAAAAAGTCACACACCTGGACTATGTGACATAAGTGAAGACTTTAAAACATTTCTGATATTAAAATAAGATGCAGGAAGCAATACATGCACCACAGAGTGTGCCAAGATGTTCTCTTTGAGAATGGGGGGGTACTATACAGACAGACTGCCACTGTCATGAATTAGATTTCCCTTATAGCTTGCTCTTCCTCCTCTTTATAGCTATAGAATCAGAGACCTGGAATATGTTATAACAGTTGCAAAGGGATTGACTATGCCGTCTCTGGTGTATAAATGGTAATGCTCAGTGAACTGATCAGTATTAGATAACTACAAGATGCAGCTACAGCTAATATGTTTAACTTTGAAATTAGGCAGCCTGTATAATCTTGGGGTTTTTCTTTGTAAATTTTAGCTCAAGTTGATGGAGACTTGACATTTATTTTTTACAAATATACAATTAAAAAAAAAAAAGTGCCCCAAAAAGGATAAAAGTCCCCATGGCTGAAAGTTGTATACACACGATTAAAGTGTCTTGTGGAAAATTCTGAATTGTTTTGGCATTTTTAATAAAGTACATTATATTACAACTAAATAAAACAAAAAAGAAAAGGCTAGAGCCAGCTGTTGATTTGTGTTGAGCCTCCCCACCCAAGAGAAGTATTGAGAGAAAAAAAATCCTCCCCAACCAATAACTCAATTTGTATTTTGAGGAAGCTAACCAATAGGAAGCAACACAACAAGCGTGGTGTCAAATGAAGCTGACAGATCCTGCATTTTGCATTAACAAGAACATCCTCCTTCACTCGCTGGTGGTTCCTGTGGTTTGTCCAATTTAATGTCTATCACTGAGGAAAAGGGTTAAGGGAGATAAGCAAAAAAGTTATTCCATTGGTCATTATAAGAATTGTATTCTTTGAGAGAACAAGATTTTGTTACATATTCCAGTAAGTAAAAACAGGTAGTCCTTGACGTATGATCACCATTGAGCCGAAAATATATGTTGCTCATTCAGAAATGTGTTAAGTGAGTTTTCCCCCCATTTTACGACTTTTATTGCCACATTTGTTAAGTGAATCACTGTAGTAATAATAATAATAATAATAATAATAATAATAATTTTATTTTTATAAACCGCGTCCTCTCCCCACGGGGACTCGGAGCGGTGTACAGGGAAAAAATTAAAACGCATAAAATACATATACAATAAATACCCTAAGTTAAAAACCAAATTAAACTCAATTCAATTGTCCCTGCACTAAAATTCCCATTAATTAAGACTAATAATCCCAAACCCTAAAGGTAGAGACTAACCTAGGCCGGCCAAACGAAAAAAGTGTGTTTTTAATTTCTGACGGAAGGAGCGGAGGTCTGTGGTTGTTCTAATGTCGGGGGGAAGGTCGTTCCAGAGGGCTGGGCCCACCACAGAGAAGGCCCTTCCCCTGGGCGTCGCCCGCTGACAAAGTCTAGTGGACGGCACCCGGAGAAGTCCCTCTCTGTGGGAGCGAATCGGCCGTGAGGATATATGGGGCAGGATCCGATCCTGCAGATAGCTAGGTCCCGAGCCATGGAGCGCTTTGAAGATGATAACTAGCACCTTGAAGCGCACCCGAAAGACGACAGGCAGCCAGTGCAGCTCGCGCAAGAGCGGTGTTATGTGGGTATACCTTGCAGTCCCCACACGGTTGTTGAGTGAATCTGGTTTCCCCATTAACTTTGCTTGTCAGAAGGTTGCAAAAGGTGATCACGTGACCCTGGGACACTGCAACTGTCATAAATGTGAGACAGTTGTCAAGCATTTGAATGTAAATTATGTCACTGTGGGGATGCTGCAATGGTCATAAGTGTGAAAAATGGTTATAAGTCACTATGTTCACTGCTGTTGTAACTATGAATGGTCACTAAGCAAACGGTGGTAAGTTGAGGACACCCTGCACTGCATTAATCAGTAGCATCAACTCTGAAGGGAAAGAATAAGCACTGTCTGCCCTTACAATCACCTTAAACGTACTATAGAGACAATTCTGATTAAAAAACACTGGTAAGAATGCTTATAGCAAAGTTTAATCAGCTATCTTTTTCTTTATCCTGAAAATGTTATGAGTGACATTTCTATTTATCCTTCACTAATCAGTTGGCAATTATAAAGTTAGGAAATAGATTATATAACCAATTATTACATCTGATATTCAGTTAATGAGTGGTAGTAGTTAAAATGAAGACGCAGGACATAAAAGGAGACTTAAATTGGGCCACTATCCATCTAATGAATAAATCACTGGAACTCTAAGTGAACATACTGTATATATTCAGTACAGCTCCTCTAAATGTAAATAGGTCCCATAAAAAAAATGGGCAAAATATCTTCCCGAACTACCCTGGAGGACAGATACTCACTTTAAAAAGCAATGCAAGTGAAGATACTTTGTTATTTCATTGTAATTTTAGTACAATGACAATAAAGATTATTATTATTATTATTAGCAATGCCCAGGTCATGCTTGCTTTATGTGCTGCTAACATATCTGACATAAATTGCTGCACCACCTAAGCGAGCTATCCTTTCCCAAAAGCAAAAATAGGAATTAGACTAAAGACAGACATAGCTCTCTTTTGCTACAGGGACTTAAAGCATATGCCTTTTTCTCTGCCCAAAGAAATATTTGGTATTCTGGGTTGCTTTTTGGATAAATGAAAATTAGGCCCAGTGTATCTCTCTCTCTTCCGTGACTACAAAGTAGACTGTATGGAAAATGCAAAAACTGCAACTTTCAAAACCTTGACTGTGGCCTCTGTTGTTGCTGAAAACCACAAAGGTAAGTGGTGTGCTATGGGCACTGTAACAAGCTAAGGTCTTCCAGGTATGATGAAATAGGGAGCAGTCTTGGGTCTCCAGGATCACAGCAGCTTTGAGCATGCTGTTGGGCCAGTTGGGCAGCTAAGATGGGGAGACAAGATAGGCGGGTGAGGGCAGTTGCAGCATCCTTGCAGTCGATCGTAAGAGTGAGCAGATTGCCAAACACTTGCATTTTCATTACAAGACCACAGGAGTGCTACAACGGCTGTAACTCCGGGCATAGGTTGTAAGTCCCTTTGTGCAGCATGGTTATAATTTCAAAAGGTTGCTGAACAAACAGTTGTTAAGGGAGGACTACCTGTAGTTCATTTAATAAGGACTGAATGGCAAGATGTATATCATCTGAATATTGGCATGCAAAGTCCCAGATAGAAAAAAGAATAACCCAAGCACACCATTCACATTGTGTAAAAGACACATGAATGAGCTGACACTTGATCAGAAAACTTTCAATTTCTAATATCTCATTTGTACAAGATTCGGTTTTTCAATAATTAAAAAAACTTGAAATATGCACGAATGCCTCAGCAAAATAACCTAGTAGGTAACACTGTGGAAAGTTCAAATTATGTTTGTGATTGCTGTGAAAGCAAGTAAAATGGAAATGAAAAGGGGGGAACAATTCCTAAATTGAACATTAAAATTTAGCGAAGACGTAACTACTGTTCTGATTTGGAAGCCACTGAAGTGACTATTTTTACAAAGTGAAAGCATGACATAATGTCAACGAAGGAACTATAACTCACATTTGTTACCACTAAAAAAACTAAAAGTCTGACAGGAATGCTGAAATAAGATGTTTTTAACACTCTTTTAAAGTAGTGTTCATTAGAGTCTCTTCAAGTTAATTTCTAAATCACATTTATTTGTTAAGATTAGCAATTTGGGGAGAAAGAGGACTTATACAGTCTTGCATAATTTATAGAAAGAATGTTAACATGGTATAACTTGCCACTAGTTGGCAACTATCCATGTGTATTCTTGATTTCCTGCCAGCCTCAGGGATAGAAGGAAGTCATTATTGCTGGGTTTCATTTATCTCAAATAAATAACAGTTAATTGAACAATATTCATTAGGACTGTTCTGTGCTAATGCTTTCCTTTGGTGTATTCATCCCATAATGGGAGAAATGAGATTCCGAGTTCAATTTAACAAGGTCATTTTGTGTGTCTCTGGAATTCACAAAAGAAAGGAAGTGGTTAGCTGATTCCTCATCTGCCTTCTGATATTCTTGCAATACAAAACTCAATCTTACCAAGACACCAAAAGTTTTTCACCAAGAAATGCTGAATTCTAAATGAGTGGATTCTTATGTGTTCGCTTGTTGACTTTTCTATATTGTATGTTGACTGAACATAAAGGAGGAGGCAAAGGAAAGTGCAAAACTTATTTTTGTGGGTACTGATAATTATAATCAGCCTGATATATTCCTCACTTTCAAGTCCTTCACCCCAACCAATAAGAACTACTTTAAATTAAAAACATCAGTATCATCCCAACTTTAATTTTGATGTAAATTAAAGAAAGTTCTAGGAGTGCTGAGTTTGTATTGGGGCAATTCAGGTAGTCCTTGACTTACAGCCATTTGTTTAGTGACTGTTCAAAGTTACAATGGCACTGTAAAAAGTGACTTTTGACTGGTTTCACACTTACAACCATTGCAGCATTCCCATGGCCACATGATCAAAATTCAGGTTCTTGGGAACTGGCATTTATTTATCACAATTACACTGTCTTGAGTTCATGTAGCCTTCCAACAAGTAAAATCAATGGGGGAAAATCAGATTCACTAACAACCACATAATTCACTTAACAACTGTAGTGATTCACTTGAACAATTGTGGCAAAAACGGATGTAAAATGGGGCTTAACAATTGCCTTGCTTAGCAACTAAAATTTTGGGCTCCATTGTGGTCATAAATTGAGATTATGTGTAGTACAAATGGCCTAAATCAGTTTTCTAGGATTCAAAACTTGGTTTAATTATATTATATTTAATGCATTAACCAAATTATTTCTCAGGCTTGATATAACAATTTGTATTTCTTTTAACTTATGCATTGTCAATCTAAAGGATACAGTATATTGCCCATGACAGACCTTAGATTACACCTAATATTCTTCATTTTTTGAGCTTTAGAGAACTTGGATGTTTGTATTATTTTGGGTGGTACTATTAATTATTTCACTCTTTACATATTGGATTATATTAATAGTTAAAATATTTCTTGCTGCTTCAACAGATTCAACAAGATAGTAATGGTTCCAAATTCTGTGGAACAGTACCATGTTCTGTGATCCAGGTGACATGCATTCTTCTGTGGTAACACCTCCCCAGCCTTCCTCCAAGGTCTCCTTTGCCCAAATTTTGCCAGCCTTATGAAAGGATGTGAAGACCTGGCTGTTACCTCATGTGTTAGTTCAAAGCTGTTAGAGAAGTTCAACATATAATTTTAGAGGGTGTGACTTGCTTTAAAGATGCCTCAGACTTTATATTATGTTGCAACTACTTTTAGAGAATTTCTCGTCAGTTCTAACTTGCTTCTCTCCTTGATTAGTTTCCACCCATTGCTTCTTGTTCTGCCCTCAGGTGCTTTGGAGAATAGTTTGACTCCCTCTTCTTTGTGGCACCCTCTGAGATATCGGAACACTGCTACCATGTCTCCCCTAGTCCTTCTTTTCATTAAACTAGACATACCCAGTTCCTGCAACCGTTCTTCATATGTTTTAGCCTCCAGTCCCCTAATCGTATTTGTTGCTCTTCACTGCACTCTTTCTAGAGTCTCCACATCTTTTCTACAATGGAACAGCAGAGGAAATCTTATCAAGCTTAAATTCATTTGGAGGAAGATATGTAATGTATGTAGATACATTAGACTGACCATCTAGACAGAAAGCCATGAATTCCATTGTGTAATTTTTTATATGTGTGTAACTTTTTTTGAGCTGATCAATAAATAAGTCAGGGAGACTAGGATAGATCTATTTCGAGCTTTTTAGCTCTCATCAGCTAGCCATACCCTTACTGGGATTTGAACCAGGGCTGTATTACATGCCAGGCGAGAGCCTTGCCATTAAGCCAGCCAGATTCTCTTCTTGTCAGCTGAGACAGAAGGATAAGTATATATAATTATTCCACAAAAAACGTAACACATATTAAAAAATTACACAACGGAATTCATGGCTTTCTGTCTAGATGGTCTTTGGTGATGAGCCAAAAGGCAGAAAAGGAAAGCAGTATGCTTCCTCCCTTAATTGGGGCCTTAACAGGGTGTTGTGGAACAATTATATATACTTATCCTCCTGTCTCAGCTGACAAGAAGAGAACCTGGCTGGCTGAATGGCTAAAGGCTCTTGCCTGATATGTAATACAGCCCCAGTTCGAATCCCAGTAAGGGTATGGCTAGCTGATGAGAGCTAAAAAGCTCGAAATAGACCTATCCTAGTCTCCCTGACTTATTTATTGATCAGCTCAAAAAACGTAACATACATACATACATATGTTACATATAAGACAAAATACAGACTTATTTCCACAAACTAACTCACTTGCCATTCTAAACATCCCATTTCTCCTTCATTTGAATTGCCTCTGAGTTCCTAAAAGGGAAATACCCTTTGTGAAACTGCTGTTCTTAATTAATAAAGGATACTCCCTTCTTTACTCTTCTCTTGAACACTCTCCATCCCTGGTAGGGCTGATGCAACACGTCGGAAGAGCTGGAGATACCAAGGCCAATGGGAGATGGGATGAAACAAGAGAGAGAAAAATCAGGACTTTGCATCCAAAATAAAATTGAAATTAGCAATAATACTGTGCATGTGACATTCATAAAAGAAGAACCCCAAACTGTCTTCCACTAGTATGTTAGCTGAAGGTTACAAAAATGAGCGCTCTTCGGATTAGTATCACAGAGAAAGCTTTTCCACTGAGCAGTGAAAGCCACATGTTTCCAGAAAGTATCATTTCAATTTCTAGAATATCAAGTAATATGCCTGGAGAGCCAAATGATTGCAAACCAGGGATGAATTAAATAAAAATAATTTTTGTATAAAGGCTATTAAGTGATGGCATCCTGAAAAAGCTCAGGTCATGAAGGTCTATTTGCTATATAACAGTTTTTGCCAACAGAATAACCAGCTGTCTGTATATTCTCTCCCCTTGTTATGTATCCTTTCTCATGTATGAAAAATGCAATTTCTTATGTGTACCCAACAATAAGCATGTATTACCTGTTTTACATTGTATCCTGTTTTTGCGCTTGTTTCAATAAACATAACGTTCAGTTCTTTAGCTCTCTGTTCCCCTTCTTCAATGGTGATTTGCCTAGAGTCAGACAAAGACAAAATGATTCAATGCAACTGGAAAAGTGGGGAAAACAAGATATCTTGGAATTGGGATCGACCTGCTTCCATAACAAATGCAAGAAGGAATACCACTCTAGGGAATCTCTTCCTTTGACAAAGAGACCTTCGAGGTCTTCCATCGTATATGACATACTGCCTCTCTTCAACATTTCTGTGTACAGTTTAGACAAATTAAGAGGCCTGAATTGCTTCCTTTTCATTTCTGATAGTGGGTATTTACCTTTTATCTGCAAGGTCAGTTTTGTTGCCCACTAACATAATGATGACATCACTTCCTCTTTCTGTTCTGACATCATCAATCCATTTGGAAGTTTGTTGGAATGAATTAAGATCTGTGAAGAAAAACCAGAAATTAGGTACAGGCCAGTCTTTCCAAGAGATGATAGAAATGGCTTAGCCAAAGGATTTGGAGAATCCAAATCAGCGCTGAATGAATTTGAGGAAATTCATTCAGACTCAGGGATGGAGAAACTCTGGCCCCAAATGTTTTTGAATCACAACTCATAAATTTTTTAGCCAGTTACTCCACCCATATCTGGGTTCCTCTGGATTAATCAATTCAGAGTGACTAATTTTAACCTAAGTTCAACATTCAGTCACTCTGAATAACAATCCTCTTTAAATTTTCACATATAAATAAATAATTTTAACCTAAGCTCAATATCCATTTATTTATATGTGAAAATTTAAAGGGGATTTTGTACCAGTTACTAAAGCTATCTCATAGGATTATTTGGAAATCAAAGAGAAGCTGGACAGCCAACTGGATTTCCTTATAGAGAATCTCATTTCCTTACAAAAAGGATGAAAGAGATAAAAGTGCACAAATAAATTGTACAATAAAGAAGTGATATCAACTCTTCTGCCTATGTTATACAATACAATAGCAGAGTTAGAAGGGACCTTGGAGGTCATCTAGTCCAACTTCCTGCCTAGGCAGGAAACCCTATACCATTTCAGACAAATGGCTATCCAACATCTTCTTGAAGACTTCCAGTGTTGGGGCATTCACAACTTCTGGAGACAAGCTGTTCCACTGATTAATTGTCCTAACTATCAGGAAATTTCTCCTCAGTTCTAAGTTGCTCCTCTCCTTGATTAGTTTCCACCCATTGCTTCTTGTTCTGCCCTCGGGTGCTTTGGAGAATAGTTTGACTCCCTCTTCTTTGTGGCAACCTCTGAGATATTGGAACACTGCTATCATGACTCCCCTAATCCTTCTTTTTATTAAACTAGACATACCCAGTTCCTACAACTGTTCTTCATAACTTTTAGCCTCCAGTCCCCTAATCATCTTTGTTGCTTTTCTCTCCACTCTTTCTAGAGTTTCCACATCTTTTCTATATCGTGGTGACCAAAACTGAATGCAGTATTCCAAGTGTGGCCTTACCAAGGCATTATAAAGTGGTATTAAAACTTCACGGGATCTTGATTCTATCCCTCTGTTTATGCAGCCTAGAACTGTGTTGGCTTTTTTGGCAGCTGCTGCACACTGCTGGCTCATATTTAAATGGTTGTCTACTAGTTGTCTACTACTTATGTCTACTACTTATGAGGCTAGAGGAAGAAATAAATAAAAGTTATTCAAAGAAACGAAAACTAAGATTTTGGATACAAAACTTCAAGACAATGAAAGCCAAAAGAGAAAAGGTTTGAATACAAAAAAAGGTATTTTTACAAGGACAGGAATGGACAGGAAGTGAACAGAAGGTCGAAGACTTGTGGCTTTATTATAATTGTAATCCAAACAGTGATTGGGCATGACATCAAATGTGCCTTTCAGCACCATGTCCATTAGAATGTTCTCAGCAGCACCTCATCTATGTCTATAGAAGAAACAGAACTAACATCAACACAGAAAAACTCTCAGGGAGCTGATTTTTTTTTATTATCAGAACACAGTGATTATTACTCTTCCTCCCCCTAGCCAGTTGATTTTAAAACATGCATATCACAAGCAACATTCATACAATTTAAAATGTTGCATTATGACACTGCATCACGTGCTAAGCATTTCTGTTAGTGTAGACTGGTTCTGACCGGTTGGACATAAACAAGAAAGCTGGCATGGAAAGTTACTAGCACACCCTCTGACATTCAACACCTTGGAGAAAAGTTCCCACCTTCTTGCAACGTGCTAACTATCAACAAAGAGCACGTGACGCCTATTCTACTGTGTGAATTTCCTTATATGGTCATGATTTATGTATTGTTTACCTATGACGATGTATGCTTAACCCTGCCTTCTGATAAAGTTAATAAAAAGGCCTGCGGATCTTTGTCCGTTGCGCAGTCCCATTCCATTCAGAGAAGATCTGGTGTCGTGTTCTTTTCTGCCTCATCCGTGGGCCGGCCCGCCTGATAACGGCGTGAAAGTTATCACTACATTAAAACATACAATTTAATCTATTTTTCAAGCTCAAGCTGCAAACAGAGCTAATACTAACATTTTAAGCATTTCTGTACTAGCCACTTGCAGCTGCAGCCAGATGTTGATCGGATAAAGTATCCCTTAGGAAAGCCATTTTGTGTTAGCACATCAGTAAATTCCCACTATCCTTGTTTTGTAGACTATTTGGTTGTATGTGTCTTTTGTTCACACAGCTACTTTTCTGTATGTACCCTCACTGACAACAGCTTCAACCCCAAGTTCTTCTAAGGCAAACAAACTGTGGCAGAAGGCCCAAGCTTTTTTATTCAACAAATCACCAAGGCCTACATTTGTTTTCTAAGAAGGTCAGTTGTCAGTTAGAGACAGAGTGTGTGCAACTATAGCAACCAAAGCAGTCCTCTCAGTCCTTCCAAAGTAATCCATTAGAAAAGGAGCATTTATACTGAGTCACTTTTGTCTGCTCACTCAACTGCCTTGGTCAGCTGGAGCCACCAGAGGGAGACAGATCCTCCTTTCTGTCATTTTCCGCTTCTGTTATGTTCTTTTCAATAGGAACAATACAATGGTGAGAGAGGGCTTCAGAAAAAGTTAGTGTTTTCATGGCAGAACCTGGATCCAGGATTTGAAGATCAGAATTATTTTATCTTGGCAGCTCCTTCAGCATGGAGACAGGTTTTGTGGAAGGAAAAAAATGAGTGCCATCTGAAAATCATCGGTCATCGAGGGTACTTAAACTATGGAATTTGCCCCCAGAAGGTTTGTGGATGGCCATCAATTCAAATGGCTTACAGATAGGGGTGGACAAATTCATGAAGGATAACCAGTAGAGCAGGTTAAGTAAGTTCATAAATAATTTATTTAGATGGTTGTGGTTATCTCAGATAACTCTTTCTCCAACTTCTATTCCCTGATTTACAACCACTTTTTACAGACAAGGAAGAGATGCCATTGCTGATAAAAAAAATTATGTGCTTATGCAATGACATCATTATAGTTACAGACATCAAATATAATGGCTTTTGCCATTATAATGACTTTTGTTAAACACTGTTTCTTGAGAATAGGTACTTCATCTCTGTAGAAAAAAATGGTTCATTTTTTGAAGACAAAGTAATAACAAACGGGTAAACACAAACATTTATCTGTCTTGATTGTAGTATATATTTAAACCATAAGAAAGGGAGATGCATGGGAAAAAAGTCAACCTAGTGGGTTCCTTTAGGACATTATGATGCCTCCTAACATTTCTGATTCTCTGAGGGATCATTTGGAAATATTCCTGCACTGGGCACTGAACATTTGCCCTCAAGCCGGAGATACTACTGCTGCACTTTTATCTTTCCCATAATGTAAGTCTGATCTGAAAGACTTTTCATGTGCATTGGATTGGACAATGTGGTTATAATGGGTAGGAGCCATTCAGCTACAACAGGGGTCCCCAACCTTTTTGGCACCAGGGGGACCGGTTTTCTTTTAAAGAAAATTCCGCGGACTGGTTGGCGTAGAGGGGAAGCGGGGGGGAGGGGGAACAGGGGCGCATGCGCAGGCGGGGTGTGTGTGAGTCGGCTCACTCGCCCCTCTAGGGCCCCCAACGGTGTGAGCGGCCACACCTGCGCTCTCCCACTCCCGGTGCGCGCTCTGCCCAGGGGGCTGCCCCGTCCTCCCTCCTCCTCCTCTCCGGCCCTGCGGCCCGGTTCCTATCAAGCCACGGACCGGCACCGGTCCACGGACCGGGAGTTGGGGACCCCTGAGCTACAAGACATCATGTAGTCAATTACTCCCTTTCAGCCTATATGAAGATAAAATGGGCATATGTGAATATTACAAATTAAGTGTAATTTGAAGAAAGCATGGGATATAAAAATAATAAATGAGAGAAATACAAGCACGGTACTAAAGCAAAACTGCCACAGAAAGTTCTGGTGTTGGCAGTTCAAGCCATCAGAGAAATACTACAGTGATAGATATTGGAAAGGACAACAGGAGTGTAATTGAAAGTACCATCTCTCTAGATGCAAACATTTTAAAGGGAAGTAAATTAATGTGTCATTTTAAAAAAAGAACCACAAAAATTTAAAACAGCTTATTTATAAAAATACCAATCAGAAGATATTTCAGTGTTTTGCTTGTTTATTAGTTTCACTCAGTCCATACATCAATTCATTTTTACCACATGGGCAATCAGTATTATATACACAAAAGGAAATGATGTACTCTTAATAAGATTTAAAAAGCATTGATCTAATTTTTCAGGAAGGAACTAGTGTATAGTTAAAGGATTCCTGCTTTATTTGGCGTGAGACTTCCCAGTGGTATCGGGTCTAATAATAGTGGAAGCAGAATGTGGAATTTGAGGGTACTTATTTGGAATATCAAGCTACTCCTTAAGGCAGTGGTTTTTAACCTTGGCAGCATTAAGATGTGTGGACTTCAACTCCCAGAATTCCCCACCCAGCTTCTGGCTAGGAATAAGGTATGTCTCTAATATTCATTGAACCTCTTAAGAATTAGCATTCTCCAATGTAGATATACACAGCCAGTTTGGTATAATGGTTATGGCATTGGCCTAGAAGCTGAGGAATTGTGAGCTCTAGTCCCATTTTAGTCCAGTCGCTTTCTCTTTCACCTTAGGAAAGCGGTAATGGCAAACCACTTATGAAAAATCTTGCTAAGAAAACCACAGGGGTTTGTGCAGTCACTGTCCAAAAATTGATATGATTAAACAGAAGAGAAATAAAACCTTGGATTACAGTTATCCACATAAGGGAAGCTTTACTTCAGCAAGATTGAAGGGTACTAGAAGCTGCTACCATGGACATTTAGAATTTCTGCATCTCACTGCAGCTTAAAATATGGTAGTAGGAGGGCCAAGCTCTCCTGTGTCACATCTCATATGCTTTCAGTACAATCAGAATCACAGAATAACAGAGTTGGAAGGGACCATGTAGGTCATCTAGTCCAACCCTCTTCCCAAATAGGAGACCCTACACCATTTCTGACAGATGGCAGTCAGTAATCCTTCTAACGTAAACATTTGTTTCACTTTATATTAAATAATGTGATGTACTATGTTATAGAGAGCACTGATATTGAAGTAAAAAGTGCCTTCACTGTGTATTTTTATTTTAGACAAACTTAACTCACTTGTGATATCATAAACCACCACAGCTACTGTAGAGTCACGAATGTAACTGGGAATCAAACTTCGGAATCTCTCTTGGCCTGCTGTGTCCCAGAGCTGCAACCGTACCTGCCAGGGCCAGGGGAGGAGAGCAACAAAGAGAAAGGCATATACATATACATATACACACACACATAATTAGGAAGAGAAACAGATATCAACAACAGGAAGAAAACAAAAGCGATACAGAATTAAACAGAAGAGGCTTCTAGCTATGTTTTTTGTTTTTTAAATTGATCATTTAATGTTTTGTGTGTTAGTTATTCAAAACATTATTTTTAATCTTATGCAGTGCATAAGATTACAAACATAATTTTGTGTATATATAATCTGTAGAACATGGATGGGGAGAAAGAATTTCTGTGTATATCGTGTACATTGGTTTCCCCCCACCTCATGTTCTTAAAATATGTTGGCCTTTGGAGGACACCAGACAGAAGACAATCTGCTGCTTGTTAACATTTTGGTCATGCATATTATCTGCTTTGATATATTTGTATTCCTTCTTCATGAAATCTTTGATCCCAAAAAATGTTGTATGTTTTAAGTATGAAGTTGAAATTCTTATTTTAAAAAGTTGGCATTTTAAAAACATATTACAAATGTTATAACTATGAAAATTTGATAGAATGAACAAAAAGGGGCCACTGAGATAGAAATTTGAAGGAGAGATGTCTGTAATAGTTGTTTTTAAAAAGCAACTGGCTCAGGCTACAATAGTATCACAAAAGGCACAGCTGGTTTGCACTGAAAGGAAGGCATAAGCAATGCACATTTGCATTGATTCATGAGATTTGCAACATAGTCTGTAGCTATCTGCATTATTAGAGGGATCAGGAAGACCAATACACCAGGAATACTCAAGCATTGCCATAAAATACAATTGGACACAACACTTTTACACGTATACAAAATACAAATTGACTCAGGAATATTTTTCAAAGGAATGCTTCACTAAACCTAGTCTGAATTCAGGCAACCTACCCTTTGGTACACTTGAGTTGGTTTCCCTAAGGAAACAACTAGCTGGCATCTTTTGATGAAAGGGCAGCAGAAATAAGAAATCTATAGTAGTCATTTTCCATCCCCGAGTAGATCATACAATCTGTGGGGCAGCCTAGGGAAATTTACCAGTACTTTTCCTCTTGCATTTCTATTATACTCGACCTGTCATTTTCATAAAAGCAATTGGAAAGCCTTGGAAACAATCCATTAGGACTAAGATGGATGTTTGAGATTGCATTAACGCTGCACAAGATGCTACTGATTACTGCAGTGCTGCCGCCGCCGCTTCTCTCTCATTTTAGCTGATGCCCATCTGTGTTGACATTGGATTATCCTTACAAAAAGGTTCTCCCCAAATTATGAATTGTTTTTTTTAAGGAGGGGCCGTGACATTTCTAAGAAAAAGTAGAAGCTTCAAAACATAGGCACTTAAGGAAAGCTTCCTAGTTAAGAGGCCACTATTCGAAGAAATTGCATGCGCCATCTCATCCCAGAGATGGCAAACGATCATGCTAGCAGCAAGTAAGAAAATGAAGGATGGGAGACTTCCAAGAAATATAGCAATATTCTAGACTAGAAAATCAAACAGATTTCCAGAAGAAAGTAATGAGAAACCATTCTGATACTTTTGCCAAGCAAATAATGCGATGTACCCCTGAAGCCCTCTGCAATCAAGGTCACTTCACAGGGAACTTTATTTATTGCCATGGAAGGAATGCAGTGAAGTTGCTAATCCCTAAACCAGGGGTCGCCAACCTTAAATACTCAAAAAGCCACAAAGGCCCTAACCCGGAACCCCTCCATTCAATTCTGGAGCTGACCGGAAGTCTGGTTCCCCCACCATAGTCTCTTCCTAGCACAGCATCCTTTTTCCTCTACCTGTCCTAACCAAAAGCCCTATAAATTGTGGAGTCGACCAGCGACAGAGTCACAGCAGAGGGATGAAAGAGCCACATGTGGCTCCAGAGCTGCGGGTTGCTGACTCCTGCTCTAAACTAAGATTCAGCCAAAATCCCAGATAATATTTTTTGGGGGGGTCTGCAGTAATCCATGGGGTTTTGGGGTCATTATTTACCAAAGGTGATAATTGCGAGATTAAATTCTGTTCATTTGTCCCACTTCTGCACTTCTTTGCAAGGAGCAACAGCAGAATCTTGTGAAAAGAAGCGGCCACGTGGAAAAAGTGTGACACCAACAAAATTTATCTCTAAGGCCTACAATTTGCTGCTGCAGTGACATGTCGGAGAAGAGATAATCAAAGATGCCATGATTGCCTGGGGGAGGAATATAGGGAGGATTATTCAATTAGAGGAATGGCAAACAATTTGAGGTAAAACCATGAAAACGACCCTGGCCTCTTCATTTAGGGAAAATGTATATAAAATGTTATACAGGTGGTATTTGGCACCTGCTTGAATTGCAAATTCGAACTCATCAGATAGATTTTGGAAATGCAAGATGGCCAGGGGTACGTTCTTTCACCAATGGTGGACTTCTCCAATAATCACCCAACTCTGGACAAAAATACAAATTTGGCTTTTGGAAATAACAGGCGTGAATTTTCCTCTCAAATCCGACCTGTATCTGCTAGGCATTAAACCAAATGAAATCCAAAATCAAGATTGGTACCTTTTTTCGCACATAGTAACAGCGACCAGGATGGCTATTGCACAACATTGGAAAGACACTAACTTACTGCCAGAGCAGCTAATTGTAGCCAAAATTCCCAACTGTGCAGAATCGGATAAACTAACATATATCCTAAAAGATAGACAAGACTCAACCTTTTTCAAAAGCTGGAATAGATGGTATTCATGGTATAGTAGGAGATGAATGGATACCAAGGGAACCAACTAGATAGACTATTTAAGAAATCAATGTGAGGAATAAATAAGACAAGAGGATAGTAAATCTGAGAAAAAAATATCTGTATATTTGATAACTGATGTTAGACTGGGCAAACTTAATTTTCAATCTAAGGGACTAGACATTTCCCCGGTATATTTATGTATGTTTTCCCAGATACCCTTACTCTATATTTGTTGACTGTGTGGTTTTATATTGCAAATATTAATAAAGATTTATAAAAAAAAGAAAAAGAAAAAGTGTGACTAATTTTTTTTAGGACACTATTTTCTTAATAGGATCCAGGGCAATATAACAAAAACAACCCTACAAGGTATGACACACCATCAGTGGACAAGTTAATTATCAGTTTGGTCAAACAGGAGGGTTTTAGCATGGAAACCTCTTGATGTCTGCCCACTGTTTCTTTTTGAACACAGAACTTCATAATCTCAGCAGTTCAGCACTTCCTGCTACTTACTGTCCGATCTTCCAAATACATGGTTTTAGATAGGAAGTCAATTCCAATTGTAGCCTGTATGAAAGAGGGAAAATGGAAGAAATGTCAGCAGCTATTTTGATCCAAAATTAATTTTACATTCTACTGCTTCAACGGGAACAAACAAGTGCATTCAAGTATTGCAACATATATGTTTATTTGTTTGTTAAATTTATTTGCCGCCTATCTCGCCGTGAGACTGTTCTAAGGTGGCTTACAACAGTAAAAAGAAATGAAAAGAACAGAAATAAGTTAATAAACAAAGAAAAAGAACACAATGAGAATACATTAATATGATAAAAAAAAAGATGGATGTGTGGAGAGCAGAGAACAACGGTAGGGGAGGGTTAGTAAGATAGTAAGATTGTTCCCCCATTTCCTCTCCCTATTGAACTTTATAATGTTCTTTATAAAACTTTAGAAAAAGTGTCAATTTGAAAAGAAAAATGGAAGGCTATTATTGTTTAAAGGGACACGGTGGCTCAGTGGATAAGACACTGAGCTTGTTGATCAGAAAGCTCAGCAGTTCAAATCCCTAGCACCGCATAACGTAGTGAGCTCCCATTACTTGTCTCAGCTTCTGCCAACCTAGCAGTTCAAAGCATGTAAAAATGCAAGTAGAAAAATAGGGACCAACTTTGGTGGGAAGGTAGCAGAGTTTTGTGTGCCATTGGTGTTTAGTCATGCCAGCCACATGAACATGGAGACGTCTTTGGACAGCGCTGGCTCTTCGGCTTTGAAACGGAGATGAGCACTGCTCCTTAGAGTCGGGAACTACTAGCACATATGTGCGAGGGGAACTTTTACCTTTACCCTATTGTTGTTAAAATAAGACCGTAAGCCTCCTTGAACATAGAAAGTAGGTGCAGACTTCTTAGGATATAAATTTACGTAATGAAATTCTGTCCTACATACACTGCTCACAATCAAGCATCCTTCCCCAATCTAGCATCATTTACATTGCATCATGTAATGTATAAATGCAAGGCTGGGATAGCTTAACTGTTTTTAGGGTTTTTTAGGGGTTTGTTTTAGTTTTAACATGGGATTTTAGCGCAGGGTTTTAGTTTAATTCTTTTTAATACTGTATTGTTTGTGGTTTTTATATGTAGTTTTAATTTCCCTGTGCTCCGCCTCGAGTCCCTTTGGGGAGAGAGAGCGGGTTATAAATTAAATTAAATTATTATCATCATCATCATCATCATCATCATCATCATCATCATCATCATCATCATTATACCTGCTGTGCTCTTTGGAAGTCTTTTTGATTTTTAAATAAGGCCCTGGCTGCAAAATAATTGCATCTACTTGATGTATTATACACAAATATTAATTATTTTCTATTACTTGATTTAAAATTGTTTTTCCCCAGTCAAATATGCACATTGTAGTGGAGTACATGACAAAGGAGCTCTACAACCTCATGGCTTCAAAGCTGACCAGTGTAGTTAAAAGGGGCTGCATATCAGCGCTCAGGTGGAGAAGTTTGGATTTCAAGTCACATCTGCTTCTGAGTTTAGCTGATTAATCAAACAGTGTGTGCTGCAGTCTGCAAAAGGCATTTTCTCCAGAGGCAGCTGGCCAATATTTACCAAGCCAACACAGCACTGACTCCATATGGTTAGTACTCCACAATGAGTTGCATTTATTCGGTGTTTTTTTTTTAGAAATGCAAAAATAGAATTTGAAAATAAGACGACAAAAATCCATCTTCTCTGTTGAACTCAGATAGCTGTTCTAAGCTACTGAGTGATATAGCGCACACATCAAAGGGAGTCTTTCCAGTTACAAGTGTGGCACAGCAGAGAAAGAAATAGATGGAATTTAATTTGCACATTTTCATGCCCCTGGCAGATTGGTTTATCCTGCCCTGCCTATTATTACTGTGAAAAGCAACAATAAATAGTTGTGAAGGAAAAATAAGGAAATACTCTCATGGCCAAAGCAGCTCATTCAATTCTTATTTAGAACTTATGGTTGTTGCTGAAATTCTGCCACCTCACTAAAATAATTGCATTTTAGAGGGATTAGTGTTTGCCTTCATTAGACTTCCATAGCAACAGATAGTCTGGGTGAGCATGAATTCTGAATTGCTGCATGTCCTTCCATCTAAACATTAATGCCACCTTGTTTTTATTTTTTTTAAAATTGTTTTTAAATTGTTCTCTATTGCAGGGGTCTCCAACCTTTGCAACTTTAAGTCTGAAGGACTTCAGCTCGCAGAATTCTCCAGCCAGCAAAGCTGGCTGGAGAATTCTGGGAGCTGAAGTCCTTCAGACTTAAAGTTGCAAAGGTTGGAGACCCCTGCTCTATTGCATCCGTACCACAAAAGCACAAATATTTATCACTGATTCCTAATAAACGTAATAGTGAAGACCAAACAGCAACCAACAGGACATATACAAGCAGCTATCACCAAAAAACTGACAAGGGAGAAATGATTGGGGATAGAGGCTGTTCGGGCATCATCCACCCACCTTTTTACACTTCCTTAGGTCAGATTGGCTTGGCCTTATCTGGTGTTCACTTACATATCTGCTCTGAGAAATGCAGAAAGTGATGACTGAATGTAAGTTCAGTCTTTTAGGTTTCTTAGAATCTTGACTTTAGGGTTTAATAATACAGTTTAATTTCATATTTTGGGGATGATGGAGAAAATGTCCTTCTACTTTACGGCCCTTTCATTGATTTGCTTTGTAGCCACAGCTGTCAGAAGGGGATAGAGTGGGATGAAAGAAAGAAAAGCAATAGGGTCTGGAAGCTAATTAAGCTCGGGATCCTGGTATGCACAGTTCCTATCAGAAAAAAACCCCAAATAATCTTTTGAGTTTCAAGGCCTTTGAATCTCAAGAGTAAGGAGGCATTTGCGAAGAAAGTCAGAGAGAACAACAAAAGGGGTTGGGAGGGCCACTGGGGAATGAATAGGAATGGCACCAAATCATTTCTCTGCAAGGGTCATATTGGAGGTGAGATCAGAGAAAAATGATGAGAGGAAGGAAAGCCAGAAATCTTTGCCAGATATCACTTTTAATACAGCAGAATTTAAATAAGCATGCACGGGAATTGCAAAAGCAGGCCACCATCTACCGAACATTAACTGCAAAATAAATACAGAAAAAAGTATATTATTAAAAAATACAGTTCTTCATAACAAATTCAAGACTCCTTTTCCTTTAAGATAATGATAAATCTTCATGCTACAAAATTCACCCTGCTGTTGAGGTTAAGTACCCCCTTTTTGGTTCTAATTTTGTATAAAAAAGTACACAGCCCTTACAAATTAAATGAAAATTAGTATTATACCTAAATAACATGCATTTTTGTATCCCTGGATTCTTTCATTGAGACAATACTAATAATTTAGAGTATCAAAAATCCAGTGTTGAAATTCGCATGTCTTTATTTCTGAATAACAATAAATCTTGCTGTTATCAGCACGAATCTAATATCTGTATTCTTAATATTTTCATTTTCTTCCTTGACAAGGATAAAATGCATATTTTAATACTGCCTGAGCCAATAAAACAGATGTTTATCTCCTAAACATTGCCCACTAACACTGTTGTGTCTTTAGGCAACCTTACCAAATGTCTTTTCATGTAGCCATATTCTTTCTGCTGTCCATAGATATATATTTTTTTAATTTTTTGCTAAAAGCATTGGGATACAATACTAGTGCTACATTAATTTCAAAGGATTTTCTCTAACTCTAGTAGAAATAGATACAATATCAGTGTGTGTGTGTGTGTCTTTGTGTGTCTGTATGTGTGTGTGTGTAGGAGTTGCTCATGTATAATTCCATTTATCTTCAATATTTATATCAAACATCATTCTTGTAATTGTTTTACAGCATGGGTATATGTTCCAGAGTTCCTTAATAATACAGTGATCCCTCGTTTTTCGCGGCTTCATGTTTTGCGGCTTCAGTGCTTTGCGGGTTTTTCAAAAATACAGAATAGAAAAAAAATGCATCGGTAGGAGGCAAGCGCCCCCTAGTGCTTGCTTTAAACGATGTCCACCAACTCAAGTTTCCGGTGCGAATCCTACTTCGCGGTTTTTCAGTTTTCGCGGAAGGTTCCGGTCCCCATTAACAGCGAAAAACGAGGGATCACTGTATACTTTTTTTTTTGAAACTGCTCTTTTAAGATTTCCCTCTCATTTACTTCAAGACAAATTCTATTAAATCACATAATGCATAAATTGTTTCATCTCCGTCTCCCATCCCCAGTTCATGCTATTCACTCCTGCTTAATACAGGTAATCTCTTCAGAATCGGAAAAGATGCAGTTACTTTCCTTTTGTCAAGCTGGGAAAACCTATGATACCCAGAAATTAAGAGCATGATCTACGAACCAACACACACATAGCAAATCTTATTACAATGCTTGATGAGTGCATGGATTCATCATCTATTGTATGCCAGATGCTCATAGTAGAAGCAAGAGAGCAATCTTTCTGCATTCCAGGAATATTGTCTTGCTTTTGTGTGTGGAACATGCGTGCTGCATTAAATGGAGCAGTATGACAATTCTTGTGTGAAATCCCTGCTACATGAGATCAGTGTCAAAATCAGTCTGAAGCCAGAGCTGTTTGAAAGCATCACTTTGGCATTTTTTTTTCTTAAATAGCAGGAGTGGGCTTTTTAACGCCCACAGCTTATTAAAGCAGCTTTTTTCAATGAGGTTCTAATACATAATATGCTATTGGGTTGCAATGGCTGTTATTGGCCAGGAGAGTCATTCAAATTGTAGATGACTCCCTTGTCTTTCCTTCAACATTAATTCATTTATATTACCCACATTTCAGGGCAAGCCTTCGCAAGGTTTCACAGGAAATAGCTGATTTAAAATATGTTTAATACAAGCCATATTACATATTAAATGAAGAATGTAGATTTAATCTCCAGACATAAATATTTTCAAGTGAAAAACAAGATAAATTTGCATTTCTTTTGCAGAACAAAAGGAAATAGTATTTTGAAAATATTATTAAATATATAAATATATTAAATCCCCAAGGAAATATATTATGCAAAAATTGGTCACTTTTTAGTAAACAGCAAGAGAACCAATACAGCAGAAACGAGTTAGGAACCTGTAGTCACTTTAGAAGCTTCTTGGTGATATGAGAAATAGCAATGTTGATGGACAACAAGCTCTAAGAGGTAGCAACATCTGTAAAGCATTTTGTAAAGTGGGGCCATGAGTTAAACAATATTTCCCTCAAACCTTGGCTTTCATATGTGCTGTCTCTGATATCTTTCCTCTCCTAGTTTCAGTTTAGCTGCTTGATGCATCTGCTTCATTTGCAAGATGTAGAAATTAAATGCAATTAGATGTGATTTTTTCTGAATACAGATGAACCTGCTTTCATTTCTGCATATCAGAATTGATGCCATTTTGTCTGCAGACCATGAAAATGGCAAGGCTAAAATCATATATCACAAATTTAAAAGTTGTCCTATCTTATAGTCTAAATCAGGAAGACAGTGCTAACTGAATTTTGCTGTACTACTAATTTCTTAGTATTAAGGGAAACAAGTTTTATGATCAGAATAACACATTTTTTTTACTAGAACATATGACTTCCTCCTCTGCAATGAAAAGTCATGAAAGAAGAAAGAACAAGGACAAAGGCACATAACAAAAGAACCCAGTCAGAAGAGTAGTTGTATCTCTACACATCGATGAGAAAACCTAACACAATGAAGCATAGAGTACAGTAAGCCCAGGAGTATAGCACATCCGGATGAATTGTACTTGGTGGATATACGAAAACTACAATATAAGCAGTTTTTAAATTTTGCAAAAAGGAATAGTCAGTCTGAAGTTATAACCCTTGAACATGTTATTTCAGTTTTAGATGTTATAAAATATTCCAAATTCATTTATCAAATCTGATTATGAAAAGGTATGCTAAAATCTATGCAACTTTAGTTTACAACGTTGCCTGATCTATACTTCTATTAATCAAGTTCAATGCTATGATACATTTTTAGAAATTCTTTTCATGAGTATATGCAATTTGTACAGATTTATTTCACTAATATAAACTTCACATTTGTTGGAAGAAGTATATTGAGACATTCGGAGGTCTGTGAATTTTAAATAACCGAACTGACTGAAAAATAAAAATTAGATAGCCTTGCATTTAAATGCAACCTCTAGCCCTTGCATGTGCTTTATTGGCGTTAAATTCAAGTAACCAGAAAGGAATGTGAAAAATATTGTGAGAAAAGATGCCACTCTGTACAGCCTCAAAAAGCTATCCTGGAAATTGAAGCACGGTTTAACAAGAAAATCAATCTACTAAGTTCACTCAAGCAATGTTCCTGCTCCTGCGATGCATTTTAAATTGCCTGTCAAAAGGTGAAAGGGGAGTTTGTTTACCACATTAAATTGCCATCATCATTGAGTCAGGTGGCTCTTTAAATCTAGGATGGCAGAGGAAATGATAGCTGAAGGCCAACAGTCTTTTAGGCTGGTTGAAACCTGTTTCAAATTGTAAACTGTGAACATATAGTCATAGAGAGAGTCTTCCTAGCTGGAAGCTACTAGCTCTGTAGCTTAAGGAGAAAATGATCAGCATAGCAGCTGGGTTAACATATAAGGCACAATTAAAGGCATGCATAAACGCACCAACTTGCTTACCGTCCCCGTCATAACAAACCCATTTATTTGTATCCATTTCATGTATTCATAATCTTGTATATACTTATATCTATTATCTTATACATGCTTGACAAAATGAATTTAATTAATTAATTAATTAGGACTGCTTTTCTCACCCCTTCTGATTTCTTACTCTGGATCTGGATTCGAAGAACTTTTGCTTATTTTTGATTTTCAATGCTTTTAATTCAGAGAACCTACTTACCATTCAACAGAAGCCTCATCTGTAGCAGGAAGTACCACTGCTAAGAAACCATTATTTGCTACAACCTCTAACATTCTCTAGGGAAAAGGAAGTAATTAAAAGACAGGAGTGTACTAAACATGACTAACACCAATAGCTGGAATTCTGGGCAAGACATTTCTGCTGCTCTGAGCAACACTAAACAATTAATTAGTTATCTTTTAATTTCTATAATGTCCCTGATCTTCAAATATGTTCCAATTTGCTTGGATCCTTCCAACAAACTGGGGGTTCGGTATCAGAGGATACTATAGTTATCCAATGAGAAGCAATGTGGCTCCTGTGTGGCCTTCATGCACAACTGAATTTAATGTTAAAAAAAATTCCTCATGAGCCTCTATAGCCGGAGTGTCAAACTTGATTTCATTGAGGGCCGCATGGCCAGGGTGGGCATGGCCAGCTCGACGTCACTTGTGTCAGGGGCGCCTGTGGTGGCCTGAATGATCTGCCAGCGAAAACGGGCTTCCGAGCTCCATATTTAGCTTCAATGGCCTCCTGCAACCCCCTGCCAATAAAAATGGAGTTTTGGAGGGCTTGTGAATTCAATTTTTTGTGGCAGAGGCACTGCAGGCCAGTCCTTCGCCGTTTCCAGGGAGGCCCACCGGGCCAGATCTAAGCACCCCCTGGATGAGATCTGGCCCCCAGGCCTTGAGTTTGACACTCCTGCTTTATAGCAATAAAATTGCTGGAGCCCAATAAGGCCCAGCATCATAAGTGTGTGTGTATGCTAATAATGTTCAGCTACATTTATTTTCTCTATTTACTTTTCCTATCAACTCAGGACTGGCTGTAGCAGACTCTCTAATTTATCCATAAAAGAGTGAATATAGGAAAATAAAACTGAAACTGAATCCAAGCTATAACAGGAAGCAGGGTTTGGGCACTTTGGGAAATATATGATTTTGATGGAATTGTAATTCTCCATTGTTATATAATTGTACTCTAGGGGTTGTCCAGGGTCCATCATTGATACTGGATGGCCACATATTATTAGTGGCAAGAATGGTCTTTTAGAGGTTCTGACTCATAAAGTAGGGACAACTAACTCTGAAGAAGGCAGATTAACTTTGGTAACCAATATACTTCTTAATTGAAAAGTTGGCCTACTGCGATGAGCTTTTCATTTGAAGATGATTAGGAAATTTCAGGCTTCAAGTGGCTAATAATAATTTTTTTTACAAAACAAAAAAGTCTGGATAATGAACGTTACAATAACTGGAGACAGCAGAATAGAAGAGAAAAAAAGTGGAGAAGGTAACAAAATACAAAGATCTGCAAATAGAAATAAAACTACTATAGCAAAACAAAGCAAATGTAGTACCAAAAGTAATAGATGCTTGAGCGCAATTCCAAAATAACTGGAGCATCACTTGAATACCATCGATATTGACAAAATCACCATTTGTCAATTGCAAAAAGTAGTTAATATTACTTGGAACATCTTGTATCCTGTGACAATACCTTTAACATCATTAAACATCCATCTAGGGAAAGACTTGCTAGGTGGACAAGAATGCCAAATCCAGTTTCAACATCTGGCCAATTGTGCAACAAATAATTTAATACGTATGCATCGTTGCTATTAAATAAATTAGAAAAACAAACATTCTTATATTAATGCAAGCTTTCACGCCAACAGCCTATTAACCCAGAAACATTCCACTTCATTAGCATGTATCATGTGACTGAATATAAAACAGCTAACCTGATATGTGTTGTCAAAACTGTCATACATGAATCTTGTGATCAGGGATGTCTTCCCAACTGTAAAGGAAAACAACAATTAGAGATTGAATAGTAGCCATGAATGTTGAGAGATCAGTCACAATCCTGTATATCCTATTCAACCCATAAGCAGGTATTTTAGAAACATAATTCTTATTCAAATCAGATGTGAAAATGGGGTGCCCATTTATTTTCTATTTTTTAAAAATTATTTACAAATAAACTTTAATAAAACTAATTTATGTTACTCCATCATATTGAGAAAAAATAAGATTAGAATCAACATATAGGATAGTATGACGGCCATGGACCTGACCCAATTAATTCAAGGCCCCACCCATGAGGGTGGACATACACCGGATCTCATCTTTGTCTCAGGCCAATGGAAGAGTGATCTGGGTATAGGGGATATAGTCATCACGCCCTTGTCATGGTCAGACCACTCACTTCTCCGGCTCGACTTTCCAACCGCTACTCCCCACCACGGGGAGGCGGAACCTGAGTCACCTATTTGGTTCTGCCCCAGGCACCTGATGGACCCCGATGGGTTCCAGGCGGCGCTTGGGCCACTTCCTGTACCCCTGACCCGCGCCCCGATGGAGGACCTCGTGGCCGCATGGAATACTGCGGCCACGGGAGCCTTGGATCGGGTCGCGCCCTTGCGGCCTCTCTTGCGGCGGCGAGCCACCCTGGCTCCTTGGTTCACCGAGGAGCTAAGGGTGATGAAACGCCACAAGAGATGCCTAGAGAGAAGATGGAGGTCTACTCGATCTGAATCTGACCGGACACAGGTAAGAGCCCATTTACGGACTTACATTGTGGCGCTGAGAGTGGCCAAACGCCATCATTGTGCCACTCTCATAGCATCCGCAGATAACCGCCCTGCTGCCCTGTTTAGGGTGACCCGCTCCCTCCTACAACAGAGGGTGCGGGAAACCCCATTACACGGTAGAGGAATTTGGGATTTATCTGCAGGAGAAAATCGCTCAGATTCAGAACGAGCTAGTCTCCATTGATGGCCCAGTGGGATCGCACGAGGCGGGTCTTGGTTGGGAGGAGTTTGACTCTGTTACTTCTGAGGATATGGACAGGTTACGTGGGCGACTGCGAGCCACCGCATGTTTATTGGACCCGTGTCCTTCCTGGCTTGTACTGGCATCCTGGGAGGTGACACGAGGCTGGCTCCAGGAGGTTGTCAACGCTTCTCTGAGTGAGGGTTTCTTGCCTGCCTCCCTTAAAGAGGCCATGGTGAGGCCCCTCCTGAAGAAGACCTCTCTGGACCCAGCTTTATTAATCAACTATCGTCTCGTCTCCAACCTTCCCTTCCTGGCGAAGGTTGTAGAGAGTGTGGTGGCACAACAGTTTCCCCGTCACCTGGAGGAAGTTGATTATCTAGACCCGTGCCAGTCCGGCTTCCGGCCCGGGCATAGCACCGAGACGGCATTGGTCGCGTTGGTAGATGATCTCTGGAGGGCCAGAGATGGGGGTTGTTCCTCCATCCTGGTCCTATTAGACCTCTCAGCGGCTTTCGATACCATCGACCATGGTATCCTATTGCATCAATAGGGGTGGGTGGGGGGGAGGCACCGTTTTACGGTGGTTCTCCTCCTACCTCTCCAGTCGATCGCAATTTGTGTTGGCAGGAGAGCAGAGGTCGACCTCGAGACCCCTCACATGTGGGGTGCCTCAGGGGTCGGTCCTCTCACCTCTCCTGTTCAACACATATATGAAGCCGCTGGGTGAGATCATCCGTGGTTTTGGGGAAGAGTATCACTTCTACGCTGACGACACGCTGTTGTATATATCTACCCCAAACCACCCCAACGATGCCGTAGCGGTGATGTGCCAGTGCCTAGAAGCCGTGTGGGCCTGGATGGGAAGTAACAGACTCAGACTCAACCCATCCAAGACCGAGTGGCTGTGGTTTCCGTCCGCCCGATTCAACCAGTTGACTCCATCACTGGTCATAGGGGGCGAACACCTTACCCCTGTCGATGGGGTGCGCAACTTGGGTGTCCTCCTGGATACCCGGCTGTCCATGGAAGATCAAGTGACAGCCGTGGCCAGGAGGGCATTCTACCAGGTTCGCCTGGTACGCCAGTTGCGCCCCTTATTGGATCGGGATGCCCTTTGCACAGTCACTCATGCCTTCGTGACATCCCGACTGGACTATTGTAACTCTCTCTACATGGGGCTGCCCCTGAGGTGCACCCGAAGACTTCAGCTGGTCCAGAATGCAGCCACGCGAGCAATAATGGGGACCTCTAGGTTCACCCATATAACACCACTCTTGCGCGAGCTGCACTGACTGCCTGTCGTCTTTCGGGTGCGCTTTAAGGTGCTAGTTGTCATCTTTAAAGCGCTCCATGGCACGGGACCTAGCTATCTGCAGGATCGGATCCTGCCCCACACATCCTCACGGGCGATTCGCTCCCACAGAGAGGGACTTCTCCGGGTGCCGTCCACTAGACTTTGTCAGCAGGCGACGCCCAGGGGAAGGGCCTTCTCTGTGGCGGGCCCAGCCCTCTGGAACGACCTTCCCCCCGACATCAGAACAACTACGGACCTCCGCTCCTTCCGTCAAAAACTCAAAACATACTTTTTCTGCTTGGCCGGCCTAGGTTAGTCTTTACCTTTAGGGTGTTAGGGAATTTTAGCATTATAACTTGGGGATTTTAGCGCAGGGATAATCTTAATTTAATGTGTTTTTATTCATTGTATTTATTCTATGTATGTATTTTTTATAGTATTTTAAAATTTTTCCCTGTGCACCGCTCCAAGTCCCCTTGGGGAGAGGATGCGGTATACAAAATAAATTTATTATTATTATTATTATTATGACAAGGAATATATGATAAAAGAACCAGATCAAATTTTGTTTTATTATGTGACTTGACTGACTCAAAAACAATTTAGTTTTCTCCTCTTATCTCCCCAGGAAATTCAAAGTGACATTTTAATTCTCTAAATACTGATATTATAGGTATATTTTGCATAATATCTTATTTTATGGACAGATTCTAATTATTGCAGGCATTTTTCAACAAGGCAAACCATAACAATATCTATCTGTAGTTTATTTTATTATTATAAATTATTTTGTTAAAATAATTCTTAGCATTCAAAGTCATTTTCTAGAGAATTAAAAATCTACCCAAATAGAAGAAATGTTGACTCAAAGACAGTTGATTAATGATCTTGCAAGTTAAGTAAGGGAGAAATCACAAGATTAGAACTGGTATGTGTAATTTTGAGAAAAGATGGAATATAAGATTTAAACCAAATACATCTAAATGCTAGAGATATGATTGATTTGAAGCACTGCAAGCTACCATGATATAACATTATGCCATATCTCAGGCTTAGACTATACGTTCCACTTTTTATTCCTCTAGGTGTGCTGGTATTTCCTAAAGAAAATCTGGTTCTTGGTGACCAGTACATTGCAGGCATATTATCGAACCATTGCTTACCATACAGGACTGCAAAATTAGATATTCATCTTATTGGGCAATGCTAGTTTCTTTATCTAGATTCCTGACTGAGCGCCCTAGATTCATACAAAACTGAAAATCAGGTATAATGGGATTCAAACAGCATGGATTTAAATTTCTAGCCTGTATACCTTTAAGCAAATAATTAAATGTTTTCAGTGTGCTTCAGTGTGGAATAAGAAGCATACAGACTCATACAGAGTGATGAGCTATGAAAACCGAGAAACAAAAAGCTACCCAACCAGAGACCCTCTAAGTCAGAGGTTTCCAAACTTGGCAACTTTAAGACTTGTGGGAGTTCAACTCCCAGAAGAGCTGGTTGGAGAATTCTGGGAGTTGAAGTTCACAAGTCTTAAAGTTGTCAAGTTTGGGAACCTCTGCTCTAAGTAAAACTAGTATAAGCAATTCAGTTTTTTTCTTAACCAAGTTTTAACCAAGTTTTTCATTTTGGAAAAAACACAGGTGTTTGGGAAAGTTTCTATTATTTAACAGAAAATCTATAACAGCTCCCCCTTTAGCATATACAGTACTGATAAAATACACTGTTAAATTTAATGTATTGATCTATTAATAGTTTTGCATAAGATTATAGTGTATGCTGTATTGTTTACCATTTAGAGCCATCCAAACTGAAGTATATACATTTATAAATAAACAAACAAATCCTTAGTCCCATCAGAGAACCGAAGCAATAAAAAGTGTTAAGAAATTGGCCCTAATCTACAAATCTTTATTCATGATTTAGTAGGATGTTACATATTTTTTGTGGAGTCCTTGATGATCTCTGAGCTGGGTTGATTACTTGCAGATGTTTCATTATGCAACTCAGCAATACAATCAGTGCTATATTTATATTTTCTTTCCAGCCAAGCAGTACAGGGGCTACTATGATGGTTTGACTGAAAAAAAAAATCAAGTACCGTTTCCCTCCCACAAATGCAAGTTTTTATTATCAAGGCAGATGTTACTACTCTGTCAAAAATTGTTACTGCATTGTTTTCAGTTATTCTCATTGCATTTGATAAGGTTGCTTTCTTTGCGGTTTCAACGTTTCCAGCATTTGCTTTAGTTTTAAGATAGGTGACTCACTTGTTTCTCACTAGGCAATTAATTACCTTTCTATAGTCTGCAGCAGTGGTGGGTTTCAAAATTTTTTAGAACCTCTTCTG
Source organism: Rhabdophis nuchalis (assembly GCA_039707465.1). Lineage (NCBI taxonomy): Eukaryota > Metazoa > Chordata > Lepidosauria > Squamata > Natricidae > Rhabdophis > Rhabdophis nuchalis. The sequence continues at coordinate 45,499,407 of CM077645.1, forward strand.
TAGGTGTGGACTGCTTTGTGGGAGTGGCTTGCTGGCCATGTGACCAGGTAGGAGTGGGTTGGCAGTCATGTAACTGAGTGGGTGTGGCCAACTTGTAAAATGTGGTGAAACTCACTTAACAATGCTCTTGCTTAGCAACCAAAATGTTGGCTTAGAAACTCTGGCATTGGAAGCATGCAAGCCTTAAACCTGTCAAGTTACAAGACCTTTGCACCTCTAACCCTTTAGAAAAAAATCCCCAGGGGGGTTCAAACTTGACAGCTTTAAGACTTGTGGACTTCAACTCCCAGAATTCCTCCTCTCACTCTTCATCTTGATGATATGCAGACGGGCGGGGGGAGGGAACTGGAACCGGTTCTAAATGGTACTGTAGATTTGTGGAACCTCTTCTATAGAAGAGGTTAGAACTGGCAGGAACCCACCCCCGGTCTGCAGTATCCTATGCTAACTCAAGAGAAGACATGGTGAGGTCTGATCTATTCTTCTCTGACATGCTCCCAAATGTATCTCAGAAAAAATCTACCTTTCTACACGCAACAATGAAAAAAACAGCACTCTGATTATGCTAATTAAATGCATAAAAAGGAAAACATTTTAACTCAACCTTGGTTTAACACCATCTCCCCCCTAGGAGACATTGGTTAATTAAGAAACTTTACAGAGCCATTCATCAAGAGCCTTAATTAAGTATGCTAATTCCCTCTGTTGTGCCTGCTATAAAGATAGGAGCTCTCTTTAGGTTTAATGAGCATCCTGTGTTGAGGGCACACCAGCAGGAGTGCAACAGCAAGGATCTTTATTGGCTGGGATTTTTTCACACATTTCTATTCCATCACTTTAACACTACATTCAATGGATAAGGCTTAATGCCAGCTAATTTAGCATTCCAGCATTCCAGAGCTATCATTAAAAATATGTGGAAGAGAAAGGAATTATTGTTTAAAGGAATGGTACAACTATTTAGCGCTTCTTTAAAAAAAACAGTATGGCAAGGTGGGGACAAAGCAGAGTGATTTTCCTTTAATGGGAAAGGAGAGAATAAACAATATTGCCTCCAGCAGCCATCCCTATTGACGCCAGAGACAATTTCATTTTAACACTAACAAGGACAAGAGGAGGAATGTTTCTTTGGTACCACTGGACCATGACATTTTATAATGCTATGATCAGCACCAACTGTGTAATTCTATCTTAGGCTGTTTATGCATTGTCAAGTAAGAAAAAAAGAATTAAGAAAACATGCCCACAAACACAGAGAATGACATGAAGAATATTTACATAAAATCTACGTTTGTTAATTTATGGATGTAGATTTGATTTTTAAAAAGCAACTCATTATGTCAGAAAAATGATAACCAGGTAACCTGTGCGCACATAGCTTCTGCCTCCATTTAAATAACGTTTTTAAAAAAACAAACAGACAACGTTCAAATTTATCTTAATAATAATAATAATAATAATAATAAAACTGAATTTATTAACCGCTCCCTCTCCCCACAGGGACTCGGGGCGGTGCACAGGGAGAATAAAAACCATGAATATACAAAAATACATACAATTTAAAACAGATTAAACAAACACCTGTGCTAAAATCCCATTAACTAAAAATCCCCACTCAATATAAATAAACAGTTAAAAAGCCCATAGAGAGAGAGACTACCCTAGGCCGGCCAGGCGGAAAAGATGTGTCTTTAGTTTCAGGCGGAAGGAGCGGAGGTCCGTGGTCGTTCTAATATCGGGGGGAAGGTCGTTCCAGAGGGCCGGGCCCGCCACAGAGAGAGCCCTTCCCCTGGGCGTCGCCCGCTGACAAAGTCTAGTGGACGGCACCCGGAGAAGTCCCTCTCTGTGGGAGCGAATCGGCCGTGAGGATGTATGAGGCAGGATCCGATCCCGGGTGCCCTATTTGTAAAAATAGGGCACCCGGATAGTCAGATATACAATATCTGAGTTAATAAGAAGTAGGGAAGATACAGAATGATTTTTAGCAATTATTCTGAAATTAGATTTCTCATATTGAACTGACAACTTGTCTTTTTGTTTATTCCAATATTTAAGATGGCTTAGAACAAGAACCAAGGAAAAAAAATCAGAATATAAATAACCTGTTTCTGGATGGTAGATGTCACAATGTTGCAAGAATTCACACTAGTTTTTATTGGCCAACTTTAATTTTATCAATGAAACAAATTCCTAAATCTACATTCTCCACTAAGGGACTTATGGATAGGGCCATTAGTTGGAAAAAAGGTTAATCCCTGCACACACACACACCTCCATCAATTAATTGTATTGCTCTCACTTGGTGTAACATGAAATAGCAAAAGATATAATTTTGGATCTTCTCTTTCCAAGAATTCTTTTGTACAACAGCATTCTGTTGTTAATTCAGAGACTAAACCAAAATGTATGAATGAGGAATACAAGCTGGTTTGAGTCTTTTGTATAACGAAACACGAACTCACAGCTTCCCTACAATGGACCCCATACATGGTTGCTACATTGGCAGCTTATTTGTTTCATCAACGAAGGACTAGAATTTGTAAGTTGCAAAGTAATACAAAAAGAAGAGAAACAAGTCTCCTCCCATTCTTGATAAAATATAAGCAATAACAAACAACATACAGCAAACTATGTACATATATCAAAATATTAAAAACGAATTATCCTAATAAAATATCCACAATCGCCTCCAACAATGTATAGAAATGAACAGATGATCCAAAAATATTAGTCCAATTTAATATGTGTCTGAGTTCATTGTATACATCTTGCAAGAAAGTATCCTAATATTTTCTGGGATAATCCACACAGTGATTTAAAACTGCTGGAACAATAATCTGACAGAAATAATTTGATTATTTACCAATGTTAGTTTTTGTTAAATACTTTTAAAGATAAGATATAGTATTTGAGAATTGAGAACTGACAAGAGCTGAATAGTTGTATTCATTTGTTAACTGAAATGCTGCAAATGGCACAAGATATAGTCTATATTCTAGAATACTTATAGTATATAATTTTTGTATTTCTTGCTCTTACCTAAGCAATTATTTATCTATGATTAAAAGCTAATTCTTTTTTTAAAAAAATTTATTCTTTAGAAATCTTTAAAAATATTAAATACTTCCAAAAACATTTTTTGGTAACTGAAATCTGCCCAAATGATTTGGGGCAAATTAGTAATAAAATGAATTGAGGATGAAGAAAAGTAGTTTTCAGGATAAAAGCTAGCAATCAAAGACCAAATAATGTGCTAGCATCTTTCACTTTCGGAACAAAAAATAACTGTAAGTAAATCAAAGCAGAGAAGAAAGGAGAGACCAAAGGTCGTCAAACTTGGCAAAGTTAAGACTTGTGGACTTCAACTCCCAGAATTCTCCAGCCAGCATAGCTGGCTGGAGAATTCTGGAAGTTAAAGTCCACAAGTCTTAACGTTACCAAGTTTGGGGACCCTTACGATAGACCATGAAGCCTCCAGTCAAGGACATAGTAACTGGCTTAAAAATAAAAATATTTATCAGTTTGTATGAAGGGAAAATTATGCAAAATATGCCAAGGCTGAGGCATAAAGAAAGAAAATAGTAGCATTGAGTTTCCTGATATCAGAAATATGCATGGTGGCTTTTTCTTGCACTTTGCTATGTGGATTTTCTGAAGAGGCTTATTGTCAGTCAGTGGTACTGAGAAGGGAAACTATAGATAGCCCTTGACTTACAACCACAATTGGGACCAGAAGTTTTGTTGTTAACAGGGTAGATTTGATTTAAATCAAGTTGATTTAAATCACGATTTAAATCACGATTTAAATCCCTAGTAAAAAAGCTTGATTTAAATCATAGTTTTCTACATAAAGACTAATTCTTGCTGGTATAACTTATAATATGCAAATAGATGAAGAGTTTTAGAATAACAACTTTTCATATTCGTTTTTTTATCCCCAGTTTAATAGGTTAATCATTCATATTTGGACAACTTTTCTGTTGTACTTAGGAAGGAGAAAAATAATCATTACCTTAATAACAATTTAAATAGATTTATTCAACTGAAAGAATAACATTAGAGCATATGTTATTTGCTTAAACAAACATCTGTTTGTTAACTAATTTGGCTAAACAAAATATATATATGTTAAGAAACTTAGACTTTCGCTTTGTAGTACTGCTTGTCTGCTTGCCCCTTCCTCCTCACACTTAGTTTCAATTTCTTCTTGTGCAGATGTATTCCACTCCAAACAATCAGAAAAATATTGTTTCTATTCTATTCACTGAACTTCTTGAAACTTAGCACTGAAGGGGTTGATTCTGTATTCATAGGTTTGTAGAAGTTAGGATTAAAGTCTTTTTTTCAACTCTGTTCATGTTATAACATTTTTGCTGTGATGTAGAGGCATGTGATCTCTCCTGAGTCAAATTCAGTTTTGAGAACTGCAAATGTAAACCAAGCATCTGTGATAATATCTTGTAGGCAGAGAAACTGCCCGATAATCTTACAAAAACCTCTGGAAGAGCATGACATTGTGAATGGATTATGGAATTTATTTACCAAAAAAATTAAACATATACAGCCTTATTCTACATAATTAAAAAACTAATCTTTATTTCATGATGGAATAACCTTTGGATGGGGATATATTTTTCCTCAAAAAGCATTTTATATAAAAAAAATCCGATTTAAATCAAAAAAATCCGATTTAAATCAAAAAATCCGATTTAAAAAAAAATTATTGATTTTTATCCACCCTGGTTGTTAAGCAAGGAGGCTGAAAAGAGAGTTGTATCTGATTATATGAGCTTTTGTTTGCCACAGTTGTTAAGTGGATCACTGCAGTTGTTAGATGAATCACATGGTTGTTAAGTGAACATGGTTTCCCCCATTGAAGGTCATCTGGGAAGATTGCAAATGGCAATCGTATGGTCTCATAAATATACAATATGCTGGTTGCCAACTGCCCAATTTTTGACCATGGAGATGCTGCAACAGTTGGACGTTTGAGGACCTATGATAAATAATTTTTCAGTACCATTGTAATTTTGAATGGTTGTAAGCTGGGGACTACTTGCACTGTATAAAGCTTTGTTCCTAAAGATGGATTTTAGATGTCATTTGCATGTGAATATATTGGAATAGTAGGAATATCAATAATAATAATAATAATAATAATAATAATAATAATAATAATAATAATAATAATAATAATAATAATAATAATAATAATAATAATAATTTATTACATTTATAAACCGCCCCCTCTCCCCGAAGGGACTCGGGGTGGTGTACAGGAAAATTAAAAAACCATATAAAAACATACAATACACTCAAAGTTAAAAGCGAATTAAACTACCCTGTACTAAAAATTTAAGAACATTAAAATTACTACCCATTAAAACCCAATAAACAATTTGAGAAAACAGACTGGGGCGAGAAGCGTAAATTAGGCCAAGCCGGCCTGATGGAACAAATAGGTTTTTACTTTTTGGCAGAAGGTGCGGAGGTCCGTGGTTGTACTAATATCCGGGGGTAGGTCGTTCCAGAGGGTTGGGCCCATCACAGAGAAGGTCCTTCCCCTGGGCGTCACCCGCTGGCATTGCCTGGTGGACGGCACCCGTAGAAGTCCCTCTCTGTGTGAGCGAATCGGCCGAAGGGATGTATGGGGCAGGATACGATCCCACAAATAACTAGGTCCTGTGCCATGGAGCGCTTTAAATCATTACTTTTCTGTCTTCTTGGTCTTGATCACCATGAAAGCCATTTTGGAAAACCAGCCCCATTCACTCAAAATTCCAAACATGTCTTAAAGATTGCTTGTCCCTGTCCTACATTGCAACTGCTTTCTCCAACTTAACATATTGTTATTTCATATCCTTGCTGCAAGGCAAAAGCCTGTCTAGATATTTTTTTTAAATAAAAGTTTATCTTCTTCCAATATTATTCTGCCTAACCCAATCACATTTAGTTTGCCTAAGGACTTTATGTAGGAATACTAGCATTGCATACAGCAACCCTTATGGCACACATGAAGCACAGGATCCATGCACAGAATTCAAGAAAGAGACAAATATTCAGCTAGCAATCTCTGTAACACTTGCATCAGTCAATCCAGTTCTTCAAAGTCCAGTCAGTCAAAGGGAAAGGTGAAACCTGCTTCATACATGCATTGCTTGAAAAACTGATGAACACCAGAATCTTGCACACATTCACAAAAGATTTTCTCTCCTTTTTATTTTTGACCATTACATGCTGGCAACTGTAAAAGGTTATAAACATTTGCTCTTCAGAGTTTTGATCTGTTGCCATTTTCACAGAAACACAAGCTTGCCATTTGCTTTGCCTACAAATCTAAAATAATAAAAAACCAGGGGAAAAGAGTAGACGGAAGATCCCAGAGTCTACAATTCCTCTCACAAGATTCATCTACAATTCCTCTCATAAGAAACCACGTAATGCTTCACATTCAGGGACTGTGGTTCAATTGACTTGGTTATTAAGGATGGGTTTCATGAAAAGTGAAATAGATTCATAATGAAACAAGAGGGAAAAACTCAGTTCCACAAGAAACCTAATACAAATATGTAACAGTTTCCTATCATACATCAGCTTACAGAGATTTGGAGATCTGATTTTATACTATTAAAATCTAGATTCCAGATGAGAATTTAGTATACTGCAACCAACCCAGATGTTTTGTTCACAGGCAGGTGTACACATAATTAATTTAAATAAGCCATTTTGGGGGCTTCATGGAATACACTAAATTATTACTAGCAACACAAACTAAGTTCAGGCAACACACAGGACTAAAATGGGTTAGCTACTTTATTATTCAGTGTGTTGTGCAAGCAGGGACAGAGAGAATTGCCACTTCACTGCTCTTCTTGGGAAGATATTGAAGACAGGGAAATAAAAAGGACAATTTTTATCCATTAGCCAGGCAGCCCAGCCAAATCAATACCAGATCAAAGGTGTCTAGCACAAAACAGTCTCAGCAATTCATCATGGAGGTCACAGGCCTCTTTGACATTATCTGTGGAACCGCAGGAAAAATCTGTCCTGACTGAGCTACACTGACTAGAGGAGAAAAAAGGTATTGTGACTTTGAACAAATAACTGTTTTATAGTCTGTCTAGAGACAACTGTCTGCTTGTGGTAGGCTGCTGATTTTGAACAGAGCAGTACTCTTCTTTGTCCCATTTTTAAATAGTAAAAATTTACAACAGGCTCTAGCATTCTCTGCAGCAGTGGAGATGGGGCTAATGATTAGGTACCTCTAAATAAAATATACCAGCACACATGCCATTTCTGCAACATCTGCAAATTAAACAAGGGATTTTCTAATCTTACAGCAATTTTAGATGAAATGCTTGGGGACTGTCCAACTTCTTCTTTTTCAAAACCAAAGGCTCAAATTCCATTTGAAATTTATGACAATGGATATTCCAAGTTTCCAATTTCCTGTTGGCAGGAACTAATGCCAATCTCTGCCTTGGAGTGGTTTTTGTTTTTTGCCTTTTCCCACAAGCCATTAAGCTGCTTCAATGCCCCAGGGTCCTTACATAGGCTTTTATGATGATGTTGAACTAGTCACCTAGATTTCTGCAGGTTTATATTACAATCACAAACATGAGATGAAGAAGAAAGGGCAGGAATAGGTGATGGGTACCACTGGAGGCTGATTTTGATTCTTCCTTCTTGGTCAGTTGCAGCTGATTAGCACATTCTGAGTTCCTGCTACAGTTCCTGTACAGTGAGAAAAGCCTTGGGCCACTACAAGATTGTCTTTGAATATTTCTGGCGCTTCAGCTCAATGCAGGAAGGGAGAAAATGGAATGGCCAGGAATAAAGATCTTAGATAATTGGCGTACCCTTTACATCCTCATTAGTTCTATAAATGTTCTAAATTTAAAATTATTATGTGGATGGAAAAGCAGAAAGTATAAAATATCTTAATAGCATCACAGAAGTATATTTATTTTCTACTTCCAATTTATATTCATAACTACAAAGCAGCATATTTTTTCCATTACAAATCCTTGGGATCTTTTATTATCATCAGTGTTCCAGAAAGCATTCTAATTTAATTTTTTACCTCTATGGTTGTGCTGGTCTGAAAATATTGCTCTGAGTTCACCTGAGAACTTAGATTAAAACGTTAAACCAGCTACATACGAGACTGCCTCCTGCCCCATACATCCCTTCGTCCGATCCGCTCCCACAGAGAGGGCCTTCTCTGGGTACCATCGACCGGGCAATGCCGGTTGGCGATGCCCAGGGGAAGGGCCTTCTCTGTGGCGGGCCCAGCCCTCTGGAACGACCTACCCCCCGATCTATGCACCACCTCGGACCTCCACCTCTTCCGCCAGCGTCTCAAGACGTATTTATTCCAACACGCCGGCCTAGCATAACCCCCCGTTTCTGACTTTTATCTGTATAAATTTTAATTCTTAGGGTTTTATAAGGGTTTTTAGCACGGGATAATTTAATAGTTTTTTAAATAATGTATTTTGTAATTTTGTATGGTTTTAATATTGCCTGTGCACCACCCTGGGTCCTTGCAAGGAGAAGGGCGGGGTATAAATTTGAAAAAAATAAATAAAAAATAAATAAATAAGAAGCAGATGACACTTAACTACCCCCCTTCCCACTGCATATGCTACAAAGCTTTTGGAGCCAATAATAGTCAAAATGAGAGCTCATAATCAGACGTTTGCCGAGCATGATTTGAGACTTGCAAAACATGTAACTTGTTCAGAATAGGATGCCATTCATCAAGGATTAGTTTCATGATTTAAAGATGCTCTTAAATGTCAATTTTATTTATTTAAATTGAATTTTTTTTTTATTATACCAGCTGAAATAGTTTTATAGCTATATTGTTTCATTTACTGATTGATCTTGTAAAGTGCTCTGCAAATCCATTGGTGCCCAAAGAATGGAATATTAAATTATTATATTAATTTGTGTACCACTAAAAGCATCACATGTAAGAGGAAGTAACGAAGAGAATGTTATAGAAGTTCATAAAAATGATAAAATACAGAGCAAGACCATTAGGATGATATGTTTAGCGTCTTTTGGTAACAAATTGTTTTTTCCATGTCATACCTAGAATTTTTACCACCAATTAATTCTGTGGTCTCTCAACTTGAAAATATGCACCATTAACAGTACAGGGTTTCTATGCAACTACACTTAGAACTTGATTTCTCGGAATAGTCTTTCAGAAGTTCATGGAAAAGGGAGTATCCAGATATGCTTCTCCAATTCAGCACCCTCCAGAAACTGTGGGCAATGTGAACATCTGTCTCAAAGATCTCTCTTCTATTTAGAAACCTTAAATGAGATTCTTTCCAATAAAAAAAAATGATATCTGTTATATTTAATTAATAGGCTACAATTGGATACATTAAATACATTTTACAGCTCTTATTAGCTCTCAGGTGGGTATTCATGTTAATGAAAAAGTACACCTTTTTGTAATTTATTTGCATTTTATTTATTTTTCTACTATGAAACTACCTTCTCTGACCTGCTGTCCTGCAGGTCATTGGACTAAAATGCACATCATTTCCCCAGTTGCAGGGAAGATTAAGGCAGCTATATGTTTCCCAGCTCCAGAACTGGAGCATTTATCTATGTGTGGGCCTAGCCTTGTTGAGAGAGGTTAATATCAGGAGGAGAATCTTTCAAGAACGCTCACTGTCACCGTTACTATTTGTTATTGCACTGGCAGCAACGTCTGCTAACAACATCATCCAACCTATCCCAAGTCCTTGGGAAGGACTCGATCAGTGGGCAAAAATGCCAAGTCTGGTCTAAACATCTGGCTTGGTATGTGATCCACCATAATAATTGCTTTGGTTGGTCAATTAGCCAGATGTTTAGAGTGGATTGAAGGTGTTAAAAGTACTATTATGGGATGTAAGCTTTTCCAAGTAAAGTTGCATTTTGCATTTGATTGATGGTGAATTTGTCAGTGCTGATGGCATTCAGGTGGTGCTTCTGGTGTTTTGGGGTTGCCTCCGAAGTGCCTATTACTATTGATATTATCTTTGCTTTATTTTTCTACTGTCCTATTACTTCTATTTTCAGGTCTTTATATTTTACTATTTTCTCCAGTTTTCTCTCTTCTTTTGTTCTGGCTATGTTGATTCATTGTACAGATGTCCAGATTGGATTTTATTATCATTATATTATTTATTTTATTTTATTATTAACACTGTTGTTTTAGGAAACAGCAAGACCATTTTCTCAATGGAACGTCTGCTGTTTTGTCCTAAGCGTTGAGTACCAAAGATTATAAGGAACGGGAAAATAGAAGATTCAGTCAGGAAGAAGAAAATAATGTGTGCATTGTGGGGGATGCATGAATGAAAGAGTTAAACCATAAACTGACTACTGAGAAAGCAGCAGATGATAAGAGCTACGAAGGGAAACACAGAACTCACGAGAGATAAGCATTGGTAGTGCCAAACATCCTGATGCATAATTAAAGCCCATCCTGATGTCTTATGGAGTGGAAACCACTCTTCCCATGTCTGCTCTCTCAATTAGTCATGGTTGGGCAGCAAAAGCATCTGTCACGATGAACAGGGCTCCTGGGATGGGAAGGCTACTCAGACACACATTGGCAAGGGTGCAGCAACAAGCAATCCCATTTCCATGGTAGCACAGAATCTGGGGCGAAGAGCAGGCATCACTTCTGGTTGCTTACTCTGGCAGCTCCACAAGTAGCTGCTCTCCATGCAGTGGGCTGGAACAAATAACATTCAAGTATATGTGCCATTCATAGCAAACTGCGCGCTCCTCTTCATCATACCAGCCAGCATTGCAGTCTATTTAGCTGCACTTCTACTCCATCACAGTGGGAGAGAAATTCTTCCATTCGCTTTGTGTAAACCACCGGCCTTTGGAAAAGTGTGATCCTGACAGCAGGTACACAGATACAGAATGCTGCTATTCAGTTGCCAGGCAACCAGCAGTAAAGTGAGCAAGGAAGCGATGAGAGGTCAGGGGGAGCCCCTGCCGATTGGTGATGAGCTTCAGGCCACTTCCCTGACATATGGGCAAAAACACCCAATTAATGTGTGATTCAGGCATGAAAATGCTTGGAGATAAATCTCACCCAGACTCAAATAGGACTCATTCGTATGCAAGAGAACAAGGCATTATAACCCACCGCAATTCATTCACACTTATTAAGGAGAAAGATCTACTGAGCACCATGGGACTTTAAACAGTATAAATATGTACAGAACACCTGTTTAGTTATTCTCCTGAAACTATTGAATGGGGCTAAAATACTGAATTACATTCAGCCCAGGAAAGTGTGACATTCTCTTGCAACGCGGTAAGATTTGCCTGGGGTTTGTGCTGCTAATCATATTAACAAGGGCTTCTTCAGACATGGAGAGCAAGCAGGGTGTTAACAGATTAACAGAGTGGGAAGGGGCCTTGCAGGTCATCTAGTCCAACCCCCTGCCCAAGAAGGAAACTCTATATCTGCCTCTACCTACAGAACTCACAACCTCCTGATTGGGAGGCGAGAGCTCCACCTCTAGGTCACAGCAGCAAGGGCTTGGAGAAGAGCTGAGAAGTCTTATGTGGTAATAAAAATAAATAAAAAAATAAAGGCACCCTGTTTCTCTTGCAAAACACTTCTACAGTTGGATAGTTCTGTGAAATATAAACTGTAAAGGGTTGTTTTTTTGGTCAACAATAGGAAATGGTTTGTTATTGCCCCCTCCCACTCCAGATGTTCTTTGAACTTTCCAGCTTATCTATGACTGTGAGATTTCCTGGTGTATCCTCATCCAAGGACAACCACGTCTGACTTTTTTTTCAGATCAGCAAATTTCTCCAGTTCCTGTGGACCTCAATCAACAGTGATATTTGCTGAACTTTCAGTAAGTTTTCGTATGTGGACTACAACTCTCAGAAATCCCAAGCCAGCATGCTGCCTGGGGAATTGTGGATGTTGAAGTCCACACATCTTAAAGTTCACAAGGTTGAGAAATACTGTATTAATATCTATTGCTTTAATTAACATTCAATTAAGTTCCAAAAGCGATTAATCTTATAGATGAGCTAATTAGGGCTCAGCACCAGCAAGTTTTGCCTCAAAACAGAAAAGAATGAGTTCTCATTCTTAAATTCATCCTCATAAGAAAAAAAAAAGTTTAAACAAATTGATTTACTGAGCTTCCAAATACATGATCTAAAAGATAGCTTATTTGCAACAACCCATCGAGCAAGATACCAGTAAAAGCAAAATCTTAAAATGCATGAAAATTCAGTGATGCCATTCAGAATCTGCACTGCTCACACTATTATGAACGGAATGATGAACTGAAAAGAATCTTGTAGGGATATAGCTGCTAAATAAAACTGTAAAACAAAACCAAGAGGATGGAAAAACGTGTTCTGCTTTGTCACAAATCAGTTGATTCAGTTCAAACCCAGGCCTGCTGAAACAGAGAGTTTAAAGTATCCCCCTGTCTTTGCCTTTAAGAAACCTAAGTTTCTTAAATTTTCTTTAACAATGTCCGATAGCTATTTATACTTGGCACCTAAATCTAGTACAAACAACAACAGTTTTTGAGAGAGGACATAAGCCAGTGATGGCAAACCTTTTCAGCACCGAATGCCAAAACTAGCATGTGCGTGCATACGCCAGAGCACCGGAAACCCGAAGACCAGCAGGCCGCCACGCACATGCCTGGTTTTGGGTTGGTTTTGGTGATGTTTTCAGGCTGTTTTTGGAATGGTTTTTTGGGTGCAAGCTGGTCTTTGTGGGCGCTGGAGCACCGGAAAACAGCCCAAAAAATGGCCTAGGTTTTGGCAATTTCCAGGCTATTTTCCAGTTCTCTAGCACCCGCAAAGACCAGCTGGCTGGTGTACATGTGCGCACCAGAAACCAGAAGAGCAGCTGGCTATGGGGCATGTGCCCACAGAGAGGGCTCTGCATGCCACCTCTGGCACACATGCCACAAGTTCGCCATCATGGACATAGGCTATCTATTCAGGCAAAATGGATAAGAATGAATAGTATAAAAATGGAGGCCTGCCAGTTTTTTAAAGGGAAGAATCTGGATTATGAAATTAAAAAATCATCTTTTTGGTCCATTGGCAATCCTATGTTAGAAATCAATGGTACTGACAAAAAAAAAAGAACTTTCAGTTCACTAAATCTTTCATTATCCCCAATGGTCACAAATAACCAGGCCACTATTTCTTTACTAGACCCATTTTTCAGCTATTTAACTATATTTTAATTTTTCATTCACTTAGTCACATGCTCTAACCCAGTGCTTCTCAAATAGTGGGGCGCCCCCCCCCTGAGGCTCCGTAAAGGGGGGCGCGTTTGACCTCAGCAAACACTGTCATAACAAGCCAAGCCCCGTGTTTATGTCTCTGTATCCAGTCAGATGCTGACAAGGACCTTCTCCTGTGAAACATAACGCTGCCCCAATTAATCAAACTTGCTAAAGAAATCGGGCTACCGCTGCTGACATTTGCATCGATAGTGAGCATTAAGCCAGTACATGTGACTGTGCATGCTCCTCCCTTTCGAGGAGAACAGACCCGATTGGATAGACATGATGCTCTATCCTGATTAGCCAAACCCGCCCGTGTGACTTTTAGACCCGGATGATACTATTTACAGTCGCGCGGGGGGCGCAAAATGTTTTCTTCTTCCTAGGGGGGCATGACAGAAAATAATTGAGAAGCACTGCAATCTAACCCAACTGAATAGCTGCAATGTGTAGGCTCACACCATGGAGTCCTGCAGGTTCTTCCAAGCTGAGGGATGCAGTCTTGAGTTTGTTTCTTTGTTTTGTTCAGGTCTAAGCCTATCACGTTACAGAAAAAGGAATTTAGGAATAAGGCTTAAAAACAAAGAAGCATGTTCTTTTATTGGATTATTTAACATTTTCCCCAATTCAGACTCAGAACATGCATATCTATACCACTGCAATTGTCTATCTGCCTTAAGAACTGAAACAAAATTAAGAGGCCATCTCCTTCCACTTTCAGCATCAGATAGCAATCCGTGCCAACAACTGATTTTCTCCTCCATGGGTCAAGAATATACAGTTGACAAGGAAACCAGAGCATGACACAATCAGGAGAGGTGGTGAGGAAGACGAAATATACCAAAGCTATTAATTTAAGGATTTTGGCCTGAGGATAAGGAGGAATGGCGAATACTGATAAATGAAATATTTTTTGTTCAATATAAAGCCATATAATTATTTGAAATGTAGCAGCCTTTTTGATGCATGGGTGCAGGCAGCCAACCAAGGTCATCTGTCTTACCCTCTTCTGCTCTAGCACAATTTTGAATGTAATGTTTTCAAAATGCAATTAACATTCCTTTTGTCTCTGAGCAGGGACAGCTCAAGGAATTTTGCTGCTGAAGGCAGAGTGACGAAGGCAACCTCAGTGTTCTGCAGATCAAGATGCATAATATCCAAGATGCATAATATCCAAGGAGAAGAAGAACCCAAGGAGAAGAAGAACTTACCAGGCAGTAATTGCTAATAGTTATGGTGGTAATAAGTATCTTTCATAATGCATTTCGTGACTACAGGTATTACCTTTCATATAATGTGATGGCTTCAGTAATTGCCACAAAATACCTCCTGGGGTACTTGCTGACCTATATCAACAAAAACAACAACAAAAACCCTCTCCTAATGTTTAAATAGCCAATATAAGTACAACAAGATAACTCTCTTATGTGATTAAACTCTTTTATATCACCATTATTGAGTTCACTAGTGAGACTCATTCTTTTTGGAATTTTGGAATTTTTAAAAAATGGAATGCAAAAATGCTTTATCAAACTGTGAAAAAAGATAGATTCAAGAAGGTCCTGTTTTTCAATCTTCTCCAATCTCCAAACTCCTCTAAATTGTGGCAATTCAGAGGGCTGAATTGCCTACTATACTTGCATACGAGTTGAAATAAACTTGGCAAATAGCCAAGACTGAACCATGGCTAGCATCCTATTGTGGCCAGCACAACCAATAGCTACATCAGATGGTAGATATTGTAAGCTGTGGATACTAAAGTCTAGTGTTTCTGTCTAACTGCAAGCTGTGTTTTAAAACATTATGGTTTGGCCTGAAGGTATGTGAGTTGGCTATACAACAGAAAGCATGCACTTAAAAACGATTCTTTCCATTTTCAACACACTGCCTTCAATGGAACTTAAGATGGCTGCTGCCCTTCACTAAGCCCATTATTGTGCTTTCAACAGCATTAGACATTTGGCAAGGAAGTGGTCATCACACAGAAAAACAGAGGAAGTTCACCTGAGTAATTTTGTCTGGTCACCTATTAAAAGCAATAAGGAACAGGCACAAAAGACAATGTGAAAGACTTGTTGAGATGATTAGTTGAAGAATCTTTTGAAAGAGAAAGTAATGCTGTAGTGCAGGGATCTCCAACCTTGACAACTTTAAGACTTGTGGACTTCAACTCTGGGAGTTGATGTCCACAAGTCTTAAAATTGCCAAGGTTGGAGATTCCTGCTGTATAAGTACTGTTGCATTTCTTAGCACCCTGCGCTCTCTAGGCTCAGCTTCCCAAGTTGATTTGGAGCCCAAGGAGTGTCAATGTAGCACCTGTCTCCAAATTCTTAAAACATCATACATTTTGAAGGAATCATATGAGAGTTTTAAATACTGGAGCAACGTGAGTAGAAATGAGAAATGCTCAGAAATTTTGTGGTCCAGACACCTTTTTAGGGAGTTCCAGGCTACAGAAATTACTCTGGACGTGGATTTGAAAGCACTGGAAACAGCTCATGAAAATGAAATTTATCAAGAAATGGGATCTCTGGCCTAAAATATAGGAAGGGCTTGGTTAACAGAATTCATGCAGCAAATGGGTCTTTCTGTGCTAAATTTTAAAGAAGGTATATCCCAAGAGGATGGTCCCACAGATTGACCTATTATACCGTTCATCAAAGTGATTATCCATGCTTCCTCCCTTTAGTGTTTTTTAATTGTTATGATGTAGATAATATCAAATGGATGCTTAATTTCAAGAAAGAGAAAAATGATGGGTCTCAAGAGTCTTTGAAGTCATGTGCTCCATATTCCATAAATGCAGAAGCTGGTTTGTGGTTTTTCAGCAGTGGGACAAGGAGGCGACATATTGGAGCCAGAGACAAAAGTAGCAGTGGGGCCATAATTCAAATTGCATAGATAGAAGGCTCCAGGTTCCTTCCCAGTACTCTTAAGTATTATTGAGGCTGGATAAATATCCATTAAATATCTGCAAGATCAACAATACTAGTCCAGATGCACCAATGGTCTGAATCAGAGGCTAGGACTGCATTACATTAAATCACAACTGGTTGTGTTCACTCATTTTAGGCCATAAACCATCACTTACTGACCTCATGAATTTAGCCACACATATCAAATCACAGGTTTATTTGTTCAACCTTTGCCTAAAATAGGTTTAGCATGTCAGTATGATTTGCAAAGCAGCCAAGATAGTTAGATTGTACTTTAATTTGTTCGAACTAAGATTTAATGCAGGTATGAATGTTATCCATTGCACTGTTATGCAAACAATACAGCCTAAGGCTAAGCCTGTTATAGAAATTCAGTCATTATAACAGCCTAAAGCCCGAGTCCAGCCGGCCTAGATGGCCTCCATTTTGAAGGTGACTCCTATTTTTTTTTTCCGATTTACATCTGAGCGTGCCTGTACGCCTATGCATTTCCACAGCCCTATTAGTTCAGGCCTTCACAACAGTCCCAAGTTCTCATGTGGGCCCTTGGGAAAATTAACTGTCCAGCACTGCATTATAAGCAGCTTCCCATTTCTTTTGTAGGCTCTTGACAAGTTTTCCTACTGGAAAAGAGATGCAGGTGACTTTGTGGTCCAGTCTGGCTGGGCTGTACTCTCACTCCCTTGACCCAATACATGCAACAAAAACCAGCTTAGAGAGAATGCTTCGCCAGGATCTGCCCTCTTTTTTTTTTTTTGAGTGAAGCCTTCAAACCTGGCCCAAGTTAAGCCCTGCAGGCTGCAACAGCTGTCTTTTCCCCTTCCCCTGCGAAGTAGACTCCGCAGACAGATGCAATGGGGGGGGGGGGGAGGTTTCTGGATTCTCTCCCTCTTTTCAAAGCCAACGAAGGAATGATGCGCGGGAGTGTGTGTGTATGTGTGTAAGCGCGGGGTAGGCCTGAGACGGAACGCCCGGAGCTCTCCTCCCTCGCGGCGGAGACAACCCAGGAAGTTCTCTATCTGGTCGCAGACGGGGGGCGGGGGGGGAGGGGGAGGGAAGAGACTCGACCAGCGTCAGGGTGTGTCCTCTCCCCCCCCCCGTATCTCGCTTCCTGCTTTATTTGCGCAAACCTTTCCCAAGGGAGCAGCAGCCGACTAGCAGAGCGGGGAGGAGGGTGGGGAGAGTGGGAAAAATCACCTGGTTACGACGCCACCCGGGAGGTAGAAAACCCGAAAAAAACCGGAAAGGCGAACATAAAAATTAAAAATAAATAAATAAATACAAAGTGTCTACCTGCAGTCGTCGCCGCCCCCGTCTCTTTTGCAGGAGATCGCAAGGCTTCTCCATTAATGGCAGGTTTGTCTATTAGCCATCGCCCCCGGATAGTTGCCATCAAGCAGACGGGGAGGCTGCCTGTTTTCAAAGACGAAGCGACGGCGGACCGGTGGAAACACCCCCCCTCCCCACCCTCCCAGACTTCGATCTATCCCCGTTTCTCCTTGGCGCGCTGCCTTGGCGAGCAGCCCGGCCTCCAACTCCCCGGATGCTCTTTCCCAGGCAGAAACGACGCCGCAGCCCACCCGACAGCCCCGAAAAAGGGGCGAAGCGGCGCCCCAGCGACGGGAGAGTTGCCGCAATAGAACCTGGCTCGTCTTGCCGGTCGGGAAACAGCGAGCCCACGAGCGCAGGGCTCGTGGGCAGCAGCCGGGCGCATCCAGCCCGTCCCAGTCGCCGCGCACGCAGCGGCCGAGGCTTTTTCCAGGCACCTGCCGCAGCGAGCCGTGGGGCACCGCGCGCAAACGCTCCCTTGGCCGCTCCGGCTACTTTGCCGGAGGGGAGCCGGGGGAGGCGGCGAGAAAGCGCGCCCGGCCACTTACCGCTTTGCTCCCCTAGGAAAACCAACTTGAATTTCCTAAGCGGGTTCCCGAAATCGCCTCCCGTAGTCATGGTGCGCCTGGCTCGGCAGAGGGCTGTGCCGGGAGGAAAGCGAGGGCAGGGCGGGGAGAAGCGGCGGCTGCAGACTAGCTCCTTTGCTCAGGGCGACCCTAGCGCTCCCCTGCCCTCGCCACCAGCGGAGGGAGGCTCCGACCTCGGCGTTCTACAGGGGAGCCGCCAGAGCCGGCCACAGCCTGCGCCTGACGGGCAAGGACGCGATGCGGGAAGGCTGCGGGAGATGCTGGAGCGAGCGCGCTGCTCTCGGCCGCCTGCTGCTGCTGCTGCTGCCGCCGCCGCCGCCGCCACTGCTCCTGGATGCCGCCTGCCACCCGCTCGCCTCCCTCCCCAGTCCGCGGCGCCTGCGCTCTGGCCCTATCCCGGCCAGCCTGATGTCATGCTGGAGCGCCAGCAGTCCAATGCGGTGCTGCAGGAGAGGGGTGTGCTTGTGCATAGACGGACCCGGATTGCTGGTGGGGAGGGAGGGGCTGGCTGGGTGTCTGTGATTCCCGAGGAGAGGGTAATCCCAACCCCTGGAGGAGTTGGCTGCACCTTCCCGAAGGCCCGGCGGCTTCTCTCGCCTCTCATTCACACCCACCTGGCGTCCACCCTCCCCCACATCTAACCGGCACCTGCTGGGAGAAAGCAGGTGCGATAGAAGCCACAAGTGTGTCCCTTGAGTAGGAAAAGGCAGACGAATTGGCTGGCTGATGATGAAATTTTCCCACTAAACGATCCTGAATTATAATTCTTTTCTGGTGGTTTTAACAACATCAGTTATTAGTGGAGATTTACTCCATCCATCCATCTAGCCAACACGGGTAAACAGGTATATTGGTAACACAGCCACAAGCCTGGCATTGCCTTGCTGTATTTGTTGGGTGTGGCAATGCTTGTTAGGGATAGTGAACAGATGATACAGATGGGCAAAAAGTGTGAGTGTTAGTGACCTCATGGATTAGGGGTTGATCCTTATTAAATGCATGCATGAGTACTCATATTTTATACTTGTTCAATGATATACATTTTTTGCAGTCAAATAACATGAAATAATAACACTGTGTTCCTAATGATAGCCAGTTTGGTGTAGTGACTAAGGCACCAGGCTAGAATCGGGAGAACATAAATTCTAGCCATACTGTAGGAACAAAGTCAGCAAATGACCTTGGTCCAATCACTCAGTTTCAACCTTAGGAAGTAGGCAATGGCAAACCACTTCTAAAAAATCTTGACAAGAAAACTGCAGGGGATCATCCATGAAGCAACACTTATTCAAAGTCACAAATTCTAAGAAATTGCATTTTAATAGTCGTCTAAAGTAACAGAATAATGCAGTTGGGAGGGACTTTGGAGGTCTTCTAATCCAGGGGTCTCCAACCTTTGCAACTTTAAGTCTGAAGGACTTCAGCTCCCAGACTTCTCCAGACAGCAAAGCTGGCAAAGCTGGCAGGAGAATTCTGGGAGCTGAAGTCCTTCAGACTTAAAGTTGCAAAGGTTGGAGACCCCTGTAATCCAACTCAAACATGGCTGTCCAACCTCTTCTTAAAAACCTCCAGTGATGGAGCACCCACAACGTCTGGAGGCAAGCTATTCCACTGGTTTATTGTTCTCACTGTCAGGAAATCTATCCTTAGTTCTGAATACCTGCTTTTTGAACTTAATTCACTAGAGAATTTTATCAGGTGTAAAAAGTATTATTTTAACATTGGTAGATACATGGTTTCAAATCATCTGAATACAGAGTCTCATTGAAACCAGTCAAATGGCTGTAAACCTGCAGCTATAAAGTAAGTTCAGATAATAGCTCACTTAAGCTTACTTCAGTGAGTTAGTGGTGGTAACCAAAAGAAATCAGTCAGGTCAAGCAGAAACTGCAAATGATGAAATTGTGGAGGTAGAGATATTGGAATGATCAGTGGCACTAAATTTTGCATTATTGAACTCACTTGTACTAGAATAATGCTTGCTGAACTTCGTAAGACTTCTGAGTAGATAATAATAATAATAATAATAATAATAATAATAATAATAATAATAATAATAATAATAATAATAATAATAATAATAATAATAAATAATTTTAATTTGTAGACCGCTCCCTCTCCCCGAGGGGGACTCGGAGCGGTGCACAGGGAAGATAAAAAACAATAAATATACACACATAATTAAAAGCAAATTAAACATTATCCCTGTGCTAAAATTCCCAGTTAAAATTCACTAAATCCCCAGCTAAGTTTACTAAAAACCCCATAGATAGAGAGACTACCCTAGGCCGGCCAAGCAGAAAAGATATGTTTTTAGTTTTAGACGGAAGGAGCGGAGGTCCGTGGTTGTTCTAATGTCCTAATGTCGGGGGGAAGGTTGTTCCAGAGGGCTGGGCCCGCCACAGAGAGAGCCCTTCCCCTGGGCGTCGCCCGCTGACAAAGTCTAGTGGACGGCACCCGGAGAAGTCCCTCTCTGTGGGAGCGAATCAGCCGTGTGGATGTATGAGGCAGGATCCGATCCCGCAAATAGCTAGGTCCCGAGCCATGGAGCGCTTTAAAGATGATAACTAGAACCTTGAAGCGCACCTGGAAGACGACAGGCAGCCAGTGCAGCTCGTGCAAGAGCGGTGTTACGTGGGTAAACCTTGAGGTTCCCATAATTGCTCGCGCGGCTGCATTCTGGACTAGCTGAAGTCTCCGGGTGCACCTCAAGGGGAGCCCCATATAGAGAGAGTTACAATAGTCCAGTCGGGATGTCACGAGAGCATGAGTGACTGTGCGAAGGGCGTCCCGATCCAATAGGGGGTGCAACTGGCGAACCAGGCGAACCTGGTAAAACACCCTCCTGGCCACGGCTGTCACTTGATCTTCCATGGACAGCCGGGCATCCAGGAGGACACCCAAGTTGCGCGCCCCATCCACTGGGGCAAGATGTTCGCCCCCAATGGCCAGCGATGGGGTCAGCTGGTTGAATCGGGCAGCCGGAAACCACAGCCACTCGGTCTTGGTCGGGTTGAGCCTGAGTCCGTTTCTTCCCATCCAGATCCGTATGGCTTCCAGGCACTGGCACATCACCGCTACGGCATCGTTGGGGTGGTTTGGGGTAGATATATACAGCTGAGTATCATCAGCGTAGAGGTGATACTCTACCCCAAAACCACGGATGATCTCACCCAGCGGCTTCATATATGTGTTAAACAGGAGAGGCGAGAGGACCGACCCCTGAGGCACCCCACATGTGAAGGGTCTCGAGGTCGACCTCTGCTCTCCTGTCAACACAAATTGCGATCGGCCAGAGAGGTAGGAGGAGAACCACCGTAAAACGGTGCCTCCCACCCCCAACCCCCCCAGCCGATGCAATAGGATACCATGGTCGATGGTATCAAAAGCCGCCGAGAGGTCTAATAGGACCAGGATGGAGGAACAACCCCCATCTCTGGCCCTCCAGAGATCATCGACCAACGTGACCAATGCCGTCTCCGTGCTATGCCCGGGCCGAAAGCCGGACTGGTGCGGGTCTAGATAATCAACTTCCTCCAGGTGACGGGGAAACTGTTGTGCCACCACACTTTCAACAACCTTCGCCAAAAAGGGAAGGTTGGAGACTGGATGATAGTTGGTTAATAGAGCTGGATCCAAAGAGGGCTTCTTAAGGAGGGGCCTCACCATGGCCTCTTTAAGGGAGGCAGGCAAGGAATCCTCACTTAGAGAAGCGTTGACAACCTCCTGGAGCCAGCCTCGTGTCACCTCCCAGGATGCCAGTACAAGCCAGGAGGGGCACATATTTTTTATGGTCTTAGGAACCGAGACATCAATTTTATGGTTGGGAGGTCACCACAACATGAGAAACTGTATTAAAGGGTCACGGCATTGGGAAGGTTGAGAACCACTGAGTTAGACTATACTTTCCTAACTACTGCATGCTTCCTATTCACATTTTAATTATCTGTTTGTTTTATTGGTATCCAGATCATTTCCTGAAATGTATGAAGGCACATCATCAGTTTGTTGGATTTCATACTTACTTATGCTTGGAAAGATGCCCATAGAATAATGGACGTGTATCAAAAGGAAGCAATAAACGGAAGAGGTAAATGCTACTCTCAACTTCCTTTTAACACTGCAGTTTGGAGTTAAAAGGAAAACAAGAAGGTGAAAGAATTTTAATTTCTAGCATTTATTTGAAAGCCAACAATGGGATTGATTATTCTTTATAGAACACGTTTAAAAACTTTGTTCTTGCATAATTATATAACTAATTATATTTGACTTTAGGAATTACAGTTGGATCTATTAAATATAAATAGTGTAAACTGCATAGGTAATGGCGCTCTGTGGTCCAACTTAGATTTGTGGGACATTTTCTGGGCTTTCTTTTTCCTTTAGAAACCCGCCAAGCCACTGATTTATCTACTGGTTAGCAAAATCTAATGCTAGTTTGTTCAGTAAAGCAAAATGATTTTGCATGTTGAATAGGTCAAATGTTAAAGCAAACATTTCTGTTGCAAGAGTATCGCCTTTCCCAGTACTCCGAGTTCAGTTTTTTGCTGCTGTGAATGAAAATAAACAAATATTTCAATTCTCATTGTTCACTCTGTTTCAGTTTCTTGTTGAACTTATACATTGCCCTTTTACAATTTACTCTGGCCCTCTTTCTACCCTTCTATTTTTCATCACCTACACGTAGTGTTGCTCTTGACAATATCTGATTGATTTGCCTTTCTTTTCTCTTTTGATAAATAAATTCTCTAGCCAAATATTGAAACTATTCTACATGTTCTAGAGATCTTGAAAGGATTTTTGTTTGATATGGCTTTTCCCCAATTAGAACAATAGCAGCAAAGGAAACTGTAGCTGAAAAGATCTCTTTTCTCCCAAGGTCATAAAAATCACAGAATTCAAGCTGCCCATTTAGGTCAAGTTCAATAAACCAATGGGAGATTTTAACTACCCTGACATCAATTGGGAAACAAACTCTGCACCAAGTGGAAGATCCAACAGGTTCCTAACAAACCTAGCAGACAACTTTGTTTCCCAAAAGGTAGAGAAGGGAACAAGGGGATCAGCAATATTGGACTTAATTCTCACTAACAGAGAGGAAATGATAGAAGGTGTAGAAGCTACAGGAACTTTGGGGGCAAGCGATCATGAAATACTGGAATTCAACATTATGCAAACAAAAGTAGTTGAACAAAGTCAAACTAGAGTCTTAGACTTCAAGAGAGCTAATTTCAACAAACTCAGAGAGAGCTTGGGAAGGATTCCATGGATGAGAATCCTCAAGGGGAAAACAACTCAAGAAGCTTGGGAAATTTTGAAAAATGAGATTATAAAAGCCCAGTCCAGCGCAATACCAATGAAGAAGAAAAATAACAGTTCCCAAAAGAAACCAGCATGGCTGCATAAAGAACTCTCTGACAAATTGAAAGACAAAAAGGATAAATATAAAAAGTGGAAAAAGGGGGACATAACCAAGGCAAAATATCAGCAAATAGCCCGAGCCTGTAAAGATGAAGTGAGGAAAGCTAAGGCTCACAATGAAGAAAGGCTTGCCAAAAAAGTAAAAAATAACAAAAAAAGCTTCTTCCAACATGTTAAAAATAAGAAAAAAGTTAAGGAAACAATTGGTCCACTGCTGGGAGAAAATGGCAAGAAGATGATAAGCAACAGGGAGAAAGCAGAACTATTTAACTCTTTCTTTGCATCTGTCTTTACACAAAGGGATAAAACAGTCCAATCAATCAAAAACAGCACCACAAATATCAGATTAGGAACACAAGTTGAAATAGAGAAGAAAATGGTAAGTGAGCACCTGTCTGCCCTGGACGAGTTCAAATCACCAGGACCGGATGGATTACACCCCAGGGTTCTGAAGGAACTGGCAGACGAGATCTCAGAACCACTGAACTATATCTTTCAGAGATCCTGGAGCACCGGGGAACTGCCAGAAGACTGGAAAAGAGCAGATGTGGTTCCCATCTTCAAAAAAGGAAAAAAAACAGATCCAGGAAACTATAGACCCATCAGCCTGACCTCAATACCAGGAAAGATTCTGGAAAAGATAATTAAACAACAAATAAGTGAACACCTAGAAGCAAACAAAGTAATAGCCAAAAGCCAACATGGGTTTGTCAAAAACAGATCATGCCAGACGAATCTAATTGCATTCTTTGACAAAGTAACAAAATCAGTGGACCAGAGGAATGCTGTTGATATAATTTACCTGGACTTCAGTAAGGCATTTGATAAAGTAGACCATAACCTACTATTAGATAAAGTAGAAAATTGTGGGTTAGACAGCACCACCACCAAATGGATTCGTAACTGGCTGACCAACCGCACTCAACGTGTAGTCCTCAATGGAACTGCATCTACATGGAAGGAAGTATGCAGTGGAGTCCCCCAAGGCTCTGTTTTAGGCCCAGTACTCTTTAACATCTTCATCAACGATTTGGATGAGGGGATAAATGGGGAACTCATCAAATTCGCAGACGACACCAAGCTGGCAGGAATAGCCAACACTCCAGAAGATAGGCTTAAGATACAGAAGGATCTAGACAAACTTGAACATTGGGCACTGTCTAATAAAATGAAATTCAATTGTGAAAAAAGTAAGGTCCTACATATAGGCAAGAAAAACCAAATGCACAAGTACAGTATAGGTGGTACCTTGCTCAATAGTAGCAACTGTGAGAGGGATCTCGGAATCCTAGTGGACAACCATTTAAATATGAGCCAGCAGTGTGCAGCAGCTGCCAAAAAAGCCAACACAGTTCTAGGCTGCATCAACAGAGGGATAGAATCTAGATCGCGTGAAGTGTTAATGCCACTGTATAGTGCCTTGGTAAGGCCACACTTGGAATACTGCATACAGTTTTGGTCGCCACGATGTAGAAAAGACGTGGAGACTCTGGAAAGAGTGCAAAGAAGAGCAACCAAGATGATTAGAGGACTGGAGACTAAGACATATGAAGAACGGCTGCAGGAACTGGGTATGTCTAGTTTGATGAAGAGAAGGACCAGGGGAGACATGATAGCAGTGTTCCGATATCTCAGAGGGTGCCACAAAGAAGAGGGAGTCAAACTTTTCTCCAAGACACCTGGGGGCAGGACAAGGAGCAATGGGTGGAAACTAACCAAGGAGAGAAGCAACTTAGAACTAAGGAGAAATTTCCTAACAGTAAGAACAATTAACCTCTGGAACAGCTTGCCTCCAGCAGTTGTGAATGCCCCAACCCTGGAAGTCTTTAAAAAGATGTTAGACAGCCATTTGTCTGAAATGGTATAAGATTCCTGCCCATGCAGGGGGTTGGACTAGAAGACCTACAAGGTCCCTTCCAACTCTGCTATTGTATTGTATTATTGTAACCAGAAGAACAGAACCACCAGTGCAATTATTGTCCCACAGCAGTTGTTTTTGAAGTGCTACACTATTTTTAGCATCTGAAGTGAATAATAGCCAGACAGATTAGTAGTAGTTCTGCATTAAAAATATTGTCCTCTTCGGACAAATTAAGTTGCAGAAGAAAGGAAGCGCTAAACTATAATTTAACTACAACTTCTCATGGATGGGCTACTTGAAGGATAAGCTATCAAGTTCGGGGGTCTCCAACCTTTGCAACTTTAAGTCTGAAGGACTTCAGCTCCCAGAATTCTCCAGCCAGCTTTGCAAAGCTGGCTGGAGAATTCTGGGAGCTGAAGTCCTTCAGACTTAAAGTTGCAAAGGTTGGAGACCCCTGGTCTAGTTGTTGATGGATTCTAATCTATCAGTCCCAGGCAGACTTGCCAACGAACTGGAGGTACAGATTTCTCTAGCTTAAAATTATTCGGAGTCATTAGACTATCTGAGAGAACAGGACTGTGAAATGTGTTATTCTGGATGTTTAAAAAGATAAACATCAACTGAGTCACCTGGAAATAATAAATGTAGGAAATGAGACATTGGGCAAACGTTTCTGTCTTTGATTTTATTTCACTTGTTTTGCAGCAAAGATACGTAACAGTACTGAGCACTCAGGGAGTGGGAGAGCAAACCATTCTAAAAAAAAAACACCACACAGAAGCAAATAAATGGAAACACATTTATATAAACTAGCTTGATCAGCTGTTTATAAGTGTCTAGCAAGAAAGTTCCTGCGATACTGAGGAGACAGTGTCCTGCTGTTTGGATATGAAAAATATCTCACAAAATCTGAAAGGAAAATCCAGTGGAAATTTTAAAAAAGGTCCAGTTTGCATCTAACCACAACATAAACTTGCACTGACAACATCTTGACATGAAGTTGCCTTCAAATCACCCCTGTCTATACCAGGGGCCACTGAAATAATTCTTAGCTGTTTTGATTTTAAAACATTTCCTCTCTTAAATTGACCACTCTGAAAGTAAATCAAATATGTGACCATTCTCAATTATTCTGCAAGTGGCTCAGCTGATTGACCAGGTAGAACTAAACACATAAGAACTTCCAAGTTGTTGAGGTCATTTATCCCTAGACTCTTATATACTATTGATTTATTACTTTGATAGCAATCACAGATGCATTTTTGGTTTCCCTCCTGCTTAGCTTATTCTTTCACACAGATATTCCTTGGCCCATTGTTTGGATGTGACAGAACTGACCTTATCTCCCCTTTACCCTATCTCCCCAAAGAAGCAGACACTCTATAGAATGATGTCTGCAAAAATTACATGTAGTACACACTTTTCCTAGTTAGAGGGATCACACTTGCCCATTGAGTGGCGTGGGGGGGGGGGGGAGGGGGAACGAACCACACTCTAAAGAAATGTGGGATGAAACTAGAAAAAAACTAAATTGTATTTCATTTCATTTCTAATTGAACTTAATTAAATATAATTCATATGAGTCCATTTGAACTATCTATATAAATAAAAATGTAACAAGTGTTTGTTCAAAACTGCTAATCTCCGAAAGTACTTCACCGATCGCTTCCAAATTTTCACACAACGTTCCTTTCGAATACGGCACCAATGATATATATAAATTGTGGAGATGTCGCACCTGTGCCAGGTACATGCAACAGAAATGTAAAAAATGTAGGTAGATGGACACACAGAGAGCAGTGAGCCACAGGATGACATAATACAAAATGCCATAATACTTGTCCATAAGATTCAAGGAGAAATACAGTAGGTAGGTAGGCAGGCAGCTATAGGGATAGAGGGAGGGAGGGAGAAATGCAGTAGGTAGGTAGGTAGAGGGATAGAAAGAAGGAGAAATACAGTAGGTAGGTAGGTAGGTAGGTAGGTAGGTAGGTAGGTAGGTAGGTAGAGGGGTAGAGAGAGAGAGGGAGAAATACAGTAGGTAGGTAGGTAGAGAATTAAAGAGAGAGAGAGAGGGAAAATACGGTAGATAGGTAGGTAGGAAGAGGGATAGAGAGAGGGAGAAATACAGTAGGTAGGTAGGTAGAGGGATAGAGAGAGAGAGAGAGAGGGAGAAATACAGTAGAGGGATAGAGAGAGAGAGGCCGAGGGCGACGGAGGCCGTCGCCTGTCCGTTCGGAACGGCTCTTGCCTATCTCTCAGGACCAACTGACCCATGTTCAACTGCTGTTCTCATGGAACCCTTCTCCACTTCAAAGTAGGTAGGTAGGTTGAGGGAGAGAGGAAGAGGTAGATAGGTTGGGGGTTATACGGTGGTTGTGTGTATGTGTTTGTGTGTGCAGGTGTAGATCTTCACACAAGATTGGTTGGCCATTTAACCAAACTGGGACACAGCATCATGTGGCCGGGAATGGCTATTGTTTAATAAAAAAAATTCAATTCATTTGTAGTTTGGTAACAACCTTGATATATTTGTTTTAATCCAAATTACAGCTTGAGGTCTTAGCTTTTGAACTTCGGGATTATGGTTTGTTTGGTTTTTTTGCAGGAAAAAACGTCATGTCCTGCTTTATATTACCTTACTTGCATTGAAGTAAATAAGAATACAGGTTTATCTCCCAGGATATGACTTTCTTAGAGGACACATAGGAATTTTATGCTCATTGTGCCCCACCCTCATCTTCTTGCATTTATCAGATTTGGGAATAAGAAATGCCACTATCTGCTTGCAGCAAACTTCTGAACCTTCTCTTCCAGTAGCGCATCAAACAGAAATCTCTTCAGTCTTAATCAGATGAAGTAAGATTTCTTTGCTGAGCTAGCAGTTCATTCCGGTTACTTTTTAGTTATTGGTAAGATAAAAATGGCTCTGCTGAATAGAGAATGGCATAGTTATCAGAGAGACATTGAAGAGAGTTAATGAAGCATCTTGTTGAGCAGATGTCCTCTTATCTTGATGTTAGAGACACCTCCATACAGATTTGTCACCTGCAGTGCTTTATTAGCTCTCTTTGAAATACAGTATTCACTGGAACTGGAAAAACATGCTTGATATATATCACAACACTCACCCTTCTGGTAATGGAATCATAGATGTTGCAGACTTGTATGAGGACCATTGAATATGAAGGCAATCCATATCTCTGAATGAACCAGTGGCCAAGAGCTATCCATTTAGTTTCAACCCAATTTCCCCCTTTCACTCTCCATCACCACATTCTGATTCTTTCTTCTCCTGTTTAAATTTGAGGTTTTCACTTACCTCCATAACTTCAAAGAAAATATCTTCTTGTCCTTATTGGTGGTATGTAATTTCCTCAATCTGAAGTCCTGTACTAGACACCTGGGAATTTGTAGATTCTCTGCAATACTTTAGCTGTTCCTAATGCTGCACTCTTCTGGAAAGAGAGCTATGATGTCCTGGGATCTGTTGTAGGAGTCCCAGACACAAGTGCTGCTACCACTACTGAGACCTCTTTGGCTTTTACTTTCAACATCCTCTTTAATTCATTCTTCAGGCCCTGTTACTTCTCCAATTTCCTGTACTACTTCTTCCTGCTATTGCTGTCAATTGATACATCTACATCCATTACCACCTCTATCTTGTCCATTACCCCAATGTCTAGTTGATTGGCCAATACCTGCCTGGATCTGGAAGTCCCATGGATTCTCACGAATTCTAAGGAAAGTCCCATACATTTACATTTCCCATATGTTTAGCCCATACATTGATGCAGATGTTAAAGTACACAATGCCAGCTACTTGATTGTGCCATTCAATATATTCTATTCTGTCATGTATTTCATACCCTGTGATTATTTATTGGACTGTCTCTGGGGCCTTTCTCCTTGGGTCCCTGAGACTCCCTCTCCCTCCCTCTCTCCCTAGATAAGACTCCCTGGGTCATATCTAGTGTGTAAGACTCTTGCTGCTATGGATCTGAGTTTTGGTACCTATTCTTGTGCTGCTTTGATCACTGCTTTGTCTTTCAATCCAGCCCTTTCCAGCCACTGATAGGAATTCCCAATGTCTGACACCTCAGCTATCTTTGATGGTACATCTCACAGCACTTCCTTTGCTTGATCTTTCTCTCATCTGTTGGTATCTCAAGCATTCTTTAGCAGCTCATCTTTGGATGCCATCTTACCAATGTACTCCTAGATGCTCTGCGTTTTCTCTGGGACAGTGATTTTATGGTTGCCTTCAGGACTTGTCTTATCATTTGTCGATACTTGATACTTGAATGTTGCTGTCTTCCTTATACCTTTCTCATGGTTCCCATGTGGCTGTGGGATACCAGGGTACTTTTAGCTGGTTTATATGTCTACTATGTGGCTCGCTGGTAGTTCCCCCTTCCATCAGTTTTAACTATGTTCCTTCTCTTTACTTCCATCTCCTGTCTAAATGACATTCCAATGTCCTCACTGTAGATCCACATTAAGTGGATCAATGTCTCACTTACTCTTAGCATACACTTGACATCATCAATGTACAGGAGGTGAATGATTGTAGTTCCACTCTTAAACTGATACTAATACTCATAGTATCCAGTTCTTGTAATAATCTAGCTAAGGAAGTTTAAACATATGCAGAGAAGAAGTGGGGACACTGCAATACATTATTATATTCCTCACTTAATAGCCACGTATGTGAGCTGTCTTGAGTTGATTCTTTGTGTTGCCTCCCAGTCCTCTTGGGGAAGATCCTTAGTGTCCTGTTGACTTTGTGTAGTGCCAGGCACCCACAGAGCTGTCTATTTTCCCCTGAGTTGTAGGCTCTCCTGTAGTCAATCCAGGTTGTGCTTAGATTGGTCTGTCTAGACCTTGAGTGTTGAGGATGGCTCTATTTTATCTTTTAGCATCTGGTGATTTGAGCCTCTGGTGTTGTTCCAAGTGCCTTTCTGAACTCTGCTACGTATGGTACTGTAGTTTGATGGCTATGATATCTGATAGGACTTTCCAAGTTTCGTGGAGATACGTTAATGGTCAATAATTGGACATTGCTGTTCCTTTGTGATGGTCTTTTATGATCAGCAATATCCTTCGTTGTATTAGCCAGTCTGGATGGGACCCTGGTGCTAGCAGCTGGTTCATCTGTGCTACTAGGCATTCATGCACTACTGTTAGCCATTAGGTGTAGATCATGTCTGGGTCAAGTGCTATATAGAATTTCACATTGTTGACTTACTGTTGGCTATTGTGCTACTGTGATTGTAACTGGTTCCTGTTTTGGGAGATAATATGGTCTGTTTTCAGGTCCTGCAGCCACCTGGTGCTATATGTCTTCTCTTTCTCCCATATGTTCTTCCAGTACTGCTGTTACTGTGTTGCACTGCAGTTAGGTGTACACCATGGATGTGAGAACAGGGCATTTGTCTTCTTGATATCTGCTTCTCTAGGGTTATCTCCTTAGGTTGGTAGCAAGGACTGTGAACCTTTGTTTAGCAGTCTCTAGGGCTTCAGATGGAATCAGGTCCTTGTGTTTTTTCAGTACCTGAATGTTATTCTTTCTTCTCCTCCTATTTTCAACCTAAGGTTTTCACTTATCTCCCTGACATTACACACACAACCATCCATCCATCCATCTATCCCACAATCCATTGATCCAATTCAGCTTTCTTGCTCTTCATACCACAATCTGTAAAATATGATTTACAGTTACATAAAACTAGGTTTTAAAAAATGTTTAAGTAATGGAGACAGATTGCAGTATAATCAAATTATATGCTTTCAAACAGCAAATGCTTAGAGGAACAGTAGGAAGATATGGGAAGTATAAAATTATGTTATACAACACAATCTAATCTATATGGGTGCAGAGATGCTGTTATCTTGGACTGAATAAATACAGCTGTCAATCCAGTAAGCTTCTACATAGAAAAGAAAGTATTGCAATTCTTTTAGGCATGCCCTATTTATTTATGTAGCAAGAAGCTTTAGTTGCATCTTCTTCTCTGATTCAGCAATTCTCTTTAATTCTTGTTCCCTGAAATCTGACTGGAATCTTCTATTGATCTGAATATAATTTCAGTTCCCAAACCTTCTAAGACCTGCAGATCAAGCTATTTGTTACACATCCAGTTAGAAGGAACATTTTTTTAAACTTCTATTGCAGTAAAATCAGTTTGCTTTTTAAAAAAAACGTGTTTTAGACATGTTGTAAAAGCACAGAAGGTAAAGCTGAATGCATATGGCTAGAATTATAAGCGGTGGCTGAAATAATCCTTTAGATGCAGTTTTAAGACCCTGAAAATGTGGCAAATTATTAATAGTTCCATATTTTTATTAAATTGAATACTATTTAACTTTCCTTTCAAATGTAAACATTTTCCTTATGGTTTTCAGATATGTGGATTTTGCAACATATAAAACATGCAATAATTAACTACTCAACTACTTTGTTTTTAAAACAAATTTATTATGTATATCAAAAGTGTATGTTGTACATGTGTGTGTGTTTACAATAGCAGCAGAAGGAATGGTACTGTATAAAAAAACACATATAACTCTCCAAACCATTTTCCTATTCAAATTGTACTATTTTATTTTGCCATCATAGGGTTCCCAAATAAATGTTAAACTTAGTAGAAACTAGAAACAAGAGGCGGGAGTTGTTTGGCTCAACTGAACAATGAATTATGTTTAAACTCCCATTGCCAACCCAACATTTAAAATTACATCTTCTTATGCCTTGCAAGTTAAGATGCTCTTGTGGTTTTCCTTCACTAGCTCTGTTTACAATATGTATTTCATTTTCTTATTGTTCATAAAACCAAAAATCAGCAAAAAACAACAACAAGCTGTACTTTAAATTGCTCTATTGCTCAGATTTGGGATGCAGTATAAAAAAACTGTGAATGTTAAGCATAACAAAATATATCTGTCATAAATCCATGTGCCACTAGGTGGTGGTACAACATTTCTTTGTAGTAAGTTTTTATTTTTATGCAGATATTTTTAAAAAAAAGGTTTGAAGCTTAACCGACTTTCTCTTTCCGTGCCCCCAAGTAATCTTCTGTTTTGGGAGGTAGGGGAAATACTAAAATGACAAGTTTTAAGTTGAAGAGAAAGTAATATGAGAAATGAATCGGTTCTTGATGAAATATTGTATAGTGTTATTACTGTAATTAAAAATTGTTCCATGACTAAAGCGATTCCTAGAATTAAAATTTGGATTAGTACCATGACAAAAAGTTCCAAAGTCAAACACATATATGCCTATAGCAACAAGGAGGCTCAAAAGCAGGGAAAATATTGAAAAAAGTGGCTTCTGCAAAATCTGCCAGTGAAAAACAGTAGGAACAAACTAGAAAAAAGTTTTTTTTTATTTAAAAGTGTGCATGTCATAACAACCAACTTTATACATTGGGATTTGTATCCATTCTGGCCTGTTAAAGTAAAAGAAGTAAAGGAAGGCGCAAACGCACAAGAGAGGGCAGACAAGTTGAGATTGCTTATCCCTTGATCCCATCCCTTTGGCAAGCCTGGATAATGCATCAAAGTTGATTGAGTAGAACAGTCCAAGACCCCATAGCCAAATTGGATGGCTTCCCCCTGCTGGCAACTTTTAAGTGACTCATACGGTTCTTTTAAGTGTATCAGTTTTCACTTGCCTTTTCCATTGTTTTGACATAAAAACAATGTCTTCCAAACGTCTGTACATCTCTGGACCAATTTTTGAAGGTGCCTCTACCACTGTAGCCGGGGGGTGGGGGGAGACTCCCGTTTGTGGCTGTCAGTATTTTCATTTCAATGCCTCTCAATAAGATGAGTTGGCTGTTTGATCTCTGTTCCCAAACACAAATATGTTCTTTTAGCTGGACTACATGCAGCAGAAACTGTTCATGTAAGAGTTCAAGTTCAGCTGCTAATATAAAATGGTGCCTGTATTGTTAAAAAAAATTATAAAACAAAAGGCACATAGGCCAAGTGAAGTAAATTTTAACATCATACAAAATGATGCTTGAAGCAGGTCTTGTTGTAGTGTAGATCTATTCTGGGTCAGCAGCTTTATCTTGCACATTGTATTGCTTGTTCCTGGTCAGCTTCCAGCTGATGAAAGATAATAGCAGAAGGCCAATAATTTTGTAGCCAACCAGGAGACCTAAGTACCTGGAGATATAAAGAGAGAGAAAGAAAGAAATCATTTCCTTTGAAATGCAACTTATCACATGTGTAGGGATGCAATAATAAAACTTAGCTGAATGATGGAGAAAAAAGGAGTCATTTGCAAAGCATATTAAACTAACTAATGTTGAACTTGGGGAAAAAAACCATTTTGAACCCCAAACAGTTACAAAGCAAATGTTTCACTAAAACTGGCTATTTCATAAATTTTAAGCGTTTCAAAATGCTCTGTTTTAAGCTCTATACACTTCCAAAATGATTCAAGTCAGATCTGAATGCAGAAATATGAACTTCCATTTCTATGAAAATGGA